>CM069524.1:173841888-174449388 GCA_035773235.1 Eospalax fontanierii
CAGGAAGTCAGAGTGATCTGGCCACTCTCAGGATATTTCCTAAGCACAGTCACATGCTGGCATCATGTGGAGGTTCTTGGGGTCCTGCACAGAGCCTGGCCAAGGGGAATAAATAGACATACCTCTCTAAGCACTATGACTAGATGAACTCATTGAATTTTCAATACAACACTAGCAGGAAAGTACCAGTATGATCCCCACACTAGAGAGAAGACAAACCCTGGAAAGCTTGAGTAATTGGCCTGCAATTACACAGGACATGGCACTCATAAGTAGTGGAGGCCAGAAGACCTCGCTCTTAACCATCCCTTCACGCTGCTTCGCTGAGGTAGCTTGTGAAATGAATTAATGAATACATGAATAAGTGAATGAACGAATAAATAAAAGTACAATTCCTGTTTTCAAGTTGCTCACAATCTTGGGAGTGAGCTGCCTGCTCCCCAGTGGGCTAGGCCGTGTGAAGCCAGGAAACATCTAGTCATGGACCCATGGGGGAGTGGCAGCTCTCAGGGTCAGGACCAGGGCTGAATGGGTGTGTGGCCCTGAGCATCACTCCTACCCTGCGTCTCTGAGGGGCATGTAGGATAGGACCCCAGGGGGAAGGAGAGTAGAGGTTTGCTGGAGGAGTACCTTGGGAAGGTGTGGCTTACTGTGCAAGGCGTGGCTTCAGTGGGGTCCCGGCATGCCTTTGCATCCTGAAGAGGCGTGGGCATGTAAACAGTGCGGCCCCGCCTTCTTGTGGTTGAAGGAGGAACACTGTCCAAGAAAGTGGTTGGCTAGCCTCACATGTATCAGACCCAGAAGGAGCCCCGGCCTCTCCAAAAGGGACCTGTGCCTCAGAATCTTCAGACCTGTTGGGTCTCTTTCTCTCCAGCTCCAGGCCTGACTCAAAAGCAAATCTGTCAGTCATATCTTCAACATGTACACAGAGCCCACTTGCTTCTCCATGTAGATGCTTCCTCTAACACAGTTGTCCTTTGCTTGGATTGCTGCAGTGGTCTCCAGGTCACTAACACTTCACCCTTACAGACTTTCACCCACAGCAACCAGGATACTTACTTGAAAACTATTTGTCAGCTCACATCATATATACATGCATATATATATATATATATATATATATATATATATACAATTCTCTTTAAATTTTTTTATTTATTTTCATTTTATGTGTATGAGTGTATTGCCTACATGTATGAGCTATCACTCCAGCCCCTCACATCATTTCTTAACAGCTTCCACATCTTAGAGTGAAGGCTGAAGCCCTTCCCAGGACTTTCCTCTTCCATCTGCCTCCAACTCCAGCCTTGTCTTTCTCCTGCTCTCTTACCTGCTAGCTCCACCCCACACAGGGTCTCATCAATGTTCCCCATATAGGCCAAGCACACTCTTATCTCAGGACTACACAGATAGTGTGTCTCTAGCCCCCGGGTCAGTGCTTGGCATGTGGTTTTCAGGAGACCTTGCTGGCCATATGGCTTGTTACATTGAGTGGGGAGATGGGGTTAGTGGGGTGAGCTCCCTCAGTTTTAGAGCAGGTTGTGGGGGGCAGGGGAGGCCAGGAAGCCGTCTCCTCACACAGGATCTGAGGAGTAGCAGTTGACCACTTGCCCCGTGTTTCTGGCCAGATTGAAGGGGCTCACTGGGAGATGCCATCATGCAGAACTTGTGTGCAGTGCTGGGAGGGAAGGAAGAACATCCTTGAAGATCAGGGCTCTGGGGACTCGAGAGATGGCTCAGTCAGTAAAGTGTATGCCTCTCAAGCACGAAGACCTAAATTTAATCTCGGTACCCATGTAAAAAGCCGATGCAGTAGTGTGTGCTTGTAATCCCAGCGCTGGAAAGGCAGACAGGTCAATCCTGCACCAGCCGAGCCTAACCCACTTGGTGAATTCTAGGCAAGTGATAGAGCCTATCTCAAAAATACAACAGAAATGCGCATGGTGCCTAAGGAATGGAAGCCAAAGTGGTCTTCTGCCCTCCAGACGCACATATGCATGCACACTTACGAGCGCACACACAGATCAAGGGGCTTGGATCATTACCTAGACTGTAGGGTTAGAGCCAGGGTCCATCTGGGCCTCTAGGGAAGGTGGGTCTATTCAGGAAACTGGTGACAGGGGAAGCAGAGGTTCTGTGTCATGCCACTAAAACACATGGCCTCTGGGTTGGACACTAAACTTAGCTTTGCTGCTAACTTACCCTGTGACCCTAGACAAAGCTCTGTCCCATTCCAGTGCCTCAGTTTACTCTTCTCTGAAATGGGCCACTGGACATAAGCCCCAAGAGAGGCCTTGACTGTAGCTGATCTTACAGAAGAGGAAACTAAGGTTCAGAGAGATTCCAGGATAGGCCTACCTGAAGTCCTGGCTACACTTCTTCCTCCCTTTGCACTCCTGGGTTCAAGTCCTGACTCAAGCAATTGGTCTATTCTCATATCTAGACTTGTTTCCCCCAATTAGGCTTGGAGGCCCTCAGGGGCCGGAATCACATCTGGTTCTTACTTTTCTCAGCTCTTCAAGACTAAGCAACCAGCAGGTGCTGAGATAAGGGAAGGCTGGCGAGGAAGAGGGGGAGTGAGGGTGCCCAGGGCCATGAAGAAAGGCGGTAGCAAAGTCCTACCAGGACTTCCGTTATCCCCCAGAGCCTTTGGATGCCAAGACAGGAGTCACCCTGACCCATTCATTCATTTACTCACCTGCTTACTTATTCATTTGTTCACTCATCCATTAAGAAAGCTGAGTACCTACTATATGCCAGGAGTCACTGTAGTACTCAGGACAGAGTTGTAACCAAGCAGAAAAGTCCAGTGTCCTTGGGAAGACCACTCAGTTTATACTGAGAAGCAGCCAGCAAAGGAGAAGGACAACCTGTGTCCAAAACCCGTGAGGTGAAGACAAGGCGAAGAGACAGAGACTAGGGTGGGACCAGTGTAGCTCAGGTCAGTGGGGACAGACCTCTCTGAGGAGCCAGAACCTGCAGGACAAAAGGGAAAATCACAGAAGGCTGAGAGAAGAGCTATGTACAAGAGCCCTGAGGCAGGTTAGATCTCGGACAAGGGCTGGTCTGTGGCCCCTGTGAGTAGTGTGCGTTTTATGGGACGGGAGATAGGAAGTCACTGAGGATGGTCTGAGCACAGGATTAAAGGATATGACTTGCCTTTCTAAGGATGACCCTGATCACCCTGACTCTGGATTTCTTGTTTCCACTGACAAGAGGAGCCCTGGGGATCCTGTGGCCCCTTGCTCAGAGAGAAGGAATCTCTGCTCCCAGGCAGATCAAGCTTGCAGGTGGCTGGTAGAGTTCAAGGTTCTTTCCAGAGAACTGAGCCCCAGGTTCCGCTCCAGAAAAGCCCAGCCAAGCTCTCCCTCAGCCCCTCCAACATCCCAGGGGGGTTACGGAAAACCTCGCCTGCAAGATGTCTAGGCCCCCACTCCTTGATTATATTAATGCCAAAATGTATTAAAGGAGCGTGGTAGAAATGCTATTCTAATTGTTTCCTACACAGGCCACTGGGAGGGAACTGATTGGACACAGCTCACAGGCAGTATGTTAATACGCTATTTTCATATGATGATAGCTTTGCATAATCTTCCCTTCTCCCAGCTTTGCAGGGACCTGTTGTTAACCAAGCCCCAGGAGAGAGAGGGAAAGGCAATTTGACTTCAAGTCCACTCCCCGCCACATTAATTAGTCATGTGGCTGGGGAAAGGTGTGCTCAGTCAGTACAAAGTAGACTTTATAATTTATACACCAGCTGTTTCCGTCCATTCTCCTCCCTGCCTGCCTCTAATGAAATCGTGTTACCAGAGAACTGACTGGCGTGAATTGAGACTTTAATCCCATTGACCCTGGCCTGGCTGCTGGGGCCCAGGGGAGGGGGGTGGGGCCTTTCAGCAAGGGACTGTGATGAGAAGACCCCGGCGGCAGGCTGGACTGGTCGCCCTCCCCACACCCGCGCTGTGAGTCCACACAATGGAGCAGCTTGAGGTGGGGGCCCCCGCCGGGCTAAGCAGCCCTCTTGGGGATCCCTGGAGGCTGGGATGGCTCCGTTTATTGCTTCATCTTCTGAGATCCAGCGAAGCACAACATTCTCATCTAGGTTGTCCCTTTACTTAGAGAACAGGGCAGGCCAGACTGCACAACCAATGAGCTCGTGCTTGCTTTGCTGGCCACCGGGGCTGCTGGGAAAACAGAAGCAGGATTCCATGGAGGGAGACGCTGCCCAGCCCCCCAGCTGTAAACCTGACCTCCCCAGATCCACACCAGAGCCCAGGGCAGAGATGGGAACACTCCTGAGGCCTGGTTCCAGTGTGTGGCCCCAGAAGGGCTGTGCTGAAAATATAGGTCAGAGAGATGTCTCCCTCTAACCTTCCAAAAGAAGAAAATCAAGCCAGACTAAGCACCCAGAGCCATCCCAGCAAATGCCTGTGGAACAGAGTGCATTGGGAGAGCAGGAATAAACACAGCAATTAGCACCATGGCAGCCTCTTAAACAAACACATGGGACCAAGTCATGGACGGGGGAGGCTCCCACATCTGCCGGGCTGAGGTCACAAGAGGCAGGGTGGATTCCAGGGAAGCAGAGGATGAGACTGGTGTAGTGCTTGTGTCGGGGCTGGAGTGCTGTTGGTGAAAAGGGTGAAAAGGTGCTGGTAAGGTGCTTTGAAAAAGGGACAAGGTAGCTACCTGGATTCCATCTTTAATTTGCTGTGAACCCCAATATCTTCTCAGGAGGACCTATGGAAAGTTGCATTAACCCCCAGACTTCATGATCTGCATGAGTCCCTGTGGGCATCATCTACTCAAGTTCAGAGGCATTACAGTCTCTTGTAGTTAGCTCTGGCCTGTGCTGTCACTGTCCTCTGTCCTTGAAATGGAGCTATTTCTTCTTCAGTCTGCAAGATGGGCTCTAAATCAACCTTTCTGCAGCCTTCCTGGGCTAGTCTTTTGGGATCTCTCCAGCACATCAATGTGGAGCCCATCACAGCTCATCCTGGATGGCTGGATATCCCTTCATCTCTTATACTGAGGGTTGGCAGGACAAGAGCATCCTGAGTAGGTCTCCTGCCTCTCCCAGCTCTCAATTTGCCTATCAGTAAAATGGGTCTTTTATTTCCTAGAGTCACTCTCTGGCTACCTTTGAGTTCTCACAGTAGCCCCTTAGGCCTAAAACCACAGGTTCCATCCTGAAACTTAGAAGGAAGTGAACGGTGTTGTGGGTATCCAAGCTGATGTATTAGCTCTGAGTAGACAAAGTATTTCTTTTGTTTAATGGCTTGAAAAGAGGAAAAAAAAGCAAAGCCAAATAAAACAAAATACCAGCCTTCCGCCAGTCCTCTTTTTAATGAAAGCCTGGGGAACATCAGGAGAGCCTATCCAGAGAGAGGAAACGAAGTTGTCATTTTTCAACATAATTAAACTTGTTTTTTCAAAAAATATCCTAATCTGAAATGTGAATTACGCTAATTACTTCTGGTGGCTGCAACATTGATTTCAGTGTTAAAGTTAATAGACTTAATGGACGGCGCTTTTCCCTTAGACATGACTGGGTCTTCTTGCTTAAGGCCAGGTCTGTCCACCGAGACGGCCTCCTTGGGTCCCTCTAAATCTGCCCTTGCCAAGTCAGCTCTTCCGAGGCGGCCCTCAAGAGACCATGGTTTTATTTTCCTTAATGAAGTGTACGTGGTCTTGGCTGGCCCTCGCTCCGTGTCCTTGTGGAGTAGCCTCCAAGAAGGAGACACAGCAAAGGAGAGGCAGGGAGCCTAAAGGCTGGAGGAGCCCTTCGGGAGGAAGGAAGGCATGTGGCCTCAGGCTGAGGGGTGACACTCCAAACTTTCTCTCTCCCAGAAAGCAGGAGAGGTTGCCGGAGCAAAGAGGAAAAGGAAAGACAGGGAGGGGAGCTCAGGGGCTGCTTCCGGGAAGAAGGGTATAGACGCTGGCTAAAGCAAGAAGGTGGCCCTCGGGGGCTGAGACAAGGGGAAAGCTTGGGCATGTCCACACAGCGGAGGGGAGACAGGGAGCCTTTACATTCAGAATGGGAAATTGGAAATGATGATCTTGATTGTCAAGAACCACTTTGGAGAAAAATCCCTAGTCATGTCTTCAAGGGATTTTTCTAGGTTAGGTTTATTGGGGTGGGAAGACTCACCCCAAATGACTCAGCACGGTTTTATGGCCTGGGGTCCCGAACTTAAGAGAGAAAGCCAGCTGGGCACCAGCATTTGTCTCTCTCTGCTTTTTGACCACGGCGATGTGAGCTGCTGCCCCCCATCCCTGCCACCATTCCCTCCCCACACACCGTGCTGGACTGTCATCACACCGTCAGCCAAAATAAGCTCTTCCTTCTTGACGTTGCTTCTGTCAGGTATTTTGTTGCAGAAATAAGAAATGAGAAGAGTAACTGGCACAGTTGGATAGGACCTTCTGGCTTGGAAAGAGACCCAACCCAGCACCTGAAAGACCCTCTGTCATCGGAGAAGAAGGGCATCTTGTGCCCAGAGTAGTCTTGGTCGCCTCCTCCAAGGTCTTGAGTGTCCCCTTTAAAATGGTGACTGGGAAATGGAGGTCCTTCGCTACGGGCAGCCCTCCTGGCCAAAGGGTTGTCAAGTACGAGAAGGAAGTTCAAGTCCAGAGTTCCTGGCCACCTTCCAAAGGGCCCCTCTGTTCCTAGTTGGAGGTATTGAGGGATGGAGCTCCCCTATGGAAAGTGGAGTTACTCACACATGGATGTACTGCCCATCCGGAGAGCCCTTTTCTGAACCAAGGCTGTAGACAGCCAAGTCAGGCCCTGATGAGAGCCTTTGATTGCCTGGAGGCAGCCTTGAGTCACTGGCAGATGGGGATCCTGGGGTGCCGACATGGAGATGCAGTCGGCGGGGAGGTTACAGGGTACAGAAGGGAAGGCCAGCAGAAGGAGGCGGGACCTTGGGGGTTCAACAGGGACAAGAATGGGCTCATGAGAGGATGGCTGGCTAGTGACCGAGTTGGAAAGGCCTTCACTTGCAAGTGGGGACTGGGAACCAGATCCTGCTGGCATCTTGAATAAGGGCCTCTGAGCAGCGGAATCTGTGCACCTGCTTGAGAAGAACACACTGGTTAGAGCAATGTGTGGAGATCCCGGCAGGGACAACGCTGAAAAAAACACTGTGAAACTAGGTAGACGGGAAGAGCTGCCCAGCCTCGTCCCTCCTGTCCCTCCACTTTCCCACCTGACTGTTGCTGAGCTCACCTTCTGCACATTCGGCTCACATCCTCCCAGCTATCTACCCCGTCTCTTGTTCTGACCCTCAGTCCAGGCCCGGACTACTTCATCTCTGCTCTGGACTCTGCGTGGGCCTCTCTCCTGTTCCTCTAACCTATCCCCAACTCAGCCTGGGGAAACTTGTGACCTGATACTGACTTGTCTCCTCTTATTCTAAAACACTGATGGCAAACACTCTTGTGGCCCCTGATACCTCTGAGATGTAGTCGGTTTTCACTCCTATGACAATCCTAGGAAGATAATGTTATTGTCAGTCCCCAGGGCACATCCCTTCTCTGAGGTCCAGAGAAGCTAAGGAAGTCCTTGAAGTTGCACAGTTAGAAGGTAGCCGAGCATTGCCACCTTCACTCTTGACCGCATCCAGTCTTTCCTCAGTCACGGAGTCAGAAAGATCCTGACTGTATTTGAACCCTTAGAACCAACCACCTACCGAGGCTTATACGACCTTGCCCCATCACTGCTCTTCCTCCCCTTTCTTCTGCCGTGGCTGAGTGACTGTTCTTTGAATGTGGCTGACCTCAGGACCATTGCATAACCTCTTCCTTATGCAAGGAATGCTCTTCTTCAGAAGTTCTGCTTGCACTGCTCTTCTGTTCTTTTATATCTTGGTCCAAGTATCACCTGCCTCATAAGGTCTCTGACCACCCTGTTTAAATTGCATCTCCATCCAGTGTCTCCTTTCCCTTCCCGCTTTGACTGTACCTTCTGACATACTCAATTCATTTGTACATTTGTATGTAGGCACACAGTTTGTTTTTCTGTACACAAGTTGTTTGTAGGATTTGTTACTTTTCCCTTCCCGGTAGGGTGGAAACTTCGGGAGGGCCAGGATTTCTGTCTGCTTTGTTCCAGGATCTATGCCCAGGACCTGTCACATATGGTCACAATCAGCACTTTCTCAATGAATAAATGTCTCTTTGCTGTTCAGGGGACACAGATGAGAGAAACCCCCTAAAACAGAGGTCCACAAGGAGATGTGTCAACCCCATTCCCTATATCTGCAGTTCCAGACATGCCTTTGCTGGGGGCTTCATTCCTCTGGCCTCTACCTCCCCACTGCCGAACCTTCGGCTGTGTATTTCAAGTCCTCATCCTCAAAGGGTTCTGTGTCCCTCAGTAGTTTGACCCCTCCCATCACTTTAGATCTGGACTCACTGCCTTCACTTGTGGAGGTTGTACCCGGCCCAGTTTGGAGAGGGGACATTCAGCTGTAGTCATAGAATTCCTTGGTTATGTTGGAATTGGCACATTATTAGTCCAGGGGTATTACTGAGTCCATTTCCTCAGCCAATCGAAGAATTAAAAGACAGGAAACATCTCGGACCTGCTGAGAACAACAGAGAAACAAATTTTACTGAAAAATAAAGAATCACATTCATACACATAAAGAATCACACATACATACAATATTCAGACAGAAAGATAAAGGTCTTTACATGTGGGGAGAATCTAGCATTCTCCAAGAGAGGGCCTGGGTTTTAAAGGTTTAGTGGTTTCTCCTTCATTTTGGAGTGGTCAGCTTTGGCTTCAAATGATGAGGTGTCCAGGTCTATGCAACTCTAACCAGGTCAGTTGACAGGGCCCCATTGGAGTTAAAAATAAGACCTTCCTGCCAGACTAAGAAACAGGAACTGAGCCATCTTTATTTCTGCTCAATGACACTGTTTGCTTTTTTAAAAATTATTTTATTACTTTTATGTGTCTGAGTGTATATAAGTACATGTATGTAAGTGTACCCGTGTCATGCGATGCCTGCAGAGTTCAGAAGAGGGCGTTGGATTCCTTTGGAATTCCTTTGGATTCTGTTGGAGTTACCAACAGTTGTTAGCTACTCTGTGGGTGCTGGGAATCGAATCCCAGTCCTCTATCAGAGCAATTAGTGCTCTTCACCACTGAGCCAATTCTCCAGCCGGACCCTGTTTGCTCTTTAGGGATTTAGTCCCTTACAGTTATGCTGTGCAAAATTACCACCTGAGTCAGATGTGGTGGGAGCTCCATCCCCATGACTCTGCATAGACAGTAAGAGGGTTTCCACCCATCCCTGCTCTGATGGTGACAGATTTTACCCAGCTTCACGCCCACAGGTGACTCATCAGTTTCTGGGAATGATGGTTTGGAAAGCGTACCTTGGACATCATTCCTGGGCCAGTAAAGACTCCTCATCATGTGAGGTGGCAAGGAACTGCCATTGGTCTTCATCTCTCCTCTCTAGACCGCATCAATGACTGGTCCAGTCTCACCAGTGGAGAACCCATCAGTCCCCCATATTCCTGTTCAGGCAGAACACACTCAGGCTGTCATACTTCTGTTTATGAGTGTTAGCCATGCACCAGGCTCATGCTAATTTTGAGATGAGAACCATCAGTTCCTCCACTGCAGGCATGGACAAATCAAGGCTCATTGAGGTTATGTGAATCAGTGGTGAGGTACGATTTGAACTCAGCCCACTTGTGTGCATTTGACCACCACTTCCTGCCTGCAAGGCTGCCAAACACCCAGTGAAAACCAACATGTCGCATGGACTGAGGAACAGAGCAAGGAAGCCTGAGCCCACCGCCCCTCCTGACAGAGTCAAATGCCTGAGCAAAATTCTCACCGAGTTGAAGTCCGGCCAAATCTGCTTCCACACAGTATACGGTGTGCACTGGAAATCTGACTGTGGTTGATGTAAAACCTGGCACTATGTCCATCACCCCAAACTCTATCTATCGTGATTATTGTCCCTATAAGTTCCTAATCCCAGTACTTCTACGGTGTCCCTACCCTCTGACAAGGCCGGACCTATGTGAGCAGGGAGGTTTGGTTATTATGTGGAAGAGTTATAATAAGAAATATGACTGCAAAAGCCAAGTCAGTTGAAATTGGACTATAATTAAATGCTTAGAAAATTCTATGCTTGGCTCATTTTAAAATCAAGTGCTTCTTTGTAGCAATTTCCTTTCTTTAATTACAATTTCCTGTCTAGTTTGACATTTACAATGCAATCTTGGGGGACATGTTTGTGATTTATTATTCCTGCGCCTATCAGGATATCACTGTGCAGAAATGAGTTTATAAAATAAGAGCTCAAATTATTATGGCCTTTGACCAATAAAGCAGGCTCATAATTTCAGGCCTGAGAGAAGATTACCATTTTTGACAACCCAAGGCAGAAATACTAGAGAGGGGGAGGGCACGCTTTGGGGACTTTGCTCCATGTTCAAAAATACTGCACTGTGTCCTCCAGGAAGGCTAGCTTTGGAGGCAGAAGAATGTAGCGATAAACCTCGAAATCTATGCAAAGCTTTGCAGCTCGGAACAGTTGTTCACTACCATTGATCCTCATGGTCTTTGGAAGTAGATAAGTGTGAGCATTCCCATCTTACAGAGGAAGACACTGATGCCCAGAGAGGTTAAATGACTCGCTCAAGGTCACACAGTTTAAAAACAGTGGTCACAGACACAAAATCCAAGTTTAACCCAACAAATCCTTTTCTATGCTCACATTAGCTGTTCTCAAGGTCTAAGAGGTGGCCTGGAATACAGATGACACTCTCAGGAGTGTGGGTAGGAAGCCTGTTAGTCATTGTTTTTATTACTGTGACAAAATACTTGAGTTCATCAACTTATAAAGAGAAGAGGTTTGCTTTGGTTTGAAGTTTTTGAGGTTCCAGTTCATGACTGACAAATTGGCTCTATTGCTTTGGGTTTGCAGAAAGGTAGCACATTATGTTGAGAACATATTGGGGAATAAAACTGCTGCTCTCGTGGCTGAGAAGCAGAAATGAAAAATAAGAGAGGTCTCACAATCCTTTTGTAGTGTGGCTTAAAGACCGAACAGAAGGCCGTCTCTCAAAAATTCCACTACCTCTCACTAGCGCCACCTGGAGCCCAAGCCTTCAATACACAGCTGCCAGCAGAGGCCACCCCGGAGCTGGGAGCCTCGGCTCACGAATAAGGTCTATCATTTCCTTTTCCCTTTCGTTTCAAGACTTTTCTAGAAATTTGGAAGCAGCACCCACTGTTGGCTGTCTCGTGCTGCTTTCCCCGGGGATTGCAAAGTGAGATTCCAAGCCCAGCGGAGGCTTGGAATCTCATTTTGCGAGCACATGAGGGTGTGCAATGTGCAGCCTGGATGTCTACGTATATGTGAGGGGTGCTGTGTGGCATCCATGCACGTACACAGTGTGATGTGTGGGGCCTGTCGGTTCTGTGTGGGTGCCTGTATAGAGGCATGTGCTGTCACTGCCATCCATTCAGCATGATCTGAAGCGGAGGGCAACACAGACTCACAAAGCACAGAGCTCCATGTCACTGAAGACGCACATTCCCTGCCTCTGGGAAGACTCTGGGGGGGATGGGAGGGGCACAGGAAGGCAGGTTCCCCCGGAGTTGTCTGTGGTCCTTCTTCCTGTTTCTTGGACCTGGCTGGGGTGCAAGACTCTTGGTCCCTAGGTGGGAGTGAGCAGTGACTTCTGGTCACCATCATCAGCTGAAACTGTGGATTCCCAGTATCTCGAAGGGAGGTCTGTGAAGCTGTGGACTTATGTCTGAAAATGCCAAGGATTCTGGGTCTTCAGACAGAGTTTTGGGGTGCTTATCTAGCCCTCTGCAGGTCCCCTACAGGAGTGGTTCAGGCTTCTGTTTTGTTTTACTTCAAAGACGTCATTATGGGAGGGTAATCCAACTCTCTGGCTTTTGGCTCCAAAGAAGTCCGTTCAGAGACTTGTTTGCTGCCTATTAAAAGCCCTTTATTACTTCAAAACAGCTTTAAAGCCGAATGCATTAATATTTTTGAAGAAAGAGAAGGACTCATATCCCTGCACCGTGATGAGGGTTACAAAATTCAAATGGATGGACCACAACAATCCTCTTATGGTCCCTCCCTAGATCAGGCTCTGGAAGAGGCACCTGGATCTGGGCCCATGGATACTGAGGACACCTCTGACTACTGCGCAAAGCGCTGCTCTGCTTAAGGCCAGTTCCAGGACCAGACTTGCCTGGGCTCTTAGACATTTGCTTTCCTTGCTGTACATTCTGTGGTCACACATACAGACACAGATGCATATACATGCACACATACACACACACAGAAACACATGCACACGTATATGCACATACAAATATGTAGACACACATGTACAATGTGCATGCATATATAAAAACACATGCATATGCACCTATGCACATACGCACACAGACATGTTCGTGCAGACACACATATATATGTACATACAGATACATACACTTACAGAGACACATGCACATATATAAGTATGGATGCATATGCATGTATGAACATACATGTATACACCTTGCACATAGACAAACATACCAGCATGCACACAAATACATACACATACACATACACATAAGTACAGACACAGAGAACACATGCATGCACATCACTCATACATATGCATGAACATACACGCACATACAGTGCACACTGGTCTCATGCTGCCTACGGTTCTTCCTTGGTAGTGTAGCACTCAGGGAGGAAGCCTGGACCCCTGTTCCACTTCCCTTGTTCAAAGAAGCAAATCAAAGTTCATACGGGAAACTGGCACTTTTAAGGTTGACTAGGACCAGATCTGAGATCTTTGCCTCCCTAGGTCAGGCCTCTCCTTCTAGAATTTTCCAGATCCACAAGTAAGTCTGAGGCTCCTCCCAGCTTCCTGACTCCATGTGGCAGGCCAGTCTACCTGGAACCTTAGCCCGGTGTGCTTTGACCCAAGTGAATGCAGCTGCCTTGGCTCCATACTGTCTGCTCTAGGCAGCTCTCCTCACCATGGCAACCCCTGACATAAATTAAGTTAAAGTTTTATCTGGGTTCACAGGTTCATCACATGGGTGGTTGGCTCTGTGATCTGGAGTCTATGCTGAGGGAGAACATCATGGTGGGATCATGTGGTAGAGCAAAGCCGCTCACCCCATGGTGTCCAGAAAGCAGAGACAGAGAAAATGGGAGGGGCCAGAGTTCCAATATCCCCTTCAAAGGCACCCCCTCAGTGACCTAACTTCCTCTTACTGGGCTCCACCTCCTAAAGGTTCTGCCACCTCACAATGTTGCCATAAGCTGGTGACCAAGCCTTTGGGGGTCATTGAGGATACAAACCGTAATACCATTTCTTCTCCAGATTGACCATTTCAAGGTCCCAGACTAAGAAGGAAGGAAGGAGGGGAGATCTTCAAAATCTTTCAAAGATCCATCCACACATCATCCATCCTTCTGGCCACCGACCAGCAAGTTCATTTACAAAGTTACAGTGGAGACCAAGGAAACCACAGTTCTGCCTTCAACTGGCTTGTGGGTCTGAAAAGACAGGCATGAAAGTAGTCATTACAACCCAGTATGCTAAATGTTATGAAAGAAGAAGCTCAGAGAACCAGGGAAGCATGGATATGTCACTAATGCAAGTAAAGATCGTGTCTCCTTAGCCTAGGCAAGTGAAAAGGAGCCAGGTAGGAGAGGCCTGGGAGGAAGGGGAGGGGAGGGAAAGAGGAGGGGAGGAGAGAAGAGGGAGGGAGGGGAGACGGGGTATAACCGAAAGGAAGGATGTTGGATGATGTATAACCAGGTACTCTCAATATCAGTACATTTGGCTGGGACTCAAGGACTGCCTCTGATGTGTGGCCTCCAAGTCTCTAGAAAACATCTGCCTGGCCTTGCCTCATCTGGAGCTCACAGACCCCGATTCCACTGCATATTCATTACAATTCCACCATGGAACCCTCATCAACCAGGGCACCTTCTAGGTGCTGCTTAAACTAGAACTACGAAGAACATTCAAAAGATGTGAACCACACCTGATCCTAAGTGCTCTAGGACTGCCATGTCCTTTAGAGATACTGAAGGAGATGCAAACTGCTCTGTAACACGGTGGGGGCAGGGAGGGGGCAAGAAAAGCATACTTCCTTGTTTGCCTAACACAAATCTGGTGCCAGCCAAAGTCACTGAAATTGAAAAAAGATCCAACAGTGGCCATCTGCCGGGGGCCATCTTCCCTTCCTTTTAATACTGCAGGAGTTTCAGGAGTCACGCCTCTAGAAGACCAGGCAGACCTTTGTCCGAAGACACGGTGCCCTTGTTCCTGACTTGGGCCAATTTAAAAGTCAAGCATCCAGGTGTTGAAGCTTGTGTTCTCCTTTTTGCTGTTCTTTCACCAGACTAGGAGCATTGCCTTTGTGGTGATTACAGGCATTGTTAACTTGATTGGATTTAGAACCACCTAGGAGACGTACCCCTGGGGGGGTGTCTTTGAGGGTGTTCCTAAAGCACTTTAACTAGCAAGGGAAGAGTCACCCTGAATGTGAGGCCATAGGAGAAAGAGAGTGGAGCAGCAGTGTCCATGCATGTCTCTCTGCTTCCTGACTCAGATATAACGTGACCTATAAATGTAATGTGACATATAAATGTCCCTACTGCAGCCACCATGATGGACCCCATCTCTTCTGAGGCTATGAGCCAAATAAGTCTTCCTTCCTTTAATGTGCTTTAGTGAGGTATTTTGTCACAGCAATGAGAAAAGTAACTAAACCAGTCTCCAAGGCTGGGGTAGATGCTGTGGACTAGACCACCTGGGTGACTGTCCATCTGACATACATGTTAGCTCAGAAACCTAAGGATCCCATTTGGCCATCCAAGGTCTTGTTTATGTACAGTCCAGAGCTAGGCATCCTCAGCAGCCTGCTAGGAAGGGCCCTGCCTTCTTCCCTTCCTCTTTTCCCCTTGTCCCTTCCTCTTCTCCCAAAGTCCCACAAGTCTTTTGATTCCCACAGGCTGACCCAGCTCTGTGACAGTCCAGAAATTGTGCATTCAGTGGGAAGATTAGGCCTGATTAAGAAATTTGTGCTAACGAACTGTGCTTAATTGGATTTGAGGAAGGACATAGAATGGACTGCTTGACATTCCTGGGTCCTCCACAAAATTCCGGGCCTCCCTGGCTCCTGCATATAAGGCTGACTGCACCCCAGCCCCTTCACCCTCAGTGCCCCAGCCTTTGGCCTCTCGGCCTAGCAACAGGGAAGTTATCTGCCTAATCAGACTAATTAGCACTGGGGACACAAAGTCATAATCTACAAAGAATGCAAATGCCAGTTTTACAAAATGAAAACGCCATATGTGCAGTAATTAGCAAACCATGGGCACATTTTATAAATCATATTTATTAGTTTGTAAACAAATCAAATTCTAAATGAAATGAAAGATGCCATTAAACTGGGACTGCACTGTTGCAGTGCTGAGCAGGTCTCCTAATAGGGGACCAGGGAACAGGATAGAAGCTGACCCGGGAACTCTGCCTGGGAACCAACCAGTCTCTGCCTTACTGAGAGCCCTGGTGTGGGTAGCAGGTGCCTGTGCCATGGTAAACCAAGATCCATGGTCCATTTGTCCTCTCCCCTGGGACCATACCCACCTACACAGCTTCCTGTGACTCTGGGCTGATTGTTCAAATTAGAGCTTAAGCCAGCGATCCTAAAGGCAAGAGGGCATCCAAGCCTGTGGCTCAGCATCAGACTTCGGAACACTTTGCTTTGGAGCCACAGGCCTCTTTGTCCACAGGCTTATTTCTGGAGCTGGAGGAAAAGCAAACGAGACATCTCAGTCTTGGGAACTTGGTCAGTGATCAAGCCGACGTCCCTGCCCTTCATAGGTCATCCATGGAGCTAAGCATAGGAGAAGTGAGTGTCCTAGGTCACCTGTCTCTTCTGTGGCTAGTATCTTGTCCCATTATAGTATCTGGGGCTGGTGTGGTGGCTTGAATGAGAAATGTCTCCCAAAGGCGCCAAGTATTTGAACACTTGGTCAGTTGATGGCACTGTTTGTGGAGTTTTAGGGGGTGGAGCTTTGCTGGAGAAGGCATGTCACTGGGTGTGGGCTTTGATATTTGATAGTTCATAACCTTGTCTGACTTTCTCTCTTCTCTCTCTCTCTCTCTCTCTCTCTCTCTCTCTCTGCCCCCCCCCCCCAGCCTGCTTGAAGATCTGAATGCTCTGCTTCCTGCTTCACTGGCTGCTTCCTGCCATGCCTACCCTGCCATGATGAACTCTCAGCCCTCTGAAGCTGTAAGCTCAATAAATTCTTCCTTCTCTAAGTTGTATTGGTCGTGGTGTTACATAACAGCAACAGAAAAGTAACTAATGAAGAAGGGGACATAGATCAATCAGTAAAGTACTTTCCCTACAAGCAGGACTTGGGTTCAAGCCCCAGAACCCACATTAAAAAAAGCTGAGCACAGTAACTCCCTCTTGTGAGACTACTGTTGGAGAGGTGGAGATGGGCAGATCCTGGTGTCTGAGGTCAACCTTCGGCTTCCACATGCACCATATGCTCCCACACAACACATAAAAACAAGTGCTGTGTGTTTCCTATCAACACAGCTGGTCTCCCACCCAGAAAGCCAAAATAGAAACCCAAAGGCAGATCTCTGCCTCCCAGGTGCTACAGATCAGAGTCCATGGGATCCCACGTGACTGTGGCAGCTACTGCTGTGTTCAGCGCAACACATGATCCCATCTCCTTTCTGGGGTGCATTGCTCTTCCTTTCCTCTGGAAACTCCTCCTGATGTAATATGGTCATAGCAGGCCTCAAAACAAAACAAACAAAAAACAAGATTAATCTCTCCACAAACAAGCAATAGAATAGAAACTTAAAATACTGAATGAAACAAAAGCTGTAGTTTTATAGGGTTCTGGGTATGGCATTAAGCAGTGCAGCTGACACACCAGTATGGACATTTAAAAGGACAAAAGTTCCCCTGAAGAATGGAAGCTTTATCATCAGAAATGAAGCCCACTGCCTGCTGTGACTCTGGGTATGACATTCTCACTGTGATCAAGAGAAGGAACTACAAGATACTATTACATGGCGTTGTGGTTTGGATGAGAAAAGTACTCAAGTATTTGAACTTCGTCCCCAGTTGGTGGACCCGTTTGGGGAGGTTACAGAACCTTTAGGAGGTGCAGTCTTTCAGGAGGAAGTATGTCACTGGAGGCCAGCTTTGAGGGTTTATAACCCTGCCCCACTTCCTGTTTCATCTTTCTGCTTCCTGTGTGTGGGTGAAATGTGTTGGGTCTGCCTTCTGCTCCTGCAGCACACCACGTCTTCTCCACCGTGTTAGACTCTAGTCCTCTGGAACTGTAAGCCAAAGCAAATTCTTTTCTCTTCAAGTTGCTTTGGGTCATGGTTATTTTATCACAGCAACAAAAGTAGCTAATACACATGGCCTGTGCTACATAGAAGTGGGTGAAAACCAGGGGTAGTGAAGAAAGGAAGGAGGAAACAAAGGAGAAGGAGAGGGAATGGGAAAATAAGGCCTGATTGAAAATGTACCTACAAATCAGTATTCCAACATATGGAAGGGGCTTATTGCAAAGAAGAAAGTCAACACTGGAATCCAAATCACTCTAGACACAAATAATTTGACAGCAGAGTTGGACAGAGATTTCAGGTATGTTTTCAAGTGTGAAGAGATCAATGTTAACATTTCCTTAAAAGGAAAAATGTATGTTACAAAATAAAGCAAGGCATAAATAACAAGTAGACATGATAAAGAGCCGATTGACAATCTGTAAAAGGAAAGATAACAGCCATTGAAATTAAATGCTCAACAAAAGAATCAAACTCCAGATTGGGCACACTTGCACACTTAAATAGTGAAACAGAAGTGAACTGGAAGCACTATTGGAGAAATTCACCTAAATCACATCTCAAAGAGAAAGAATATATATATTCATTAGTGTGTATATAAAATATTATATACAGAAACTATGCATCATATATTGAACAATTGAGAAATATAAATGTTAGGCTGAAAAGCTCCAACACACATCTAATAAAAGTCACCTAAGAAGAGAGTGAAGGCCTATAATCCCATCTATGTGGGAGACTAAGGCAGGAAGATTGCAAGTTCAAGGACTGCCTGGGCTATAGAGGAAATTTAAGGGCGGCTAGAGAATCATAGAGGGTTCCTGTGCCAAAATAAAAGACATACTTTAAAGGACTGGGGATATAGTGCTATGGTTGGAGCACTTGCTTATCATGCACAGGGTCCTGGGTTTGATCCCTGGTACTGGAGGGGAAAAGGAAGAGAGGATTAAATAATAGTAATACTCTGCTGGCTAGTTTTGTTCAACATGACACAAACTTGAGCTATCTGGGAAGAAAGAACCTCACTTGAGGAATTTCCCCCAGGAGAGTGGCCTGTAGGCGTGTCTGTGAGACATTTTCTTAACTGTTGAAGGACGTAGGAGGGCCCAGCCAACTGTGAGAATCCCTGGGTGTGTGGGCCTGAACTGTGTATGAAAAGCTGCTGAGCAAATGGGAAGCAAGCCAGAAGCAGCATTCTCCAAGGTCTCTGCTTCAGTTCTTGCCTCCAGATTCCAGTCCTGCTTGTTTCTGCCTTGGCTTCCCTCAGTGATGAACTGTCACTTAGAAATCTAAGATGCAACAAACCCTTTCGTCCCCAAGTTGATTTCCTCAGTGTGCAACAGAAAAAAAAAAAAAAAGATGAAGAAATAATTGTTTAAAATGGAAGAAAGGTGAAGAAAGATGCAAGTTTTCAGATGTGAAAAGATATATCTGGTATACTGGATTAGGAAAATAAAAACAGATTCTCATCTAGAAATGTCATTATGCAACTGCAGAACATCATGTACACTTTAAAAAGAGTGTTCAAAAGTTACTAGAAAGAATTATACAAATTATATCAATAACAGAATCCTTTCAACAATAGATACCAGAATCATTTGAAATGATATCTTCGTGTTGAAGAAAAATAACTGATATGGAATTGTATGGTCCTACTAATTTGTTATCTAAAGAGAAGGCAAAAGTAAAACTCCATACACACAAGCAAAGACTGAGCCAATGTACCTCTTTGCTCTTCAGTGAAATATGGACACCTCTTTAGTAAAGAAAGGCAAACATGAAAGCAAAGCAAATAGGACGGGAGAAACTGTGAGCATCCCAGGAAACTGACTGAATGTTAGTAAATGCAATTAGGAATTATCTGTAAAAATTGTAATGGAACTTGTATTTTACATGTTTTTTAAAAGTCAACTTATTTTTTAAAAATTTGCTTCTTTAGTTTTAGTAAAACCTCCAAACAAAATTTGAATGCAATGGATGTGAAGGTTCAAGATGACAGCATGTGACTTTTTAAAAAAGAGGAAATCCCCAGAACCATAAACAGAGAGTGCACTGCTAGACGGTAAACAGGAGGTGATGCCCTGGTGTTCCACAGCGGTGCTTGTAGAGAAGGGAGTTCAAACACAAACACAGACCTCAGGGGCTGGTGGCTGGCGCTTTAACACTCTTGGAGGAAAAGGACACTTAGCCTTGAGAAGTGCAGAGCTAGAACTAAGTCATTTGTATGTGAGTGGGAGCACTGAAAGCTCCCGTTACATGAAAACTGAAGCAGAAAAGAGAGCTTCAGGGAAGCATTCCCAGGCCTGGGGACAGTGAAGGAAGGAAAGCGACCACCGGAACTTGAAAGCTTTTGAATTAGGTTGAAACACTCATGTGAGGCCCAAAGTCCACAAGATGAGAGGATGAAAAATGGGTCCAGGGGACTGGGCGGCGGCAGCAGAAGCCTAATCCTGAAAAAGATGAGTTCAACACAATCTTACAACTCACACAAGGAAAAGAGGCACCATGTGGGAGAATCAGAAATAAGGTGGTTCAAATACTCCTGACCTAGCTTTACCTGTATAGAGGAGAAAGAGCAGGAAAGGACAGAAGAAAGAGCAACACTTTCAAATTCACTAGGCCCCTTAAATCTTGGGATAGGTAAATGTTCTAGTTTGCTTCAGTTGCTATGACAAACACTCTGACCAATACCAACTTGTCGAGGAAAAGGTTTATTTGCTCACATCTCCCAAGTTACAATTCATCACTTAGGGAGCCCAAGGTAAGAACTCAGGGCAGGAACGTAGAGGCAGGAGCTGAAGCACAGGGTACGGAGGAATGCTGCTTACTGGCTTGCTCCCCTGGCCTATGCTCATCCCGCTTTCTTATACAATACGAGACAACTTTCTCACGGGGGACACTGCCCACAGAGGGCTGGGCCCTCCCACATCACTCAACAATCAAGAAAATGCCCCACAGACATGACCACAAATCAGTCTAACAGAGGTGATTCCCCAATTGAGGCTCCCTCAATCCAGGTGTGTCACGTTGACTCTAAAGCTATGTAGCACAGTAAAGAAATTCACACCTATGAGAGAACTTAAAAACAAACAAAACTACAGTCAAGTTGGCTGCAGATTTCTCAGCAGCAAAATTGATTCCAGGAGACAATGGAAGACTGTCTACAAGGCACTAAAGGAAGACAACTGACAGTTTATAATTCTTTCAGAGTAAAGCCCAAACAAATATATCTCAGAAGTTTGGAGTCCACATACCATTCATTTATAGCTCTTTCTGGACTAACAGGGCGTCTATTAGCAAATACATCAGGAGGCAAGTCTAGTTAATCTAGTCGCTGGCTCAAAACATCAAACACATCTTTGGAAAGCCCTAAAAGAGGGTAGAACTAAAATTTCTCACAATTGTGACAAGAAGATAGGAAGAATTAAAGGTTAAAAAAAACATGCAAAGATCTTAGTAGTATGGAGGTAAATAAAAATATTGATTAAATTTAGACTTTTTTAAGAGATATGACATCCAAACCAGTAAAGAGGATAAAAAGGTAATAAAAAAAGAACTCAGTAAACCCACCTGAATGCAGGAAAGGAAAAACAGCAAAGAAAAATGCATGATAAGCTTTAAAAATGTACAAAAAATCAAGTCAAGATTTATCATTCTCCCCAATATATTTAAATGGATTAAAGCTACTTATTTTGAGACATTTTCAGATAGGATTTTTAGAATCCAATTATAAGTTTTTATAAGCAGCATAATAATAGAAATAAGATTATACAGAAAGTATAAATAGGATAGCAATAAATAGGAAGATAAAAGGATAGGAAACCATATCATAAGTATTCACCAAAAGAAATGAGACATGAGACATGTGATATTAATCTCAAGCAAAGGAGATTTTAAAGAAAAAAAACAAAACAAGGATTTAAGGGTGATTACTGAAAAAGAGGAATAATTCAGTATCAACTAATAGTAATACTGAACCTGATTGCTCTTGATAACACAGACTTAAAAATGACAGAATTATGAGAGAGAAATGATATTACATGAAGAAAACACACAGAAAAAATGTACAGAGCTGCATGAGAAACTGGAAGACCTACTATCATAATGAGTTTTAATACTACTCTCTTATATACTGACAGAGCAAAAATATGTGGAACTGAGAATCCCTGATTAAACTACACAATCACCATGTGTTAAATGCATACATATAAAACCCTTCCTTTCTTTGCAAGTACACATGGAACATTTTAAACGAACCATATCATGGACCACAAAGGAGGTTTAAACAGGCACTGAAATTTTGCTGTAATTAATGACACATTCTATGACTATGTTGTAATAAAATTATGAAACAATACAAACGTTATCCCCCCCAAAGAACTCTTTTTCTTTTCTTCCTTGTAGTAAAGTACATGAATGAACACATATATGGTTATCACTAGAGATCCATGAGGGACTGGTTGGACAACTGCCCTCAGATATCAAAAGTCATACTCAAATCCCTTATCTAAAATGGCATAGTATGCATTTGCATATATCTTACGTACATTTTACTGCACAGTGTAAAACATCTGGATTACACATAATACCTAACACAATGCAAATGCTATGGAAATAGTTTTCTACTGCACTGTTTAGGGCACAGCTTCTGAAACTGGGTGGCAACCCCAGGGGTTCATGCCAAATTTAACAAGAGGAAAAGGTTTCTGAATGCACAGTGACCAAAAACTGGTTAAAATGCAGACACATAATGAATCTAAGGTGTTTCTGTCAGCACTCACCTATGTTGCATTGTGTGACCTCACTGTAGCCTTGGCTCTGGACACACAGCATGTGAATTTTGCATTGTACATGCCATCACACCCACAACACCACAAACACTGCCTCAAACTCAGAGCCCAGATCTGAGACTCCTTTGTGTTATTATTGTCCTGTTTTTACTATACCTACAAAGGTTTCTGCTCTTACAGAAGCATAATAGTTTAATCACTGAAAATAAAGACTTCTAGTGTTTTCCCATGGCCATTCTTTGGAATATAAGTATCAAATTAGCATATATTTTGATTATGTTAAAAATGCTTTCTAAAAAATTTTGCTCTTTGAGTTTCTGACTTGTATTTCACTTAAAAAATTGTTAAATGAGGGAGCTGGAGAGATGGTTCAGTGGTTAAGAGTATTGACTGTTCCTGCAGAAGACCTTGGTTCAAATCCCAGCACCCACATGTCAGCTAATAACTGTGCATAACTCCAGTTCCAGGGAATTTGACATCCTCTTCTGTCCTCCATGGGCACTGTACAACATGAGTCCACTTATACACATGCAGGCAATATACTCATACACACAAGATAAGAATAAACAAATAAAAAATTGTTAAATGAATTCTGGTTTGGGATTAGGACAGAATTTCCAACAGTGTCTAAAATGACCCTAAATATATTTCTGCCATTTTGTACTAAACATGTAAGCAAAGTGGGTTCTCAGCATTGATATCAAAATCCAAATAGCAATCAACTATGAAAAACAATGAAGATATTATACCTATGAAGTATCGAATATTCAATCAAGATTTAATTCTTTATGTAAAATAAACAAGCATATCCAAAATGATTAGTATGCTAATTTGCTTTAGTCTTTAATCTGTGTTAAAAGTATATGTATACCAAATAATTACTTTGAAATAAATTTCTTTATGATGTATTATAAGTAAGTTTGTGACTTGTATATCTATTTTATCTATCTGTACACCTGGGACCAGGTAAAACCTTCTCAGAGAAAATATAGTCATGAGTGTAAAAGTTTGAGAAAACTTGCTTTATGGAATAATAACAAGAAAAACAATTTATACATGCTCAGCACAGATCTAGTTTGAAAAAGAAATGTTTTTAATCCTGAGTTGGATGAGTGACACAGAAGCCATGGGTGTGGAGAGCTGTGTACATGATACTCAAAATTTAATAAAGTTAACATCTGCATAACCACGATCAGGTTTAAAAGGCAGCACCCTTCCAGAATCTCAGAAATCCATGTGCTTCTCTATTCTTTATCCCTAGGGGTACCTGACTCCTGGAAAAACCACTTGCTTGCTTTTCTTGTCTTAGTACTTAGGCCTAAATTCCTAAACATTGTTGATTTCTCTTGTCTGTTTTCCACTTTTATAATGGAATCTTCATGCCCATACTCTGCTGGTGTCTGCACGTTTGCCTGTTGTCTGAGACTATGCACTAAACAGGGAAGATAGACATAAAGTAGTCATGGATCTTGCCATCAAAACTAATGGTATAAATATGTATAAAGCTGTCACAATGAGGTCCACTACTTTCATGTTAACTGAAAAATGTAATCATAATTTAAAAAAGAAACAAAAAAAGAAGGCTGGGATATGGCTTGGTGGTAGAGCGCATGCCTAGCACGCCTAAGGTTCCATCCCCAGTATCACACAAAAGCAAATCACAGTTGGTGTGAGAATGTATAATTATGACACAGCAAGAAATCATGACAAAGAAAGAGTTGAATATGAAAGGAGACGTAAAATGAGTTGCTATGCTTTCTAAAACAAGGGGAGGGGGAACTGCCAATAATGTGAATACCAAGTAAAAGTCATTGTCTCAGACAAAATTCAAAGTGTATTAAACAAAGGGAAAACATCTAAAAATTACATAAAAGGGGCTGGAGAGAAGGCGCAGCAGTTAAGAGCACTGGCTGCTTTTCAGAGAACTCTTCACAGCACCCACATGGTGGCTAACAACCATCTCTAACTAAAGCTCCGGGGGATCTCTCCTGATCCCCACATGTACTGCACAACACGGATTCCTTTACACGCAGGCAACACATTTATACACATAAAGTTAAAATATTCTTTAGAACATTAAAGTTCCTAAAATGTGGATGGGTTCAGGCATGGCCGGATAAAGGCATATTATCAATTGCCAAATCTGCTTCTGCCTCTTTTAGATAGGTTCTTGAATACATTATGGAGTAGTTGGCCTTCAGAAGTCCTATATTTACTTCCTGATGACTTAACATTTTTAGTAGGAGACAATCTCTTCCGTAAGTTCCATCCAACATTGCCAGAGAAGATTCTAATTGACCCAGTTTGAGTCATGATCACTTAAAAGAATGGAATGCTCTTAATGATCCAAGCCCATAAGCTTAGATCACAGGCCTAAATCATTCACCGATCCTGATTTGAATCACAGTCAACTGGTTCTTCTTCCCACAGGATTCTGCTCCCAGAAATGAGAAGGAATCTCAAGAAGGCAGAAGCTCCTGGAGTCTACCCAGAGGCTGACAGACCAGTTTTCGGTTGAGAAACTCCAAGCTGTCTGGTATGACTAGAGGATCTGATGAAGGAGATGGTGACCATTGGAGATTAGGGAGGGCAAGAGGTGCAGAACATGCCAAGGACCAAGTTGTAGTTTGTTCCAAACACAATGGGGGCTTTGCAGAGATTTCAGGCACTGAAGCATTAGATGAGCAGTTCACAATTTCATTTGAGAACATCCCCCTGGGGCCTCCCAGAAGGAGGGACAGAAGTGTGGAGACTATTATAACAACTGTACTAGAGAGCCTGGGAAGAGGTAGAGCGAAAGGAATCCTTGTGGGTGGGGCCAGTGACCTATTGATCAGGTAGAAAACCAGGAGACGTGCGTGACCTGTAGAATGGGATAATAAAAGACAGCAGAGGGAGAATCGGAGTCAAATGACACCTTCATTTCTCATCTGGGTAGCCAGTGTGGAGGGGGCTCCTCTCTCAGCTCAACACAGGATACACATAGGTGATTAATGACTCTTTATGGATATATAGACTGGGAATTGAATTAAGATACAGGTGTTGCTAGGCATGGTAGCACATGCTTTTAATCCCAGCATCAGAGAGGCAGAGGCAGGTGGATCTCTGTGAGATTGTGGTCAGCCTGATCTACACTGCAAGTTCCAGGCCATCTGGGGTTACAGGGAGATGGTGTCTTATAAAACCCAAAAAGAAAGAGAGAGGAGAGAGAGAGAGAGAGAAAGAGAGAGAGAGAGAGAAAGGAAGAAAGAAAGAAAGAGGTGGTGTGTGTGTTGGGAGGGCAGAGAGATGGTTCAGTGGTTAAGGACACTGGTTTCTTTGAAGAGAACTCTGGTTCCATTCCTAGCACCCACATAGAGGCTAATAACCATTAGTAATTCCAGTTCCAAGGGATCTGAGGCCCTTTTCTGGCCCCAGTGGGCATTGCACAACACAGGTACACTAACCGTGCAGACAAAACACTCAAATAGAAAATAAAAAATAAATTTTTAAAAATTAAATGTAGGTGTTAAGTGTAGTATTGTGTGTCAAGCTATAGTGTCTTGGGATCCTATTGCCAAGGTCTTGGCAGATCCATTGAAGAGAGAGGAGAAAGAGAGAGAGAAATATTCTGATTATAACAAATACCTGAGATAAACCAACTTAAAGGGGGAGAAGTTTGTTTTTGCTCACAGTTTGGAGGTTTCATTCCATGGCTGTTGGTCCTGTTGCTTTTGGGCCTTTAGGAAGTCATCATAGTGGAAGCACATGGCAGAGGAAACTTACTCACTTCATGGTGTCCAGGAAGGAGGATGGGGAGATGGATGGAATTGGGTGGGAGGGCATTTTATTAGCTAAGAACAAAGCTTTGGGGTAAGCAGCAAGCAGGGCAACAATCAGACCCCTGGAGTGATGTGTTGGGTTACTTCAGTTTAGCAAACTTCCAGGCCTGAGCTGAGGCAGGTGAGATCATATCAGAGCCAGACACAGTCAAGGCCACCGTGGAGGGGCACAGACCATAAAATGCCCCCTTTAGGGTCATATCCCGATAACTTAACTTCCTTCTTTCCCCTCTTAAGCATTCCATTACTTCTCAGATTTGCCAGAAGCTGAAGCTGATCCAATTCATAGACCTTTAGGATTCCTTCCAAACAACAGTAATATCTCTGCCTCTATGTCTATCTTTCTGTCAGCCTATATAAAATCTCACACAGACACAGACACAGACACAGACACACACACACACACACACACACACACACACACCATGATCTGCCCATCTCCAATAGCTAGGCTCTCAAGCCCAGGTATCCTACTGTCCAGGCCAGCTAGGTGGCTCCTCCCTGGTGCCCCCATACCAGTACAGTGGACTGTCGGGAGCCATTCTCCTCCTCCATCTTTCCAGAGCCAGTCCTGAGAGGTTAAAGCATCAGAACCCACATACTGGAGCCCCACAAGAGACCATGTTTCAGACGGACCCAGTCATAGCGTGAGGTGTCTGCAGTGCGTCCTCTCTGCTGGCTTCACACGCTCAGAGGCAGGATGCAGCCTCCTCAATATACAGACAAGGAAACCAAAACCCGGGGGCCACGCTGAGTCTGTTAACTGCTGAGGTTCCTCATTGGTAAACATGGCATCCCAGTGCAGGTCTGATTGGAATCTTGAGGGCTCCAGCCTTCCCAGGACTGTCACCAGGAGACAGCAGCCTGACCTGGTAGAGTTGTGGATTCTTTGGGGATGAAGGGGTAGACCAGAAGCCCAGGTTTACATCGCCTCTGTCTCTCCCCCAACCAGAGATTGGGCTTATAGGGACCCAAGCAGCAGATGATGACAGGCCAGAAAAGACTGGAGAAGATGGTGGTGGTGGGAGGAAGCAGTGGGTGGCGGGAGTGTGTTAATACAACTACCTTATGAAGGACATTTTTCAACTGAGTCAGTAACTAGAGGCCCTGAGCGTGTGTTCTTTCTCAGCAGCTCCACAATCAGAGGATATGAACTGGCTGTGGGAAAGCCATAAGGGGCTGACTATTCCCGATCTTGGAAGGCACAGAGCAAGATTTAATAAAAGGGGAAAAATGGAGCGTTTTCATTAGTACCACATTCTCCATTTAATTTGAACTTTTGCAAAATAAGTGGCCTAATTACTACTGTGATTTGAGCTTCTCAATAGACTTTTCCTCTAAGAAGCTTCAGATCCTCCTTGAACTTTATCCTCCAGAGCTGGCCTGGGTGCCACCACCTCTCCTGCACCCCATCATCCCCACAAGCAGAAAAGCTGAGCCCTGGGCAGGAAGGCTGGCCACTAGGAAGAGCCCACTGGCCTGGCACATCTCCTGACTTTTCTCGTCCCTGATCCTGAGAAGCCAGGATGAAGCCACCATTTTGTGGTCTGTGCCCCTCCACAGTGGCCTTGACTGTGTCTGGCTCTGATATGATCTCACCTGCCTCAGCTCAGCTCTGGAAGTTTGCTAAACTGAAGTAACCCAACACATCACTCCAGGAGTCTGATTGTTGCTGTGTGTGCTGCTTACCCCAAAGCTTTGTTCATAGCTCATAAAAATGGCTGCAGAATAGCCTCGTGGACATACAGACCATTCACACTGATGTCCCTGTCCTGGAGAGCCAAGCCACTTCCTCTTTTTCAGTTACCCCTCCCCCCAACTCCCAACCTCCCACCTCGGCCTTCTGCTTTTTCCTTAGCCATCTGCGCTTGAAGAGAATCAGGGATTAAAGAAACAGAGCAAGAAATTGCCAAAACCTAGCCTAGCGGACAATCAGATAGAGTGACGAAGGGAAGGGGCCCTTCCCCCAGTAGGACCCTGCAAGTCCTGGCAGAAGATAGCCCTGGACAGATAGGGTATTACAGTGGGAAGGGTTCGCATCCCCTCCCCACCACCTCTGACCTAGACTCCAGGGGACCGTCTAGTTAGGTCTCAACCCTGGGTCTCAACACAGCCCTCCAAATTCACCCCAACCTGCCAAGGACAGCACACCCCTCTGGCTATCTCCAGGCCAAACCCCACATCCTAGCACCCTCCCAGGGCTCCAGGACTGGCTTCCATTGTCAAGTAAGGTAGAGACCACTCCAGTGTCCCGAGGAAGAACAGCTGTGGGTGAGGCACCGAAAGGGCCATTATAACTGGGATTTTGGTAAAATGAGGTAAAAGGTGTTCCTGCAGATCTGTGGGGTCCTTTGAACTTGCACTGGGGAAAAGGGCTGCTTCTTACTTGAACAGTTTCCTGAGTCATAACCTTAACAGGAGCTATGAAAGACAGAGGCATGTTTTCCACTCTGTGGTATGCTCAGGTCACATATCCCAATGGTGTGGGACATCATGGAACCATCACAGGCTCAAGGTCTAGAAGGCCTGCAGCCCTTCAGAGGTTCCTTTGAGCCCCCTCTTTGTCAGTAGCCTTCCAAAGAAAGATCTCTAGTCTGCAAAGCCTGGCGGAAGCGTTCACATGTGCCGTTGGTGTGGGGTGGCATTTGCTGGCTCAGCAGGGCTCCCCCTGGTGCCTGTGGTTAGCTCTCACTGGAATATGGCTCAGAGGATGAGACACTTCCTAGAGAGGAGAGTCAGGAATGAAGTCAGGAGCACAGGTGTTGCCCTGAAGAAGCAGAGTGCAGGCGGAGTGTGAGCAGGTGTGGCTCACCCGGGTAGGTATGTCTTCCGACCTCTTCTACAGGTGCATCCACCTCAGGACTCCGCAGGGTAATGGGCTAAGAAACAGACCACAAGGGAACAGAGTTCCACTGTCCCACAGAACCAACTAACCAACTGCCCCAGGAGTTCTCCCAAGTCCCTGGACATTAGCAGCAGCCCTTACCCTGACCTATGCCCACACCACTGCACCCAGTCTAGCCCCTCCCTATCCTGTTTTTCTTGGTCCCAACCCCAGCCTGGCCTGTCTCTGACCCAGGCTAGCTAGTTCCACATTAAAGCTGCCTGACTGTCCGAGGAGACATAAAGAAAGTTTAGAGACTTTTAATTTGCCAGCCGGCTCTCCCACCGGCCAGCAGGTTGAACGTTTGAGGAGAAGGGCAACAGCAATAAAGGCTTATTGTTCCTCCTGTGAGTCACTGCTTGGTGACTCCTTTCTTAAGTGAGACAAAGGGAGCCCAAGACCCACAGACATCTGCAGGCCTAGAGAGCTGGACCCACAAAGTGCAGGTGTTCCCTCGGCCACCTAGAGCCAGGCTCTGGGGTGGGGGCTCAGTGCCACCTCCATGTGGGCTACACTCACAGGATAGAAAGCCCAAGTAATCCATTGGGAGGGACCCACACTCTACAGGGAGGACTAGGGGATCCAGAGCTCCAGAAAGTAGAAACAAATGGCGGAGGGGGCAGAAATCTTGGGAGCTGCACCTGCTGAAAGAAGAGATGGGATGTGGGGGACAAGCCTCGTCCTCTGAACCCCACCTTGAAGGTGTTGGGGGTATTTCAGGAAAGGATCCCAACATCAGAGAGTGAGCACCCCACCACAGGGACTACATGAGCTGAGGAGGACAGAAACCCCTTCTTGGAGCATGCCCAGAATGATAGCTGAGTTCTGGATTGGGCATCACTTCCAGAACTGATGTCCCAGACTGACTGTGAAGATGGTGGTTCAGAGGGAAGGAGAGACCCCCTCCTGAGACAGTCTGCATCTGAGGCAGTCACCTGGAGCCAGGTCCCTTAGCCTCTGGGTAGTGGAAACTGAAACAGCATGGGGTCCCACAATCAGCAATGCTCAGGGGCCCAGAAGAGCGTCACACTGTCTGTCCCTGTGCTCACGCACCATGAGGCCTGAGACCTAACAAATGCATTCTGGTGGGAGATCATCTTTCCTCGCCCCCCCACTGTCCCCTCCAGAGACTCTCTACTTCATTGCCCAGGACATTAATGGCTTTGGAGACTTTGTTCAGCCAGTGTGTCACTGAAATAATGGCGTTTCAGGCGGTGAGGCTGCTGGCAGGGGGTAGGGTCCCCCGTATGGTTGTACGCGTTGTTTGATTCCTAAGGGCTAAGGTAGTAAACGAGGATGGCAATCTGCACTTTGCTCACCTGTCAATCCTAGGCCCTGCCGAAAGGAAGGGACATCTTTTTCTAAGTTTTAAGTAATGGAGGGAGATGTTTTCATCCTAGAAGCAGCACCCTGGCCCAAGAGACTGGTTTTGTCAATGAGTGTTGTGCTCTGTCCTCCCCAGGGCACTCTGACCACAAGTCATGTCATGAAGTTTGTGGCAGTCAGAGACCCAGTTCCGAGACCCCTGGGCTGGCGCTCCTGGCCTGCTAGAGGTGTCTGTAACTTTCATGTCTGCACTGCAGACTCCAGCCCTGGTTGAGTGGGGAGCTGCTTCCTCAGCTTCCCTCCGCCTCTCTGCCTTGGGTAATTGGATTGGGGGGAAGGGAGCGTTATTTACAGGGCATGAGGACCTGTTTCCCTTAAGCCTTCCCACTCTCCCTCCCTTTCCACTGCTTCACCAAAGAGCAAAGATTGGGGATGAAATAAATTTGATAATAACCAATAAGGACCCCAGAGAAAACAAAACAGCTTTTATTAAACTTCTTCTAAGACCTTCTGTGCGGAGCCCGTGTTAGCTCCCTTGGTGAAACCCTCTCAGCTTGGCTCTTTTCCCAGCCAGCTAGGGGAGCACCTAGTGTGGCCCTGATGGCCAGCCTTTCAAATCCCTCAAATAACTCAGGGTCTCCCCCTTCCCATGGTCATGCCAAGTCACCATCTATTTGAAAGATAAGACCACAGAAAGGACTCTCAGCTGTGTGGCTGAGTTCTGAGGTTCTGGTTGGAGTGGCCTTCCATCCCAGGCCGAGGCTCTGGGTGGCCTGTGTTGACAGGTCCTCAGGTCCAGAGGTAACCAAGAAGGATCCGGCCTGTTGCCATTCATCCCGGGAGCCATCTCTCCAGGTTGAGTATGGCACGATTTAGTGCCCCCCATTCCGCCATTCCTGCTCTGCATGACAAATTGTTTTAATAAACATAAACCGAGTAATAATAAAGTCATAATAAGCCCGCGACTCACCTTATATCACTGCAGTTAAATCCTCCCATAAGCCGGCGCTGGTTACAATGACAATTACGGCCCGGCCAATCCGCAGGCAGGCCGGCGTGTGGACAGATTTAATATCGTTTGTAAATATGATTAGTGGGCTGTCATGTTATTGCAGGCTGCTATTTACATTTCTCTCTGGGGTTATACACTCCGCCAAATCAACATTAAGTAGTGGGTCTCTCTTTCCTCCTTAAATCATGCATTCCCTCTGCCTGTGCCGATCCTGCGTAATGAAGAAAGGGAGCCTGATGGCAGGCGCTGGTCAGGATGGAGCAGAGCCTGGGCATTTTCTGAAGACGGATGGGCACCGAAGCCCCCACTGAAAGCTTGGCCTGGAGACTCCGGTTGGTGCCCAGGCCTGCCCGCAGCGGCCCCCTCCCCTCACGTCACCATCCCTCTCCCTGCCTGCTGGCTTATGAAAAATGTTCAAATAATGAATGGTTGTTGTTTACAGAAGTAATTTCATGCTACATTTCCATTATTGCCTGGATTTGTTTAGCTTTGCACACTACCCCATTGCCTACGATGAACTTTTAAGGAAATATTGCTTGCGCTTCCCGCTCTGCCGTTCCGCTTCTAATGGAAGCCGCTTGCATTGGAGACATATTGTGACACCTCATAACTGTGTGCAAATAAGCATTCTTAAACTGCTGGGGCCGATTAATCATTGTTGGGGAAGCTGGTCTGCTCTGGGGGCAGCAGAATCCACCCCACTGGGGAGCCGGGGTGGGTGGGAAAAACGGAGTGTGCAAGGAACAGGACCGAGAGAGCAAAGCGCGCTTTGGTATCATTCTAAGTCACAAGAGGCAACGCAGGTGTGCTCGCCTGTCTCCAGAAGAGCTTGAAGAGCTTAGTGTAGGCCAGTAGGCTAGAAGGTGGAGAATGGCTACTTTGGGAGCTGCCTGGAGGAACCAGATCAGGAGGAGACCATATGCTTTCTCAGAGAGAGAAAGCAGGACTTAATCTTGTGATGGTCAGGGTCACTGGCTAGTATCCACTGATGGACTCTGAGGCTTATTCCCCCAAGGCAGAAATGTCCCAGTACTGCATTTTCTGACCTCTGCAAGTGGAGGCCCACATAGTTTATGTCTCCTTTCTTGATGCATGCCTAGGCCACAGCTGCCAGGGCCACTGCTCACGGCTGTGTATTCTTCCTGATCTCCAGAGGGTTTGGAGTCCAGGAAGTCAGCTTTGAAGCATAAGGACTGGAGAGCCAAAGGTTTTGACTTACTTATGACAGAAGAGGAAGTGGGCTTTGGCTGAGAGCAAGAGAAATCTCCAAGAAAGATTTGGATGTGGATTTCATTCAAAGTGCTTTGTTTTCTTCCTCATTCCTTTTTGAATTGCAGCTAGGAGAGGATCTAGATAGCTTTGAGAAGCTATACCCGTAGGCAGAAGCAATTCGAGGATTTGTTCAACAAACATTGGGTATGTTAGGCACTGTTCTGGACACTGGATTCATTCCTAACACTTAATAGGGTTTGTACTTTAATGAAAGAGGGCTGCGTGGCCTTCTGTGTGTGGTCACAGAGGTTGCACACTGCACAGATTTGAGAGGCAGGGTAACAGCATGAAGACTGTCATGTGAACAGCGCGCTCTGAGACCATGCAGCACTGGAGCCCTGGACACAGACAGGAAAAGAAGTCGGATGATTTGAGAGATGGATGACTACTGTATGGAGGAAGTAGCGAGGTGTACAAGCCAGAAATTGATTGGGAGCATGGGGTCTCCTTCCTTCTCAGAGAAGATGGTGTTTCAGCTCAGATTAAAACCCCCATAGGGCATGCGTGTGAGTTCTCACTGAACCCGTCCGTGTGCATGCACACCTGTGCACATTTTCTTCCGTATTAATGGCTCCTGAATGACACAAGTTCTTCTAAGGGTCTTCAGGTGCCAAACTTTGCATAATGCACATCTATTACTTTAATGAAAAGAAATGAAGACATAGGGTTTTTTAAGGTCAAGATAGAGTTGAAGACATTGGGGGTGGTTTTCACCCAAAGAGTTCAGTTCAACATGATAAACAGGTGGGGCTTAAATAGGTCTCACATCCCTCTCTGGAATATATGTGACTCAAAACTTATTTTCTGAGTAGTGTGTGTGTGTGTGTGTGTGTGTGTGTGTGTGTGTGTGTGTGTGTGTGTGTGTGTTTGTGTGTGTGTGCGCACGCGCATGTGTAGAGGCAGGGAGGAGTCTGCCTAAGCGTAGGATGACAGGTGTGGAGTGTGAAGCAGACCACAGAGCCCAGAGTCTCATGTTAAGTGGGCCTATCGGTCTGCGCAGACTAGAACAAGGCCCATAGTCATTGACCATGGGGACCTCTGGTCTCCAACAGCAGAGAGGAGTCAGGAGCCTTTATAGAGAAGCTTCCTTGGATACTGGAAGTAGAAAGTGGTATTGCTTTTTTCCCAGTGTTGGGCTGCTCTGAGACCACAGGTGACAGGTGACACCACAGACACCACTCCTCTTCTAGAGGGCCCTCCAAGTCTGTGGTGTCCCCTGCCTGCTTTGCCTGGCCACTGCCACTCCAAAGGGCTGCTCTCTCAGCCCTGCTGCTGAGAGACCTTGTCTTCTGTCCCCTGACCCCATTCAGAAACTGGAAAGGGAGGTGACCAAAGGACAGAGCATCTTGGACAGATACAGCAGAAGGCCAGACTGTCACTGTGCCCCTGCCCTCTGCATCCCTACCCTCACCAACACAGCCACCTAGCATATGAGCCCATTCTTACAAGAAGGCAGGTGAGCTCTCCTTAGTCACATGGAGGCATTGCTGGGGGGCGGGGTTCAAATGCTCGAGACATTGATTGAGGAGATGTGGGTGTGTATAGTTACTTATTGATTTTAATTTCTATACTGTTTCTTTCCCTAAGAAATTTAATGCAGCTGAGGAAACGTGATTCGGAAAGAACATGGAAGCAGCCTCCTCCTTGTCATGATCCTGGAAGCAGTTCACCTTTCAGAGAACAACCCTGAAGCAGATGCAGAGTTTGCAAGTGATAGGAGGTGGCTGAGAGCAAGTAGGGCAAAGGTGTATCGCGTGAGTCCAAAGTGGGGTGACTAGGTGTGGGGAAGTGAGGTCAGGGTGAGATGAGGCGGGGTGGGGCTGTATAGGGAAGGTGGGGCTGGAGGGGTGGAGGGAGTGAGATTAGGGGGCATGACATTCTGGAGGGAGCAGGGCAAAGTCAGAGTCACACTGGGAGATGGGGGCGGGCAGTCAGGGAGGGTCAGGGTAGACTGGACTCCAGATGGCACAGCTGGCAGTGGTTATCGTGGGTAACTGTGGTGAGAGCTGCCCTCTCCTTGTCCCATTCCCTGTGTGCTCATATGTGTGTGTTAGGTGGTATATGACACAGATGACATGTGTGGCATGTACACACATGTGGCATGTCCTGTGAATTCTGGTGTGTGCTCACTTCTGGATGTGGCATATAAGTACGTATTTTATATCTTCTCAGTGCAAACATGTTACTTTTTTTTTTTTCTAAAATCACTAAATGGATGAAGAATTCTGATTAGGAACATAATTGCCTTGCAAAGCTCTGACCCAGCATTGTATCATCTCATGGCTAACTCAGACTCTTTACATTTCAGGACACTTTATCAAAGCTGGAAAACTTCAGCTGCAAGGCTGTGAGAGAAGCCTTCTGGCCCTGCTTGACTTTAGAGGGCTACTTCCCAGTCATTGGGAATGGGACCAGGGGCAGCTGATAAAGAAGTACGCCCTCCCCCCCAATCTGGAACTTTCCTCAGCTTTTTACCATGTGGCTCTCAGATTGTGACAGGTGCTCTTGATTGTCAGTGTAATTGGATCTGGAATCAACTGAGAGATGCTGCTCGGGTGGATCTGTGAGGACATTTCCAGGAAGGATTAACCAAGAAGAGACTTTCCACCAGAATGGGAAGCTCCTTCTGGCAGCCGCCCTACTATAAGGAGGTCCTCGGGAAAGCGATGCAGCTGGCTTGCTAGCCTTCGCTTCTTGCTTGTGAGAGAATCTATCCCATTCTTGCTGCCGCTGCTAACATCAAATCCTCGTCTCTTTAGTCTTCTGATGTGGACTGAAGACCACCAGCAACTCTTCAGGAATCCTCCAGACCTACAGTGCCGTAGTGGGAGGCATCCAGCTCTGTGGACTGAACAGCTACTGGGATCTCAGCCTCTCCAGCATGCAGAAAGCCATTGTTGGGCTGCTCAGTCCCTATCACAGAAGCGAACGTAGTAAATCCTTTCTGTACTACCTATTCATCCTATCAATTCTGTTCTTGCAGGGGACCCTGGCTAACACACAGGCCGTGGTGGTGAACCTGGCTGAGGCCACACTACTCTCTCACTTATTCCAGCATCTGACTGAATGGATCTCCTTGTGTGTTCTACATCCCCCAGCCCATCCTATGACAAGAGCTGAGGCCTCAGTAAGACATCAAGTCACTTGACTGAATGAAACTCTCAGTGACTCCGCATTTCCTGCAGAGTAAGACCAATATCCTTTCCAGAACATTCTAGACCCTCCCTGATCGAGTCACAGCTCAGCTTTGTTTCCTTTGCCTCCCCTGACCTTTGCTGTCAATCACCCTATTCCTCAGAGCCCACTTGACCTAACAAGTCTTGTGTCTCTGAGCTTTGGGACCAAATGATGGCTCAAGTGATGTCTTTAAATATCAGCAGATATTGGGGCTGGAGGGAAAATGTGGTCTCATTCTTTGTTCATTCTTTCTTCTCTATGTGTCTCTCTGTCTCTCTCTCTTTCTTTCTCTTGCTTCAAGTGCAAAACAAAATGTATCTAAGGAGGACCTTAAACTTAGGATCCTCCGCCTTCCACCTCCTGAGTGCTGGGATTACAGACAGGTACCACCACACTCTCTTTATGCATACTGGATATCAGACCCAGGGCTTAGTGAATACCAGGCAAACAGTCTACTAACTGAGCTGCATTCTCAGCTCCTCATGGACTCTTTTATTCAACAAAATGCTTATTAGTTGTTTGGGGCTCTGACGATGTGAACATCATCAGAACTCAGTAATCTCTGGGAACTGCTTGCCTCTCCAGGGAGAGAGTCAGATTAACCCAAAGCATCAAGCCAGGCTCTCACTGAATATGGAGGATGCTCAATAAATCGGAATTGTGCAGGTATGGGAATTGATGTGGAGATGTCATAGGTATGTGCTTAACCTGCCATAAGAGGGAAGCTGAAGGGCCCTCATGGCCTCACCTGGAGATCCGGAAGACTGGATGGAGACTCATGGAGATCCATGAGACCGATGACCAATTGGTCAGATGCCTTAGGGTGGGATAGGAGCACTTCAGGTCTTACTGGGGTAAGGACTGCCATCAGATGATAGGAGAAGAGGGGAAGAGAAGAGAAAGGGCACATGCATGTTGACCAGAGCAGCTAGGCATGGGACTGCGGAGGCAGACGACAGATAGGTCTGGAGAGGAAGCCAGCTCTTAGCATAGAGGCCCACGAGTGAGGACCATTTCCAGAGACATTCTTCTAACCAGTGGGAGAACAGGATGGTGATGGTGCTGGGGACCTGGTGAAGGGGAGGATTTGGGTGTAGGTCACTGGCATCTGGTTGTAACCTGGATGTGGTGGCCTCTGCCTAGAGGGCTCTGTGCTTAAGGTCTCTGCTTGTTCCTGTGTCTTGGAATTCTTAGAATTTATCTTTGAGGTTGTGTTTTGCATGTGACCCCTAAGGGGATGGTGAGGCATACACTGAGGTCTGGATCACAGCTCTGTCACCCCTGTACCCCAAATGAGTTCTCAGGGACCTGTTCTCTACTGCCTGGTGCCTGGGCTATGCCTGCTTGCCTTCCATTCCAGGCAGGCTAGTTCCAGTGGCAAGAAAGTGCCCATGCTGCCCGGGGCCAGGCAAAGATGGAATCCGGGTGCGCATGCCGGGACTCGTAGGGCAGGCTAAGGAGGCGACCAAACCAATAACATTCTGGATGTATCAAGGTGTCTTTCAGTCACCACACTCACCCCAGTCCAGGTCCTCGCAAGTCTGGGCCTGGAGGCTGCTATAATCCCCTGGGGCTCACCCATTTGCCAAGAGCTGGGGTACAGGCCTCTGAAAAGCCGGGACTGCCTTCTGTGTTGAGCCTGCCGTAAGAGACAGTTACCACCCCAAACATCCCCATGTCTGAGTCACCAGCTGGCAAAGGACATTTTCCGCTTTCATGAGTAAGGCCCAGATAAGGCACATGGGGTTTCAAAACTAGGCTGCCCTGACATTGTTCTGACAGCACACTTTGCTGTGTGACCAGCAGAGAGGGAGCAAGAGATAGCTCTACTGTTCCTGCTTCTTGAAGACGTTGTGTGTGTATGTGTGTGTGTGTGTGTGTGTGTGAGAGAGAGAGAGAGAGAGAGAGAGAGAGAGAGAGAGAGAGAACGCTCTTCAGTGGACTTAGTTTCTGTGGATTTACTCATTAAAAAGGCTATTATCACTGGGTGCAGTGGGCCATGCCTTTAAGCCTAGCACTCAGGAGGCAGAGGCAGGTGGATCTCTATGACATCTAGGCCAGCCTGTTCTACATAGTGAGTTCCAGGCCAGCTGGGACTGCAGGAAAACTCTGTCTTAAATGACCTAAAGTATAAAAAAGGAAAGAAAAGGAAAAGAAAAATGCTCTTGTGCTTCCCCTGTGGCTTAGGTTTCTGTTAAGACCTTCACTAAGGTACCTCCAGAAATAGAGTTGGAGGTTTGGCCCTGCTGTGTAAGCCTGTGGGACCTCAGGTAGATCATTTAACCTCTCTGAGTTTCAGACTATCTGTGGAAGGATGTTGATAATAGTACCAACTTAATGATATTATCCAAGGACTAAATTAAACCCCCAAATTTGCTTTGTACTATGTCTGACATTGGTTAGACCACTGAGTAATGATAGTATCAGCAGCCCCCTGTATCTGTGAGGCTCAAATCTGCAGGTTCAACCAACCACAGATGGAACATATTTGAAAAAATAACTACATCTGTACTGAGCAAATACAGACTTATTTTCCTTGCATTGTTCCCTAAATAATACAGAACAACTATTTACATAACATTTACATTGGATCACGTGTTATAAGTGGTGTAGAGATGATTTAAAGCATTCAGGGGCATGTGTGTGGGCTACATGCAAATATTGCTCCATTTTACATAAGGGGCTTCAGTCTCTATGGAGTTTTGGTATCTCTGGGAACAGAGAAGGAATCAGTCTTCTACCTGTACAGGGAAGACTGTAATGATAGCTGACATTGTGTCATAGTGCCTAGACCTCTTCTCAGTGACATATGTATGATATACACACATATACATATATGTCAATTCATTCATTTTCATCATAATTGTAAGGTAGAGTCTATTCTTATATACCCATTTTATAGATAGAGAGCCAACAATAGGAAGAACGTGTCCAAAATCACAGAGCTGGCAAATGGAAGAAGCAGGCTCTGACTCCAGGTTGTTTGACTTTTGAACCTTATTTTTTTCTTTGCTGGATGTGGTGACGCACATCTTTAATTGCAGCGTTTGGGAAGGAGAGGCAAATGGATCTCTGTGTTTCAGGCCAGTCTAGTCTTCATAGTGAGACCCTGTCTCAAAACATTGTTTTCTCACATACATGTACATATATCATACTTGTCAATCCTTACCCCCATCTGTCCTCTTGTAGAATCTTCTCTAGCTTTATGCTCCCCAGAAGTGACCTTCCCAACATGATCCCAGCGACCTGACCTTCCTTCCACCACTCAGAGGCAAGTCCTCTGTGAGAGATTTGCAGCTAATGAGGCCAGTTCCTCTTCTACCAGCCCAACCAAAGGCATAAGCAGGAGTCAAGAAACAGAGGAAAGAGCCTGACATTCAGCCAAGTCCATGCAAAGAGTGGGTGGTCCCTGGTGTCCTAAGAGACCAGGCAGGTCTCTACGAGTAAGGACTCGGTTCTCTTCTTCCTCAGAAGGTAGAGCAAGAATAGCCCAAAGTCCTTTATTACACTGTGGTGTGGTTTAGGCAAAAGGCCTGAGCGCAGACTTATTCCCCTGGGAGGGAGTAAGAGAAGGTGGGTGTGAACCCCTCTTCAGGATGTCAGTTGACCTGTCCTCTGGTCACACCTCCAGCGACAGGGAGCTCAGGGCCTCCTGAAGCACCATGATAATATAATTTGTCAGTCTGTCATCCACTGTTCCTGTTTGTAGTCATGACCTCTGACCTAACTGGGTCTCTTGCAGCCTCTTGGGATTTATAGGTTCCTCCTGCTAGTTCTGGGAGCTCAGTGGCCCTCTTCTACAACCAAGCCAAGACCTGTCCTCTCCTCACCATTGGCTTGGACCTCCTCAGCCAGATCATTCCTACAGTAGGGAGCCCAAGACAGAAAGACATAGGATCTTGAAGACAGCAGCCCACTGGAGTCAGCTAGTAAATACTCAGGAATTCTGCAAGGTGGTTATCAAATCTTAGTTCCTTAAAACATGTCATACTAGGAATATAACATCAAGGAAATTGCCACACAGTACAAACCAGGGCTGTGTTCCCCTGGAGAGCTGGTTTAGTAGTTGGGGTTCTAATTCCCATAGACCTAGATGCACAAGGGATTGCCTGATGCATGATATTACAAATGCATACCTGTAAGTACCTGCATGTGTGTAAGTATGTTTATGTAAATATGCCTTTGCTCTTGTGAATTTCTCTGTGTGGGTCTGTGTGTGTATAAACATGCATGCAGGATGTGTGCAACACTCTGTGTGCCCAGCAGAGTGGGTTCTGACAATCAGAACGTCTCACAACAAGAGTTACCCTTTGTAGGGGACTGACCCCTAGAAGTCTATCAAGGAGCTCTTACACACAATGTGCCCTTTGACTGCAAAGGCTCTATCACCTATACAAAGAGGCTTTACCCACAGCTACTAATTGTACAGGACAGGGCTGGGGGTGGTCTATAGGATTTCATTAGCCAATAACTCCAAGAGAGGAAACCACTCTCCCTGTGTCTTCTCTACCCTCCCTTCTCATCCCCTCCCCATTTAATATTTCCTATTCCATTATTCTCTTTTATATTACTGTATTATATATCTTTTTTCCCTAGGAAGATTTCCCATGTTCCCATCACACCCTACTGGTTTTCCAAACTCTGTGGGTTTTTTTTTTCCCCAATGAAGCACACATATCTGAAGATTCAAAGCTAACATTCACATAGGAGAGACAGCATGTGATATTTGTCTTTCTGAGTCTAGGTTACCACACTCAGGATAATTGTCTCCAGTTCCATCCATTTACCTGTGAATTTCATAACTTTGTTTTTTAATAGCTGAATTACATTGTGTACATGTACCACATTTTATCCTATTCAGTCTTCAGTTGATGGACATCCGGGATCCTGGTCATTGTGAACAGAGAAGCAATGAAGACGGATGAGCAAGTGTCTCTGCAGGAGGATATAGAGTCCTTTGGGTAAATGTCCAATGATATAGCTGGATCTTGTGGTAGATCTGTTTCTAGTGTTTTGAGAAACCCGCACCCTGATTTCTACAGTGGTCACGCCAGTTTGCACTCCCACCAGCAGTGAATAATTCTTCCTCTTTCTCCACATCCGTGCCAACATTTGTTTTTTTGATCTTAGCTATTCTGACTGGGGTAAAATGAATTCTCAAGGAAGTTTTAATTTATATTTCCCTGATGGCTAAAGATGTACGACAGTTTTTTAAAAGCATTTCTTACCCATTTGTATTTCATCTTTTGAGAATTCTCTGTTTAGTTCCATGACCCATTTTTTAAATTGGGTTGGTTATTTTCTTTATGTCTAGTTTTCTTGAGTTCTTTGTATATTCTAGATGTTAGCTCTCTGTCTGATGCATAGCTGGTAAAGCTTTTTTTTTTTTTGTCATTTTGTAGGCTGCCTCTTCATTCAAATTATAGTATCTTTTGCAGTATTGAACAAAACCTTTTAGTTTTATGTGGTCTTATTTGTGAATTGTTGGTCTTAATGCCTATGCTGTTGGAGTCCTGTTCAGAAAGTCCTTTCCTGTGTCTATAAGTCCCATGGTATTCTTTACTTTCTTCTGTATCAGATTCAGGGTATCAGGTCTTATGTTGAGGTCCTTGATCCATTTGGAGTTGAGTTTTGTGCATGGCGAAAGATGCACAGATAGATCTGGTTTCATTCTTCTACATGCCACTAACCAATTTGTTCCACACTATTTGCTGAAGAAGCCAAATATTACAGGCAATTGCCATTGCTCTCAGCTGCCCTCCAGATCTTGATGGCAAGACTTTATTGCCCAAAACAACAGATCCTTGAATCATGAAACATGGAGAAATCAAGTGGGTACTAACTTGGAAGCTTCATTGCTACTAGCTAACTTTCATGGTGTTGGAAGGTGCTGTGCATGCTCCTGGAGGAGAAAAGAAATCATCAGTCTTACCCACTTGTGGACCCTACGAGCTACAAAAATGAATGGCCTGACACGATGTGCCCAGTAGTACAATAGTGGCGTGAATGTTATGGGAGTGATCAACCACTCTCTGACTGGTTTTAAGGCCCACTCCACAAGATGAAATTCGTATCTGGCACGATTATCAGGGCCAAGAACCTATGGCTAGATAGGTCATAGCATACAGAGGAGAACCTACTACTAATATTCTATTGAATCGACATAGTGTTAAAATGACTTCTAATAACTTATTGCTATATACATAGATTAGTCCATCTCTCAAACCTCATCAGAGAAGTTTCTTCTTGCAATAGAAAGCAATTAAAACAGAGACCCACAACTGGTCAACATACAGAAAATGAGACTTCAAAGTGTTCAGCCTCAAATGGGACATCCATGTCATACCTCTTTTCCCAAGATTCAGGGATATTCAAGGAAGAGGGGTGGAAAGACTGTAAGAGTTGGAGGTGGTCAGTAAGTACAAGAGAGCAGTTGCATGTATGAACAGCACGCACAAGACCTGCTCAAGTTTGAGGCAGACAAAATCCCAACGTGGAGGAGAAGCTGGGCATGAGGTCCCACCACTAGCCAAGGAGCATTTGGTAGCTGCTGGGACAGCAAGAATCAGTTTTAAAGGGTGTGACCCTTGGTAGGGGGATTGATAACGATTCAGGGCAGGTTCCACACCCAAGAACATTTGGGTGAGGCATATTGGACTCAATGGGGAAAGAATGAACACAGGGCTGGAAAGGTAGCTCAGTGGTTAGGAGTCCTTGCTTGTCTTGCAGAGGACCTGGATTCTCTTCCCAGCACCCGACATGGTGGCTCACAACTATCTATAGCTTCGGTTCCAGGGGATCTCACGGCTTCCTCTGGCCTCTGTGTGAAATGCACAAATATAGTGCACTTACAGACATGCAGATAAAACACTCATACCTATGAACTAAAAATAATAAATATTTACAAAGAGAACATGAAGTTGGGTGGGTAAGGATGTGGAGGTAGATCTGGAAGAAGACGGGGAGGCAGGAAACATGATCAAAATACATTGTATAACATTCCCAAAGAATTAATTTAAAAAAATTTTTTTAAGGGCTGGAGTACTTATGCAAAGAAATCAGTTGGTCTAGTAGCTACTTGTTATCTCTATTTGACTATCATGTTGTGATGCATTTGTTTGTTATTTATGTATCTATGTGGAGCTGAGTATAAAATCTAGCCTTGTGCATGCTAGGCAAGCCCTTACTTTGAGCCACACTCTCAGTTCTGCTGAATTTCTGTGCGTGCGTGTGTGTGTGTGTGTGTGTGTGTGTGTGTGTGTGTGTGTAACAATCTTGATATATAAGCCAAGCTGACTTTGAACTAGTGACTAGTGCCGAGATGGCAGGCATGTACCATGATTTTTTTAAACTTAATACTCATTGAAAACAAAGCATGGTCCTCCTGGAAAATCTCAAGTAGGAAGCAGTTTTTAAAAAAGAAAAACTATTGAGAGTTAGTTAAGGGATAACTTAGCTTTCCATGCCAAATTATGTTCCTACCAAATCCAGAGCCAATCAAAGAGAAGGTGGAATGGAGCTGTACTGGTTACTACGGCAACTGCCCTTCTGTCTCCTGAAAGGAGGGGAGATGCCAGGGCTCAGTCCAACCAGGCACTTGGGGAAGAAAGGAAAAACTTTCTCCCTGGGTAAACTATGTCATCAGACACACCTGGGGCGCTCGGGGCACTGGGGGTGCATAAGGTAAGGGCTCAATAAATGCTTTTGCTGTGCTACATGTTTGGTATTTCATTTTGTTTTGTTTTCTACATAAAGAAAAAACTAAAAACTGAGACACCTCCATGCCTTGGGTCTCTACACCCTGCTCGGAGGGCAGGAGATGAACACAGTGATTCAGCCCCGTCACCCTCCACCTCTTCTGAAAGCTTGGGAGGGAAGGGTTTTGATGCTGTGACCCTGAAAGAGGCCAGGTAAAGTCTCTACCTGCAGAGAGGGTAGAGGCCCAGAGGCCCTGTCATCCTCTAAATTCTGTCTGGTGGGTCCTTCTTGGAAACTCTCAGAGAAATTGGTTGTAATTTTCCTGAGAGAGAAGCAGAGCCCCAGCTGAAGTTTGCCCTCCAGGCTGTGCAGGCTGTCCTCAGCAGTGGTTATGTGGTTGTGGCTCTGCCTCAACTCCCTGACCACCCCTACTTAGCATCAAACTCGGGCTGTGCACATGAAGAAGCGGTCCTCAAGAGGGTCAAATCCAAGAAGCCAAAGCTAGAGGATCAGGTGGTTCAGATTGCATGTGGGAAGGAGCCAATGAAAGCATGTAACCCTGAGGTCTGCTCTCACCTGCTTGACCTAATAGCCTTCCACAAAAGGCTTTGAAGAAAGCGTTCACCCTTTTATTTTCTAAGTGTCTGTGTGTGCTCTTGCAAAGGTCAGACAGAGGAGGAATCAGGCATCCGGCTCTATCACTTCCACCTTATTCCTTTGAGGCAGAGTCTCTCTCTGAACCTGGAGCTAGGCTAGCAGAGAGTAAGCCCCGGTGATTCTCTTGTCTCTGCCTCCCCACTGGGCTAAAGTTACTGACACACATGGGCTATGCTCGTCTTTTGATGTGAGTGGTTGGATCGGAATTCAGGACCTTAGGATCTCTCACCCACTGAGCCATCCCTCTAGTTCCTCAACCACTTTTGAAATTTTGCAAAGCATCTGTTTAGAAGCAGCAACCTTCCTAGGGCAGATTGGTCAACATCTTTTAGGAGATTCCACGTTTGTGTGTGGGTGTTTTATAAAAGATTCTCAGGGGACTCTCCTATACCTGAGAACCAGTGGTCAGAGGAAGCTGAGCTGTGATTGTCCCATTCAAGTCTTTGCTGTCTCTCTGCTTGGACAATGGGCCTTGGGGCCTGCCCACATGCCCTGTGTTTATGGGGGTGGTTAACCTGTGACTTGGGCTAGGCCCTCCCACGATTACAATGTCGGGGAGAAGTGACTGAGGCCATCTTTTTCTCTCAGAGGTGCCCCTGCAGGACAGGACAGGTCAAGGGGTGTTCCCACTGTAGTTCAAGCCACTGAGATACCTCAGACACAGGGAAGGAAGTTTCTGATGCTGTTTTCCACCTTCCTGCCTCTGTCCATCATGTGGTGGGATTTGAAAACCCCATGAAGGGATCCCTGAGACAGAGGGCTCTGGAGAAGGCTGTGCCTAAGGTTACTGCCAGGCCTGGGATTGGTATGCTGAAGGGCAGGAGAGCAGGATGGGAACCAGACTGGTCTCCAGAGTCTTCTGACAGCCTCTGAGCTTTCCTTTACCTCTCCCCACCCCAGACCCCATCCCCACAGCACGCTCATCCCAGGTTGGGCTCACCACCTGCATCATACTTCTATCCTCTCATCTTTCTGCTGCCCCACCAGCCCACTCTGTCCAGGCACAGATGCTCTGTGGTTCTGCGTCTCCACTGCCCTCCTGACCTCTTCCCCGGGGCGAGCCCGTGCCGGAAGCCTGCGTCCTCTAGGAGGCAGCAGAGAGCAGAGGCGGAACAGCCCAGCCCTGTTCTATCTAGATTCATTTCCACCCTGCAGAGCTGGGTGTCTGGGGACAGCCCAAAGTCTTCTCTGTGCCTCTCTTTTTACATTTGCTTATTGGGGCGATGACTCAAAGTTTTCTCTGTCAGAAGCACAGCTGGGGACATCTGCAAAGAGTCCAAGAAGGAAGGAAAGAAGGAAGGGTGGGCGGCAGGAAGGGAAGGAGGGAGGGACAGAGGGAGGGACGGAGGGAGGGACGGAGGGAGGACAGAAGCTAGGTTTGATAGTGGCTGTGGGGATATTAGCCCTGGACACTGGGACCAGAGAGTCAGTCTTCACTCTGTGCTGGGAGAAGGAGCCCGGCACCCAGGGCCCTGAACGCAGGCGGCGACATCTGTGTCGCGGCGACATCTGTGCCGCTGCCTGGCTTTCCCAGGCACCGCCTCACTTCACCGCTAATAGATTTAGGGTTTCTCTTAGGAAAGATACACAGCCCAGCATGTGGGTGCCAGGAGTCCCAGCCCACCCCGAGCTCAAGCCCTCCCCCCGAAAGTCTTCGTTGGGAGGGCTGAAGTTGGCTCCACTCTCCGCAGGAGGCCTGGGAGGCAGAAGAAGCTGGAGGGCCCTATTCTGGCCTCTGCCAAGCTTCATCGGGACACCCAGAGGGTTTTATTTGGATTTTTTAATTATCATTTTTTACTTTTTTTTCTCCTCATGAAAAAGTTTTAATATACACAGTAAATTAAGCCCAGAAAGAGAGGAAGGGGGGGCACATTTCATCTTTAATCTATTTACTTCTGAATATTTAACATACAATTCTGGCACCAATCACCAAATTTAACTGGAAAATTACTCACTAATCTGTTTGCTTATTTGGAATAATTGGGTCGGCTGCCAGCACGAGGATTTCCCCCCCTGTTTAATATCTCAGTTAGTAGTCCAATTTCAGCTTGGCGGCATAATTACTCTGACAGAGCTGTAGCCACGGGGCCTGTGAGTGGGGCTGCTTTTAAACCGTAAATTATGAAGGATTAGCATTTATGAATTTTAAATCAGGGCTGGGGTAGGAGACACTAAAGCTGCTTAACGCTGGGGAACAGCGGCCTCCACTCAGCAGCATCTGCCGTAACCCTTCCGCTCCCAGGACATCCGTGGGATGGAGAACCCGGTGTGGCAACCAGGTGGGACACAGAGATCTGCAGGTGGAGACATAGAGGGACACAGAAGCAGTGACCCGAGGCCCTGAAGGCTGGAACTCCTGAGTGGTGTGATGTACAGGAGGGTTTAGCCTCTTCCCCTTCCCCTCCGCTGGTAGCAACAGGGCTCTGCTCTTCACTGCCCTAGGAGAGGTTTGGAGTGACAACTCAGAGACTGAGGTCCAATCCCTAAAGCCTCCCCACGCCTCCACACAGGCCCCCCGCCCTCTGGTAGGATGGGCTGCTTTTCATGAGACGTCCCTGCTGACTGGTGCTACTTCTTGATATGACCAGTTCTGGACGACAGACAGGCCATCCTGCCCTCCCCCACATGACATGGCAGTTCTTACCGTCCCCTCTCCTTCTGACCTAACCTAGCCCTCTTTGTCACCTGTTGGTGAAACTGGACCTAAGTAGTTAGAAACTGAGCCTCGCTTCTTGGTAGCTGTGTGACTGTGGACAGGTTTGTTAATTTTGCTGAGTCTCCACGCTAGCAAAATGAATATCGTCTTTCCTATGCCGTGGGGCTGCTAGGAGACTCTGGGAAAGCTCCACAGGTGGGGTATAGGACAGTGGCTGGCACATGTAGTCCATGGATTCGGGCAGCTCCATGCGTTTTGGTCCCCCCTCATCTACACCTAAGCCAATGCGCTATGTCCACTGCCCTCATTTGTTCCACATTCCTCACAGGTCACAGGAAGCCTCAGTGTCTTAATAGGCTCCTCTCAGGAGAATCCCCTTGGCCAGAAATCTGCCTCTCAGCCACTTGTCCTGGTGCAGGCAAGTGGTACCAGTCTGGGCCTCACACTTCCCAGGGTAGTTTAGGGTGTCTGGGCTTGAACCAGTGGGGTGACCCTAAGCAAGTTATGTAGACTTTGTGTACCTGAGTTTCCCAATTTGAAAAATGGGAATAAAAGCAGAAGTATCTCACTGTAGTATTATTGAGAGGATTAATGAGTTCGTCTATGTACAGCATCCAGCACCCCTGGATGTACGGTGTTGGCTATGCTGGGTATTTATTATCCATGCAAGGGAGTGGCTCTGGTCCTCTCAGTGGGACCTGCCTATTCTAAGGTTCCATTTTGATTTTCCTTGGGCTTTGGGAATCCCCAACTTAGCTACAAAACCAGAAACAAAGAAGGCAGAATCCAAACGAGCGGGGCATGGCCATGCTGGGGATCCATCTGGAACACACATCTCACGGTGCCTAGGATCCAGCAGTCTCCACAGAGGCTAGACCTTTTCCTCTCTACCTACTGGTCTTAGGATCTTCTTGTGATCTGCAGCTCTGGCGGGAAGCCTCTGAAGGACCTGGTAGAGATCCTCAGGGCCAGGAGAGCCTGGTGGGACAAGACAAAGGGCACATCCTCAACCCAAAGACACCTACACATTAGCCAAGACTCCTTCCCAGACTGGCCTAGAGCTCTGTCCTTGGTGTCCTTGGTGCTTCCAGACCAGAGCTAGTGCAAAGCAGTAGGTGACCAGGCAGGGAGAGTGAAGGGCCAGTCTGGGTCACCTAGAGAGTGAGCAGGTTGAGCTGATGCTGAACCCAGGGGCCTGGCATCTAGGATGAGCCCGCTAAGTCATGCCCTTTCCACTGTCCCCTGTTGCCCCCAGTCTCGATCACACTGGCTCCTAGACTATCGTATACAGTGTGACAAACTATCATTGCCTTGATTGTCCTCTGGCACTTCACTCCCCTTTCTGGACCACACTGTGCGCATGGAAGGAGGAACAGGAAGGGCTTGCCTGCTTATGGGCCTGCCAATCAAGTTCAGATACTGCTCCTTTGCAGAGTGGACTTGGCACTCTACAGGAGGTCCCATGGCTCCACCTCAGGTCCAGTCTAGATGGACACACTGGATAGATCTGATTGCCCAACATCACCATGACCTTAGGCCTAATAACTGGCTAAACCCAATCCAAGTAGCATAACTGCTAATGGGGTACTGGTACACATCACAATGCATACACTCAGGCCTCCATGAGTCTCACATGCTATTAATGCTTTTTCCAAGTGGGCCTTCTCCATCATTTTACTCTAGCAAATAAATATTAAGGATTTCCCTTCCTCACACCATGTCCCCAGAGGTTCTGGCCCTTGAGGACCATGATTTGGAGGGAGGAAGCGAAGAGGACAAGAGGTACGTGTGCGTCCAGGCTGAGGTGAGACTGCATTCCCATCGGCCTCACAAGATTTCCGGAGCTGCCAGTCTTCAACCACACTAGGATGCTTGATGGATGGGAAGTGCCCGGTTTGTCGAGTCCTTGCTGGGCTTTGTGATAACTCATTATATTTCTTTCTTTACAAATTGCCCCATTAGCTCTCCCGAATTGAGCAGAATCATAAAGCCGGGAGCGTCCCAGCCCAGACCGAGCCTGGGCTGTGAATTACCTGTGGAGCGAAGGTCTGCGTTTGGGGAAGAAGCTGGGGGCAGCTGGTTAGAGTGGTTCCTAAATCCTGCAAGGGAAATGGGTTTGTTTTCTTTAAACTAAGAGAATAAAAGAGTTCTAACCAAGTCCTGTTGGATTTAAATAGCAAGCTCTGCCTCACTGTTCACTGGCTTTCAAGCTGGGGGCTCTGATCCCTGTTTGAGGGGTTAAACTCTAACCCCATTAAGCCATTTATGGAAAGCTGACCAGAGGGAGGGAAGCCGCTCCTCTTCCTGCTGCCTCCCTAAACCCTACAGATTCTGAAATTGCTTGTCACTCTCAGTCAGAGGATTCTAAACAAGTAGGCACTAATCCCCTCTGTTAAGGAGATACTTATTTTGTCTGAAAAACTTCAAAGAACCCATGACAGACACTCAAAATCAAAATTAGCATTCCAATGAGGATTTAAAAAATAATAATTCTTACAGTTGTGCAGAGGAGAGGAGGAGAGGTGAAGAGACTTGGCCTGGAGGCTGGGGAGGGAGTAAGGGAGCAGCTTTCATCTACCCACCTGAAGCCCACGAAGCCCACGAGCAAGCCAGGAGCTCCTAGGGTCAGCCCCTGCTGGAACACCACGCAGGCGCTGCCTCCTCCTCCACAAAAAGGCAAAGGCTGCACCACTGCTCAGACCCTCCAGGGTGGACAAGTAGTGGCTGTGACCCCCAAGGACATGCAGTGAGAAGGCCAAGACTTAGAGGAGGCCTCAGGCTTCAGTGGAAGCCTGGTGTCTGTCCCCAGAGTGGCTTGCCTGAAGGCCACAATCATGTTCGCTGCTCACAGGGCTTGGAGGAGTACAGAGATGTCGACAGGTGTCCTGGGACAGTTGAGTGGCAGAATGTGGAGCCCGGCTGCCTTGCCAGCACATGCCCATGACGGGGCTTCATCTGGGAGCGGATACGGGAGTTCCTAATATGGCCCAAGGCCTGCAGCCTCTCTGCCTGTACCTGGTGAGCCTCCACCTGCTCTCAGGCTGGCCCTACCCTTGGCTGAGGTAACTCACCCCAGTCTACTCCACAAACCATCCTTCCCAGCCCCCTCACTGGAATCACCTGGCAATTTCATGTTTCCTGGCAGTCTGCCATTCCAGACCCCAGCTGCCAAAACCATCAGGAACCATCCATCCCGAAGAGGGTGCTCCACCCTCCCTCCCTGTTTCTTTCTGAAGTTGTTAGATCCTACAGGACTTCCTGACCCCCAAGCGAGCTCCTCTACTTCCTCTGTTGACTCTTGCTGAGGCTACTTTGGGTGGCATGCTTTGTGACAAGGTGATCCCTGAAGATCACCAGAGAACTGGGTCTCATGGCTTCAGGAGGCCAAAAGAACAAAGGGCCCTTGGGCTGGAGAACAAATGCAGGTACGAACAAGACAGATGAGCCTGAGGCTGAGGGGACATGTTTTAGCTCAGACAACTCTAGTGCTCCTTCTTTCTCCCCAGGAGAGGTTGCCAAGACTTTTCCGGAGACACGTTGGCTCTGGTTATCTGTTCTGCTATTAGTGTTTATGATGGTTTAAATAAGATATGTCTCCCATAGGCTCATGTATTTGGACAATTGGTCCCTAACTGGTGGTGCTGTTTGGAGATGTTATGGAACCTTTAGGAGGTGGAGCCTTGCTGGAGGAAGTATATCAGCTGTGGGTAGTCTTTGAGAGTGTGTAGCCTCACTCCACTTCCTGCCTGTCCCCACTTCACTTTCTGTTTGTGGATAAAGTGTGATCAGCCAGCTTTCTGTTCCATACTATGGGTGCCATGCATTCCCACAATTACAGACTCTTCTGGAACCTTATGCTAAAATAAACTCTTTCTTCCTTATGTTGCTTTTAATTGTGGCATTTTATCACAGCAATAGAAAAGCAACTAATATAATTATGAACAGTACAGGAACTCCTGAGAGCAAAGAAAGAGGTGCCCGGAGCATCCCTCCTCTTCTCAACTCTGCCACCAATGAAAGGGTTCTCTTGAAAATGTTACCCTGTCTAGGACAATTTCCACTGGCTCCAGGAACTAGGAAAACCGAAAGGCGATTTCCAAAAGGCCCGTCATTGGGCACTAACTCCTCCTGACGTAGGTGTGGTCTCTTGTGACTGCTGGGATCATCCCTGTGAAAATGGCTCTATTCTGAACCATTCTATACTATTCTATTCTATTCTATTCTATTCTATTCTATTCTATTCTATTCTATTCTACATACCATTTATGCGAGGGATGCCTAGAACATTCATGCTCAGGGACCATGGAAGGCAGAGTTGTCCTGTGAGTCAGTAGTCACATTAAAAAGATCAAATCAATTTTAATCACTTATTTAACTTGACATTATTATTAGATTTGTAAACTCTAAAACATTATCATTTTAACACGTACTTCATGTTACATATTTTGTCACCATGACAAATACCTGGGAGTGTTTTTAAAAGGAGGAAGGATTTATTTTAGCTCAGTTTCTTTTTTGTAAATTGTTTTTGTGTATTTCATACAGAACATCTTAATCAACTTTATAGTCCCTTCCTTATTGACACCCTCTCCTAGCCGCCTCCTCCCACATTCTGTCATATGTGTTAAGGCCTATCATGTCAAGTTGGTGTCCCCATACATCCCCCAGTGCAAGTTTTTCTGCTGAGAGTTAGTCAACATATCTAGAGTCCCTCCTTAAAGAAGATCATCTCTTTCTCACCCAGCAACAATTAGCTGTCAATAATTCTTCAACTAAGATTGGGTCCTGCTGCCTGCTTCTACAGTTCTGTGCTGGGTTTTTGTCTTCTTAAGTTTGCATGGGTCTTGTGCATGCCAACACCATTGCTGTAGGTTCATATGGTTGTTCACAGTTTCATAGGCTTCAGCCCATGGGTATCTGGCTCCATTGGTTTTAGGTACCTTGACAAGGAAGAACCATCATGGAGAAGGACATGGAAGAGGAAAGCTGCTCATCATGTGGCAGCCAGAAAGCAGAGAGAGGGAAGGGCCAGGATGGAGCTTGAAATACGGTATATCCTTCCAGGACACACCCCCTGTGACCCTTCCCACAACAGGCCCCACTTCCTGCTTTCTTCCCTCACCCAATAATGCCATCATATCATGAATCCATCAAGAGATCAGCCCATGGGTGAAGTCAGAGGTCTTATTGTATATCAATCCTCATCTTGGAACACCGCTTGCTTGGGTGACCAAACATGAGCCTTTGGAGAGGTGCTTCATATCCAAATCATAATATGATCCACTTAAATTTTCTTTTGCCATTATTAGTAATTGAATTCAGGCATGCATTAAATTTTTTTTGAGAATTTCATATGTGAATATTATACTTGCATTATCTCCATCCCTCCCGATCCCTCTCCAACTGTTCACTTGTCCCCCTCTCCCTCTGAATTTCTGAGCCTCTTCTTTGAGGATCACTGTTTATTACTGTCACATATGTACATATATACATTTATAAATACACATACAAATATATTATATAGTATTCACACATCTAATGCACTAAGTCCATGCTTGTGAGTACCTGTGTTTAGGGCTACCCACTTGGGATTAGATAACCTCTCAGGGAGCTAATCCCTAGAGAAAACTCCCTCCGTCATCATCCATTGATTGTCTGTAGCTCTTCATCTTGAGGTGGGCCCCCATGAAATTTTGCCATCCACCTTGGCTCATCAACTGTTTGTTTTTCTTTATGTAGTTCTTGCTAGACTCCCATACTGTGAAGATTTCATTGCTTCAGACACATACATTTTAAGTAAGATGTATTACAAGTAGCAAGTCATTGAAATCTAGTGTGGATGTTGTACTTTCAATACATCCATCTGTCTGTGTTTCAAGTGTTCCATAACTACCTGTGACTGAGGTTGTGGTCCTGGGCAGACAGCAAGATAGAGGACTTCGGAGGAAACTGGGAAGCAAGGCAATGGATTTGCTCTTCCAGGGTCAAAGGAAAACTTGATTTTCATATAAAGCCTCTGACTCCTTCTTCCAGTCCTCCCACTATCCTGGGAGACCTCAGTGGGACCGAGGGCACCAAGAAGGAAGGGCCCTGAACTGAAGCTGCAGCCCACCTGACGTGCCAGGTCTCCAGTTCACCTAAGATGTGTGACTTTGGCCGATTAGGAGCTGCCCCAAACACAGGATCCCAGCTGGCCTTGCCCTCTTGGCATGAGACTAGAGAAGGGGGCCTGCTCTGTGCAGGTGCTGTGTGTGCTGTAGGAGGAGTGCTCATGCTAGGTGGGCATGTCAGCACAATGTGAGTGTCATGAGGCCTGTGATGGGAAAAGCAGGGGGCATGGTGAGGATACAGAATAGTGCACAAGATATTTCTTTTGTTTGTGAGGTACTTTTTGATTGTTTGTTTTATTTCAAGACAGAATCTTATGTAGCCCAGGATGGCCTCAAACTCACTATGTAGTGGAAGATACCCATGAACTCCGATTCACTTCCTAAGTACTAGGATATCGGGTATGTGCAACTATGTCTGGCTAGCAAGACTGGGTATTTATCTCTCATGGAAAGATTGGAACAGAGGTACTGGAGCTGAGAACAGAGAATTTGCCCGAGATAGCTTTTTTTTTTTTTTTTTTTTCCCTGCAGCAGAGACGGACCCATCTTCCTGAAACCCCAGATCTCCAGCATTTCTTGTTAGGGTGGACAGCCCAGCTGAGAGAATCCCTCAGGCTGCACCAGGTAGACGGCTTAGCTGTGCCCACAGTCGGGCTAGACAAGCCTCAGCCTTCTTGGACCTGCTGCCTATGTTCTCAGTGAGCCCAGTGAGAGGATTCAGCCTTCCATCTCTCTGCAGGCACTCCAGACTTGCTCTACAGAAATCCTTAGTCTACGGGAATGAACTGGGGCTACTCACGGGCCAAACTTGGGCAAGAGAGACAGCCTGGGTCTTGTGGGCTTCAGGCTGAGGTTGGAGCCTGCCTGCTTCCTGGGCCTGGCATGTATGCCCTGAGGCCCGTGCTCTGCAGCAGTCAGGGCCTAGCTGCCTCTTGCTTCCACCGGGCCACTAAACCCCGCTGCCAGTAATGAGCATCTCCTGCTCCACAGAGGCTCAGAGGAAGCCTCCTGGCAGCCTGGCCTTGTTCCCATTGTCCCGCTTCAGCCCAAATGCACCAGGCCCAGGCCTCAATCGTGATCAATGGGCCGAGGATGTGCTGATGCGGCACTTTCATCTTTTCTCGAGGCCAGTGTTTGAACTTCTAGGAGCTAGCGGCCTTCCCAAACGGGCTTGTCTTCTAAGAAGGCGGCCGATCTCTCTTCCCTTGCTTCCTAAGCAGGCTGATCCTGAGAGTTATTGAGGCACAAAAAAGGAGACGTTCAAAGGCAAATCTAAATTACCGTCCTCTTCAAACTGGGGAAAAGTCTTATTAAGTTGCCCGCGTGTGAATCCCGGCCTATTTCTGTCTGCAGACCTTTCTTCCTTTGTGCCACATAAATGGACACATCTTATTGATTTTCTTTCAACCTGGATCACCTCCATGGCTGTGAATATGTGCGGACAAGTGCTGCTCCTTCCTTCTCTGTGGGGCAGAGAATGGAGGAGGGGCAGCCAGGGGCCCCAGCCCTCCGGGCTCTTCATCCTCCTTACTACTCAGTCCCAGCCGCATTCCCACAGGACTCCCCAGTGCTGCCTCAGCGCCAGCACTTCCGTCGGACGAGCCAGGGAAGGTCTTTGGGACCTTGGAGCGGCACTGGGAGCCTAGAGATTAACGGGAAGTTGTCCTTGCCTTTGGCCTGCTGGCCTGTTCCCTCGCTACTTCCTGTGTCTCCTGCATTCTTTCCTCTCTGACTCACCAGCCCTCACACTTTCCTTGCTCCGTTCAGTCACTTAATTCAGTCCTGATCTCCTAGTTGAATATAACACACACACACACACACACACACACACACACACACACATACCCTCCTAAAGGACCTAACATTTCTGTTCTCACACCTAGAAAACCCTCCCCCAGACATTCCCTGGGCTCATTCTCTCACCTACTTCAAGTCTCCTCTCAAATGCCAACTACTCACTGAAAGTCCCGCCATCTACTCCACTTGAGATCCCACTGCATCTGCCATCCTCCTTAGCTCTTCTCTCACTTGCTTGGCTTTTCTGATAGTACTTCTTACAATCGACACACTGTATATTTTCCTTGCTTGTGTTATCTCTCTTCTTTTACTAAAAACTCTCTGTCACCTGGGTGTAGTAGGTCATATATATAATCCCAGGACTTGGGAGACTGAGGCAGGAGGATTGCCAGGAGTTATAGACTAGCCTGTGCTATATAATTGAGTTCCAGGCTAGGCTGGGCTATAGAGTGAGATCCTGTCTCAAAACCAAAAAATCAGAAAACAGAAACAAAACCAAAGACTACTTCATATCAGCAGAGATTTGTGTCCTTTTGTCATCTTTTGTATTTAGAACGGGCTCAGTATAAGAAGGTGCTCAAACTGCCAAGTGTGTGTCCCAGGGACCCTTGAGGAAGAGGAGACAAAAAGACTGTAAAAGTCAAGGGAAGTGGATGACCACAAAGAAACAGTTTTCCAGTCCTCTGGGAGCTTGCTCATATGAACTTACAACAATGGTGACAGCATACACAAGATCCACGTAAATGCAAACCAGACAAATACCCGGCATAGAACTGAGGAAATGATCCAGAAGCCCCCAGCCTGGTTTTCTTTTAGGCTCACCAGGCTCCAGTGGATGAACTCACACCAGGGTGCACAAACTTGTCTCAGTAGGCCTTAATCCTATATGACAGAATGAATAAAATCCAGTGTGGATGCTATAGGAGGACATAGACAAGGGAAGGATCTAAATATGATTAAGACGTGTTGTATGAAATGCACAAAATTCAATAAGAATATATATTGAAAAAATAATTGAGTGAACCTGCTCCAGATGTTTATGTAAATATAATAAGCTAGTTCTTAATTAAAGTGTAACATTTTCAAGTGTCAAAAAAAAAGAAGGCTGGCTGGAGAGATGGTTTAGCAGTTAAGAACACTGGTTGTTCTAGCAGAAGACTGGGGTTTGAATCCCAGCACCCACATGATGGCTAATAACCGTTGGTAACTCCAGTTCCAGGGGATCCGATGTTCTCTTCTGTCCTCTGCGGGCATTGCACAGCACGGGTGCACTTACACACCAGGAGGCATAGCACTCATACACATAAAATAAAATTAAAATAAATTTACAAAAGAAGGGGCTCAATAGACAACTGTTTAATGAATTGTTTAGTGACAGACTAATGGTCCTGTGATTTGTACTCCAGCCTCAAGATGGCGCCACACAGATTGTCCAGACTGGACTTCAAGCTCCTAGAGAAAAGGTCCAGGTCTTTCCCTAGGCCTGAAGCGTGACACTATCACTGCTTTACACGAAGAATCAATGGCTTCTATGTCCAGGACATTGTCACTGGTTCCTTTGTAACAGGGAGACATCCACTGTAATGACATTCCACCCCACAGGACCCAGCTGTCTAGGGTGATGTGGCATAAATGCTCTGATTCCTTAGCTGCCCTCCATGGGCCATGCCCCAAAGGACGGAGCCCAGTGCTGCCATCTCCTTCCGTTAGCACATCCCTGGTAGGCAGGCAGGGCAAGAAGGTGTAACGGGTACTTATAAACCATCCTGCTCCCTAGTTACTCCCTAAGTGACTCTTTCCATTAGCTTATCTCAGTTTCCCCATGTGGAAGGGTTTGGTCTTACTGTCACTAACTCTAACTCTCAACTGGGCTGAGTCACCTCTAGGGGAACAGGACTATATCTGATTTTTCTCTTAGTCCAGCCCAAGGCCTGACTCAAACACAAAGGTGTTTGTTGATTGAATGGATGAACGGAAAAAAACAAAACAAAACCCACAAGTGTGCAGCCCCTAAAAGAAATGGGCTGTTAATACCAGCATCTATTGCGAGATCCCGCGGAGAAAGCCTGTGGATCCCACCTCTTTTCCCCCCGCCCCCGTACAGCAGCTTGCTGGAGAGAAGACAGACAGATGGAAGCAAACCTAGGAATTCTTTGGGGAAAAGAAGCTCATTTCCAAAAGGAAGGCTATAGGATGTGGGAAGAAAAAAAAAAAAAGTCTCAAAATTAAACCAAAGGAGGGGTTTGGGAAGTGATGGGGCTCCACGGGATTTATTAATGCACGCCTCCAAGTGATTCTTCCTCTTGCATTCTAGCCACTGGGTTAGCACCGACTTCCAAATTATATTTAATTGGACAATTATTCAAACTGAAAAACCTGCACGGGAAACGAAGGCGGTCCTTAATAAACACCTTGTCTGCTCGGCCCCAAACAGGCAAGTCGTTTACTGACCCAAGAGGCACAATTTTGTCTTTGGTAAATTTATTTTGAAGTAATTGCCGACTCCGGGAGTAACCATTTTTCAAAGAGAAACTTGGCTCCAGCCCGTAGAATAATAAATCGTTCCCTGACCCGTGTGACGCCTAATACCATTAGAAAGACGTGTGCGCGGAGGGCCGAGGGCGGCGCGCAGCAGAAAAGGATGGCCCCGCGCGCTGCCCGCTGGTGACCGTGGGAGCCTCCGGGCTGACCGGGGCACAGCCACCGGGTGGGGCACACGTCCTCGTCCTCGGCAGCAGGCTTGCAAGATCAGGAGCGGGAACTTGTTATCAGGCCTTCCCCTCCTGGTGGGTTCCTGCATCCGCTTAGCCCTCAATTCTGCCCCTCCTGCTCCGGGATCCGCCAACCTTCTTCAGCTGGTGATGCACCCTCTAGGAAGGGATGCATACTTGGGCAGGCAGCACCCTGTTGAGCCGCTGAGAGCCTCGGGGAACCTGCTTTAATGATCTGACAAGTGTTTCCACATGCAAATGAACACCTCCAACAGTCTGGAAACTCTGGTTGTTTCTTTTTAAGCAAACATAACATATAAAGGGTCTTTGGGTCTTCTTATAGGAGAGAGTGAAGGGGATTCCAAGTTGGTTTCCTTGGGAGAATCAGGTACCTTCCTCACATGTTTAGGGAGACTACAGGATCCCTTAGCTTAAGTGGTCTCTGTCATGGCAGGAAACTTCATACTGGTGCACAGTACCACAAGGCCTGTCCCGAGGCCAGCAGTGGCTTTCTGTAAATGAATTCCTGGAGGGCCATCCCTGAACAGGCCAGGTGGCCCTCAGCAGGTGTCTTTTCTTCAAGGCATGAGGAAGGTTGCAAAGACCCTTGCCCTGTGATCTTTCACCAACCCCTTTTCTCTGACTGGGAAAATCAAAGGCCTCAGATATCAAAGACCTCCCAACTAAAGCAGGTCAGAAGCCAAAGCAGGGTGGGAATACGGGGCTCTAATTCTCAGGGCTCCTGTTTATTTAACCCAAGCTACCTCCCAGCATCAGCCTCCCTCCCTCTGAGCTGAGAGCAAACCCTCAGAGAGCTGTTAGGAAGACCTTTGCATCCCCATTTTATAGTCAAGGAGACCTAAGCTCCAGAGTTTTGGCCCAAGTCTAGCGTTGAGGATCTGTGCTTCAGGCATCCGTACATAGCCAAGAAGCTACGGGGTTGATCGCTATCTTTGGGCACCTTGATCTTAAAGGCCACTTTGTTTGGAGAACTGGGTCCCCTACAGAGTAAGGAAGTTACTTCTGTTGTAGTCTAATTCCCCGAGCCGTTTCCACTGGCCTAGACACCTTTGGACTACCTAAGTGGGCCTGTCGCTCGCCTTCCCATCTGTCTCTCAGAAACCGTCTTTGCTCCCAGATCAACTCCCTCCAAGGGCAGTGTCACGCTCACCTGATGGTTTCCATCAGAATTCCGTGACTGTGGCCTCCCCTGACACATGAGCGAAGACACATAGCTGATATAGTTCAGTGTCCCACAGGAAGCAGGTGAAGGAATTGGAGCTATTTCACTTAAAAGGGACCAGATTTTGGAGACTGTTCGGAGAGGGTCATGGGGGGAAGCAGGTTAGCAGTTAAGGGTTTGGAAAGTGAATGCTGAAGTGAGGCCCAGCCGCTGCCCCTGCCTTTCCTTTAACCAACAATGTGACTTCCAAAATTCACATTGCCTCTCCATTACTCTTTCCTTGCCTGGAGAATGGAGTGATTGACAGAGCCCAGGTTGTTACGTTGTGTTAATAAGGGTACGATTACTTTTCAGATTTGTTATGTGCCAAGTGTGATTTTAAAAACTGTGATGTCTACTTTCTTAATCCGCAAGGCTTTGAGGTAGATATTAGTTCTTCACTTTATTACTATATTTATTTTATGTGCATGAGTGTGTTGCATGCATGCATGTAAGTGCACCCACGTCAGAATAGAGTGTTGGATCCTCCTGGAACTGGAGCTACAGAGTTGTCAGCTGCTGTGGACGCTGAGGACGGAACCCAGGTCCTCTGCAAGAGCAGCCAGTGCTCTTAACTGCTGAGTCATCTCTCATCTCATTTAACAAATGACAAAAACAAGAAACAGAGAGATTGACTTGCTTAAGATCATACTGTACCCCCCCCAATAGATATAATGGGCCTGGCATACTGTAAGTACTCTATAAATATTAGTATGGTTACTATTAAAACCTGATTTTTAAGGGGCTAGGGAGATGACTTGGTGGTAGAACACTTGCCTAGCATGGGTGAGGGCCTGGCCTCTATTGCCAGTACTGAAAACAAAAAAGCTAAACAAACCTCACTCTCCTCGTACCATCCAAAGAGGAGAAGGGTAGCAGGCACTGGGGGATCAAGAAGCAAGGCGGTGTCTAGGGACACATGACAGAGCAGGAGGTTGGCAAGAGCTTCCTCATCCTTATTGTGGGATATCACCCCTCCTTCAAGCGTGCACATTCACTGACACAAGAGCTATAAAGTTTCCCGGGGAAAGGACTGGATTTAGACACAGGGCTCTGGGATGTTGCCTGGCAGAAACCAGAGACCAGAATCCAGGTGAGTACTCTCCGATAGAGTGAGCCCAGAGCACAGACAGGAACTTGGGAGGTGGCCTGCAGGAGCCCTAGGGGGATGCTAGTGCATTCAGTCACCTGGGAGCAATGGCTCACACTGAGGCACTGTGTGTGCAACAACCTCAAAGAGCAACCCAGCTGTGAGCCCTGCCTGCAACTGGACACTACAGGGCAGGGACAACCCCTCATTTTGCAAGGGAGAGCCAGGTAACGTGGTATTCATCTGTCCACGACTAACGGCAGGGCCTGGCACTAGTGGTGGTTGTTGTAGTCTTAGCCTGGCAGGACTGTGGCTCAGGCTGTTGACCCTGTGAGCACAGTGCTATGAGACGCTGCTGGAAACCCCCAGAAACACTTGGGAAGGAAAGGCTGTGGACTGCGGACCCTCTAGGAGAAGGTTCGAGTGTTTTGCTAAAGTCTGAGCCGTACGGTTCACAAAGGAAGAACATGCTAAATTCAGAGTCTGTAAACAAATCACTGAGCCTGAAAAGGGAGTCAGTTCTCCATGCTGGAGGTACACGAGTGCCAGCTACACCCTGCCGGAGTCCCTGCCCAGGAGTTTCACATCTGTGTGGAGAGCCAAAATGCCATCTTCATCATCCTTTCTTTCTCTTCGCGTCTCCTCTTTCTCTCTCCCTCTCTCAGGCATGCCCCCTTCCCACCTAGGTCTCTTCTCTCCTGAACCATCATTCCTCACACATGGTTAGGCCTGCATATGCCCATAGAGAAGAAGAGGACAGTAACAATAGCTGGCTAACACTTACACAGAGGGCTCTGTGTGGCTGCAGTGTGGCAGGTACGACCCACCCAGAGCTTCATGACAGGTGAACCAGGTATTGTTATGCCGTTTTTCAGATGGGGAAACTAAGGCCCAGACAGGATGAGCATCACAATGTAGGTAGACACTGCTGGCTGGCCTTAAGTCCTCACACATACTAACTTATCACTGTCACCAAATACCTGTCACAAGTGACCTCAGGGGAAGGGTTCATTTTGGCTCATGGTTGGAGAGGTACAGTTTACCATTGTGGAGAAGGCGAGGTAGAGTTCATGATGGCCAGGACTACCCACATTTCAAAGGACTAGGAAGCAGAGACTGGCCCCAAATGGAGGCAGCTATAACTCATAGGGAACCCCTCAATTGCTCCTTTCCTTCAGCTAGGCCCAACCTTCCCTAAAGTTTGCAGAGACTTCCAAAATAGCATCACTATCTGGGGACCAAGTGGTCAAGCATTTGAGCATGCAGAGGGCATTTCACATTCAAACTACAAGTATCCCCATTCTAGGCTGCTCCCCCAGCTCACAGTGGACCTTCCATGCTCCCCAGGTCTGGGGGCGGCCTCACAGCCAGCTTCTCTGTGTCTGCTCTCCCTCCCCACTTGACAGTCTCCTCACCCAGCATTCCCCTCTCCTCCGAAGACACAGTTCTGACTATGCCTTGACCCTAGCATCAGCCTTCTGGAAGCTTCTTAGCACCCCAAGGGTTGTACCCCGCCCCTCAGCCTGGCCTCATCTCCCATTATGTCCCCTCCATCCCGGGGACCCCAGTCACTTCCTACTCTTCTTCATTCCCCGAAGGAACAACCTTATTACTAACTCAAGGTGCTGCCCTTAGCTCTGTGGTTTCCTCCATAGGAAATCGTATTATTCCCTCAAAATCCCGGTGCATGGCTCCTTCTTCCAAGCAGCCTATTCCAATCCCCTTCTCTTAGAGCTTCCAAGCAATCATAGAAATAGCAGCATGCATTTCTACAGCACTTACTGTCCTCTAGCACGCTTGACTCCTCTCACCCTGACAGCTGTATGAAGACCACCCCTTTACAAGGTAAATGTAGGACTGTTAGGGAGCCTGCCCAGGGCACACAGCTACTGAGGAATGGAGGTGAGCTCCACACCCAGAAGGCATGGCTCCACCACAGTGCTCTCCCCCTTATACATAGTTTCCCTCTGCACAGTTTCTATTACCCATGGTCAGAAAATACGAAATAGAACATTCCAGAAATACAGATCATAGGTTTTAAATAGCATGCTGTTGAAGACATCTCACACTGTATTGGTTACTTTTCTTGTTGCTGTGACAAAACACTTGACATAAGCAACTTAAGAAAAAGATTTTTACTTTGACTTATGGTTTGAAGGATTGTCCACCACGGCAGGGAAGGCGTGGCCGCTAGTAAGGCCCTTTCTGTAGGAGCAGGAGCAGGAGCACGAGGCGTCCACAGTGTATCCACAGTCAGGAAAGAAAGTGAGGCTGCTCCTCTACTTGCTTTTTCCTTTTTGTTCAGTCTAGGACTGAACCCATGGGATGGAACTGGCCACATTCAAGGTAGTTCTGCGTGCCACACTGAAAACCTTCCTGAAAATACCCCCACAGACACACCCAGAGGTATGTTTCCATGATGGTTCTACATCCAGTTAATGAAGATTCGCCACCACACATCCTGCTCCCTCCCAACCAGGACATAATTATCCCTTCGTCCAATGTATCAGTTAGTCACTAATTAGCTGTCTTGGTTACTAGATTGATTGTCCTGGTGTTACAGTGCTTGTGTTAAGTGACCCCTGTTTTACCTGACTTGGCCCAAAGCACAATTGCATTGATGCCAAGGAGATGCTAGGATATGAAACAGAATGACAGAGTGACTCTGGGGCTATAGCAATACTGTCAGATATACAGGGAAAATTGTATACATATATAGTGGGGGGGTTAGCGCCATCCAAGGTTTCAGGCATCTCTTGAGGGGTCTTAGAACACATCTCTCATGGATTGGGGACCTACTCTATTTTATGTCTATAGATTTGGATGTTGATAACAGACTTTACTTCCTTCTATGGCATGGAAGGTAAACCTTGAACTTTGCTTCAGCCTGATCAAGTAGCATGGCTGACTGATCTTGGAAGTAGCATGCTGATGGCCCACTGCCAGGGCTGTGCCGCCTCACTAGTAGCATCCTCTAAGGCACCCGCACCAGACACCACCCCTTCCACCTAGCGCCTGGACATTTCACAGTTCTCACGTGTCTCTGGGGCTGCCTCTTCCTTGACTGACAAGAGACCCTCAAGTTGAACACTTCCTAAATCGGCTCAAGGTCCCCATCAGAAAGACCATTCTAGAGACTTCCCTCAGAATGACTTCTTTCACCCTGCCTCCTATCTTGCTTGACCCTAGAGAGGGTGAGGTCAGGGCCCAGGGTGTTAGGCACCTCTATTATAGCACCCCCTGAAAGACCTTGAGGAGTCCAAGTTTCAATCTACTGTCCTGTAGTGGTTTGAAATCAGGAACTCTTGGCTAACAGCAGGCTTGAAACTGCTGTGCTATGTAAGCACTATTAAAGGCCAGGCAGGCAGCTTTCTGCAAACGGAAGACAATGTACCCAGGGCTGGCCCAGGGGAGAAGCCGTTCTACTTTCATCTCGTTTGCTTCCTTACACAAAGATGTGTTGAACACTGGTGCCAAGGCCTAGGAAAAAATGCTAAAAAGACGCTATCTTGGACTTCCCTGAGTTAGCAGTCTGTGGGAGACAGGCCGGAAAGCCTACTCATAGCATGGATGGAGAGGAAGCTCACGGTGCCACTCCAGGAGATCCAGGAAGAACTGGTTTGAGACCTGTGTGTGGGACAGGTGCTGAGAGTCAGCAGGGCCTTGGGGGCTAGACTGAGGATCTCCAGTTCCATCAGGATTCTCCACACAGGGAGTCTCATAGGGAGATGGGAGCTTCAGCACACAGACAGATCAGAGGGGAAAGGAGCTGAGCTTGAAGGCAGGGACTCCCAGAAGACAGTGATGACGGACAGACGGACAGGAGGGAGACAGCGGAGACCTCTCCCAGGAAAGTGGCCACAGGGACGGAGGGAAAGGATGCGGGGAGCTGCATTTATGAAGTAACGGCTAATTGCAGCTTCTGTGGACTGAGTGACGATCTCCTAGTGTTTGAATTTTGTGCTTTAGATCCTTCATCTGCCTCCCTTGCAGAAATCCCTCGTGGGAACTGTTATCTGTTCCATTCTAGCAGAAAGCAGGTGGGACCGTCAAACTGAGTGCCAGGAGAGGAGTTTCATCCATGGACTGTTTTCACAGATGTGACCACGGGTAAGAATGGTAAAGATCCATGTTGAGCCCTAGAGCTAGGAACAGTGGGGAGCCATCATCACTCCAGGCCAAGAGAGCTGGGAACCAGAGAGAGGAGCAGGTGGTGCCGCAATGAAGACACGGCCCTTAAGCTGAGGGACGCAGTGACCCTGTGGGGACCCTGCAGGGGTGGGAACACAGGAAGTACTTTAATTGACCAATTAAGAGAACTCGCTCAGCCTCTTCAAGATTAACACAACATCTTGTCCATAAATATGGTCTTCCACAATTCAAACCCTCCTTAAGGACAGTTTCTTCTTTTTTTGTATATGTGCGTGTTCATGTGTGTACAGGTGCATGTGAATGTGTGTGTGCGTGTGCGCTGTGTGCATGTGCGTGTGGAAGCCAGAAAACAACCTCAGGTGTTGTTTCTCAGATGGTGTTTGCCTTTTCAAATGTTTGTTTTTGGAGACCGGGTCTCTTTCCGGTCTGGAACTCTTGGCTGGGCTGACTGGCCCATGAGCTCCAGGAACCTCCCACCCTCCCCACCCCCGCCCCTCTCCTTCACCTCCCCAGCACTGCACTTACAAGTGCGCATGGACACTCGCAGCTTTTGGGGTGGATTCTGGGGACTGAAGTCAGGTCTTTGTGTGTTCCAGGCAAGCATTTTACCAACTGAACTATTTCCCCAGCCTTTTTTTTTTTTAATTTTATTTTACCTCCCTCTTTCCAAGATGGCAGTCACCTGCAGGGGCAACTTGTGACTCTCATGGCCCCAGGGGAAAGGCCAGGCCTGCCTGTTATCCCTTGGGCTTCTCTGGTGTTGAACAGGTATTTGGGCCAGCTCCTGGTGCCCACTGAGGTGCTGAGACCCAGAACCCTGTCCACACACCTCGCTGGAATGTTGGTGAGGGCTGTGTATAAGCGAGCTCATGCCCTACTTGCTCTTTTTCACCTGTAGATTTGCATAGTACTCACCATTAATAGCCACGCCACTATTTCTATATTAAGCTGTCTTGAAATTTCCTCTGTCAAAGGAATTAGACCATTACTTTTCAACTTAGCCTCGGGCAAGCTCTTAGGCTGTGGGCTGACTCCAGTCAGACTCTGCCAAAATATCCCATTTGCTGCTTAAGTCCTTATTTCCCTCTGGAACGTCACTGTTCTCAGCACTACTTTCTTCCAGGCTCCTACTAGACTGGTCTGTTAAGCGCTGCTTACAGCATTCAACTGCTTTTCTAATCCAAGCTTCCAAAGTCTTCCACATTCCTCCAAAAGCTCAGATCATCAGATTCTTCACAACCAACAGCCAACTCTCTGGTAACAACTTCTGTCTTCATCACTTTTTCTCTTGCTGTGATAAAACACGGTGACTAAGGGAACTTAGAGAAAGAAGAGTTCATTTGAGGTTAAGGTTCCGGAGGAATTAGAGTCCATCATGGTGGGGAGCCACGGGGAGGTGGCTGGAGCAGAAGCAGAAAGCTAAGCACTCACATCTTCAAGCAGGCACAGGAAGCAGAGGGCAACTGGATATCCAGCAAGGCTTAAGAACTCTCAAAGTCCACCCTAGTGACACACTTCCGGCAGCATGGCCACACTTTCTAAGATCTCCCCAAATAGCGCCACCCACTGGAGACAAAATGTCCAAATAGTGGGGGCCTAAGGAAGACATTCTCATTCAAACCACCACAGTCATGCCGTGATGACAAATACTCCCCACACCTGAGAGCTGTGCATCAGAGGTTCATTTCCCTTGTTCCTTGTCAGCCCAAGTGTCATCAGCGTCCCTCCAGGTCGGGGCTGATGAAGCTGCTCTTATCGGACACGTGGCCTGTGATGATGGCAGCGGGAAGGAAGTACAATAGAAGACCCTGAGTCAGAGATCGGGGTCTCTACCTGTTAGTCCACACCACTTCTACTCAAGTACTCTGTCCAGAGCTTATCACTGCCCCACCATGGGGCAAGAAGTTCAGTCTTGGCATTTGCTAGAAAAGGGAGAGAAATCATATTTGATACGTGACAAGCAGCACTGAGGACACAGCTTCATGCAGAGTGCTTTAGCATGTATGAGGCTCTGGGTTTGATCCCAAGCACAGCAAAAACAAATAAACAGAACCACAACCCAAGCCATACTGATGGTCTGCAGCTTCTTGACCTGACCCCTGACCTCTTTGATTCTACCATCGCTGTCTCCATGACCTATTCAAAGCCTGGGAGCAGAAGATCCTCTCCTTACTGTGCCAAGTTTGAGAACGCCCCTGAGCTCACCGCTTTGACCCCTTCCCGCACCATTCCTAAACCACTCCCTGGGCTGATGCACACGAGCACTGAAGGGAGTCAAGAACGCCACTGAGGCGTTGGCCTTGTTCCTCTATGCGAGTCCCCATCCAGGATGCTCACGAAGCAAACATGTGAGACCCCACACTCTGATATAGACACATAACCCCAATCCACCTACATCTAGGACAAAATATCTTTCCCTGCTCCCTCCCCCTCAAACCCAAATATCAGTTCTATTCCCTAGAGCTGGCCTCTTTGTTATTTTATTTTATGTGTATGAGTGTATTGCCTATATGTAGGTAACTGCACCCATGTCTTGCAATGCCCACAGAGGTCAGGAGAGGGCGTCAGATCTCCTGGAACTGGAATTATGGATGGTGGTTAGCCACTATGTGAGTGCTGAGATTTGAACCGGGTCCTCTGCAAGAACAACCAGTGCTCTTAGCCACTGAGCTCTCTCTCCACTCTGAGCCAGCCACTTCTACATTTAGCTAGAAGCTTCACTGACCCCTGACCACATCTAGCCTTAAAACCTACCTTGAGTTACCTCAGGTCAAATTGTAAAAGCTTATTCTGTGCCTGTCCTTACTTTAATGTCCCCAAATGTATTCGTTTTCTTGTTGTGACAAAACGACCTAAGGAAAGCAGTCTGGCTCACAGCTTAAGAGCACAGCTTACATGGCAAGGAAGGCACAGCGGCAGGAGGCGAGGCAGCTGGTCACATTGCATCCACAGGCAGGAAGCAGAGAGAGATGAATGCTGCTGCTTAGCTTGCTTCTCCTTAAAAAAAAAAAAAACTAGGGTGCTGGAGACATGGCTCAGCTGTTAAGAGTCCTTGCTACTTTATCATGAGGATTGGCATTCTGAACCCAGCACCCACGTCTGGTGGCTTACACATGCCTGTAACTCCAGCTCCAAGGGATCTGACACCCTCTTCAGGCCTCTGAGAGTGTCTACACACACACACACACACACACACACACACACACTCACACACGTGCGCACGCATATATACACTCATACATACATGCATAAATAAAATCTTTAAAACATATATGGGCAGTTGCCAGGCATGGTGACACATGCTTTTAATCTCAACATTTGAGAGGCAGAGGTAGAGGCAGGTGAATCCCTGTGAGAGGGAGGTCAGCCTGGTGTACATGGCAAGATGCAGAACACTGGGACTATAGGGAGACCCTGTCTCAAAATAAACCCAAAAAAACCCCAAATAAACAAAAACTCAACAATGACTACAAAATATATGTAGCGACACTAATTGGACTCAGGGAGCTATCAATGACAAAAGTAAAACAACAAAAGAAGACGTGAGGCTAGAGGGAGACGGAGGGAGGTAATGGTAGATGGATGCAGTCAATATATATTGTATAAATGAAGGGAACTTTCAAAGAATACAATAAATCGCTTAAAATTTATTTCATTTATTTATAGAGACTCTGTACATGTGTTTTCTCTCTCTCTCTCTCTGTCTCTCTCACTGTGTGGGGGGGCACAGCGCATGTGTGAGGGTCAGAGTCAGAGGACAACTTTTGGGAATCTATTCTCTCTTTCTACCATGTAGGTCCTGGGAATTGAACTCAGGTTCTTAGGCTTGGTAGCAACACCTTTACCTGCAAAAATATCTCCCTCACTTTCTCCTTCTTACTCAGTCTGAGTCTCCAGTCTATGGGATGGCACTGCCTATACATTCAAGGTGAGTCTTCCCTTCTCAGTTAAACCTTCTGGAAACAGTGTCACAGATCCAGAGGTGTGTGTCCATGACGATTCTAAGTCCATTCACGTTGACATCCAGTATGAACTATCATGTCAGGCCCTTTGATCTGAGTCCTGACTCAAGTGTACAGCTTCCAGGGCTATGGCTTCACTGTACCACACTGGGCAGCTGGTAGCTGACCACTCTGCCAGCCCCATCCTAATGGCTGCATGGGACCCCTTAGAGTTACAGATGCTCTGAATGGTTCTGGCTATCCCTGCATGGGTGATGAATGAGCTCTGGGGTTATCAGCACTCTGGGAGGGAGTCACCAATTTCCCAGCCTGTCACTTTACCATAATTTCTAAGGCACGGGAGGTTGATCTCATCTCTAGACACCATTTGACTCTGTCTCTTCTCAGCAGGCTTCCTCAGAGCCAGGCCAAGAAGAGAGGGCTAGGAGTGTGATTATTTTCCACATGCTGACAAGCACTCCCTGCTGGCCTTCTGATGCATGTCATATGAGGTCCACTGGGCCCTGGCCTTAGTGCAAGCTGCTGGCTCACCTGAGGCCTTGATGTCACTGTGAGCACTGCCATCTCCTTGAAACTGTAGCAGGCAGGTGAGGCAAGTGCCACCAGGACTCTCTGCCCATCCTGTGCCTGTATTCCCCCAGGAAGATGTGACCAAGGACAGAGACCTGCCAGGACAGGCAGGCAAGCTGCGGCCACAGTCTCATCACCATCTCCATTTGCAGTGGTCCCAGCTGACGGAACTTGAACTATCACAGCTTCTATCAAATGACCCCAGGGAAGTGGGTAAAGCTGGTGAGTAGTGGCTGTGTGACCCCTTTTAGAGCTGGGCATTGTGGGAAATGTGGCATGGAGAGAAGCCTGCAAGTACTAGGCAGTGCAGATGTGGCTGACAGGACCATCCCTCGGGTAATGGAACAGGCTGAAAGGCTAGTCCACCGGGAAGACAAACTTGCTAAGGGAAGAACCCCAGGCTCAGACGTAGGGAACCTGATCGGAGGGGATAGAGGGTCTCTGGAGTTGAGAAACTTGGCTTGGGTTGCCTGCAGGTGAGGCCAGCCAAGATGCAGGCTGGGAGTTAGAATCCAGGTCACCTCCTATAGCCAGCAACTGGGAGACCCGGGGCTCTAGGCCGGCATGATGGGGAGTGGACAGGGGTGTGGGTAAGGAGACTTCATCTCAAAACAAGATAAAACTTCCAATAGCCAGAGCATCCAATGCAGGAGAAAATCTAAAAGGAAGACATCCCATCAACCCTCTGACTGTTTGTGAGGTTTGAAGACTGCCTGTAAAACCTCTTCGGTAATTAAGTAGAATGGCTCCATTTTGCCACATAAGTATGGTTATTGCTCCTCAGTGACTGCGATTAATATAAAAGCAGATTAAGGAAGCCATCATCAAGGCATAATGAGTTTTTAAATATTAATTAATATGTTAATAACCATTCTAGGTTCAGGGTGAGGCTGGAGGGCTGTTAGAGATTATTTCTGCTGGAGGCCCAGGAATGCCAGCGTTCTGCCCCACACACCAGAGCGTTTCCCATGGGGTCCTGAGGGAGCAATAGCAGAATGGAAATCAGAGCCCTGTTTTATTAATAGACACGTGAATGTCCAATGTGTCCTCCCACACTGCTCTCAATGGACAGATAGGGGTTCATGGAACATGGGGTTCATGGAACATGGAACAGTGTGTGCTCAAGGTTCCCGTGGGTGCTTATCATTCCCCCAAGGATAACTGTGGTCCCAGCTCCTCCAAGGGAGTCTTGTGAGAAGTAAGAACCAGGAGGTGAGGTTCTGGTTCCCCCTCTTCCAGAAGGGTGGCATCGGGGCTCAGAGCTTACACCATGCCTGGGACACAAAGATGTTATGAAGCAAGCTAGTTGCCCACTAAGGCTGTGCCAGCCACCCAAGCAATGCTTTGGGTTGTGACCAAGCAGGCTGGCAAGCCGTCTTTGGAAGGAGCTGGGAGGACAGTGGCCAGAGGTAATACGGCATTGGAAAGAAAGGAACCGTGTCCTTCTCGGGACACTCAGTTTTGTTTCTTGATTTCTGGTCCCAGGACAAGCCCATGATACAGCTCTGATCTCAGCTGGGTAAGGCCTGTCCCTATTGCCTGAAGTCACTGGAATAGGACCCTAATTGATCCTAAGGACATCTTCACACTTGGACTAAAAATTTACATTCCCCGTTCTTTCCCCATCTTAGGTAACAATCTGTCACCCTGTCGTGCCAAGTTCAGCAGCGTCATCCACCATGAACCCCACAGAGAACAGAGGCACAGATGCCTACAGATGCCTCTGCTGAACACCATCCTTCTCCCACCACTAAGTTCCTACAGAGAAACTGACAACCAAACTAAAAACCCTTACCATATGCTAATTTATATCCCAAATTCTCCTTTCCCTGGCATTTTTCAGTTATCTCAGAGAAAAGACCTTGCTTGGAGGAGGCCGGGGGTGTATCCTTGCAGCCTGGATGGAATTCTCCTTGGAGTCATTTTCAAGGTTGAACTGAGCTAATCACATTCTCTTTATCTGTGCAAGTTTTCTTAAAATGCCACATAAAACATGAGCCACAGCTCCAAATCCAGGCCATTTGGAACCATATATACTGTGACATTGGCTTTCCTGGGGCAAAATGAAGTTATGGTCTGTCTACAGCCTGGGGGAATCCCGGAGTGGGGGAGCAAGAGGATCGTGGTCACACCTGGCCCCCACCTCTGTATGGAGATCAGTTTGTCCTTCTACAGAACGGGCTGACAGTCCTGCACCGCTGGACTGCCAAGGCTGTGAAGATGAACAAAGCAGAGCCATTCGCAAAGGGAGGTGCCAAGATGAGGCTGTGTATAACCATGGCCCTTCCTCTTTTTCTAGAACTTGCTGCTTCCTGGGGACCAGGTCGGAGGGAGAGGCTGCACTGCTGAGGAGAAGCCCCTCACGGGGCCAGCCTGAGTTGCCTCTAGGAATCCTCCTGCCCCAGCCTTAACTCCACTCGTACCCTTAGACCTCCCCTTCCTCATCCCTCCCATCCTTGTTTCTCCAGCTAAAACGACACCCTTGTTCAGACACACACTCATATCTAGGGCTGCAAGCTCAAGTTCTCAGTATCCCAGCATGACACAACATGACTGGGAAACCTCATTCAAGGATCCCAAATTACCCACATTTTACTTAACTTAGCTCAGGTACCATGGAGAGCTGACAGCATTCTGTCCTGACATTTTGCCCCAAGGCATGAAGAAATTCTAGATTTTGCACACATGAGTGCACTTACATGCAGGCAAAACACCAATACACATAAAAATAAATAAACAAAAGAAATTCTAGATTTTGTGAACATAGAACCACACCCAGATGATTTTAAGCTTGCTGGGACACAAGACACATTTCCAATGAGCACTAACTGGGGCCAGTGGAACCTAGGAGAGTGCTGAGTAAGGCCTCTGAGTCTATTAGAACCCATCAGCAGGAAGAGGTTCAGGTGGGCTGTGGCTAGGTGCCCACCTCCCCTCGGTGGAAACCTCCTTCCATAATTGGCAGCCCAGCTGGGCAGGGTCCAGGCTTAGACCACACAGAGAGGGGCCAACCAGGCCCAGCCTGAATGCTTGTTTCTGCTCTGCTCTTGCAGAAAAAAAGGGGCCATACTGCTGAGAGCTGGTCGCAACAGCAGCTGAACAGGCAAACTGCAACTTCTGAGATCTGACTGGAAGGCATGCATGAGTGTGACTCTAACCACTGACTTTCAAGAGCACCCTCCTCACGGCCTGGGGCAAGTGACTGCTCAAAGGCCCAGAGGGTGCCAGGGAGACGATCCCTAAAGGTTTTGGGCTCAACGTTCTGCCCTACATTGGGTAGCCCATGTGTGCTGGGTATGGGTTGGCATATAACTTCAGAGGTTGATACATCACTTTTGACTATTGTACGTGGAAATGATTGGTGTAAATGAGGAACCAATTTGCAAGTTTATCTAATTCGTGTAAATAGCACTGTGTGGTCAGTGGGTGTGCACTGGACAACACAGCTCTAGGCAGAGTTGAAGAAGGGCTGCCCAGTTCACACCCCCGTCCCAGCTACCCCGATACACATGGAGCTGCTGCCCAGTCAGTTGGTAGAGACTCTGGAGGAATGGTGTGGCTGTCCTTTGACCCCCTCCTCTCTCCGCACCAAAACCAGACAAGGAGAAGAGGAGCAGGGCCCCGGAGCTCATTTTGGAGTGATTGATAAGGGGATCTTTAACTGAGAAGAAGGTCAGGGCTTACAGTTTACGTGAGAGGTGGGTGACAGAAGGGAGCTAAAGGAGCCTGTGGTGGAGGGGTGGATGTGAGAGCTGGGGAGGCAGGTTCAGACCAAAAGAGTGGGCCCACAGCTCCTCTAGCACACATATCCAGCCCGCAGTCCAAAGTGACATGCATCCCAGCTTAAGTATCAGTGCAACACATTCGTAGATGATATCATGTGAAAGGCTGGACACCCCTGCCAATGATGGACCGGTTAGGTGACACGCCCCGGGGCATGCGCACAGACCCATTGCTAACAGCCTTAGATTTGCTCTCTGTGGTGTTCCTGTGTGTCCATTTGGAGCTGGGACTGCCTGGCCTGACCCACTATGCTACAGGAGCATTGTGGGCTGAGCGGGACCTCAAGTTGGTCTCTGAGGTGCAGGCAGCTGCCCAGGGAAGGGCTCACACAGCTGGGTGGCACTAGACCACAAAAAGGTGGCGAGGCACTGCCCCCTAGAGGGCGGATGCGAGGCTCGACTGCTCAGCCTCCTTCGAGTCCTCCTCCCGGAAGGGCTGTCATCAGACTCATTGGCTCCCAAGTTCTGAGATGAACTCTGCTCCAAGTAATTACAGCTCTTCAAGTTTGCCGTCCTCTGTTTAAAGAATTCGTCCTCTCGCCCTCAATGCCCCATCAGCTCCCTAATTAGCAGCGCGCTGCGCGATTACACATTCTCCGCAGCTCGCTGGGTCCGGCCCCCCTAATGAGTGTTTGTGGACAGCTGGGAGCCCAGCCCGCCGCCTGCAAGCCAGGAGTCAGGGCCCAGGAGTGTGAGCTGTCAGCGCAGTGATGGGGCTGGAGCTGGTCGCAGCCCTGTGGGCCTCTAGGAGGAAAGGCCTTGAAATATAAATGAAGATGAATATTCATATTTGGTTCAATAAGTGCCAACTATTAATATACATGTCTGTCGGGAAGAGGAGGCAGTTCAGAGCCAATTGTGCAGGGCATAATTGGGCTCCTAATTCACAATTAGCCTGGAGCTCCAGGCCTCTGCACAGCCAGAGCCTGGGCTTGGGACATGCGAGGGCAGAGGCAGGCCGCAGGGAAGGCCAAACACCCGGGGCTTCCCAGCCTTAGAGCCCTTCACCGGAAAAGAAGAGGAGGCTTGAACCCCTTCACGGAATACTGCAGGAGTTACTGGGAATGACATGTTCAGAGGGACCCCACTTCCTGGGTCATATTTGATCAGACTCCTGAGAGCTGCAGACTCCCACATGGGGCTCTCAGCTGGAGGAGCTGGTGCCCTGTGTGCACCTGAACTCGCACTAGGAGCTGTATGCACATCTGTGGGAACTGAAGCCAGAAAGCTAGTGCTGGGTCTTCTGGGCGGCCATCCACTCTAAAGTCTGGCTTCCCAGGACTCAGCCTCTGTAGCCAGAGGGACTCCAGGCCCCTCCACACCCAGGTTCTGGTGACATTCAGTCTGTTTTCCCAGCTCTAGCTCAAAGATGTTTTTTCTTGATTCCCAGCCTCTGCTCGCTCATTGTGACCCAGCCTCTGCACCTTTAAGAAGCCCCAGAACTTGATGAGCACTGTCCTCTCCTGACCCGGTAGGGTTACCCACACTAGTAGACATCTATCCGGGTTTGGGGCCTGGGGATCACAGCCCAGAGGGAGGGTATGTCTCAAACTTGGCATGAGCTAGGACCCCAGGTTGCTCATACTTGTGAAGACTGGCAGGCCTGTGTGTGTGTGTGTGTGCGTGTGTGTGTGTGTGTGTGTGTGTGTCCTGCCACTCTACCTTTCCCACCAGGATAGACTGTATCCCCTCAAACTGTGAGCCAAAATAAACATTTCCATTCTTAAGTGGCTTCTTGTCTGGTATTTGGTTATAGCAAGAAAAGCTACTAATATAGGCCCTTTCCCAGGCTGGTAACTGGTACAATAGTCTCTGAAGCCAGGCAGAATGGTGAATCCAAATCTCCCAGGCAGCCCTGGAATCAGGAGGATAAAAACTGATCTTCATGGTTTATGTTGTTGCTACGCAGCATGTTTGGAGGTTTGATGTGTTGAAACCTTTTCTTCCTACAGTGTTTCAATTTATCTTGAGTTTAATTGATATAATCCCATTGGAAGTTGAGGAATTGCTATAGATCTAGATTAGGTGATAGAGCAAGCATAAATGTAAATGTAAACTCTGGACTGATGGATCTATTCTCATTGTTCTTTAGCATAGTCTGAGAGTTCCCAGGAATAGTATACCCTACATCCAGTCTGGGTTTCTAAACATGTGTGTCCATTAAATGAGTCAGGGCTTCTTGGAGAAATGGCTGCTTTCAGACCTGGGGTGGAAAAGTAAAAGATGAGCCAGGCACACCTTGTCCTGAAAGCAAGTGTGTATACAAAGAATGAAGAGAATGTATAAAAAGGACACAGGCGCCTGCTTGAAGGGAGGTTTAGAACTTCTTAGAAGAGCAAGAAAGTGAATCCGTGCTGGCATGAGTGTGCAGGTGGGTGTTTACATGGACTCCAAGGCCTTCCTAAATGATTGCTAATCCTGAAAGATGAGGAACAGCTTTATAGGGGGGAAGCCAGGCCGACAGCACCTTAGTCACATGACCCAAAAGAGACACCAGTAAGAACAGTCCATGGTCAGGCTGCCCAACTGGGATGTTAAGGCCCGCAAATCTGAATTAAAGAATATTCTACCGCATTACTGAACTGTCACCTCAAATGCAAGATGGCAAAGACCAAGGAAACGTTTGAGTTGTAGGACAATAAAAAAACATGGCCGCTAAGTGAGACTGGTGACCCATAAACCAGGTCCTTATACTACCAAGGCCATTACGGCAACAACCAGTGAAACTTGAACAGGAGTGTGAAGACCAAACACCAGTCAGTGTCAACTGACATCTTGCCCACTGGATTGCAGGAAGATGTCCTGAGGTAACAGGGCGCTGTGTAGCCGCCTTATTTTCAAGTGGCCCAGTAGAGAACAGTCATGTGTACTGACCTTGCCACTTTTCTGTAAACTTCAGGTTATTTCAGAGTGCATTTTTGAAGGGCAGGGAGAGGTGCTGGACTGGAATGAGGCTCCAAGTTGGGAAAACACAGGCCCAGGGACATTCTAAAGCAGGTATCTCAGGAGTGGCTTGCCATGCAGATCCTCTGCCACTTGCCTCCAGATGGTAGGGGGGACGGAAGCCCAAGGCTAAGAACAAATCCGAGAGTGAGGGTTTCTTCTTCATCTCCTCCAGCAGGGAAATGTTTCTAGGCAAGCAGAGAGAAAGATTCTTTTTCCTTTCTTCTTTGTGTCTTTTCTGTTTTCCCTCCTTGCCTCTCTTTTCTTCTGTTTTCATTTTTTTAGCTTTGACTCTCTGATACAGGGTCTTACTATGTAGCAAAGACTTGCTCCCTAAAGTCCTCCTACCTCTGCCTCCTGAGTGTTGGGACTTCAGGCGTGTGTGTCATCACACCCAGCTTTAAACAGAGGGGGTTTTGAGGGGATGTAGTCTGGCTCCTCCTCCAAATATCCGGTGCCAAGTAACAAGGCCAGAGGCCAGAGCTGCCCAGGCTGCAGAGAGAAAAGCCTGACCCTGAAATGCAGGGGGCTTTTCCCAGCAGAGTTTGGATAGACAGAGGCCAGTGTATTCCCAGTGGCACGATGAAGCCCACAGAGCCCCAGCTGTCTGAGAAGACCACTCCCAAGGAGGTTGCTGGCAGGAGAGCATGGGAAGTGACTTCAGAAGGTGACCTAAAGAGGCCCCAGGAGGTTGTGAGGACACTGAGCTGACAGTTTTCTGCCCTGGAACAGACTCCCTCAGTCTTCAGAGCTCGTCCAGCTAGGGATCTACTCCAGAGTCTAAACAACACAGAGTGCCCCCACGGCCCCAGCCAGCTGCTGACTGCTGTTCAGCTAGACGTGTCGGTAAGGGTGACCTACTGCTGCAGCATAACTGTATAATAAACCACCCCTGAACCTCTGGATGGCAGGGCATTTATTCTGCTCCAGACTATAGGTTGGCCAGGTAGCTCCTCTTCAGGGCACAGCTAGCTGTGTGTGGTTGCAGGGCTTTGCTGGGTTGAAGCCTGCTTCTCAAGCCCAGCAGAGGGGCCACAGCTCCCTGGTTTGAAGCTCCTTGGACCATCAGATGACACAGAGGCTATGTAGAAGCACAGAGCCTTGTCCAGAGCCTGCATGGCCATTTTCTCTGTCAAAGTGAAGTCTTGGGGCGAAGTCTTCTATGCTACACAACAGATTACTACCACCTTCACGCCTTACAACATCATCCAGGTGCTGGGGCACAGTCAGTAGAAGTTAGTGTGAGGGGCTCTCTGCAAGCTGGAATCAGGTGACCACTGGCTATGTCTCATCAGGAGCTGGGACTCCTCATGTGGGCCCATTCCTTCAACTTTGCCTGTAGGAGCATCCAGATCCAGGACTAAGGTCCCCATTTCCCTGTGGGTTGTCAGGCAGGGTATCCCCAGCTTTTAGAGTCTATCCTTATTCCTGACCACATGAGCCCTCAGTCTTTAAATTAGCTACAGTGCAACAAATCCTGGTACTTGGAATCTTTCTGACTTTCCTTTAGGTTGCTAATCAGAAAAAAAATGCTTCACTCTTAAAGGGATGGGCTCACCTAATAGTTCAGGTCAAGGACCTCTACATTTTAAGGTCAGCTGACAGGGGACTTCAATTGTATATGTAAAACCCTTCACTGCAGGGCCCAACTAAAGATTTCCTTGATAAGTAGGGCTCAGCAATCTTGGGAGGCATCTGTATTCTATTTAGCACACCATCTGTGAGTGGGAAAACATACTCCTTCCCAAAAAAGAGAAAGAACTGAACAGATGTGTCATATGACTCTATCCATCCCAGGGCTCTAGAGACATCTGAAGACCCCTCAACAGCCAGCAAGCAGTTCCTGAGCAGGACCCAGGAGAAGTTGAGGACTCCAAGCTCTTCCTCAGAGAATTTGTAACTGTACTCATCCTAGCATGTTCTAGGTCTGGACCTGCTGTTTGAGTTCTACCCTAGTCCCAGAAACCCTTGTAATTTCTTTCAATTGCTATGACAAAACACTCTGACCAAAACCAACTTGGGGAGGAAAGGGTTTATTTTATCTTACATCTCCTGGGTCACTTAGGGAGCCCAAGATAGGGACTCAGGGAAGGAGCCTGGAGGCAGGAGCTGAAGCACAGACCATGAAGGAATGCTGCTTACTGGCTTGCTCCTCTGGTCATGCTCAGCCTCCTTTCTTATACAATACAGAACCACCTGCATAGGGGTGGCACCACCCACAGTGGGCTGGGTCTTCCCACATCACTCAACAACCAAGAAAATACCTCACAGACATGATCACAGGCCAGTTCAACGGAGGCAATTCCTCATTTGAGGCTCCCTCAACCTAAGTGTGTCAGGTTGACAACTAAAGCTATCCAGTGCAGCCTCCCTCCTTGACTTCCTGTCCTGTTTCATGGTCCACTCTTTAGCCCATCCCGTGCCCCCATTTAAATGAAAATGTCCCTCTTAAGTTCCCTTAAAGCACTTGGCCCCCAGTTGGTGCACTGACTGGGGAAGTTGAACATTTAGATGGTGGAGATTCGCTGAAAGAAGTGGGTCATGGGGGAGGGCCTCGAAGCGTTATAGCCCATTTCTGGCTCACTGAATGCTTCTGTAGTGTGGTGCCACGTGACTGGCCTGCCATCATGCCTTCCCCACCGTGGTGGACTGTATCTCTCTAGAACTCTGAGCCAAAACAAGTTCTTTCTCCCGTAGGTTGCTTTTGTCGGAAGAGAGACTAAGACATGCCTCTCCCCCAGGCAACCCTGACTAGACTCCTCCTTGCCCAAAGATGTCCCAAGTCACCCCCTCAACTCTGGGCTAGTGAGTGAGGCCTCTCCTCTTCTCACCCACCTCAGCTCTGGCCATACCCTGTCCCCAACTCTTTCAAAGAGCCAGTGGGTTTCCAGTGTCCATCCTGCCATCAGCCTTGGTTCCCCCATGCGCTTCAGGGATCTTCTGTCCTCTCCCTGTGCCCAGGTCTTCCCTGTCCTTCATGGCTTGATAAGTCTCCCTTGTTCCTTCAGGTTGCCCTGCTGCGTAGGCCCCTGTGGACCCTGTCAGATCTCTGCTGAGGAGTTGGGTGATACTCTTCTAGGAGGCATCGGGGAGGTGGCAGGGTCCCTAGCTGCCACTACACAGTGGATGTAGGGGTGTCCCAAGGCAAGGAGTGGCACCCCAAAGTGCTTATGTGTCACGTCACTGTCAGGTACCTTGTCTTATGCTGCATGGACCATACATGGCCTGCTCTGTTACTGTACACACACACTCAGAAATGTCCCCAAGGGTGGCTCAGGGGGAGGCCTCTGCCCAGGAGAGGCATCTCTTCGGAAGAGTCTGTGTCTCCCAGTGTGACTGGAGCGGGTCACAGCTTGGCTTCTTGTGTCCTGCTGTGCAGAACCTGGAGCAGCAGAGGCGCAGCAGCAGCAGGGCAACCGAGGGCCTCCAAGAGCAAGGTCACATCCCGGCAACCAAAGCCAGCCAAGCTCCCTCCATCAAGTTTTTAACTAGAAAAATAGTGTGCCCATTTCTCTGTAATACACCTCTGGGCTTTTTTATTATGACTTCATTTCCCCTTGTAATATTGGAACGTCTCTATAATTGTAAAAGTGTAATAGAATCTAATAGAATTTCATTTGGCGCCTGGACTGCTCTGTGCCATGGCCGCTCATTCGGAGTGAAATAATGACGCCTAATGCCCACACACGGCTCCCCGTGACCTTATTCAATCTTGGGGCTGATCGGGAAATATATTGATTCAATTATATACTGATGACAAATGAACTCAAAGAAAGAGGAAAAAAAGGTCAGCATATATTTGAAAATGTAAATCTTAGCAATGTCTTTGGGGTTCGCCCAAAAGGAGAAAAAAAAGCCATTTCAAAATGCCATTGTGGCTAATAGTGTGGAGTCCCAGACTCCATCAGGGACAGCGCAGGGTGGCTGGGAAGGCCTTAATAGGGTGCTGCTTTTCTAGAGCTAAGATCTGGCCGAAATCCTCCCCGAGACGCTCCTGGGTCACTTGACTTCTCTCCCAAGGCAGTTAGAACTTCTTCATTTCTGCCCTCCCTCTCCCCTCCTCCTCCTCCCTGCCTCCTTCTCTCCTTCCTGTCATCCTCCTTCCTTCCTCCCCTCTTCTTTTCTCATTTTCCTTCTAAGGTGAGGGGACAGGGTGGCCTAGTTAAACCACTGGCCTAGGTGGACAGAGAGTGGCAGAAAGGCTTCCGGCAAGGCGCCCTCAGGTAAGACACTTTCATCAGAGGATGAGTCAGAGGACAGAAGGGGGAAGCAGCAGATGCAGAGTTGAAGGATGAGCCAGTGAGACAGGCTGGAAACCAGAGCTGGAAGAGAGAGAAGGCCAGCCACATGTGAAGTCCAGCAGAAGAGCCACATGAAGCCCCAAGGAATTCTCAGAATCTCTTCAGTAAAAGAAATTGGGCTGGTGCCGTAGCTCAGTTGGTCGAGCCATTGCTCAGCACATGCGAGGCCCTGACTTCTATCCTCAGCATCACACAAAGAAGTTTAATAACAGAGTTCTATCTGAGGATACAGATCTTATATTCAGAAACAGAGAACTGGAGTGTGCAGAGTAGTGATTGTTTTCCCTCTTAATTTTGGGAATTACCATCCAAATCAAGATCTAAAATATACGGGAACCCCAACAGCCTATCTTGTGACCCTCTTAATTCCTACCTTTCCCAGGCAGGTGCATTCTGGCCTACACCTCATAGATCAGTGCCGTCTGCTTTAGTTTATAAGTGTGCACACCTGGCTTTTCTTTCTGCGTGTGGGTCTGTACGTTTTGTCTGTCACTGGCACAGTGCTCCTGACTGGTTTCCTGAGTGGGGGCTGTGAAATGACTCTGCAGGCTGAAGCCACAATCCTAGCAATCAGTGGGGTGTGGAATTGTTTCGCAATCTGTAACAGCTTTTGTCAAAACATGAAAAAACTTATAGTTGGTCAGAAACGTATAAAGGAAAATTTGAAACTGCAAAACTAATATATTTAGTATGTTACAATTTAATGCATTGAAACATTAAGAATTAAAGTGCTTTATTTCTTCAAAAAATAGCAAGAACAGTTGAACAGCACTTGTGCAGCTTGCAATGTGGGCAAGAACTTGTGCACAACTTGGTAAAATGTCATATTGCTTTCTAAGTTAGGCTCTTTTTCTAATATTGTGGGGTGTGTATGTACAGGGGTGTGTGGCTGTGTGGGTGTGTGCACGCATGTCTGTATGTGCAGGACCCTCAAGTTTCATTCCTCAGTTGCCATCCTTGGGATTTTTTTTAATTAAAAAATATTTTTAAAATTTTGATTTTGAAATTATGTTTTTCATTGTTTGAGCATTTCTGTACACTGTAGATTGGAAAATACTAATAAACTTAATGTAGTTGACATTTTTTACATTTATCTTTTGTATATGTGTCTCTATGTGTGGGGGCATTTACATGGTACAGCACATGTGTAGAAATCAGAGAACAACTTGCCAGAGTTGGTTCAGTCTTCCCACCACATAGCCCTGGGGAGCACACTCAGGCTGTCAGGCTTGGTGGTAAGTGCTAGCTCACTGGCCCCATCCTTGACTGTTTGAGACATGATCTGTCAATGGAACCTGGGACTCACTGATTAGGCTAGACTTGCTGGCCAGTGGACGCCAGAGATCTTCCTATGTCTACCCCTCAAGCTCTGGGATTACAAGCATGCACCCCCACACCCAGCTTTTATTAACATGGGTTCTGGAGATCGAACTCAGGTCCTCCTGGTTGGGAGGAAAGCACTCAGCATGATCTCTCTCCAGCCGCTTCTCTGCCTGCCCCGTCTCCAACATTTTATCTGTGTTTTCAATGTTGTGAACTATGGCTGGAAGCTGTCTTTGTGAGAAGGGTCTTGTGAGTGTCACTTGCCCTGGGATGTCTTTATCCTTTTGCCACACTCCTTATGTGTACTGAAAGTTCCTTCACACCTCTACAGTCAAACGGTGGCCATAGCATTGCTCTGCTATTTCTCCCGTAACTGCATTGATCTCTGAGTCCAGTGTCACGTCTAGATTATTGGTTTTCATTCCTTTGTCACACGCAAATCTTTGTTAGCCAAGTCTTCTTTCCCTTCACGATTTTTGTAAAATTTCTCCTGAGTTACTACCAGGAAATAAAGTAGCAACACAGGTCTGTGCATGGTGTGATCAGAGGGACCCGATGTCTAACGGCAGGCTGGGAGATGTGGTAAGACTGGGTGAAGCTCATGATCCATACCTGCTATTTACATAGCAATCCATGGACTGAAAAGTTAGCAAAGAATCTGTCAACACTCATAACTAACGATCACCGTGCTGGGTAGAGATGGAGCTCAGTTGGTCCAGTGCTTGCACAGAGCCCTTGATTTGATTCTAAGCATGGTGATGGGTCTCTGTAATCCCAGCATTCAGGAGATTGAGGCAGGAAGATCAGAAGTTCAAAGTCATTCTCAATTGCATAGAGTTTGAGGCCAACCTGGGCAACATAAGACCTTGTCTCTAAAAAAGAAAATAAAAAGTGTGCTGTGCTGAGTGGGATTTGAGTATCATTGGGGGAGGGTGGCATTAGATTTACTAAGATAACTGAAATTCATGCAAGCTGAGACCTAATGCATCCAAAATGAAGGCTGCGTGTATGCTGCTGTTTACTACTCGGCTGCGCAAACACCACAATTCCTTCATCGCTTCTTGGAGCGTAGTGGTTGTCATTTCTAACTTGATTCTGTCATGAGTTTCTAGGAGCTTGTCTTTGTTGACATATGTGCTCATTTCTAGTGGCTGAAGATTGCTCTACCTGGCGTCCCCAGTGATTTCATGTGACCCCAGTCACGTTGCTGCCCTCAAGGAGCTGGGATCATCAGAGCTGCATGCATGAAGACAGAAGGCACGATTGGCCTGGGATGCCAGGGAGGGCTTGGGAGTCCATGCTTTTTCAAATAGACTCACTTTACAGACACAAAGACAGACTAGCTCCAGAGGGAGCTGTTCCAGGTCACACGGAGACAGACTCAGCCCCTCAGCCACCCTCCTCCTCTTGAGGCCAGCCTGCCTTGCCCCAAACTGCCTTGGGTATCACTCTTCCAGCTCTGAATTGCGACTTTGCCTTGTTCTGGGGCTGCTGGACTGGGCAGATACCCTGTCCTCTCTCTCTTAATGGCAGATTCCCTACCCCACTCATATGAGGGCAGAGGCCCAGTCAATTGTGTAGGGGGAGAGGCTAGGAAAACCCCCGACCCCTGGCAACGCGGAAGCTTTCAGCAAACCCTCACTTCAGCCCAGCCCTAGGCCCAGTCTGGCTGCCACATTTAATTCTCATAATTAGCTGACAGCTCATTAGCAGCTCATTAGAAACCCTGGAACTGCACTGACAGTAACAAATTCAGTGCAGCCAGGCAGTCTGGGGGCCTCCGCAGAGGCCTGACCCAGGAAAGGCTTATGGGCTCGGCTAGGTGACACGGTCTGCATCCTCCTTTGAATCCCGTCCCTTGGACATCATGAAACACTGTCCACCTGCGTTGCTATACCAGCTGCACGGACCTTGGTTCCCTCCCTCACTTCACTCTCTTCCTGGGAGGACCAGATGGAAGGAGGCCTGACTCCCTGAGAAGGCCAGAGGCCCAGACTTCTGAGCGGGGGCACCAGCAAGCCTGTGTGGTCCCCGTGCCCATTTGAGCTGCCTGCTCCGGGCTCAGCTTCTCCACCTGTCTGTTTCTCAGTCTGTCTCTACTTATTCAACTGTTAGGCACCTACTACTTACCTGTTCTGGCCTAAGTCTAAAATAGCTACAGTGCTCAATTGGACAAAGTCTGTTGTGGCACAGTTGGGAAGGAGGTCATTACTCCCTACCGGAAGGGCTAAGGTCAATTCTGCAGGCACCACAGGAGGGACTGTCAAGGAGGCTTCAGGGAGCCGGCAGCACCTTAAGAAGATCAGGAGCTCACGGGTCAGTCTGTCCTCCTGAGAGCACCTCCGCCTTCATTCTCCCCCTGCAGGCCATGCCTTCACCTCATGGTCAGTGTACTGAAGACAGAGGACAGAGACTGGGAACAGACAGAGAGATGGTTAGGGTCTCAGAGACAAGAAGGCACTGAGTGATTTCTTCTAGAGATGGTTATGGGAGAGGCAAGAGACCAGAAGGAGGAAGAGGAGGAGGAAGAGGAGGAACAGGAAAAGGAAAGAGGAGGGGGGGAAGGAAGAGGAGAAGGAAGAGGAGGAGGAGGAGGAAGAGGAGGAGGAGATTGTCAAATGCCGAGTCCCGCCCGTCCACTGGTAGCCCAGTGATCATGGGCAAATCATTATTGCCTCAGGGTTACATTTTTTCTCTCCTCTGTGCTCTGACTGCAGAGTGCTCCCACCCGGGTCTGTGAAGAGAAACCAAAGGTCAGGGCAGGGAGAGGGAAGCCTGGACCCAGATCCAGAGCTCCCAGCTCTGGCCATACATCTGCCACGGGGATCGATGGAAGTCATTATCATTGCCACATGTTAATGACACCAATTAATTCCCCATCTGTGGGTCCAATGCAGCCTTCAGTGCTGAAGGTTAAAGGGAGGGGACTGTCTCAGGGTGAGTTTCCCCAGGGACAACAGTTCTAGGTCTGTATGTGTGACTGGTGAGAGGTGGGGGCCTTTCATCAGGGGCTGTCTGGTGTGTGCACATGGCATGTACTGTCCTGTGTATAATGGACATGTCCCATGTGCACACATGTGCATTTGGGGGTATGCCTGCATTGGATACATACAATATTTGTGGTCAAAGTGTGAATTCTGTATATATGCATGACCAAAGTACTGTGTGTCTTTATCTGACACAAAGGGTGTGAGTATAAATTACACCTCTAACATGAATATTGTGTGTAGTGGAGGGCTTACACCTGTGTGCAATGATGTGCGCGAAGGCTGTCTGCATGAGTTCTGTGTCTGTGAATGTTGAAGACAAGGTCTGCGCTCCTGTGTCGTGTGGACTATGTGTAGTGCCTTGGTGCGCATTTTGTCCCTGTGCTTTGTTGCACAGATGTACACAAGCCCATACTGTGATGGCCAATCTTGGCTGTCAATTTGACACACCTAGGAAGAGGGAACCTCAACTGAGGAATTTCCTCTATCAGACTGGCGTCTAGACACGTCTGTGGAGCACTGTATTGATTGCTAAGTGATACAGGAGCCCAGCCCACTGTGGTGGTGGTCACCGCTGGCCAGGTGGGCCTGGGTGATATAAGGAGCCGAGCAGGCCAGGGGAAGCAGGCCAGCAAACAGCCCCCCACTGTCTCTGCTTCAGCTCCTGCCTCTGGGCTGCTGCCTTGGGTTTCACCCTGGCTTCCCTCAATGATAGACGTGACCTATAAGCCAAGTAAACCCTTTCCCCTCCAAGTTGCTTTTGGTCGACGTTTCATCACAGCAACAGAAAGCAAACTCGAGCCCGCACCGACCTGTCCATCTGTGCCATGGGGCCCCTCTCTGTTCTCTGCTTATGTAGGGACTGAGGTCCTTGTCCTTGAGCCCAGGACTCTAAAGAGAAATCTTGTGTACTATGGTGTGGATCTGATGTTGCCCAATCTTTAGAAGGGTCTTAGAGGATGAACAGGAGTTTTCCAAGCACATGGAGCACTGCAGGAGGGCAGGAAGCCCCAGGCTAGAGATGCTGTTCAAGCAACCAATAATGGTGACACTTCCATGGCCTTTCCATATGCCAGACAACACTCTGAGTCTCTCACGGACATTCACATAGTTCTTCCTGCTGTGAAGCGGGTATGACTATCAGAACCAGCTTACAAATGAGGAAAATGTGTTACAGAGATGTGAGCAGCTTGCCCAACGACTCATAGCTTGAAAGAGGTACTAGCATCCACATGCATTTGCAAGTACACCCTCGCACATACACAATGGCAGGCAAACCATGTGTGTGGGCCAGACAGTGGGTGCACACTCATCACTCAGGTACAGGACATGCATTCATGCATGCACATACACGTGCACACCTATGCCCAGGCTGTCTCTGATGTACTCATCTGTGCCCAGCATCCTAGGCCAGAACTCTAGCTCAGCCCTAGATTTTTAGGGGTGGTAGGGGAGGGGGCAGTGAGCTTGGGATGAAGGGGAACTGAGGAAGGCGTCTGGGGGAGGCGTCTCCAACTTGCAATCCTTCCCTACAGCCAAGAAGCAGTGGGTAGACCCTCCCATGCACCGCACCCAGGTAAGCAGCCTCAAGTGCTCAGGAGCCCTCAGCTCAGCCTCCCTTTCTCTATCTGCTGCAGAGTAGGAATGTTGTCCATCTGCCTTTGGCCAAGCTGGTGGGAAATAGGAGGCCCCATGCTCTCACTAGGCCTCATGTGTCTCTGTCCTCTTTGCCAGAGCTGACAGGCACCAATGTCCACAAAAAGGAAGCCTAAATTTAGCTACCGCCTGCCAGTGGACAGAGAGGCTCCCTGAGGGCCAGACTTGTTCTGGCCTGTGCCCTCAAGGTCACATTGTACCCTGGTGCCCACAGAAAGCTCAGAATGGGCAGCCTGCCAGGCTTGCCAGCACCAGAACGCCTGGCCTGCTGCCTCCCCTGGGCTCCAGTGCTTCTTAATTAACCGAACGCTATTGTGAATACTAAAGAAGAAATTAGCACATGCCAGTCATTTCCGGGTGTTTGTAGATTTCTCAATCCATCTTTAATTAACCCCTCCAGTCCTGAAGCCTGGCACTGCCCTCAAGGAGCCTCGGGCTGGAGGGTCTTTCCTAACTTGCAAGTGGCTTTCTGTTCAGCCTAGGACCAGAGGGGTCAGTCAAATGGTGACAAGAAAGGTGCATGGCCTTCTCCGCTCAAGGGAACTGATGAAGAAGAGCTTGTCACTCAAGGTAGCAACATGGAGATGATCTGAGCCCTGAGTGGATTACCAGAGCAAAGTCATGACTGGCCTGTATCAGTGCCACTGGCAGCCTCAAAATAACAGAGAGGGAGAGTTGTGTCTATTGATGTGGTAGAACAGCCTTTGCACACTGTTTGGGCAAAACCATAGGTTCCTAAACTATTTCTATAATGTGATGATCAAGAGCAAAAGAAAGCATGAAAGATGGGTGTTTTGAAGTCCCCTAAATATTAATAGCTATTATCCTTCAGTAGTGAAATCTTAGGTAATTAAAAAAGAAAACTCTCTAGGTTTGTTAACATTTCTGTGGTGTTTGAGTTTTACTCTGTGGTCATACTTACTCAGTAACATGTGCTAGTCAACTCCAGGGAGGGGGTGGGAGACTCTGAAGACCTAAAGTGGGGGCCCAGAGATGCTTCTAGAAGCCCTGGGTGTTGGAGTAATTTGTTACCCAGGTTAGCCTGTGCAGGGAGGGTTTGCATAGTAAGAACTTCTGGTGATGGCAGATCACCGTCCCTTCCCTGTGCCCTTAGGGAGGACCCAAGTCTGGCAAGTGTTTTTTCTCATATCCTGAGCCTCCTTGGAGTTAGTGGGGACTGCTGGGATCTGTGTCATGTGGCCCCTCATCCTGTAGGAGATGGATCTGGCCTGTTCTCACTGCAAGACAAACAGAAAGGTGTAGGAGGCCATTGTAGGCAAAGCTCAGAAGTGGAGCATATCCCGGCCACAGCCTCCCAGGGTCTACGGAGATCAAAAGCTCATCCCAGACATAAGAGCTGGAGATGGACTCGGCTTTGGAAGGGAGGAGTTGCAAGGCCCACTGGAGAGAAAGCCTTGAGACAATTCTGAAATTACATCATCTTCTGCCCCTTTTAGGACATCCTGGGTTAAATGTGGTGTGGGAGGGAGGAAGAGAAAGGAAGGAGGGGTGGCAATGTGGAGGTTAGGTTGGCATAGGTATGACCTCAAAGAATGTGATGAAAGAAAAGTAGGCAGTGACCTCCACTCAGGGGGCCCAAGTGACTCTACCACCCTCAGCAGCATCACCAGGTACACAGGACAGGCTCTGCTTGTGGCAGACTTGGCCACAAGCAGAACCTCTCACTGGGGCCACTCCAGTGTCCGAGACCACACAACTCTCTAGTGCCCTGTCTTTTTAAAACATGGTTTTATGTATTTATTTTTTATGTGTCTGTATGTATGTGTACGTGTAAGCACAGGCATGCCACAGTGTATGTGTGCCACAGTGTGCGAGCAGAGGTCAGAAGACAACTCGTGGGAACTGGCTTTCTCCTTCTGCTATGTGGATCCCGGGGATTGAACTCATGTCATCAGACTTGTGCCTTTACCAGCTGAGCCATCTTACTGACCCTAGTGTCTCCTCCCTCCCCCCCACTTCCTCCTCCTCCTCCTCTTCCTCCTCCTCTTCCTCTTCCTCCTGTTTTTTATTATTATTTTTTTGAGGCAGTCTCACTTTGTAGCCCTGGCTGGTCTGGAACTAGGTAAGTAGACTAGGTTGAGCTTGCACTCGCAAAGATCTGCCTGCCTCTGAGGCCTCCTGAGTGCTGGAATTGGAGGTGTGAACCGCTAGCCTGGCAAAGTGCCTACTCCTATAAGGACACTAATTGTCGGATCAAGACCTCACACTTAAGACCTCACTCTGTCTTCTGCATAATTCCCCTGCCTGCAGAGGTAGTCACCATGGAGGCTGAGGACTCATCAAAGAACTGTGAGGGGACACAAGCATTTAGCCTGTCACAGACCGTCACACAAAGAGGTCACACAGCTGAGAGAGGGTTGCCAACACCTCAGGGTCCTCTCTGCTTTCTCCCACAGCAATGGACACAGCCTCTCCACCCTTCCCACAAGACCCCCCTCTCCCTCAAAAGCTCCATTCTGATTCCATCCTGTTGGGCCTGGAGATATCTGTAAGCAAGTATGGTTGCCTTTTCAGGAGTTTTTTGTTCATTGTTTTTATTTTTAATTGTTCTGGTTTTTCATTGTTATGGAATTGGATTTCATAAGGACCTTTTCATATAAGCATAGACTGTATTTTGAGCACATACCCCATGCCCTCCCCTCCCGTTAGTCCCCTCTGCTCCCTACACAGCTTCATCTCTACTGTCATGCCATATGTACGTGTGTGGTTTTACATATCTATATAAAATCTAGGATCCACAAATGAGAGAAAATAGGCAGTGTTTGTCTTTCTGAGTCTGGCATAATTAGCTTAATAAGGCAATCTCCAGTTACATCCATTTCCGTGCAAATGATAACTGTTCTTCATGGCTGAAAAAATTCCACTGTGTGTACACACTACCTTCTCCTTATCCACCCTCTGTCGAGCACCTAGGCTGGCTCCCTAAATTAGCTATTGTGAACAGCGCAGCAATAAACATTGATGTGTGGGTGTCTCTGTGATGTGTTGACCTGGGGTTCTTTAGGTAAATTCCCAAGAGAGGTATAGCTGGGTCATATATATATAGCTGGGATCTAGGAGCTTTAATGAGTAGCACTTTCTCAATTACAGAAAACAAATGAAATGGCCTGTGTTTCCAGAGTCTGTGGAGGATTACGATGCTAAGCCTTCTTCTGACTTCACGTATGGCAGGGCTCCCCATAAATGCACACTTGTGGGATTTGGAGAGCTGCTTTCCTGAGCGACAATGGTTTTAATTAGCTGCTATTGCTTCTCTGCTTTTAACTACAGACTGCTATTAATTTGGCTTCATCATTATCCATTTAGTTGATTATCAGTAACAAGACAACACGCAGTAACGTTTATCTTCAGCAACAGGCCTCACAGGGTGTGCCTCTGCCTCCATGAGCACTGAAGGCCAGCTGCCGATGCTGGGTCCCATGTGAAACCTTCACACCTTTAGAGTGGCCTCTGAGGTGTTTGGTCCTCCCGACTCCCTCCCTTGCTGCATATATAGAAACTCATTATTGGTGATATACTCCAGAATCTGTGTTAGTTAAGGAAGTACCAATACATCACCAAGGTAAAAATAATAGAACTACTAGATGATTTTCAAGTTCACAGAAAATTGCTTTATAATGTGTTTAAGCTTCTGTTCTTTAATAGAATATAAGGAGTTCATACTCACTGCCAGCAGCAAATTGTTTGAAGCTTACTTATTTGCAAATTCTTTGTTTCTGAGAAGTAGGAGCAGAAGGTTAGCCTTGGTCTAGGAGGGCCTACTCAGGAGAAAGACTGGAGAACAGAGCCCAGGCCCCAGGCACTAGAGCCACTTAGGGATTTGCAACTTCCAACAGGACAAATGCACCCGCATCCTTATCCCTGAGCCAGCCACGGAATGCTGCAAGGAGCGAGCTTGTAGAGCGGAGGTCGTCCAGTCCAGGGCCTCTGAGCCAGGCCCAGTGGGGAAGGGCTCTTCGGAAGGGGGATCTCAGAGGAGCCTTGGGAACTCGTGTCTTGAGGAGGAGGGGCAGAGCAAATGAGAGTTCCTGGGAGTGCCACCTGCACACGCCCAGCTGCACACACCTGTGCTCAAATGTGTGTTGGGGGTGGTGGTGGCAAATGCTGGAACTGCAGCCTGAGTCGGAAGGCAGGAAGCAGCGGGCACAGGGCTCTGCTTCCTCCATTTGTCCTGTGCACACTCTCCATCAGCTCTGATCTTCGCATGCTGGAAGAGTGCTCGCAAAAAGCTGGGCTTTGTTTCTGTGTTTCTTTTACATAAACAAGATGACATCTCCTGGCTGCCATCATCCACTCCTGCCCTCAGGTGCCACCTGAGAGCTCCATCCGTCTCACATTCAGGGAGAACTTCTCCCTGGTAGCTGCCTCAGATGTCGACACGTGGATTGTGATTGAAGCACTGGAAGTGTTGCCCTAATCTTAGTTCTTTCCTTCCTGTGCCCCATTTCTTCCCTAGGTTCACCCATTAACTGATACCATCTGTGCCCTCTACACCTAGTAAGATGTCCTCCTTTCATTCAACCATGCCAGAGCCAGAAGGAACAAGAATAACCAGTAGGTACAATTTGAGTGGGGTTGGGAGGGTGGGGGAGCGATGCTATCCCTGTTGCCTAGGTAACAGCCATTATCCCAAACACTCCCCAAGCTGGCCAGTTAAAACTCGCCTCAGTTGGAATCTCTCAACTCCTAAAAACAGTGATGGGGTCGCCATGTGTCCGATTAAGGATGCTGGCCCAGATAACAGGGAGATGAGCAGCTGCTGGGCTGCAGGACTGAGCCACAGGAGCAGCACCTGCCTTGACCTGGCTTGAGTCCAGAAGACCAACTCTCGGAGGACATGAGAGTTGCCTCCGGCACCCAGCACCTCTTCCACTCTGGCACCTTGCCTGACTTTTGATCCAGTAGGCATCAATGCTCCTTTCCCTGAGCCCTGCTATTTGTGGGTGCAGACCAACTCTCATCCTTCACGCCTCCAAACATGCCTTTTTATTATTTCCCTTATGGGCTCTATTTTTTGAAAGATTTGATGATTCCCAGCCTCAGGCATGAGCGTGGCTTGAGCCAGGCAGCCCAGGTGAAGACGTGCTTTCCGCCACACCTGTGGGAATTTAGAAATAGCCTGCAAGTTCCCGTGCTCTAGGGTTCCAATAGGAAGCAGACCCATTGTGTGTCGGAATTACCAGGGGACCTCTGGGAACCCAGGAGTGGAGCTGGGGAAGTCTGTGCCATCTCTGAGGGTCCCTTCCACCCACACCCCTGCCTGTGTGTGTGCTCTCACCTCAGCCCAACTCCACATCATACATCCCATGCGCCCTAGCATTCCCTTCACCCACACATACTCTGCTCCACATGGCCTGCTGGGAGGGACGAGAGAGCACCTGAGGGCCCAGGCTACTGTGCATGCCATGTTGTATAGAAGCCTGGGGTTCGGGCCTGCCTCTTGTCACTTTGGACACATGGTAGCAGCTGTCATGATTCCTGGGTCACCAGAGTCTTATAGTAACTAGGAAAGAGGAGTGCTGCTAGTGTAGTAAGGATGAGGGGCAAAGCCACCCGAAGCCACACTCTTTAGAGGTCACACTTGAGCCTCTGACTAAGGAATGTGTGGGAACAGCAAGGGATCCGAGCTGAGTGTGATCACGTGGGAATCTCGGGCACATTCAGCGATCTCAGAATCTCCCCTGCAAGGATGGATTTCTTCTAGCAGCAAGGAGGAGCTCAGAGCATCCCACTCAGGTGTAGATGTTAAGGCACCCGTCAGTGGGGATGCCATGCCATCCAGATGCAGAGTTCACCTTGTCCTGCTGGAGGGCACAGGGTCAGGGACCCTCCCAGCATGCCAGGCTCCTTCCCCATTTCTGACCACCCCTCCACAGCTACCGCGCACCAGGACTGAGCTACTAGTGCGTTCTCTGGCAAGCAGTCTGATCATTTGTTCCGAGCCCCTTCCGTCTATCTCCGTGCATAATTAGCAAGACAGACACTTAAAGAAAACGAGTCTGTCTTCCTGGGTAATCTCAGGGCTCGGTGACTCAGAGCCAACTCAGATCCAACCCAGGCCTGTCAACACTCTTTTTCACCCCCGCAGGCATCACACTGTGAAAAGGCTCTTCAGTGGTCACCAGGAGTCTGACACAGGACTTTCATAGGGGGATGCCTTTTCAGTAAGACTATAAATGCAGGCCTGATTTCCACAGATCCCTGTTAACAGGAATGTAAGGGGCAACTCAACAGAGACATGGTGGCCAGAGCACTGGGGGCCAGGCCACACTTGCAAAGGCCAGAAAATATCTGAGGAGGAGTCAGGCAGGAGTGAAGGTGTCTGGGCAGGAGATACGGGACTGTGACACAGCGTCACTGTGACGCCTCAGGGGTCACCCCTGCAGTTTCTACAGGCCCCAGAGGTCACAGAACTGCAAGTGTCAGATAAGGTGAAGAATCTGTCCACCTCTGTGTGTTTCCAGAGTGGAATTCATCTGTCCCTGGAGGGGGAAGCCCCCATTCCAGGAAGTAGATCCTAGAAGTGGAAGTGCACAGGGAAGCCGGGGAGGAACCCCAGACTCTACCTGATCCTGAAAGTTTAGGTTTTGGAAAAATATATGCTCTACCATCTTCTGATTTTTTTAAATTTAAACTTTACTTTTGGGGGCGCTGGAGAGATGGCTCAGTGGTTAAGAGCACTGGCTACTCTTGCGCAGGACCCAGATTTGTTTCCCAGCACCCACATGGTGGCTGACAACTGTTCTAACTCCAGTTTCAAGGGATCCGACACCCTCTTCTGGCCTCTGTGGGCATTGCAGGACAAGCGGACTTGTGTCCGTGCGGGCAATGCACTCATACGCATAAAACAAAGATAAATTCACTTTAAGAAATTTAAATTTTACTTCTTGGGGGTGTGTATGTAGTATATGTGTGTGCTCAAGTTTGCATGTGTGCACATGTGTGCTTATGTATATGGAGGCCAGAGGCTGACATCAAGTGTCTTTCTTCTATCATTCTTCACTGCATTTTTTGAGACAGGGTCTCTCACTGAATCTGAAGGTCAGATTTGGCTAGACTGGCTAGCCAGTGAGCTTGAGGGACCCACCTAACCTGCCTCTCCAGCACTGGGATTACAGATACAGGCCACCTGTATCTGTTTTTACATGGTGTGCCCAGTTTTTACGTGGGTGCCAGGGATCAGAATACCTTCCAATCCAATTTGACTTGGTAAGCATCATCTGTGCAATTCTGTTCCTTCTGCTGGTGTCATGGGGCTTGATGCTGGCCACTTTGGTGGAAGAGTATGTCAGTGGCCTGTTGTCCCCTTGCAGTAGCCACCAGAATGCACCCTAGGTTAGACTCTCCTGGCAAGATTTAACATGGGGTAGGGTCCTCAGCAATGTTCTTGGACAGTGGCTGGTATAAAGAAAATCATTGAGCAGAAAGTTCCCATGAAACTTAAGTGAGTGAACAGCTTAGAGTCTCCTATGTTGTTCTGTGCTGCTCGGAAAAGGGAGTGAGGCTAAACCAGGCAAGAAAAGCCGCTCTTGAAAAAACTTAAAATTATCTATCACAGTGTGTTTGGGAACTTTATCTTTTCTCCCGAAGTGAGAAGCAGCTCTCTCGTGGGGCTGAGCAGCGTGTCACCAGCAGAGAGAAGGCAGCACTAGGGAGGCAACGCCATCCTCGGCTGCGGGTGTCACCCCCGTCTGGAATGGGCCCGAGCTGCAGGCAGCATGCATGCCTCCGACCACAGAGCACATCTGACGGCTGGGGGACGTCCCTGTACCTGACACTGTCCCAAAGCTCTAAGCACAGAGCAATAGCAGAAAACAGAGGCTTGAGAGAGAGATGTGACGCGGGAGGATGGCGCTAGCAGCTGGCATCTGAAGTGTGAATCCCTAGCCACACGGCTGCCCAGGCCACTGACAAGGAATGGCAAGAAACTGAAATCGTGTAGTGCATCCCCAGCTGACAGGATGTGGAGTCTAACACCCAGCCCCCGGCCGCCATCACTGCGCTCTATCTGCCTTGAAAGAACCATTCACGTGGCCGCCTGAGGAAGCCACAGAGCCTCTTTGGTCGAAACCATGTTCAGAGGGTGGAGAGATGGCTCAGCAGTTAGGATCACTGGCTGCTCTTTCAGAGGACCGATTTCCAGCACTCACATGGTACCTAACACAAATCCGTAACTCCAGTTCAAGGGACTCTAACGGCCTCTTCTCCGAGGACATTGAGCAACATGAGTGCACTTACTGCATGCTGGCAATATACTCACACACACAAAATAAAGTTTTTAAAGCATGTCCAAAGATTGCTAAAGACCGCTCCAGATAATGGCCAGCTCATGTATTGAGAACTGACTTTTTGAAACATTTTAATTTTCATATATGCATATAATGTTTTGAGCAAATTCACCCCTTCCCTCCAATTCTTGTCCAGTTCCTCCCTATGCCCCTTTAAGTCTCTCTCTCTTTCTCTCCCCACATCTCTCTCAGGCCCACTGAGTCTAATTAGTGCCACCTGTAGGTATATCTGTGTGGCTCCATCTACTGGGGCATGGGTAGCCTCTTAGGAGCCACATCTCTGAAGAAAACTGATTCACAAAGGCCTTCACACACATGTGTTTGATGTAACTGGGTCTTGCTCACATTTGTCAACATGCCAAATAATCTCCTCTCCCTTCTGAAACATCAAAGCCCCCATCACTCAAATGACCATTCTGGGCTCATGCTGGAAGACAAAGGCATTTTGAAAAACTTTCTAGCAGTGCTTGGTCACACCGCGGCTCGGTTCAAATCCTGGTTCTGATACTTCTGAACTGTATGACCTTAGACAAATTCCTTAACCTCTCTGTGCCTCTGTTTGTTCCTCTACACTGATAATGACAATAGTGCCACCTTCACAGATTGTTAAATTAAAAGAACAGCACGTGTGAAATTCCTCGACTGGCACCTGGCATGTGGCTGAGGGCTCTGTGAACACTGCTGCTGCTCGTATTGAATCCAGACTCTGGGGAGGGGCTTCCATCAAAAGACAGGTCCCTAACATTAGCACCATCCAAACCCATCTCACAACAGGATTATGATGCCAGGTAAACTCACTGTAAACCAATATGAGGGCTGGGACACTTTGGTTGTCACTGTCACACAAGGGTCCCTTCTTCAGGGCCTAGAGGGGTGTCAGTGTCTGCACCATCTGTGCCTTGGAGAGGCTGGGGAGGCTGCCTGTGGGATCCTGCACCCTCTCTGGGTTTGGGAAACCTCTCTGTGCTGGTGAGGGATGTTCTTTCTGAACGGTAGCTTGGTTTCAGGAAGAGTGAAAGACCGTGCTTCCGTGTCCCAGGGGCATGGAGAAGCTGCCGAGCCTCGTTAGGAGGGTGACTCAAATGTTTGAGACAAACAGCTGAATGATTATTTTGAGTCAGGTTTCAGAAGGTTCAGCTCACCACGGTAGGCTGGCCCCGTGCTCATGGACAGACAATCATATGATGGAAACGTGGCAGAAGCTGTTCTTCATTTCTTAGCTGTCAGGAAGCAGAGAGAAGGAAGGGGATTATAGTCAGGGAGGACAGGGGAGATGGCTCAGTGGAAACAGCATCTGCGCAAGCATGAACACCTGAGTTCCGATCGCCAGCACCCATATAAAAGCCAGACATGGTGGCACGTGAATGCAGCCCAGACAGTGGTGGGGTAGAGGCAGGTGGAGGCCCAGAGTCAGCTGGTCTAGCAAAGTGATGAGCTCTTGGTTCAGGGAGAGACCCTGCCTTAAAACATAACGTGGATGGCAGTAGAGGATAACCAGCATTGACTCTGGCTCCCACATATGCATGCACATGCACATGTTCACATACAAACAGGTATGCACACATACCCACATACACACACAAAGAGACAGCCTCATAGGTATGTACCCTACGGCCTACCTTCTCCTACTAGGTCCATCTCCTGCCTTTAAGCACTTCTTAATAATTCTATTATATTAAGAATCCAGGGGCTGGAGGAATGGCTCAGCAGCTAAAGAGTACCGGCTGCTTTTGCAGAGGACCAGGGTTCGATTCCCAGCACCCACATGGTGACTAACAAGCATTGGGAACTCCAGTTCCAGAGGATCTGATGTCCTCTTCTGACTTCTGTGGGCATTGCATGACACAGGTGCACTTACACACATGCAGGCAATACACCCATACACATAAAATTTTAAAAATTAAAAAAATTAATGAATCCATTTATTGAGACATTACTCCAGTGATTAGGTCAGAGCCCTGGTGATCTGTTTGTCTTCAGAGATGTCCTAGCAGACACACCAGAGGTATGATTCATTAATCCCCTCGGCATTTGGGGATTCTTAGTTTCTTAATTATTTATATGTATCTGTGTATGCACACAGGAGTGCAGGCACCTATGAAGGTCAGAGGTAGTGGATCCTCTGGATCTGGAATTATAGGCAGTTGTGATCTGCCAGACATGGGAACCAAACTTGGGGACTCTGGTAGAATATGAACTCAAGTGCTAAGCCATCCCTCCAGGCCCCAAGATTACTCATTTAATCCTCATAAAGACTTTAGGAAGCAGATTCTAGCTCAGCTCCCATTGTGCAGAGGAGAGGTAGCTGGTGTGATGTTTAATATTTATCCTTACATGACAGGACCTAGAATCACCTAGGGGATGAGCCTCTGGGCATGCCTGGGAGGAATTATCTAGATTAGGTTATCTGAGATGGGAAGTCTTGCCTTAACTGTAGGCTCTTAACCAGTAGGCCATCTCTCCTGCCTGCTCTCAGCGTTTAATTCAATCAAGTTGGCACAGCTGACCATTCCTTGGGAACAGCAAGTATCTACACTGCGGGTGCGGGTGGAGGGGTGGTCTGCACTGCACATGAGGTCTGTCCTGAAATCAGGCTGGGCTCACTGTGTGTGTTAAGGACAAGGTCTTCTAAGGACCCACTTGTAGTCCCCAAGGTTCAGCTTATATGCCAGGCAGGCCGGGCAGCAAGGAGGGAAAGGGGACCGGGCAGTGACCCTACCGCCTTTCCCGTGTCCCGCTGCCAGCTTCGTGCTGCTGGTCAGAGTGAGGCTGACCCTCGGGCAGAGGTGGGAGGGCCCGCCACACCTGTGGAGGGCCAGTCTGGGTAACAGGGAAATGCAGAGAACTGACACAGCGAGGCCCACCCGGATGGAAGCTGGCCACTGAATGCGGCCTTGCCTTGAAGAACAAAGGCAAAGAAAATTGGCTCACCAACGGGAATTAAGTGGTAACAATACATTGCACAGAAATCAAGATCAGTTTGAAACTGGCTCACTCAGAAAAATATAGGATTCTGAAGAGGAAAACTGAATTATGTGAGGCCTTTGAATAGCGGCATTTTACTTTAAAAGGTTTTTGTGAAAGGATTTTAGTGCTTATAGAAAGGCAGTGAAGGTGAAGCCCAGCCCAGCCTTCTGCCTCAACACCCCAAGTCTCCTGGAAGTCTCTCTGTGGGAAGGGCATATCTATCTAGTGGGCCATATCTTAGTGTGTGTGTACCTGTGCATGTTTGTGTATGTGCGCATATGCACATAAATGTGAAAGCCAGAGTCTAGACCATTTCAGATTTCAGATTTACTCAGCCTGGCTCCAACCGAGCAGCAACTCCACTGTGGCCACTTCTCCAATCTGGCCTGGGCTCCAACCCTGGTGGCAGCGTCCCTGCGCCCTCCTGTAGCCCCTGTGGCCCCCAAGTATAGTAATTCAGCTAGGCTTTGTGCTCGTCGCTTTCCTGTTATTTGACAGGAGCCTGGGAACCAGAGACAAACTGTCCTAGGTCAAGACTACTGAGGGCTGGACAAGGACAGAGTCTGGGTTGCGTAGAGTCACAGGAGAGGACAGATGTACATTAGCATGGGGACGGAGACTCTGGAGGAAGAGCTGGTGTCTGAAGGACTGAGAGGGTTTACTAAGCTGGCCTGAAGGCACCCTCCAGAGGCCTGCCTGTAGGAGGGTGTGGGGAGGGGTTGGCACTTAAAGAGAGCCAGCAGATCCCAGCAGCCCGGTGGGAGGGACATGGGATGGAATGAAGAGGCGCCAATGTCTGGACCTTGCTTAACCACCCTCTGACCTCCTGTCGATGCCTCCGTTTACAGAATCCCAAGCAATCCAGGAGACAGGGAAGCGTAATAGTACAGTCCCTAAAGGTCAGCCAGGCGGAGGGCAGAACATGTTAGACAGGCAGATGGGGGATATCCCCTTCTGCTCCTTATTTTCCTTTTGCAGTGACAAAATCCCTTTCTAAAAACAATTTAAGGAAGGAAGCATTTGCTTTGATGTACTGTTGTCAGTTGTCAACTTGACACACCTGGGAAGAGAGCGCCTCAATTGGGGAATCACCTGTCAGACTGACCTGTGGGCATGTCTGTGAGGCATTCTCTTGATTGCTGATAGGTGTGGAAAAGCCTAACCCTGAGCAGGTGGTCCTGGGGTGTGTGGGAAAGCAGGCTGAAAAGAGGCCAGAGCAGCCTGGAAGCAGCATTCTTCCATGGTCCGTGTCTCAGTTCCTGCCTCCAGGTTCCTGCCCAGAGCTCTAGCTCTGGTTGCCCTCCATGATGCTGCAAGGTGGAAGGTGAAAGGACCCCTTTCCTCCCCAAACTGGCTTTGGGCGGTGTTTTATCACAGCAATAGAAAGTGACTGGGACACCCAACTCACGGTTTGAAGAGATGCACTCGTCACACTGGAAGATGGGGAGAGAAGGCACTTGACAGGAGAGGGAGGCTGGCTGGTCACGTTGCCTCTGCGCTCAGGAAGCAGAGAGTGAGCAGGAAGTGGCTATAAAACCTCAAGTCCCGCCCCTCAGTGATCCACTTCCTCCAGCAAGTCTCCACACGCTCCTAAAGGTTCTACAACCTTTCTAAACAGCGCCATCAGCTGGGGACCAACTGTTCAAACCTCTTGGGGCCACTGCATATTCAAACCACAACACCAGTCCAGGGTCATTTCCCAGAGGCCACAGCCTCTTGGTTTCCAGCCAAGTGCAGCAGTAATAGAACAACTTCTCTCAACCTTTATTCTCTTCTCCAACAGCAGGCTTAGATTCTAAAAAAGCTTCATTTTCAAGACAGGCTGACTTTAGTATGTCTCACCTGGAACTTACATGCTTTTGAATCAAATAGAATTACTTAAACAACACATTTCCATGGTAAACACAAAATGTTTTTATTTGTTACCCCCTCCCCACCCCCCATTCCTACTCAGAATGTAAGGCCCACTCTGGGTAAGGCCAGCTCTTCAAACCCTGTTTCAAAGCTTTAGTTTTTCTGGTCTTTGTCTCTTTGGTGCCTCAGTTTTGCTCTTGGGCAGACTGTGGAGGGGTCTCATCCTATGTCACATGACCTGGAGGACATACTGTCCTTGAACAGTGTTCCTGCCTCTGACACCTGCTTCCAGGCACCGCCATGTGCTGGCATCTGGTCTCTTGATGACACTGTTTTCATCTTGTCCCCATATTGTGCTCTCTTCTTTCCTCCTCTGGAAGGTCTTTGTCTGAGAACAGCTTCTGTTCTCCAGCACCGCATGGTACCCAGTGCCAAGCCTGCATTCCTCTCTCTGTTTCAAATTTCTTTTGCCTTTCCCGCCATTTTAAGTGGGAGGACTGGTCAGTATTTGCTGTCCTTGGAAGTCACACCTGCTCCATACTGTCCTAGGTAGAGTGTGTCTCGGAGGACAACCAGGTCTTCATAACGTGGGGCCCAGGTGTCAGAGAGACTTCTGACCCTGGGAGGAAGCCTGCTGCTCACGGAAAGTCCATCTGAAATGGAGGAGCTGCTTTCCAAGAGTCAGGACTTGAGCTCAGAAAGGCTGTATATCCCTGTTCTAGCTACCCTCTATTGCTGTGATAAAAACACTGACCAAAACCAACTTGGAGAGGAAAGGGTTTATTTGGCTCACATCTCCCAGGTCACAGTTCATCACTGAGGCAGGAATCTGGAGCATGGACCATGGAGAATGCTGCTTCCTGGCTTGCTCCCCGGGTCCGTGCTCAGTCTGCTTTCTTATTCGGGGGTGGTGCGCACAGTGGGCTGGCCCTCCCACCTCACTCGGCAATCAAGAAAATGCCCCACAGACATGACCACAGGCCAGTCCAATTCCTCACTTGAGGTTCCCTCTAACCAAGTGTGTCAAATTGACAACTGACACTATCCAGCACAATCCCTGACTTACACAGACGTGTCAGTTGGGAAACAAAGATCAGAAATGGTCTGGCCTATGTAGGTTCCATACAAATAAACAACAAATGGAAACAATATAGGTATTCTCTCTAGGCAGAATGAGCTAAATTCTGTCCCAAATGTATGTATGTAATGAAGGTGTGTAATAGGATGCCTTCTATTGTTAGAGGGCTTCAGGGCCAGGAGAAAGGTTATGACAGTCGCCTTGTCTGGTGTATGGTAGGAAAAATGCAAACACACTACAATGTCATAAGATAACTTTGCCTCTCAGTAAGTGACTAGTTCTGGGTCTTTGCTCAAGCTGACTGAAAAGAACAACTAATTTAGGACTAAGAGCAATGGGGATAGACTCAATTCAAAAGCAGAATTCTCTAACCCTGAAAGAGGCTGTGGGTATGAAAGGAAGAGCACTGTGAACACAGGCAGGAGCACACCCAGGCCAGGAACTGGGGGGATCGAAGCTGATGACTCAGTTGGCTTTTCTTCGAGGACACCAGCAGCTGTCTCTCCATCGGACCCTCTGCCCTGGCTCTCCCGTGTCAGGGGTGAAGGTGTGCAGCTCTCCCCTCTACCTCCAAAAGTATTCCCAGGGCAGAGAACTGTCTCTGGGAAGTGGAACCAGAGTTCCATGAGGGTGGATGGAATTTATTTTTTAAGGGCTGGCTTTGAGCTCAGGAGATGGTATACGGATTCCTGATAGGTATGACTCAGAGGGGGAAGCCCTTGAAGAAGCTACATCATTGCCAGTGTGTGTAGACATATGTGCAGGTACCGATGCAGACACTGGGTATTCTTCTCAATCCTTCTCCACCTTATTTTGTGTGTGTATGTGTGTTTTAAAAACATACATTTTATTGTGTGTGTATGCACATATGTGTGTGAACATGCATGCCAAGTGGTGTGGAGGTCAAAGCTGAAAAGGCAACACATGGGAGTCTGTTCTCTCCACCATGTGAGATGTGGGAATCGAACTTGGGTCGTTAGCCTTGGTGACAAGCACCTTTGCCAGCTGAGCAATCTTGCTGGTCCTCTACTTTATTTCTGAGACAGGTTCTCTTACTGAACATGGAGCTCATGGATTTGGCTAGACTGGCTGAGCAGCAAGCTCCTGGGATCCTCTGTCCCATTCTCCCCAGCACGGGGATTACAGGTGCACGCCCCCGTGTCTGGCTTTGTTTTGCATGGCTGCTGGGGATCCAAACTCAGGCCTTCATGCTTGTATCATTTACCAACTGAGCCACCTCCCCAGCCACCAATTCAAGTTTTAAATAAAATCCAGTTTACACTGGATATGTTTGAATGGCAGTTTTCCCAAGGGAAGTACAAACACACTAAAGAAGAAACTGGGGAGCCCCTGAGCCACTGTAAGGGCAACCCCTCTGACCCATCCAGAACCACAATGGTGTCTTGCAAATTCATAACAAGAAACATACATCTCTCTGTTAGCTTCTGAGTAGATTAATAGGTGTGGTTCATTTTGGAGGCAAACTGACAATCTCATGGGGGTGTGGAATGAAACTAGGTTATTACTTTAAGTAAGAACTACAACAAATTGCTTTTTAGAAATCTGTTTGGGAAGCCAAGAGAGGCATCCACTCACTAGCATAACCTCGAGTGGCAAACTGTTTACTTAGTTGGAAGAGAGAAAGCTCTGGCTCTAAGGAATCATCTCTGTTTCCTGCCCTCAGCCTCGGTCCTTTGCCAGACAGGTGCACTTCCTGTGCAGCCACGCCGGCCTCCATCTGCACAAGAGTTCAGAAGCCTTGTTGCTATTCCCCCTTCTTAACATAAAAACCAACACACACAGGTAACATCTAGTTTTTATTGATCTAATCAACACTGTGGGAATTTAGCAGCAAGTCAATGGCAAGCAATTACAAAATGTCCTATTTTTCTACGTTTAAAATAAGTTGTCTTAAATAATCTACAGCAACCAAAATCACAAGAACTCGAGAGGGACCTAAGGCTTTGTCCACAATGCCTACAGCGATTTTGTTAGTAATCTAATGACATCTCAGAGTGCGAAGTGCACCTGATTACCCAGAGCCCTCCATCACTGAATCTGACCTCTTGTTTTCCTTTAGCAATAACTGTGCCTAAATTTAAGAATCTGCAGTAGAACTGAGGCGGGTACCCAGAGCCGTGCAATGAGAGCATCTGCCCCTTAAACAGCCACACTGGGCTGGGATGAGTCGCAGCCGGCCACAAACCTGCTGTTGGCTGTCCTTTAATGCCCGGGGCAGTTTATGCTGCTTTGGAGATAACTAACTTCAATTTTAAACTGGTGTGACGACATGGCAGGGCTGAGCAGGGCCAAAGGCTAAAGCTCAGTGCAGGGCTGTCCTTGCCCGTCCCCACTTCCGGGCTAGAGGAGCAGTTCGCTCTGGTGCTGTTCAGTGCTGAACAGAGTCTTACGATTTCTTTTTACCTCGAACCAGGCTGGAGGATTTCAGGGTGGATCTGGTCACTACTCCCTGGCTTGCAGTCCCAGCGCTTCTCTCTGCTTCTCCTTTGACTTCAGAGGTAAAGGGTTTTCCAGCTGTCTCATGGGAACTGCTCACGTCAGCGTGGGCTTCGCCTGCCTTCTTGGCTGCAGAAGTGGACTACAAGCGAAAGGAAAGGCTTAGATTAATTTCCAGATGCCAAGAGTAACAAGTCAAGGAGGCAAGATTTGCAGGGCTGAGCATTCCCTAGATCTCGAGTAACCCCTGCGCACTGTACAATTATTATGAAATGCCCTAAAGGTTCCTTTACCACTTTAATGCTTGGTGTAGAGCAAGGGGTATGCACGCAGTTTCAAAACCTCTGCCATGCAGAACTAAACTAAAGGCCTGGTAAGGTCTGTACAGGAAGTCCATCTGGACACAAACACACTCCTCTTTCTCTCTTCCCAGACTTTCAGGCATTGCAGGGACACTCAGCTGAGTGTGCTGTGATTACACTTCCTAACCTGGGACAAAGTGGCTGCATCTGGCCTGCTCTCGTCCACACTCTCCACTCTCCTGCATTCATTCCAGCAACATGCCTCTTTAGCCAGTCACGACAAGTGGGCAGCTTTGGAGACTTCTTCAGGTCCCAGCTTCACACTGGTGAAGGGGGACTAACATTTGCTTACTTCAGGAAATGATGACAGGAATGAGCTGAGGAGGTTGCCAGAATTCACAGCTGGAAAGCAGCCGTCAGAGGTGACCCTGTGTCCTCAGGTCACCCCACTCCATAGAACGGAGGAAATGGCCTAGAATCCCACAGTCTCCAGGAGGGCAGGGTTCACTTGAACCTCAGATTCATTTAAAAAGTGATCATTTAATTAACTGAAGCTGGGCAGAGAGTTCTAAAAGCAGGGGCCGTCCCAGGAGACCTACAGAGCACGTCAGCGTCACAGAGCGATGGGGAAAGGCACAGGTTTGACATCCTGGATTACTGGGGACCATTTACAATGGATGGAAAGAGATTCCACACAGCACAATGCAAACTGCTGTGTGGGGGGTTTTCCTTGCCTTTTATGATAATGACTTTTTACTTCATATTCATTGGACAATGAATGAATGAGTTCATAGGGCTGTAGCATACTTGAGGTCATTTACACTCTTTGGCACCCATATTTCAAGTAAGAGAGGGTGCCCCGGGGCAGATGCAACACCTTGGCGGTCTGGCACCTGGCCGAGGACCATATACTTCTAGTCTCTGACACATGGAAGCCATTTGGAATTTTAAATTTATAAAATTTAATTAGCTTTCCATGCAAATCCTATCTTGAAGGGTCAGCTAAGTGCAATCCTCTGTACCATTCGACACTTCAACTTGGGTTCTGAGTAGCCGAGGGAATGTTTATGCTGTTACTACAATGACATTTTAAAATGTGATTATACTCATCTGGTTGAATTTTTCCACGCTTCAATGTTCCTCTTTTATGGTTTAAAAAATTCTACAGATTGAGTGTGAACATGCTATGTGCATGTGTGGAGATGAGAAGATAACTTGTAGAAGTTGGTTCTTTCTACCAGGTCGTCAGGCTTGGCAGCCTCCACCTGCGGACACCTCACCAGCTCTACTGTTACACTTTTAACATGTTTGACTCAGAGCCACAGTCACCAGGAAAAAATTCTGTGTCTCTATGGACAGCGATAGCAATGTGGACTTTCCTCCCTCCAGCTCCATATGCTCTGGTATTTTCTTCCTGAATATAATATCATAATGTAATTCTTGTAATTTTCTGAAAAAAATGTGTTTGGTAAAAGAAAACAAAAATGTCTAGTTGCTTTTCATGTAGAAACATGATATTTCTGTTTCATTATGCAGTAAGATGAGGAAAATTATATTCCTCAATCACATGTATTTATAATTATAGTGATTCTTTTTTTAAAAAACATAGTACATAAATCGTGTACTCATGATTTAATATTCAAAACCTCTTTCTTGCCTCCTAGTTAACACAATCCTGTCCCCATAAAAAGCAGCCAATGTTGTCAATTTACAGGATGCCCTATTTAGAGGGTTCTGCACATCATAAAGTAAATATGTCCAATTAACAGAACCAGCTGTCATTCAGTTGTCATATCCATTGGTTTCAGGTCAGAACCCCAGATTGTTCAACTTAATTCATTTCCTTAAGTTTTCTTTTACAAATGATAGTGCACTGCAAATATTCTTTTGCACCTTGATTTTTTTTAAAGATAATACTAATGATTACCTTGAGGATGACTCTATCAGTCCAAAAAGTGCTCATTCTTTCTTCAGACTGAGCAATAATTCTTTTGATTGGGTAGACCATAATTTATTTGGCCAGGTCCTTTCCAATAGACATTCAGGTGGTATCTAGTCTTTTACTCGTGCTAATAGTGCTGTATGAACAGTCTTGACTTGTGTGATGTTGTGTGTGGGCACCAGATTTCTAGGACATATGTCTTAGAGGTGAAATTCCAAGGCAGTTATATCAATGAATTCTCTCACTTCTAGCATGCCTGGGTTTTTTTTTTTTCTTTGTTTTTTGTCAATCTGGTGTTTACTATATTTTAAAATTAATAATGGTCAACCTTATTTTTTACAGATTTACTTTTATTTTATGTGCATGTGTCTGTATGTATGTACACATGAGTGTTGGTACCCATGAAGGCCAAAAGAGGGTGTTGAATCTCCTGGAGATGGAGTTACAGGGAGTTGTGAGCCACCTGATATAGACACTGGGGACCGAACTTGCATCGTCCAGAGCAAGTTCTCTTAACACTGAGCCATCTCTCCAGCCCCAACAAACACATTTCAGTGGGGCATCAGAAGTGGCCTACAACCAACTGTACTGAAACAGCCAGGAAGTCTGCTATCTGTCCTTTCCTGCCTAGAAGCATCATGCAAGGTGTTTACTGCATGTTTCTGTGGCTACAGACTGGACACTGTGTTCCTTATCATCTCTCTTTGCTCATCTGTAGTTGTATAGAGATTATCACTGTTGAGGAAGAGAATCCCAATGGTTTTTCTAGATTCTGCCTCCCCTCTGCCTCCTTGCTGGAACCGTCTCTGATGCTAGCACATCACAGGTGCAGAACTTTCATGTCAGTGCCCTTTAGAGCAGGTTCCTTTCACAGGGAGTCAAGTCTCTTATCTCCTTGGAATGTAAATGGCCCAGGCAAATTCCAGCTCCCAGGGTTTTTCTAGAAGTGTGCAGATCTTCATTTTTCCAGGATTTCTTCTGTTAGATCACAGATCATCTGAGCTGGGGCTTCTCCTTTTCTTTTCTCATAGCTTGTGGATTCCTCTGGGATCTATGCGGTCACTGATACATTCTGACAGTTTTGTGAGTAGCAGGGCAGAGAAATGAAAAGTGAAATTGCCAAGGCTGTGAGATCTTGCAGGTCGGGGTGGGGGGCTCCTTTGAGCCTGCACAGACAGGAGGAAAACGGGCAGAGGAATTCTGCATTTAGTTCTAGGGGAAAGATCCTAGATGACCATCAGAAGGATACAGGCCATCTATGCCAGCCCAAGAAAAATCACGGGAGATTGTACATTGAAGACAGTGTATCTAAAGCACGAAAACCTGCTGCCATGAGCAAGCTCTGCTGCGTCAGGAACTCCCTGCATCCTTACAGAGACCGTGGCAAGGCCACAGCAGCATGAAAGGCTAGAAGTGCCCAGAATAGCCTCACTAGTTGGCTACTGGCATGACTACAGGTGGGATTTCTTTAGAAGACAGATCTCCGGCCTAAAAAGATCTAGAAAAGACTGTATTTTAAAAACTTGGGCTGGGGAGATGATTCCATGGGTAAAAGGCTTACTGTGCAAGTATGAGAACCAGCTTTCACATCCTCAGAACCCTTATAAAAGCTGGGCAGGCACAGTAACCGCCTATAATCCCAGCTTTTGGGAGGCAGAGCCAGGGATCCCTGGGTCAAGCTAGCTACTTAGAGCAAGCAGGAACTGGGTTCAGCGAGAGACCCTGCCTCAAGGGATAAAGTGAAGAGTGATCGAGAGAGTCACCCCATACCAACCTCAGGCCTCCACATACGTGTATTCACACATGAGAATACAGACACATGGAAACATGCACAACACACACACATGTAAGTACAAATAATAATAATAAAAGGCAAAATGGAAAAAAATCCACAAAACTATAGCGATGAGTTCCGAGTGCCTCGCCAGGGCTGCTCCTGGTAGCATGTCCCATGTTCATCTGTACAAACTGACCATTTGGGACAGCTGAAGAGCAGTCAGTCCTGCTGGAGATAGAGTGATGGAAAGATGACCTCACAAGCGGCCCTGCTTTCATCCTTCTGTAATTCAGTATCCTTGGCCTGATTTCCACAGCTCGGATTATTAATCAAGATAGGGGGGTCTATGTGTGCGGGGGAAGATATGTAACAAGAAACTGGGCTGAATCAACACATTTCACCACTCACTGGCATAACTTTAACCTGATGGACTTATCTGGTGCAAATGGATGCAAAAATCTATGCGCTCCCGGCACAGCCCTGCAAGTTAACGCCAGAGCATGATTACCAGAAACTGTTACCATTCCTCTGAATTTTGAGTAAAATACATGCTATTTAAGTAAAGTGGTTTATCACCATAGCAACCACTTCTAGAGTCATGCATTCAAATTATAGGCCTGCACAAGGTCCAAATGACAAAATTCTGCTACAAGTTCTCTGCGATGGCTTTGCTCACAGTGGTCACCCATCTTATCTCACGTTCCTGTGGTTTTCAGACCACAAAAGGAAAGGAAAGGAAAGCAGGAGCAAGAGAAATCAACTTCCTAATGTACAGGCTCCTTTTGTAAGGTTACCCGCATGAAGATCTAGGTCTTGTATGGGATTAATGAAAGTAAAATTTAACTTGCAAATTAGAAAAAGATGTAAATATCTTTTCTTTGCAGCTAGGGTATAATTTATATACAGTAGAATACTCTAATCTTGAGTCTGCACTGAGGACTTTTTACAAATGTATAGACCTATACAACCAACACCACAGTTAAGAAATAGAGTAATTCAGGGTTTGGGGTATCACTCAGTGGTAGAATGCTTATGGTGCACAGGGCTCTGGGTTCAATCTCCAGCATTGCAAATAAAATTCCCACAAAGAACCTTTGTGCTTTCACTCAATTCTTTAAAAAACTAACTTAGTTTATTTTTATTTTATATGTATGAGTGTATTGCCTGGATGTGTGTCAGTGCAGTCATATCATACAATGTCTGAGGAGGTCAGAAGAGGCCATCAGATCCCCTGGAACTGGAGTTACTGGTGGTTGTGTAGTCACCATGTGGGTACTGGGAATCGAATCCAGGTCCTCTGCAGGAGCAGCCTGTACTCTGAACTGCTGAGCCTTCTTTCCAGCCTTCAGTTCTTTTATTTTACTCTGGGGTCACAAGTGTTCTGACATATATGTCTTTGAGACAGGGTCTCCCTGTAGCCCCAGCTGGCCTTGAACTCACTATGTAGACCAGACTGGCCTTGAAGTCACAAAGATCTGCCTGCCTCTGCCTCCAGAGTTCTGGGATTAAAGGCATAATTAGTTTTGGCTTCTAAAAAATCATCCTATCAATGAAAAAAAGTACAATATATGAATCCATGTCTGACTTCTTTTGCTTAACATTTTGAAATTAATTAAAAAAAATGACTCAGTGGTTAAGAGTGCATACCACTCTTGCAGAGGAAATGAGTTTGATTCCTAGCATCCATATCAGGCAGTTCACAGCCTACTGTAACTGCAGCTCCAGGAGCTCTGACATCCTCTTCTGGCCTCTGTGGACTTCTGAAACTCACATACATATATGGAATTAATACTAAAATTTTTTTTAGTTATTAAATAAAGAAAAAGTGTGTGTGGAAGCATGAGTGCCCATGATTGGCCTGTGAGAGCCGATGGTGACAGGAGGCCTCTTCTTCCATCACTCTCCACATTATTTTTTGAGCCAGGGTCTCTGACTGAACCCGGAGCTCACAAACTAATTATATTGGCTGGCCCATGATCCTTCTCTGCCTCTCAGTGCCAGAATTCCAGACATATGCCTCCATGTCTGGCTTTCTGCATATATGCCAGGGGTCTGAACTCATGTCCTTATTCTTGAATAGCAAGTACTTTAGCTACTGAACTGTCTTCCCCAGCCCTAATTGAAATTTCTATTGATAAACTGCAGAATTTACGCTACTATAAGGTTTTAAATATTCACCTAGCTATGGGTAATTCATTTTTCTTGCCAAGTAGTATTCCATCATCTGGATATACCATTATTTGTCAATTTGTTCTTCCGTCAATGGACATTTGGGTTTCTGCTTTTAGGCACTTATATACAAAGTTTTTATAAACATATCCTATAAAGCTTTGGGAAGTACTTTATAAAAGGTTTCTATAAATTTAGCATTGCTGCTCAACTTGCAAGTGAATATTTAACTTTATATGTATAAACTACAAATTTGTATTTTGAAAAGACTCCTCAGATTGTATCTTCTTGAATTCCTATCCACAATGTAGCAAAACTCCCCTTGTTCCATATCCCTGTCAACATTTGGACTTGTCTAAGGTCACTCTAGGATGTATGTAGTGGTATCTCATTACAGCCTTTACATTTTCCTGGTAGCTACGGTGAGGACCATGTTTGAGATACTGTGGGATCCTTGACTGAACTGCCTGCTCGGGTCTTGCGACCATGTTCTAGGCTGACGGTCTTTAGATTTTGGATACAATCCTCTACTGGATACATTTCTGCAGCTTCTTCTCCCATGTACTTCCACTGAGCAAATGGGTCTAATTTTTACGAAGCCCTTTGGTCAACTTTAAAAACTGCTTCTGTACATTAAGAAATCTTTCATGCTTCCTAGATGGAACATAGTCTTTTATGATTTCTTTTAGGTGTTTTATAGTTCAGGTTTTAGATTTATGTGTACTCATCTTAAGCTAACCATAGTGTTCAGTTTTTAGCGAGGGATGAATGTTCATTTTTCCTATGTAGACAGCATTCTAGCACTATTTAATTAAAAAGACTGTTTTCTCCATTGACTACTTTAAAGACTATCAAAAATCAATTGATCATTATGCCAGGCATGATGGTACACACCTTGAATCCCAGCACTCAGGAGGCAGAGGTAAGTGGATCTCTGCAAGATCGAGGGCAGCCCAGTCTACACAGAGAGTTCCAGGCTGGCTGGGGCTAAGGGAGACCATATCAAAATAAATCAACTTATCATGCCTTTTTGGAAATATACTTTACATTTCTATAATATGTAATATTTGTATCATATGTAATATAATATGTAATGAAAAGTATTTCTAGAGGTACGGATGGCTTTATCCCATTCCTCTACTTCTCTGTCCTTAGACAAATTTCACAGTAGCTACATACTAAGTACTGAAATCAGGCCATGCAAATCAAGAAAATATAGGCCTTTCAGGTTAATTTGGCTGTTCTAGGTCTTACAAACTTACAAATAAATTTTGGAATTAACTAAATTTTAATCAGAAAAGCAAGCATTATAGATCTCAACCATAACTGGTTAGTTATGAGCCAGTCTGGGAAGAGCCGGCGCCCTGACAGCGATCACCGTTTCAGTTCATGGACATGGCGCACCTTCTATGCTTCAGCTTCCCCATATGACGCAGCATCTGGTGGACTGGGTTGTAAAATGTTTTGTATATCTTTGCCACAATCATTCCTTTGTGGTGCAATAATATTACAAGTCCTATTTCAAGTTTTTGTTCTCTAGTTGTTGCCAGTGTATAAAATGACAACTAATTTTTATACAGATCTTGCATGCCACAGTATCCTTGTGGTGGTTTGAACGAGAAATGGCCCCATAGGCTCATACATTTGGACAACTGGTCCCAGTCGGTGGTACTGCTTGGGGAGGTTATGGAAGGGTTAGGAGGCGGATCCTGGCTAGAGGAGATACACTACTGGGAGCAGGCTGTGAGGGTTCATAGCCTTACCTCACTTCCGGTTTGCTCTTTCTACTTCCTGTGTGTGGATGACATGTGGTCACCTAGGTCCCTGCTCCTGTACCTGCCTGCCTGTGAGCAGGCCTCCCTCGTCCCGATGGACTCCCGCTAGGAAGTCCCGATGCAATTAGCCTAAGCTTTCTTTCTTAACTCTTTCTTAAGTTGCTTTTGGTCATGGCATTTTACCACAGCTGCAGAAAAGTAAGTGGCACACCAAACCGCGCTGAGAGTGCGGTGTTGGCGTGAGAGCCTGGCCTTGTGGATTTTTGGAGGAACGTGGAACCCTCTGGAAGTGAGGACTAGAAAAGCTATTGAATTCTGTAGGCAGAGCATCAGGAGCTTGTTGTCACTTCTGGAGACAACTTTGGCTCTTCTGTGACTACTCTCATGTCACCTGAAAACAAAGATAGGGTTATTCTCTTTCCAATCTATATAATTTTATTCTTGTCACATGTTTAAGAGAAGTCACAACACTCTGACTTTTTCTTATCTTTAGTGAAAAAGTATTCCTATCTCACCAGTGAGGCTGACTTCAGCATAAATTTGGAGTTTATTATAAAATCCAGTTTTGGGTAAAAGAAATTCCTTTGAACTCCTCTCTGGTGAGTGTTAGTCTCATTTTTAGCATTATATTTCACTGTTATGTACTTATTTTTCAGAATTATTGAGGGAGTTTTATGGTATCATCACTATGGTGAGTTATCCTGCTCGATTTCTGGATATGAATCCAAACGTGCATGCCTAGAATGTCTTAAGTACTCAATTATGAGACATCACTCCTTGTATGCAGTTCCTGATTCAGCTAACACAGAGTTCATGAGTCCTGTGTCTATATTTATGAAAGATATTGGCCAATAGTTTTCTTCCCTGGTAACATCTCCATCATGTTTGGAAGGGAGGGAGGGAGGGAGGGAGGGAGGGAGGGTGGGAGGGAGGGAGGAAGGAAACTTGAAAAAGAAAGTGCTAGGGCGAAGTCTGGTGATGCCGGTGATGTGTCTACCAGTGGAGTCACTTGGAATGCTCATCCTCCACCAGCAGTGACTTGTGACAAAGTGTGAAATGTCTGTAGGGAGGTTTTGCAGACACTTGGGCTCAGCGTAAATCATACTGTTCATACAAATAATTTAGACGCAATGGTATTAATAGCAATCACCCCAAATCCAGGTTTCCAGATGTCAGCTGAGAACTACCTGAAAACAGGCCTTTCCAAGATACCAGTTTCGGAAAGGAACGTAGACATGCATGAGCCCTTGGGTTTGATCTCCAATACTCCAAGGAAATAAACAAAAAGTGGCCATTTAATTCTGCTATGTTAACTCTACCACACAAAAGCAACTGTAAAAATGTCCAGCATCATAACAACAAACATTTCCTTTTCTCAGTAAGCTTCAGGGCTTGACCTTGCTAAGCTAGATTCCAGGCTGTGGACAGAGTATACTGTGGACCACATAACTCCTGGGCAGAGGCTCTTGGTTGTATAAGAAAGCAGGCTGAGCTCAGGCCAGAGGGGTAAGCCAGTCAGCAGCATTCCTCTATGGTTTGCCTCCAGGTTCCTGCCCTGAGTTCCTGCCCAACATTCCTCTATGATGTAAGCTGTAAAGTGGAATAAACCCTTTCTTCCCCAAGTTGCTTTTGATCAGTGTTTTATCAAGCAACAGAAACCAAACTAGAGCAAACATATTTCAAAATGTATAGAACATTTTTAAATAAACTTAAGATTTCACTTTTAAGAATCTCAACATTGCATGGCCTGTGTGGGTGTGGCCAACTGTATTTCTGGTTGTCACTTTGGAATTTTACTGCTTCGAAGTTCACATATTTTTGCATATTTATGAAGTACAGCGTGATGTACTGATTCATGTATGTGGGGTAAGAGCAACCAGTGCTAATCAGTGCATCTAGCTATGGGGTAATGATCACAGTGCTAATCAGTGCACTAGCCCCTTACATTTTATCATTCCTCCTACTTTTGTATTTTATATCTTGCAATTTTACTATTTTATTAGTTCTAACAGTTCTCCACTGAAGTCTTTAAGATTTTCTTTTCCTTTCTCCTCTTTATTATTACATATTAATTGAACAAAATAATAGGTTTCATTGTGGCATTTTGCTTTTTTGAGATGAGGGGTCTCCCTGTAGCTCCAGCTGGCCTGGAACTTGTTATGTAGACTAGGGGAGGCCTCAAATTTCACAGAGTTCCATCTGCCTCTGCCTCCGGAGTGCTGAGATTAAAGGCATGATCCACTACTGGTCCATTGTGGCATTTTTAAATACATATATAAAACATACTTTGATGACATTCACTCACTAATAATCTACCCTGTCCCTTCTCATCAATTCCTCTGATCCCCTTCCTCTTTCTACACAGTATCCCTTTTTCTTTTATGTCATTGTTCCCCCTAGATTTCACATGCTGAAGCAAAAATTATAATGTATATATTCTCTGAGTCTAGCCTATTTCACTTAACATTATGATTACCTGCAATTCAATCCATATTCCTGCAAATGACAGAATTTCATTCTTCTTCATGACTGCATAGTACTCTATTGTGTATATGTTATACCACATTCTCTTTATCCCTTCACTCACTGATGGATTCCATGACCTGCCTGTTATGGTAGTGCTACATACACAGGGATGTGCAGGTACTTCTACTGTACGCTGCTTTGATTCCCTTGGATATGTGCTAGGAGAGGTACTTCTGGGTCATATGATAGTTCTACTTTCAGCTTTTTGAGACTCTTCCATGCCCGTTTCCACAGTGGCTGTGCTAATTCGTATTCCCACTAACAGCCTAACGGGGCTACGTTTTCCCCGTATCGTCACCAGCCTTTGTTGCTTTCCATTTTCTTGATGATATCCATTTTGACTAAGGTAAGATGGAATCTCAGTGAGGTTTTGATTTACTTCTCCCTGATAGCTAAAGACGTTGAACATTTTTCATGTATTGATTGTCCATTTCTATTTTCTTTTACACTTTTATTACAATTATCTATTTGCATATGCATGCACACACAAACCACAGCATACAGGCGGAGGTCAGAGGACAAACCCTCAGGGATCAAACTCAGGTCCTCAATGGCTGCAAGCACTCTTGTACTTCTGATTAGAGAACATCTGTTCAGTTCATTTGCCCATTGATTAATTGGATTACTTGTTCTTTTGTATTTAATTTTGGGGGCTTTTAATATATTCCACATATTAATCTCCTGTCAAAAGTAGCTAGCCAAGACCTTCTCCCACTCTCTAGGCTGACTCTTCACTCTACTAATTGTTTCTTTGGCTGTGCAGAAATTTTTAGATTTGATGCAATTCCATTTGTCAGTTCTTGCTGTTATTTCATGAGCTACTGGACTCCCATTCCAAAAGTGATTGCCTATGCCTATCTTTTGAGACAGTGCCTTATGTAGCTCAGGATGGTCTCAACCCCCTTGGACTTCTGATTCTCTTGCCTCCATCTTCTGAATGCTGAGATTACAGGTGTGAGCTCCCATGCCTGGTTTATGTAGTGCTGGGGAGTCAAAGCAGGGCTTAGTGCATGCTGTGTAGACCCTCTACCGACTAACTGAGATACACCCAAGTCCTGCCTATGCGGTGTCCCGTTTTCATTTAATTCTTGGCATCTTCCATTTTCCCCTTGATTTCTTCCAATGATGCACTGAACATTCAGGTGTATACATGTTCAGTCCGCATGTGTCTGCATAATTTCTGTAATTGCTCTAGCTGTTAGCTTCTAGTTTTATTCCATTATGATCAGATAAGATGCAATATGTTACTTCAGGTGCTTTGACTTTGTTGAGACTTAATTATGTTCTAAAATATGATCTGTTTGGAAAAAGTTCCATGAGCTTCTGAGAAGAATATGAATTCTGCAGCCATTGGATAGAATATTTTTGGCGGAGATATCTAGTAAATCCATTAGATCTATAATGCAGTTTAACTCCAGTAGCCTGGGTTTTGTCACAGTGATCAATGTACTTGTGAGGATGGGAACTGGAATCTTCTGCTGTCATTGTACTGGAGCCTATCTGCCCCTTTGGTTGTGTTGGTTTTAGAAAATTGGATCTATAAGCATTGGTGAATATATACTTAAATCATCGTTCTCTTCAGAGGGTGGAACCCTCGTCAATGTGTAGTGACCTGAGAGCTGTTCCATCATACTTGGGCACAGGCACTCCTGCTTGCTTTTTGTTTTCCATTGGCTGGAAATGTCGTTTTCCATCCTTTCGCTTTCTATGGACGCCATGGCCAACAGGATGGGTTTCTTGCAAACAGCAAATTGTTGGGTCTCTTTTTCAATCTAATCAGCTACTCCTGGTCTTTTCATTGGAGAACTAAGACCAATTGCATTCAGGGTTACTATGGAAGGTGTGGACTAATTCTTGTCTTTGTTGCTTTTCCAGTGTTTGATTCTTTCCTAAGTCTTCTCCTTTGTGTGCCTATTCTCCTAATGAGATTTATTCTCTATTGTGTTCTTGTGGTACATTTATTTATCATTGTCTCCTATATGTGAGGTTCCTGTAAGTGTGCTCTGCACTTCTGACCCAGTGGTCACGAATTACCTTAGTTTGTGCATGGAGGTATATCTTGGAAGGTCTTCATTTCTCGTTGGATTCTGAAGAACAGTTTTACTGGCTATGGCAATCTAGATTGAGATGTTTTCTGACAGGACTTGACAAATTTTGTTTCATGCCTTCCTGACCTTCAGTCCTCTGATACTCTGACGGGTCTGCCTTTATACATAGCCCAGCGCGTCTCACCTGCAGCTTCAGTGTCCTTTTTGTTTTGTACTCTTAGTGTTTTAAATGGAATACGGCATGGGGGACTTCTTTCTGGGCCTGACGGGCATCCTCAACACTTTCTGTATCTACATGTCTATACGCTGCTCACAATTTGGGACGTTTCCTACTATCATTTTTGTGTCAGTGTCTGTGTCTCAACATCTGTGGGCCAAAATTCCTAAGTTTGGTCTTCTAATCGTACTCCAAAGTTCTTACATATTCTGTTTATAATTTATTTTTTGTTGTGATACCACCTAAATGTTCTACGTCATAAATTTTCCATCAAGCCTTGATACCCTTCCCTGGATCTGGTCCATTGGTGAGGCCCTTAAGTCAGTCTTTGATTTATTGAGCTTTTTAGTCCCAGTTTTTCACCTTGATTTTCCTAGAATCTCTCTTGAATTGTTGTTTATTCATGTTCTCATTCCCAGTCTCTCCCCCTCCCCCCTCCCCTCCCTCCCTTCTCCTCTCCTCTCCTTCCCCTCCATCCTCTCCCTCTCCTCCCTCCCCTCTTCTCTCTCTTCTCCTCTCCTCCCCACCCCATCTTTCTCTCGGAAGCCAGAGTACAACCTCAGGGATCATCGCTCAGATTCTACCCACATTCTCTTTTGTGTTTTCCCTTTACTTTCCTTTTTCTCACTGGTTTGACACTCATCAAGTAGGCCTGGCCGCCAGTGAGCTCCAAGGACCCTCCTGTCTCCACCCCCCAGTGCTGGGATACAAGTACAAGCCACCATGCATGGCTTCTTTAAAAAAATTAACATGGGTTCTGGAGACTGAACATAGGTCCTTGTGTTTGTAAGGCTAACACTTTGAAAATACTTTAGCAACTGACCTAGCTCTCTGGACATCGCTCCAGCTCCCTTTGTATTTTCTTTGGGTTCACTGATTTTGAGATTCATTCTTTAATTCTTTGTGTAGCCTTCCCTCTGGTCAATACCATTGGATTTGGTTACTATGGAACTGTCAACTTTGTGGGTTTGGGGAAGGGCATGTTGCCTTGTTTTTTCTTATTTCTACATTGAGATTTGCATATCTGGGGCTGTATCATTGGCTGGAATTTTAATCTTTCATAATCTTTAAACTGTAGTATTTGCCAGGGTTCAGGTGAGACTAAGTCATGGCTGAATTGAAGTGCTGAGTTGAGGCTTAATCACAACACCAGTAACAATACAGAAGAGGGGCAGACGATACAGAGAGCAGAAAAGACACCAGTTAGCAAAGGCCAAAACTATATTAAACTCAGTAAATCCTCCATGGCACATTCAGACAGTGGCCCTTAAAGTACCCTGTTCATGGTTTTCTGTGTCATTGATATGTAACACTTTAATTCACCTACTTACAAAGATTATTTAGAATCACTTCATAGCTGTGCCTATAGTTGAAGCTCTCATTTTAACCTAAGTATGATCCAAACTTCCTGCCCAAATGTTCTCTAACCACCAGAGTCATCTGAACCTGCATTTATGTATTACTTAGCAAGTTAGATTGAATATTTAAATATAGTTAATACAAAGTGGTCAGTTTTGGTGTGGCATATCTAGTGAAAGTTGTAGGGTTTTAAGTCCTATGACCTTTCCAACCATGGTACATGGCTGTGCTTACAGTACCACACATGAATTCCTTTTCACTGGGTGGGCTTCAAGTCCAATTAGGTAGCTGTTGACTCCCCCCAAGATAAAAGTGCCACTTCCGCACCAATACAATTTCCTGTGCCAGTCATTGTTGTGGTTATTAGGCTTCAAAAGCTTACTGAAAAACACACATATTATTCCTGAACATGAGTGCATGTGTATAGCTGAAGGCTATACAAAGAACACAGTGCCAAATAGGAGAAACCTCCTTTCGAGGTTGGTCAGGGTAATCCAAGAGGCTCCCCAAATAACAACACAAGCTATTGCCACAGTCCTTGATTATCTCCCAGACTTTGAAGGTAAGACCCTGTTGCTGAAAACAGGACATACTTCAGACACAGGACTTGGAGCAATGGAGCGAGAACTGACCTGGAAGCCCCCTCCCTGAAGACTAGCTCTCATAGTTTTGGAAGATACTATGCAAGCTGTTCAGGGAGAACATCAACCAGTGGTCCAACCCCAGCTTTGGTTCCTTTTGTGTCTCCGACTGGCAAGGAGCACTCAGCGATTTTGATTCAATGTATTTCTTCCTTAGTTAGACTGGCTCTCTAGGCCCTCACTCACTGGATTGGGATATGGCTTCTGCTGTGACCTCCTAGAGATGGGAAAATGTAGGGATGCCTGGATATTACGTTGGTCTTTTAGTTTTCTTTTCTTTTTTTTAAATAGAGTCTTATGATGTAGACCAGGCTGGCCTGGAACTCACAGAAACCTGCCTGCCTCAGTTCCCTGGGTTAGGATTAAAGGTATGCACAACCACACCCAAGTATGGGATTTTTTGACCCCCAAGGGAGTAAACTCAGGTAAGACCTTAAAATGGCTTCCCACCTCTACACTGGGATTCCACATGGTAAAGAAGAGAACCCTCCAGTGCCAGGGTGCTATGCAAACGACAATTCCTTTCTGATCAACCTGCATTTCTGCAGAGTACAGGGGCCAGGGTTAACCCCACTGTGCATGTCTCCTGTTTGCCTTCCTTTGTCTCTGTGCCACACTCTCTTTCACACTACCATGTAAGTCTCATGCTCGGGCACTCTTTTCCACCCTCTGTTCCACTCTCAAAAGTATCTCAGTTTTTTTTCAGTTCTGTTCACAACTCAACGTTCCCACCTTCCAGTCCCTCATCTCAAAGCAGAACCGTCCTGCCGAGTCTCTACCCTGCAGAGAATCGGTTCTGTCTGGGCATCTAAGCCACCACTCGGTAGCTTCCCTGAGGCTTTCTGCACACACCATCATGCCGTCTGCACGCTTTGCTCCTTACCAGTTTTGACGCCTTTGTTTTCTTCTCTTTCCTAGTTGCTGTGGCTAGAACAGTTAGTACCATTTTAAACAAAAGCAGCCACCTTGTCTTGCTTCAGAACTTAGAAGAAAATCTGTCCACTTTTCCTCATTTGGTATTTGCTGTAATGTGTCATATGTGGCCATTATCGAATTGAAGTACATTCCTTCTATACTTGAGAGTTTATCGTAAAACAATGGTTCCTACCGAATGTTTTTTCTAAATCTATTGGAACAATCATTTTGATGTGTGCTTGATTCTTTTTCTTAAAAAAACAAAACTTTATTTTATGTGTGTTATGCCTGCATGTATGTAAGTGCATCTGTGTCATGCAGTGCCCACAGAGACCAGAAGAGGGCATCAGATCTCCTGGAACTGGAGTTGCAGTTGTTAGCCACCATGAAGGTGCTAGGATTCAAACCCCTGTCCTCTGCAAGAGCAGTCAATGCTCTTAACTGCTGAGTCATCTCTGCAGCCCACACCTGATTATTTAATGTCATGTTCACATTTGTTCATCTGCATATGTTGAGCCATCCTTGCCTCACTGAGACGAATCCTATTTGATCTTGGAGAAGGAACTTTGTAATGTGCTGTTTAATTCAGTTTTCTAGTATTTAGTCAATGATTTTGCATGTATTTTCATCAGGGATACTGACCTGCAATTTTCATTTTTTAATCACAGTCTTACTTGGTTTTGGTATCAGGCCAAGGCTGGCCTCAGAGAATGAGTCTGGAAGGTCTCCCTTAATTTTTAAAAACATTTTATGAAGAATATCACATCCTCCAATGTGTGGTATAATTCAGCAATGAAGACATCAGGTCTGGGCTTTTCTTTTATTGAAGACTTTTATTACTGATTCAGTCTTGTTTGTCTGCAGGCTTTGGGGGCTTTAATGATTCAGTTTTGGAAGTTTGTATGAGCTGGGAATTTATTTCTTTAGCTTTTCTAATTTGTTGGTGTGTAGTGGTTTTTAAGAGCCTCTTACAATCCTCTGTCTTGGCGGTATCAGCTGTCCCATTTTCATCTCTGATTTTGAGTTTTCTGTTTTCCTTAGTCAACCTAGAGATGTATCTATTTTGGTTTTTCAAGAGCAATTCTTGCTTCATTGATCTTTTATATTGCTTTCATAATCTCTATTTCTACTCTGATCTTAAATTTGCTTTCTTTCTTTGTCCTTTTTCAGTTCCTCAAGATGCAAGATGCACTGTTAGGTTGTTTACTTAACATCTGTTTATGATATGTGTTTGCTGCTCTGGCCATCCCTCTGAGAATGGCTTTTGGTGTATCCTTTTTATTTTCTCTTTTAATTTCTTTAGTAATTCACTGTGATTTGGAAGTGTGGAAATTTCCACTGATTTATACAGCTTCCAGAGTGCCTGCTGCTATTGATCTACAGTTTTATTCCATTGCTGTCACAAAAAAATATTTGGCATGATTTTGATTTTTTTAACTTAAGACTTATTTTGTAGCCTAATTTATCATTAGAACATTCCATGTACAGTTGAGAAAAATGTGTTTTTTGAAGCTGGTTGATGGCTTGTTTTATGAAGAGTTTTGGGTCCATTTGGTCTAGAGTAGATCTCAAATTCTGATGTTTCTTGGTTGATCTTCTCTGGATGATCTCATTGATGGAAGTGGGGCTTGGAGTCCCTCTGGTTACCGCACTGCGGTGTCTTTCTCCCTCTAGACCCATCAGTGCTTATTCTGTACTTTCAGGTGCCCCAGTGTTGACTGCGTGGATTTTGCAGTTGCACATCTTGCTGTGCTGACCTCTTCAGCACTGAGTGATAACGTGTGTCTACTTCTATAGTCTTAGGTTTGCAGGCTGTGTTATCTGACAGAGCTCTAGTTTCTTTTGCTCTTTTGTTCACATGGAATATTATTTTCTAACCATTCTGTGTGTGTCCTCCCCGGTGAAGTGAGTCTCCTGCTGGAGCATAAAGATGGATTTTGATTTTTGTTTTGTAAAATTCATTCTGCCATAGGCCTTTTAGTAGAAGAATTTAATTCACTTATATTCAAGGTAACTTTGTAGGAAGGGCTTTCTGTTACTTTATTACTTACTTTCTACACTTTTTTGGAGACTCTGCATCTTTCTTCCTTCACAGACTTCTTTTCTGACTAAGTGACTTTTCTATAGTACTATGTTTTGGTTCTTTGCTTTCTCGGTTTTAGTGTATTTATTATAAGTTTTATTTTGTGGTTAGTACGGGAAGTACCAAATGCAGATGCTATGGTTTGGGCCTGAAATGTCCATGTCCATGTCCACAGGCCCTGAAATGTCCACGTGTTTGGACATTTTGTCCCCAAAGGTGGCATTGCTTTGGGAGACTGCGGAACTTTCAGGAGACGGGTGAGGACTGAGTCATCCCCACCACGGCATCAAGTCCAGCTCTGTCCACTGACTTCCTGCCGTGATGTGACCGAGGACAGCCAGCACTGCCAGGGCTGCACGGCTTCAGCTGCCTTGCTTTCCCTGCCACGACAGACTGTATCCCCGGACCACAAACCCGGACAACCCCTATTCCCTTCAATTGTTTGTCTCAGGCATTTGGTCACAGCAATGAGAAAAGTAGCTGATAAAACATCTTACATGTGTAATAGGTTGTTTCAGACAAATAACAACTTTAACATTGATCACAGTAAAAATAACAAATACCCTTTCATTCTTTCCCTTCTCATATTTTCAGTTTCTAATGTCTCAATGTACATCTCTTCAATGCTGTCCACTAAGAGGTTATTATAGTCAGTTCACTGACTTAATCTTTTACTCTTCCCATTTAGACTATGGTCTGTCCCCGTGATGACCTTGCAGTACAGAGAGTGGGTTGGTTGGTCAGTTGGGTTTTCTCAGGTGGGGGAGATGGCTGGATTTTCACTTTGCTTGGCAGTTTTACCTTCAGTATTTTGACTTTACGCCCCTCCCTCCTGGCCTCAGTTTCTCCAATCAGTCATGCTAACCATGATTCTTCTTGTTGCTACTGTTCTTAGGGGTTTCTGTCTTGGTTTTCGGTAGTGTCATGAGGGAACTCCTCTTTGAGTTGTATTTGAACGTAGGCGTGTGAACTTCCTATAGTTAGGTGTTGGTTCTTTCCTCAGATTAGGGAAAGTTTCATGGAACACTTAAAAAAAATCTTTTAAAAATTATTTGTGTATTTTTGAGACGGGGTCTCACCATGTAGTCCCAGCTGGCCCAGAACTCACTATGAAGAATGAACTGCCCTGGAATTCACAGGGGATCCACCTGCTTCTGCCTTCTGAGTAGTTAGAGGGAAGGTATGTGCCACGAGGCCTGGCTTTTGGATTGGGTACTTTGTAATGTTCTGTCTTCAAGCTCACTGCTCTTCAACTTGCTTGGCTGGCTGCTGAAGCTTCTGTTGCATTTTTAGTTCCCACTGTGTCATTATCCACTGTTTAAGTGTCTCTCTTCTTTCCCCTCCATCCCTCCCCTCTTTCTTTCCTTTCCTGCTCTGTCAAGCTGTTCCTTTTGTTCATGCATTGATTTAAAATTCCACTTAATTTTCATCTGTGTATTCTTAGAGTTCACTGGATTTTTTAAATGGTGATTAGAAGCAGTTTTATCTATTTTTTACCACAGACTCCTAGGTACTACCTGCACCAGCTGTAGTGGAGGATGCAACACTACCATCTCTGAGTAGGCCGTGGATGCACAAAGGGTCCAAACCTGATGCGGCCATGCTGGAAACCCATATAGCCATCCAGACTCTAAAAGGAACCTCTTTACTCTGGCAGTTTCATTGGCAAAAATTTAATAACCTATTGGTATGGGTTAGATTCTTTCTACCAAGACATATCTGTAAGGCCGCTTGTGCATCACTGTGACAGCAGTAAACAGCAGGTGATCAGAATACAGAAGCACGGGTAATCTGAACACTGTGACTGCAGAGCTCGTCGGATTTTTAAGGATTATTGTGAATTCTTCCTGACACTTCACTACAGTTAGAGTGAGCTGCTGGGTTGGCAAGTGCCACTAATCCATGTGGACCACAAAGCACACCTCTTGGCATTGTGATTGCCTTGCTGCTCCGTGTGGGGAGTCTGTGGGCAGCGTCTGAGACCTTGGGGAATGCTGTATTAACTCACAGTGCGGCAGAACTAGAACCTGTTAATGGTTCTAATTCACATCTTTGGTACTGTCCCGCCCTGGGGGTGTCTCTGCAGCCACAGAAAGTACTGTTGAAATTCCAAGGTGTGGCAAACCAAGTGCCTGGCTGCTATTTACAGTTTTGGTCTTAGTCCACTCAGGATAGAGTCTTTAGTGGTCTTTGAAACTTCTGGAATTCACTAGGAAGGCCTTCTCATCACTACATAAACTTAGACTGTAAGGAAGGCCATGTTGAAGGCTGGCCTTCTGGGGAAGCAAGGCAAGGGGTACACACACCGGTGGAACCCTAATCTGTCAGTGGGTTATGTTGCCACCTGGATCAATGACTAACTGCCTTTGTGGGCAAGGCGTCCTCCGCGGGCAGGCATCCTCCCAGCATCTAGCACTCCCCTTCAGTGATGAACTGCTCTCTTCAGTGGGCTCTGCTTCTTTCCTGGTTTCTATCTGGCTGTTACTTTCCCTTCAAGATCCCCATGAACTGGGAACAAAGTAGGTTCCCAGGCAATTTCAGGCCAGGGAAGCTGTTGCTTTCTTCATCCTTCCTTCTGGGGATGCTTGGCTCTGTGTGGCAGTGTGAGCACATCTCTGCCTTCCAGTGCTGGGAGCCACAGTGTGGAGAGGAGGAGGGGTGGCGGAGGAGGGATGGCATGATGCGAACAAGATCACTTGTCTTACACTATCAGTGCAGGGTTTTTTTGTTTTGTTTTGTTTTTTCAGCTCTGTGGAGCACAGGGGTGACTTAGTCCTAAACCCACACTTTGGGGATTCTGCTCAGTCCACTCATTTCAAATTTTCTCACTCCTTACTATTTATTGATAATTAAGATTTTAAAGAATATAAATCATTTTAGCATAAACTGACACAATTAGCAAAATAATATATTTATTAAAATTCACAAACTAATCTCTATAAACAAGAAGGTCTGTTTCTTTTAAGGGACAACAAACATAGAGTAGTCCTCCCAAGACGTCACAGTTAAGCCTAAGCAAGGACAAGTTCCTTAGTGGACACTGAAGGCAAACTGTGGCCTGTCTTGCAGGAAAGGAACAGCTACACAAACACTGAAACAAGCAGCTTGGAAACTTTCAATGAGTGGGAGGTGAGGGCCACCACCCTGCCTAGCCTTATGCACAGCAGGTGAGCCCAGAGTATGGGAAAGTGGTTCTCGCTGATGAGGTTGGCATGAACAAAATGCTATCAGTATTCTGAAGGTTTTGACTGGTCAGAGACCTCGAATACATTAAGAGCTCACATTGTAAACCTTCCCCGTTGCCGAAGAAGCCAGACCAGCAGAGGTCACATTACTCTGATTTCCAGGATGTCTGGAAATGGGAAGAAAGGATGACAGCGCAATGATAAAGGAGATGGAAAGCATTTTCTGTACAAGGGCATTTTATGCCCGTTTAGTGATAAGCACAGCTGTCGCCCCAAACTACAAATCTCGTATGCTGTGTATTAGTGTATGTATAGATAGATGCCTGGTACACGTATACAAACATGAGTATATATGGATGTGTATGTGTGACTATGTGTGTGTGTATAAGCCAATGGAGAAATCTTCAAACTGTTCAATAAAAAGATGTAAACATGATTTTTAAGGAGACTATAAAATACACACATTTAAGCAATACAGGAGTTGTCATCAAACTAGACAAGAAGATTCAATAAGTTTATGTTTACGTTATGGTAAAAATATGATTATTTTACAATATTTAAGTCATGTTATGCTCATTATCCAGACATTTACCATCCAGTAGACACAGAAGTTCTCAGCCAGTAAATTAAAGTCAGTCAGCAGGTCACTCTCCCAGGCCCCCCACTGACAGGCTTTGGCAGGAGTCTCTGCTGGGATAAGGGTCAGAACTCACCCTGCCAGTCCCCCTTGCACTCTGCCTGACTGTGAAGAACCACAAAGCAGCAGCAACTCAACAGAAACCCAAACTGAGGCAAAGCCAGCCCACCAGCAGGATTCCTATTTTAAACAAGAGCTAAAATACAATGCAGAAGGAGAACAAACTCATACAGGAAGAATTTACACAAACATAGAAAACAGGGATGGGATGGCTTAGGCAAACTATCAGGATATTCAGTTAAAAAACTGCAATCTAGAATTAATCAAAATGTTAATAAAACTATATTGTCCACAAAAATGAAATTGCTTAGATCTAATAAGGTAACATAGGAAACCTATATAGGTTGAATTTTATAAACCAATTTTAAAATAACTAGATAATATAATAATTATCTTTTTGTACATAAACCAATTTTAAATTCTTTAGCCTGGTAGACTATGAAACTTTTCATTTGGGCCCATGGGTCAACCCTGACATACTATCTGTTTCATGTGACAGTTTAGCCAGAGCACAGTCATGCTAGTTCAGCTGTTGTGTGAGGCAGCGTCCATGCTACACCCCAGGGCTGACTGCTCATCACTGAGGCCAACGGCAGGCCAAAGCCTAAAGCACTTATGACAGGTTGAGTGCTCTCTATCTAAAATGACTGGATTTTCAGATTAGGGTAACTCAATCGCACAACCTGCCCTGCATAACCGCTGGCCTTGCACAGGAGGTCCCACTGTGAAGTCACCATGGCTTAGACGGCAGAAGGAACTTTACCTGCTGTGAATAATGCACGGCCTTTGTTACCAACTAACAACAAAATGATGAGCTGCAAAAAGGTTCCCAGTGCTGTGAGAGGGGCCGCGTGGTCCGGGGAGGGGCCGTGTGGTCCGGGGAGGGGCAGGTGCTCTTCATACCTGTTTCTCCATCTTTGCAGTCAGACTGTTGCGGGCACCGGGGACCTTTCCCTTGTACTGGTTACTTTTCAACTTTTCTTTATAGGGCTGCTTAGCCGTTTCATCTGTCTTGAACTCCTCATCACTTTCTGGGTTATTTTTCCATTCCTTCATCATTTCTAATACATTGGTTGGTCTCGTGGAAGAAAGTGCATTGCCCTAATATTAACAACAAAGTTTGTGTTAAAAACAGTGTAGATAATTGAAAAGATACTTGCATCTCTTAGTAATGCATTCTCCCAGAGTCGGAGGCAGTCACACAGGAAAAATATAATGCTGAATAAACAGTGACACTTCTGGTGTCTGCTGGGGCACATACAATGGCCTGCCATGGCTAACCCTCCTGGGAACATCACTTATAATATACCCAATGGTAGAGGAAAAAGACTAATGTAGCATGTTTGTGACAGAACACACAGCAATTCTCTGGAAGCCAAAGACCCCATCGCACTTTCCTTGGAGAGATGGTAAGACACTGATGAAAAAGGGCTCAATGGGCTAGTGCTGAGGGTAGGTCTACACAGCACCCAAATTCATGGGTCCAATGCCACGGGTGGTCTACACGGCACCAAAACGTCTAGGTAAAACATCTAAATTCAGTGGCTTAAGTAAACACTACGTCTCAGAATATAGATATTTGATTTGAAAGCTGTTGTCTAGACTATTTAGAAGCCATTTTACTATAATTGACTCAATGTAGTGTTCTGATCCCAGATATGACCCAGATATGATCCTGGATATGCCACACCAAAACTGACAACTTTGTATTAACTATATTTAAATATTCAATCTAACTTGCCAAGTAATACATAAATGCAGGTTCAAATGATTCTGGTGGTTAGAGGACATTTGGGCAGGAAGTTTGGATCACACTTAGGTTAAAATGAGAGCTTCAACTATAGGCACAGCTATGAAGTGATTCTAAATAATCTTTGTAAGTAGGTGAATTAAAGTGTTACATATCAATGACACAGAAAACCATGAACCGGGTACTTTAAGGGCCACTGTCTGAATGTGCCATGGAGGATTTACTGAGTTTAATATAGCCATGGTTAAAAAACAGATCAACACTAAGAACGGCATGGTGATAACAAGAGTTGATCGTTAGGAGACCTAGTCCCTGTGGCTCTGTTTCACCCTACCTCAGAGGGCCAGTTTCCTTGACTTTCTCTGAGCCTCTGGATGTGCTCATTTCTCCTCTGCCCCCTTACTTTGTCATCCCTTTCTGCCAACCCACAGCCTACATTGCCTTCAAGGCCTAAGTTAAGAATCATCTCTACCAGGTGTCCCAGAACCGGGAGCACAGACAGGGCTGAGGCAGCAGCCACAGAGGGCTGGAGCCATCTCACATTCCAGATCGCCTCAGAGCTCTTATCCAGTTGACTTCCAATCTTCAGAGCTTGCTTCATCCCCGTGTCCCATCTATCTTTTGTCCAGCTTCTGAGCTTCATCCCAACTCTGTGAAAAAATGCACAGTACCCAGGCTGCTAGACTGTGGGGACACACATCTTTGCACAACTGGATTCCTTAATCAATAAAGAGACAATCTGACATATCTCTCTGCCTATAATCCCAGTCCCCAGGGCCCTCAAGTGAACTCTTTGGATACTGTAGCATTTCATTTCTCTGCCCCTTTAGAACATGACCATACACTTACTTTGGCCAGTGGAGATGGGTCACTTCTAAATGAACTTTGGGGGACAGTACACAGTTCATCATGCTCCCAGTTCCTGCCTTTGTAACTACAAAAGTAAAGTGCTGGAATCTCACTTAGCCAGAGCCCTGAGTGGGGACAAAGTAACTCAGACCTCCTTTATTCCTACCAGACGATTTGAAATGGAAGGTACCAAGCACTCGGATTTGGAGGTCATTCGTTACCACAGATCATGTAGCCTGTCCTGATAGAGATAACAAAGCAAATGCTTACACCCTGTAAGTCACCTCTCAGAAGCCTTAACAAGAGTGAGCTCGGTCTATAACCACCATGTCCGACAATACTATAATTACCATGGAGCTCATATGTGATCAGTACAATGTGACAGCCCATTTATTTAGGCAGTCTTTGCTATGCAAAGCCCCAATATGCATACATTTCAGTTATCATGATTTAATTAATAGCACCAGGCCCCCAGCGGCACTCACCATGCTATATTAACTGTCATTACACAAAGTTCAAACTTCACTGCAAGCTTTTTCAGCCCACAAGTCAGCCACAATCAGTGACCAATCGAGTCACTTCTTTTAAAGTTTATTTGTTACTGGACACTGGATATCTGTTGGCCAGTTTATCCACAGACAGCTTAAGTGTATAGTTCAGTTATCTCCTTGTCTCCAGGAAATTGGTCAACAAAGATGAGAGTGCAGCAAAGGTAAGAAAATGGTAATGCTGGGAGTAAAATTTGAATCAAATGAATGGAGTAACAAAGAAATGGCTGTGCTGGGACCCTGACACTTCTGACTCACATGCAGCCAAAGGAACACATTAGAGGCAAACTTGACAAAAGTGAAGGGTGCTGTTCCAGAAAGGAGGATGGGGGTGAGGAAGGGTGCCTGCAGACAGGCACCTTTAGGCCAAGAATTCTCAGAGATGTTTCAATACATGGAAAACATAAAGAATATAATGCTGGGAGCAGATGAAAACAGAGCCAGCAGTGGGATGGTTTGCTGAGGCATTCCAGTGACCCTCCCTATGCATTGCAACTAGGAAGACAAGACAGGACTACCTAACCTAAGCTTCATAAATGTTTTATAAACAAACAAAACCTACAAACTTTATACTTCTGCCATTCTAAAAGATAATGTTTAGCTTATTTCTCATCTGGATGTATATTTGCTGTTAATACAGTTTTCCAAATTTAGGGTTTTGAAAAAGATCTTTGGGCACAGATTTTTTTCCCCCGTTTTCAAGTCATTTTGCAGTTTCACCCTTTGCTGTCATTTTTATCTTCCTGCATGACCGTGTATAGCAAGCATTGCCTACACTGTCTTCGGTCTGTATCCCTGGTGGTCCTTCCAGGCCTGGATCACCTGTACGTGTACCTGTGAGCTCGGTGGCTGATGCTATGTGGCTGGAGTGCTTTTGCACTCAAAGAAATTGCCCTACTTTCCATTCCAAATAGATTGTGAAGGAGAGCAAAGAATCTAAAATGGGAGTATTATCACCACAAAAACTTTCCACTACTTGGAAACCATTAACTCTTTGCCTCCTGTACTCACGTGCGACAGCATGCTTGGACTCGCACAGAGTAGAGGCTGTCTGTGTCTGTCTGCTAGCACCTAAAGGGAGAAACTGCATCAGGTGCCCGGAGCAACCAATATATAAATGGCCCACAGCTATGTGTCACAAACCTTTTAACCTAAAAGAAATAACAACTAATCAATGGAAGAAACAAACAACAACAAAAGGATAGACCCGCTAGGGAGGCGCTGGATTGCACATCGCCCCAGCAACAGAGCTCCCATTCCTCAACCCCTTCACTGACCAGATCCAGGGCAGACATCAACTCACAGGCAGCACCAACCTTCACCCAAGGCTGCCTCAAGTAGAGATTCAGCCTCAGTTACACCCACGTTTACCCAGCAGGTACTTGAGACCATTTTATTTTGTAAAACTAGGGGAGGGAGATTCTTAGAGAAGCACTGGTTAAATACTAAAATTTAGATCCAAAGCCTAAGTGGATGGCCTCATCTAACAAAGTCTGACCTTTTAAGCATGTCGGTGTCCTGTAAACAGTACATGCTTAGTAAGCACTTATGAATTAGATGTGTTCACTGGAGGAGATGACGGGAAACAAAGCTGGCAGGGCTTCAGAACACCCTGGGTCTTTAGCTTATAATCATTTTCTATTTTTATAAACAGCTAGGACACCTCCTTTGGTGATGTTACTATGAATAAATTTTTTAAATTTATTGTTATGATTATGAGTGCTTTGTCTGCATGTAATGCCCATGGAGGCCAGAAGACAGCACCAGATCCCCTGGAATTGGAACTACAGACAGGTGGAGCTGGAAACCAAACCCAGGTCCTCTGCAAAAGTAGCCAATGCTCTTAACTGCTGGGCCATCTCTCCAGCCCCATGAATATTTTTTTCAATAAAAATGGAAAATTTAATTGAAAAACACAAGTATGCTCAACTTTACAAAATTAATAAAGCCTAATTCAAACAATGAGGTTCCAATTTTTACCTGAGAATGTACATACATGAAAACCTGATAATACTGTGCATTCATAAAGGCCACACAAGGAATATTTTTTCAGATTTATTTTATTTTTAATCATGTATGCATCTTTGTGCACACATGAGTGCAGCTATCAGCAGAATCCAGAAGAGGGCATCAGATCCTTGGCACTGATTGTGAGGTACCCAACATGGGTCCTAGGAACCAAACACTGGTTCTCTGAAAGAGCTATTTGTATTCTTAACTGCAGAGCCATCTTTCCAGGCCCAAGGAGTCTTATTTACTAGCTCCATATGGAAGGGTAAATTATCAATAGCCTACCAAAATGTAATCTTTTGGATCAGTAATTCCATTATTCAGAGTTTATCCTGTAGTATACTAACACAATGTGCAAAAATATATTTACAGGAACATTTGTTGTAACACTAACAGCAAAGATGTGGAACAATTTACATCTTCCATATTTATGGGGCAATTAAAATATAGATTATCCATTGTTGGAGATAAAACATCGCAATTTTTAAACAAATATGACAAGCTTCCCAATATATATTATGTGAAAAGGAACAGTTTACATAATGTGAACCTATTTGTGGAATGAGTACATGTAGAACTGAATAGAATACTGGAAAGCAGACACAAGATATTTAACAATGTTACCTTTAGTGAGAGGGAAGGGGGAAAGAGCTATTTCTCCTGTTTTCTCTACCATTTAAACCATTAAATCACACTGGCAATTTCATTACCTTCATATGACTAATAAGCAATGTAAGTACTAGCAGAAGGGGTAATGCGCACTGTCCACAGCCCCACCTGGACCGAATGATTAACACCAGTGTGCCAGGGTAGAACATGTCAGGCTAACAGTGGCTTCTAATGCAAGCAACCTGTGCTACCTCCCATTTGTGACAAGTCATCTCAGTGTCTTTTTCACAAGTGTAGTGGCAATATGGTCATCAGTAGCTAAGCCTATGGTTGATATTCCTAGACTTGAGGAGGACAGAGCCTGAGAAATTCATTTACTGTATCTCTGAGGTATGTTTCTAACTTCCAGCCAGAATTTCTCATTAGCAGAGTTGAACCTTCAAACTCAATATATTCCAGACCTACACTGGGGTGTGCACACACCTGGGTGTCCCAGAGGCTTTCCAAGAGACATGTGGACAGAGTAAACTTGAGGAGTCAATTTCAAGGTCAGTTTCCTCCTCTGATGGAGTGAGTTTGTGGCAGTCCTTTCCTTGTTTTCCCCTTGGTCAGCCTCTTCCACTCAGAGGAACAGAAAGGCAGAGCTCTCACCCATCTTCCATCCCACTTTTAGGAAGCTGTTAATCTCTAGAGCACCAAGGACAATTCAACATTTTTGTGCTGGTGTTCAGAAAGTAAATGAATCTAATGACTTCATGAGAAATCCTTTAAAAGTAAGATGTTTTATGTCTTTGCTTCCAACAAAAATGAAGAAAGACCTAATTAAATTTTCAGATGATAGATGTTAAAATCATTTTTATAATTTATTTCATTAGAGGATATTAAATACCTTTCCCTGGCCCCTTGGACTTCATTCAGGTGCACTGGGATTGCATTAATATCCTTGCTCCCTCATGACATATTTTTATCATCAATCCATTCAAAGATTTACTCTCATTTATTCTTTCATTTACAACACAACATATTTGTGTGGAATGACTGCACAACTAGAAAATGGACACAACTGGACAGGTCCCCCTAGTTCTTCTCCATGCTGTCTTCATGCAGGGACTGCCACCCAGATCTCATAACTGCCATTCCCTTGTTTTCTTGTTCTCGTTTTAATCATGTCTATGTGTATTCAAAACAGAAGCTTTCTTTAGCTGTTTTAATTTGATAAAATGAGTATCACACCTTCAAACTTGTTTCTTCACTCAGAATTCATTAGATATCCTGTCATGGGGGATAATGGACCTTGATTCCCACATTACAGCACATGGAGAAGTCACTTGCTAATGCAGGAGAGACTGGCCTGTGAGGGTTAGACACAGAAAAGCTCCTGGGGAAACAGGAAACTGTCTTCATTACCTTGGGGTGCTCAAAGAATTTCTGGGCAGTTCACAAAGGCTATTAAGTATACAAGGAAAAAAATGTCACATGGAATTTTATCGAAGTTGTAACTGTTCACCAAAGACAACCCTGAGTCTGATTTTCTACGTATATATACCTTTGTGTAGCTACCACACAAAACAGTACACAGCGTACGTTTATCACCCTTGTGATTAGCTCTCTCACCCCATCTGAAAGGTAAATGTCATTCCAATTTCTTCCACCAGAGATCAGTTTTATATGTTGGTGAACTTTAAATAAGAGTAATCTACAACACATATTCTTTTGTGGATTCTTTCAGCATTATACCTATGAGAGTCAAGTTGTGAAAAAGAATAGTATTTAGATCTTGGTTACTGTTTAATTATGTTACTATAGTACAATTCATTGAACACTCCCCTGTGAGACATTTTGGTGCTTCTAGTTCTCTATTTATTTATGATTTGTTTGCTTATTTATTTATTATGCTTATGAGTGTTTATGTATGTAAATGCACCTGTGTTATGCAATGCTGACAGAAGCCAGAAGAGGGTATTGTATCCCTGGAACTGCAGTTACAGATGGTTGTTAGCTGCCATATGGGTGCTGAGAATTGAACCTGAGTTCAATTCTGGAAGAGCAGCCAGTGCCCTTAACTGCTGAAGCATCTCTCTAGCCCTTCTAGTTTTTGAGGGAGTATAAATACATCTGCCACGAGCATTCTTGTGCAGATCTGTTTGTGGATATCTGGACTAATTTCTCTTCTGAGTATTTATCTAGGGATTATCTAGGGATGAAATTGTTTGTTTATACAGTAGCCTATGTTTAATAGAAATTGCCAGAAACTTCTCCATGCTGGTTGTGGCATTCATTAGCAGGATGGGCGGTTCTGGTTTAGCTCTGTCCTCTCCAGTGTTTGTTACTCTCGATATTTCAAACTTGGATACTTTCATAGGGTTGGAAAAGGCCTTTAATTTGTACTTCCTAAATGACAAATAAGGATGCTCACATTTTGCTTTCTGGTTTTGTGAGACTGGTTCTCATGTAGCCCAGGCTTTTCTTGAACTTACTATATATAGCTGAGGCAGGTCTTCCCAAGTGCTGAGACTACAGGCATTGCCACCCCGCCTGCTGGTAGCTTTTCACTGTGTGCACTTGTGTTCACCAGTCCCCGGGTAAGATTGCCCGCCTCTCTTTTTCTTGAGGTTGGAGCAGTGGCTCAGGAGTAAGATCATTTGCTGATGTTGCAGCTGATCTGGATTAAGTACTCAGAACCCACATCACAGATCACAACAATCTGTAACTTCAGTTCCAGGAGCTCTCACACCTTCTTCTGGCATCAACAGGCACCAGGCATGCACACACATACATGCAGGCAAAATGCTCATATACATAAAATAAAACAAAATAAATCTTGAAATAAAAAAATCTTTTTCTTGGGGCTGGAGAGCTCAGTAGTTAAAAGCACTGGTTGCTCTTGCAGAGGATCTGGGTTTGATTCCTAGCACCCAGGTGGATGTAACTCCAGTTCCAGGGGACTCCAACACCCTCCTCTGACCTCTGTGGGCATTGCACAACACAGGTGCACTTACACACATGCAGGCAACACAGTCATATACATAAAATTAAAATAATAAATAAAATATATTCTTAAATCTCTTTCTCTTTGATTTGTAGAAGTTTGTTATATATTCTGGACATGAACTTTCTGTCATTTATGTACAAGTATGTACACAAATATATATATATATATATATATATATATATATATATGTCTCCTTGATCTATTGTATATCTTTCCAAAGATGTATACATCCCAAAGATGTCCTACAATGAATAAAAAATATTTTAAAAGCAAAAAAAAATTAAAATTCCAAACACTTCTGGCCCCAAACATTTCAGATAAGAGTTGTAGCCACACCACATCTATTCTCTGGTATATATGTGCAAGAATTCCTCTTAGGGAGGCAGGATGTAGCTTGGTAGAGTACTTGCTTAGCCTGCATCAAGACCTGGGCTCAATTCCTAGCATGACATAAAACTAGATATAGGGGCTGGAGAGATGACTCAGCAGTTAAGAGCACTGACTGCTCTTGCACAGGACCCAGGTTCAGTTCCTAGCACCCACATGATAGCTAATGACCGCATGTAACTCCAGTTCCAGGGGATCTGATGCCCTCTTCTGACCTCTGTGGGCATTGCAGGACATGGGTGTACTTAAATACATGCAGGCAATACACTCACATATAAAATAAAATAAAAAACGAGGTATAGTAGCACACACCTGTAATCTCAAGACTTGGGACTTAGATGCACAAGGATCATCTTTGACTACATACTGAGCTAGAGGCCAGCATGGACTATGTGAGAAGTTAGCAAAAACATCCTCCCCATCCCTACCCCTGACCCTGACAAAAGAAGCACCTCCTGACTGTATCTCCAGAGGCAAAATTCTTTGGTTGTAGAGTGTGAGAGTTGTTAAGTTAAAAGATAATGCCAGACAGAGCCTGCCCCACGCTAGATGTACCAGTGCCAGCACTCGCGCCTGTGGTGTCTAGGAGCTGCTCTTTCCCACAGTTTCCAATATCTGGTACTGTCAGACAACTTAAATCTTGGTTTAACTCATTGATGTCTAGTTTGCAGCCCCGATCACTAATAGGATTGAACATCTAGACAGGTGTTCATTAGCCTAATGTGTATCTTCTTTTGTAAAAGTCTAGTCCTGTCTTTGCCTATTTCACACTAGGTTGTTGGTGTTGTTTCTTTGTACTGACTGGTAAGTTATCTATATATTGTTATATTTTTCCTTTGTTGGTTACTTGTGATACAAATGCTTTCTCCCAGTTTATGAATCTATCAACCTCCTCTAAAGCATTGTTTTATGGACAGAAGTTCTTAATATTAATACAGGAACCTCCAGATCCCAGAACCTTCCTAAATCTGCCTTCCCCCACCTCCCTGCTCTCTGTGATCTCAGCCCTGCCTTGGTACACTTCTTTTCCCACACTTCCTTGCCCCACCATCTCTGCTGTTAGGACTTTTTTGAATCCCTAGATCCTGGAACTTTCCCAGGCCTGCCTGGTAAGTCTCCTTTTCCCTGACCTCCCTGGGCTCCAACATTGTCATCTCAGCTCTGCCAGGGTACCTGTGTGCTACTGGGAGCTTCTCCAGACCTACCTTGCATGCAGACCTGCTTGACTTACTGGGATCCTTGCAACCCAACACTTGTGAACTTTCCCTGTCTGACCTGTCAGCCAACCTGTCTGTCCAGCAACCACCCAGCCCACCCTGGTGTTCCAGAACCCTGACGATTCAACCCTGGAACTTCAGCTCAAAAGTTGCACCTATCCTTAACATAACAGACCACTTCTTATACCACATTTACGCATCAACATAAAGCAGCCCCCAAACTGAACACCAAGCACTGCTCAGCTGGGACAATAGCCTGACAAGTTGAGGAGACAGCAAACAAAGATACAAATAACCACTCAACAAAGATGGGATCACCTACCCATACCAGGAAATACCACCAATGACACAAGTCCAGATTCCTTGGTCTCACTGAAAAAACGCAAACATGAATAACCAAGATAATATGTCTATTACAGAAATCAGCAGCCCCTTTGTAATGCTTCCTGAGAATGGCAACCTAGTAGACACACACAACAATGATTTCAAAACAGTAGCTATGAATATACTCAAAGAACTCAAAGAGGATATGAATAAAAGACTAAATGAAGACATGAAAACAAAAACAGCTGAATGAAATAATTAAAACAATTCAAGACATGAAGTTAGAATTCAATGAAAAGACAAAATCTCTAAATAACAGCCCAATTAAAATAGAACTTGAAATAAGAAACTCAAGAACTCAAACCAAAAACCTAGAAAGAAAGAAAGCAAAAAGGAAGTGGAGGAAATGGAACAGAGAACACGGGACAAGTGGGAAGAGACCACTCAACAAAAGAAACTGTCCAATCTAAATGAGTCGAGAAACGAGTGTATGACACCTCTGGGCCACTGTGCAAAGACGGAACTTATGAAGCATAGGCAGGGAAGGAGAAGAAACCCGGGTCAAAGCACAGAAAACACTTTTAATAAAATCACACAAGAAAATTTCCCAAATCTAGGAAAGAGATACCTATCAAGGTACAGGAGCCATACAGAACACCAAGTAGACAGGACCTGAATAGAAACTCCCACATGACATAATACACAAAGTACTAAATGTATAGAACAAAGAGAATATCCTGAAAGCTGAGAGGGAGAAAGAGCAAACCCCATAAAAAGGCGCTCTAATCAGAATAACAGTTGACTTTCTCAGGAGACTATGAAAGCCATAAATGAACATATATTTCAGCCCAGACTACCACACCCAGAAAACCTATCAGTTATAATTGAAGGAGAAAGAAAACTTTCCATAATAAAAATAGATTTAAGGAATTTATGTCCATGAAACCAGTTCTACAGAGAATACTCGATGGAATACTTCAGTCTGAAGAGAAAATTGAACCCTGAAGATGGCACAAAGAATAAAATTATCCCAGAACAGTCAACCAAAAAAGGTATGAGGAAACACTACAATACCAACATAACAGGAATTAATAAACATTCGTCAATAACAATTCTCAGTATTAATGGTCTCAACTCCATAATAAAAAAAAATACACTGATTGGATTAGAAAACAGGGTCCATCAATTTTCTGCCTCCAAGAAACATATCTCAAAAACAATGGTCAATATCATTTTAAGGTAAAAGAATGAAAAAGATATTTCAAACAAATGGAACTAAGAAATAGGTGTAGCTATTCTAATATGCAACAAAGTAAATTTCAAACTAAAACTAGTTAGAAGAGACAGGGAAGGTCACGTTATACTCATTAAAGGACAAATACACCAGGAAGATAGTACAATCCTAAACATACATGCACCATACACAGGGGCATCCAGTTTCATAAAAGAAATATTATTAGATATAAAATCTAATAATAGAAATGTAGATATAAACATTTACTTTAACACAGTGATAGTGGATGACTTCAACACCTCACTGTCACCAACAGACGTCAACCAGACAAAAACTAAACAGAGAAGCCCTGAAGTTAAATGATACCATAAATAAAATGACCCTGACAGATACCTACAGAGCATCTGCCCAAACACCGAACTCTCAGCAGAACATGGAACTTTCTCCAAAATTGACTACATATCAGGACACAAAGCAAGACTCCATAAATTTAGCAAAATTGAAATATAATTCCGTATTCTATCTGACAACAAAGGAGTAAAGCTAGATATCAACAATAAAAATGGGGAAAAGTATACAAATTCAGGAAAGCTAAACAACATACTACCGAATGAACTTTGGAACAGGGATAAATCAAAACTTCCTAGAATTGAATTAAAATGAAAATATAACATACCAAAACCTTTGGGATGCAATTAAGGCAGTCCTAAGAAGAAAAGAGGATTACCTACACCAGAAAATTAGGACCATCTCACATAAATAAATTAAGGATGCACCTGAAGGCCTTGGAAAAACCAAGAACAAACAACACCTAAAAAGAGTATGCAGGAAGAAAGAAAGAAAATCGAGGCTAAAACTAATGAACTAGAAACAAAGAAAACAATGTAAAGCATCGATGAAAGGAAGAGCTGGTTCTTTCAAAAGATTGACAGACTTTTAGCCAAATTCACAAAAGAAAAAGAGAGAGGACCCAAATTAACAAACTCAGAGATAAAAAGGGAAACATTACCCCAGACCCTGAAGAAATTCAGAAATCCATAAGCACACACTTTAAAAATCAGAGTGTATGTCTCTGGATAGGATTCCTATATTAAACTTCACTCAGCCATGGCTAAGGGACCATTATAAGACAGGGAAGAAAGATTCAAAGAGCCAGGGTTGGTACATGAACATAAGAAAACAGAATCTTCCAGGTCTCTGGGAACTTGCTTATATGAACTTGCAGCAATGGTGACAGCATGCACAAGACCAATATAGATTCAATTAGACAGAAACCCAGCATAAAACTGGGGAAATGGACAGCAGGCCCCAACCTTAGCTGAGGAACTATTGCAACTGGGGGAGGGAGAGTTGATCATCTTTAAGGGAATGACTCTAGATAGGCTGACTAGACTCCAGTGGATAGACTTGCACCAAGGGACATCTGGGTACAAAAATTTAACTTGATAGGCCCTAACATATGTGACAGAATGCATGAAATCCAGAGGGGGGGTACGGAAAGTGTAGATTGGAGAGGGGTTCTAAATAAGATTTATTGTAGGAAATGCACAAAAATTCAATAAAAATATACCATAAGATTTAAATCTATATTCCACTAACCCAGAAAATCTAAATGAAATAGATAAATTTCTAGACATGTACACCTTACCAAAGTTAAATCAAAATGACATAAATAATTTAGAGACCTATAACAACCAATGAAATAGACGCAGAAATTTAAAAATCTCCCAACTTAAAAGACCCCAGGACCGGATGTATACAGCACTAAATTTTACCAAATCTTCAAAGAAGAACAATACTAATACTCCTCAAATTATGCTATAAAATAGAAAATGAAGGAACATACCCAAATTCTTTCCTTGAAGCCAGTATTACTATAATACTAAAACCAGAGAAAGACCCAATAGAAAAAGGAGATTACAGACCAAGCTCTCTGGTGAACATAAACGCAAAACTTCTCAATAAAATCCTCACAAGCTGAATGCAAGAACACATCAAAAAATTATCCACCAAAATCAAATTGGCTTCATCCCAGGGATGAAGGGATGGTTCAACATACATAAATCAATAAATGTAATCTACCATATAAACAGGCTCAAGGACAGAACTCACATGATCATCTCATTAGATGCAGAAAAGGCCTCTGACAAACATCTTATATGATAAAAGTCACAGGGAAAATCTAGGGATACAGGATACATAGCTCAACAAAATAAAAGAATATGCCACAAGCCCATAGTCAAAATAACACTAAATGGAGAAAAAACTGAAAGTATTCCAATTAAAATCAGGAACAATACAAGATGTCTATTCTCTCTATTCCTCTTCAATATAGTCCTTGAAGTCTCAGCAGATCAACAAGACAAATGAAGGCTACAAAGGGGAGACGAACTGAAAAGGAAGACGTCAAAGTATCCTTATTTGCAGATGCTATGACTCCATACATAAAAGACCCTAAAGACTCCACCAGAAAACCCCTAGAGCTGATAAACCCATTCAGCAAAGTAGCAAGATACAAATTGACACCCCCAAATCAGTAGCCTTCCTATACACCACCAACAAACATACCAAGAAAGAAATCAGGGAAATAGTCCCATTCACGATAGCCTCAAAATCCATAAAATATCTTGGAAGAGATCCAACCAAGAAAATGAAGGTCTAGTATAATAAAAACTTTGAGACACTGAAGAAAGGAATTAAAGAAACTAGAAGATGGAAAGGTCTCCCATGCTCATGGATTGGTGCCATTAATACTGTAAACTAGAAGATGGAAAGGTCTCCCATGCTCATGGATTGGTGCCATTAATACTGTAAACTAGAAGATGGAAAGGTCTCCCATGCTCATGGATTGGTGCCATTAATACTGTAAAAATGGCCATCCTATCAAAAGCAATCTACAAAGTCAATATAATACTCATGAAAATTCCAACATGATTCTTCACAGAAATTGAAAAAATCTGATCTCAAATTTCATATGGAAACACAAAAATCCAGGATCTCCAAAATAATCCTGAACAATAAGAGAACTAAGGAGGCACCATCATCTCTGATCTCAAATTAAACCACAGAGCTCAGTATAAAAACAGTATGGTACTGGGACAAAAACAGACACACTGATCAGTGGAATACAATTGAAGACACAGATTTAAATGCATTTATAGCCACCTGATTTGTGACAAAGGAACCACAAATACATATGGGAAAAAAAACAGAAGGTTCAACAAATTGTGCTGGTCAAACTGGACAGCACCACGTAGAAGAATGACACTAGATCCCCGTTTCTCACCATGCACTAAACTCAACTGTTCAATACTTTTAGTCATTCAGAAAATGCACACACCACTTTGAGATTTCATCTTATCCCCATCAGGATGTCTAAGATCCAAAACACAATGACAAATGCTGACGAGGGTGTGGAAATGGGGAGCTCGGATCCCTTCCCGGTGCAGTGTAAGCTGTGCAGCCACTATGTAAATCAGTGTGGAGATTCCTCAGAAGCTAGACATTGATCTACCATTGGATGCAGCTATACCATTCTTGGGCATATATGCCAAAGACTCTATACCCTACTGCAGAAATACCTGTTTATCCATGCTCATTGTTGCCCTTTTCATGGCCAGGAATTAGAAACAACCTAGATGTCTTATCAAGAGATGGATGGATTGTGAAGGTATAAAACGTACACAATGGAATAGTCAACTCTTAAAAAAAATTATGAAACTAAAAAGTAAATAGATGGAACTGGAAACAATCATCCTGAGGTAACCAGACCCAGAAAGACAAATGTCACATGCTTTCTCATAGCTGGATGCTAGCTTTGAAATCATAGATATGCATATTTCAATTTGAAAATCCAGAGAGGTCAAAACTAATACATAAAAGAAAGGATGGTGGCACACACCTTTAATCCCAGGAGGCAGAGGCAGGTGGATCTCTGTGAGATCAAGGCTAGCCTGGTCTACATAGTGAGTTCCAGGCCAGCTGTGGCTACAGGGAGACCCTATCTCAAAAAGACAAAAAAATTTAATAAACAGCCATGGGTGGTTGGGTGGGGGAGGCTCCCTGGGAGGGGGGGTGGAGTTAAATGATACAAAGAATGGGAGCAACAGAGTAGGAAAGGTTGAAGGGAGTAGGAAATGGGAGGGCAGAAGAGGGAGGGGCAACACTACAGGCTTAGAAAAGCCACATGAAAACCTAGCACCACAGAAGCTACTTAAAGTATATACATATAAATTATAAAAGGAGATTAAAACGAGCTACCTTACAACAGGGAACACTGTCCCTACTAAACACCATAGGCATGCAAAGTAAAAACTCAATGTCAAAAATGGGCTCCCTCTTTTGAAGCTATTAACCAGGCACTCTGCAAACCTTCAGACAATATTGGCCATTGCCTGTTACCAGAACTTTATGGTAAGATCCTACTGCTACATACATGAGCTGCAGAACAAAGTAGGAGAAATCAAGCTAGTGCTAACTTCAAGCCACATCTCTACTGTCTAGCTTTCAGAGTGCTAGACAGTGCTACGCAAGCTACCTGAAGAGAACATTTAGTACTGCAGCCCAAGGCTAAACAGCCTACAGGCCATGGGAAAAAGCTTAATACAACTATTCAGCTAAATGGATATAGTATAAACTGATGTCTAATGACTTACTGTTATGCCCATAGATTGATGCATCTCTCAACTCTCACCAGAGAATATTCCTTATACAGAAGATGGTGATTAACACAAAGACCCACAAGTGGCCAACATACAGAGAATAAGAGGCTACAGACTATTTATCCCTGAATAGGACACCTATATCAAACTTCTGCCTCCTAAGGCTCAGGGATCATTGTAGTAGAAGGTACATGGAAAGATTTTAAGAGTCAGAGGAGGTGGGTGACCCCAAGGAAACAGTTTTTCAGACAGTAGAGCAGTTACTCATATGAGCTCACAGCAATGCTGTCAGTATGCACAAGACCCACATATACTCAAGTCAAACAGAAATAACAGCATAGACATGGGAAAGTTGATAAGAAACCCCAGCCCTATCTGAGGAACTACTGGCAACCAATGACTGCTAGAAAGGAGAGATTCAGTCCCATTTAAGGGTGCAACTCTTACTAGGCTGACCAGGCTCTCCAGTGGATGAACCCACACTGAAGGGCATTTGAGGACAGTGTGTGTGTGTGTGTGTGTGTGTGTGTGTGTGTGTGTGTGTATGTATTTGGTGGGGGGTTAGAAAGGGAGTGCAATTATGGGAGGAGATCTGAACATGATAAAGATATTTTATATGAAATTTGCAAAAATAAAAGTTAAAATAAAAAGGAAAGTTGTAGAAAAATGGAAAAACATTTACAGTCAAGTTAACCCAATACTTATTTTATGTAAAATCTCTGGTGTCTTATTAAGTCCTTTTCTATATATCTCAAAAGAGATGGCATCTCTATTTTCCCCCTGAAAGTTTTGAATTTTTTGCCTTTTAATGTAAGTCTGCATCCTCTAGAGTTGATTTTTATCTATAGTATGAGAAAGGAATCCAATTTTCATCTTTTCCACATGAACAATCATTTACTCGGGCTCCTTGTCCCACTCATCTTCCAAAAACGACTGTCATAACAGCTCTAGACATGCAGGGATCCTTTCCTGGGCCCCAATCCCGTTTCTGCACCACCATCCCACTGGTGGTTAACACAGCTTCAGAAGTCTTAATAGCTGCTACAACAGGACATTCAGAATCATCTTACCTGCTTTTGACACTTTTTGTCTTTTGGGGTTTTTTGTTTTCAGACTGGGTCTACATATAGCACCAGCTGGACTGGAACTCATGCAGACCAGGATGGCCTCAGTCTCACAGAGATCTGTTTGCCTTTGTCTTCTGATTGCTTGGTTTAAAGGCATGTACTACCACACCTGGCTAACCTGTTGCTTTTTCATACACATTTTACAAACCAAGAGGCCTATGGAATCTTTACTTCAACTTACATTAATTATGCACATCAGTAGGACAATGTTCATTTTACGATATTAAACCTTCTGATCTATGATTATAACTTTGTATTTGAGTCTTCATAATGTTGTTATCTCATGAAATTTATTTTCCATGCCTTAGCAGGCGGGGTCTGGTCAATCAGGCAGAATAAAACAGAAACTGGTCTTCCATTTAGTGAGAATGATTTATTTAAGGCAACCCACAAAGTTGTTGTTTAAACATATAGCCTGCCCCCAGCCACCATTTCTTTGGCAAAGTCCAGTGCAGTGCCACAGCAACACACAGCTCCTGCCCCATTCCCTTCCTGAATTCTGTTTCCATGCTTGAGTTCTGGCCCTCTGTGGGCTTGGGGCTGGGGCACTTTCCTCCTGCATGACTTGGAGTATTCTCAGTGCCTCTCAATGTGATTCGCTGCCATGTTTTCCTCTCTTCTCTCCCCACCTCCCTGCCCCCTTATTGGTCAGAGGGCAGGACTTGGCTAAATGAACCAATAGAAAAAAAAAAAAACTCAGAGAGAAACATGCATCTAAAATACACTCCAACCCTTTCTGTCTGGAAAACAAACAAAACATAACAACATAATAACAGCCACAAAGGAAAGCAGTAACATCCACATAAACCATCACAAACACAAATGTTTAGACAGTACCTAAGTGGATGTATCATATTCACCTCACAAACAATCACAGTAGTATCTCTACTGGGGCCTATAACTTCCTCGAATACCATCGGGAGTCAACCTTTTCTTTCCTAATATCAGACATGTGTTTTCTCCATGAAGAGTGGGCCTTAAATCCAATTAATAAATATGCTGGGGGTGCACATACCAGACCAGCCTCTATTACATCTGTAGAGACATCTGACAGTGAAGCATGCAAGATCTGTCATTAAGCAGAGCTTTTCAGGACCATTCTCCCATAGCGGTCTGAATAGCGTCCTCTAGCACTATGAAGGCCAGCCATCCATTAATACGGAGTTTTCAGCTCGGTCCCAGCTAGATCTCTCTTTCCATGCTTGAACCATGTCACATCTTCAGTAATAGGGGCTTACCTATTCCAGTGTGCAACCAGCATTATAATGTGGTAATTGCCTTTTGTTTTGGTAGAAGGGGGCTTCTAAGGCTCCCTTGGCCAACAGCTCTCGGGGGTAGCAACGCACACCTGGTACTGGAATTTCTACTTAACAGTCATATAAAGTATGCTTTTACTCTTTGGCATCTAAAGGCCTAGACCCAGAGAGCCCCCTGAATTTCACAGCTATACTTCAACCTTGTACCCGGTACAAGTTACATCCCATTCTTGTTTCGTAAGGTGTACTTGATGTCTCTCAACTGGGTTTCATATGTGTAAATCACTCAGAAGTTATCATTACGTTATACACACACAAGGTCTAACATAGCATGGAAAATTGGCCAGTCCTTTATTGTCTGTAGCTATTGTCAGAAATCCATTTAGTGTCCTGGAGTTCTCACAAGGAGCCTCCATGCATTCTTTTATCCCTGCTAACCTCATTGGGGCCGGTCCAAACTGCATGGCCCTACATAGGGCCAAGGAGGGATAAGGCTTTTCTCACCTCTGTGGTTTTCCAGGGCCAGGAGACTCTGAGTCTGATTCCTGGCCCCAGCCACACCCGTGGTCTCTCCATTGACCACCCTGGCTGTTGGGAGAGGCCCTGATTGGGCAAACTGTCTCCACCCCTCGAACACAGTCACAGGGGAGAAATATACCGTTTACTTGGGGGGAGGGGTTAGTATCCACCCCTGGGACAATTTTTATCCTCTGTGTACCTTTTGTGAACCATTTCTCAGGCCTTAAGACCTCCCAGAGATGCTTTAGCACAGCATTTGGCTTTTTATAAATCTTTTCCTTAGGAACTTGGGCTGGACACAGGTCTCACCACATTTACCCATGAGGAACCCAAGCAGACCTCCTTTTCTGTTTTGCCTCTCTTACACATCCTTTAGGTTGTTCTATTTTTCTACATACTTTACATGCTGGTCTTGGTTCCTTAAATTTGTCAAGGCCTCTCCTGCCTTGTAAAGATCTTGTCCCACTAGAGGTCTCAGTATAGACGTTAAATCTCTACACCAATTTTGAGGTCCTTGTTTAATGAAGTCCCTCATTAAATCTCTAATGAGCACAGTCCTATCAGGTCCAGTGAACAGGGTACCATATACTGCCTTCTCATACCCAGTTCTCTTAACAGCACCTGTCCTTCTCGAGTCATGCTCCAGCGCCTGAAATCCATGGGAATCTCCACTGATGATAACCAAGTGTCTCCAGTGGTGTGCACAAGTCAGGTCATCAGAGACTGCTTTCCCTTGTATTGTCCTAGGTTATGCAGTTTAAATCTTAAGGAGGGATGAGTGGTTATGTTGCTCAGCTGTCCTGGCTCTCCAGCATTCAAGTTAATATCATCTGCTCGTCTGTCTCATATTCTCAGGAGCCAGGTGATGACAGGCTCTTTTGCAGCTTGTTTGAATGTACTCCCAATTTTCAGCAGCTCTAGGGCTGATTCGCTAAATCCTTATGTTCATTAAGGCCTCATCAGCACGTTGACATTTGGATTTTTTCTTTTTTTGTATTACAGGTTGAACTTAAGAGGCATTTTTAGCTTCTTCTGGGTTGTTTCCTTCCTGTTCATTGTCTGTTTTCTCTTGCGGGTTCTCAGATGATATAATCTGGGCTTTTTTTTTTTTTTTCTTTTTATTTATCAGTGAGGTCAGTGGCTGATGCAGTAAAAGCCAGTCTTATTTCCCTCTCTCATTTTAATCTCTCTCTTAACTCTTCAGTCTCTCTCCAGGCTATAATCTCTGTTTAGGATAAGTTTTTTATCACACATAGCAGAGGCCATGCTGCCTCAACCATCACCTCCTGGAGTCTTGGCCTTTTCCCATCCAGTAGAGTTTTCAAAGTCTGCCTCAGACCCTCTGCTGTTTTCAGAGTATCTCCGTAATCCTGAGGTGAGGCCCAGTGGCTCAGTAAATATGCCACCTTGTTCCAGCCACAAGTGGGCTTTCATCCTGGGATTTCTCTCGCAGACATTGCTGGCTTTGGCAACATTAACATAATTAGCCACTTGAGGATCCACTGTAACAGCCATGCCAGAGCTCCATTTGTCTGCATTCCCTTTGCAGGTCTGCTGCAAGCTCAGCTAGCACTCTTAACCGCTGAGCTATTTTTCCATTTGTGTGAGCTGGATCCTGCTCACAGCACCAATTGTCTCATGAAATTTATTTCCATTCCTTAGCATGAGGGGTCTGGTCAATCAGGCAGAATAAAACAGAAACTGGTCTTCCATTTAGAGAGACTGATTTATTTAGGGCAACCCACAAAGTTATTGTTTAAACATATGGCCTACCCCCCGCCACCATTTCCTTGGCAGAGTCTGGCGCACACCACAGTGGTGCATAGCCCCTGCCCATTCCCTGACTGAATTTGGTTTCCACTCACACAATTCTTTGGACACTGCCATCTGAGTCCTGACCCTCTGTGGGCTTGGGGCGGGGCACTTTCCTCCCACATGGCTATGAGTAGTCTCAGTGCCCCTCACCACGTTTTCCTCTCTTCTCTCCCCACCTTCATGCCCCCTTATTGGTCAGAGGGTGGGATTCACCACTGAATGAACCAATAGTAAAAATCAAACAAACAAACAAACAAAAACCTCAGAGAGAAACATGTATCTACAATACAATTTTGTAATATTCCCCAGAAAGACCTTATGAATCTTACATTGCATTGATTCCAAAATATTCTATACTTGGAGCTGAAGAAACTGCTCAGTGGTTAAGAGTACTTGCTGCTCTTTTAGAGGACCTGAATTCAGTTCCTAGCACCACACTGGCCAGTTCACAATCACCTATAACTCCGTACACTCACATAGACACACACACACAAAGAAAAAGAAACCAAACTATTCTATATTTTTGGCACTATTTTACATGATGTCATTACTTTTTAGATTTTTCTGTTGTTTGCAAAGAGAAATGCAATTGACTCTTAAAAATATTTTTATTGAATCATTGTGTGTTTCATACAGAATTTATCAATCAATCATCTTTATACCACTTTCCCCAGTGGCAACTCTGATAGGCCCCACCTGTTTCATCCACTGAGATATAGTCAATCTAGAGCCCTTTGCTTTATGGAGACTAGCTCATCCTCACTGAACAGTGATCAACTGCCAATTTTTCTTAAGCAAAGATTGGGGTCTGCTACCCATTTCCCCAGTGCCATGCTAGGATTTTGTCTGCTTGAGTTTGCATGGGTCTTGAGCATGCCAAAACCATTGCTGTAGGTTCATATGAGCAGGGTCCCAGGAGCTTGTAGAATTCCATTTTCATATGGTCATGCATCCCCTCACTGGCTCTAACAATCTTTCCACTCCCTCTTCTGCAATGGTCTCTGTTCCCTGGGTGAGTGAAACAATATAGAAGTACTGTCCAGGGACTCACACTCTGCAGATTCCTGATCTCCATGATTTAGCCATTTGTGACCTTTTGTGTTACTGGCCCTTTGTTACATGAGGGAGCTTCATTAATAAGAGTTAACAGGTTCATTAGTGATGTCTTTACCCCTTGTTCTATGTTGTATGAACCTTGGGTGTAGATGCTACATTATAGATATGCTGCTTATTCAGAGGCAATTCACATACAAAGTCTGCATGTGACCAGCTATAGTACTCTGTATTAGTCTCCATCTGGTACAAAGGAAGCTTCTTTGATGAGTGGTGACTGGGATACATAACTGTAAATACAAGGATACGTATTTTGCATTTAGTAAGAACTTACATTAGTCTAGGGATGTGACAGCCCCGGGGATCTCTCTAAGATCTGTGACCTCTTCGGCCATGTGTATTTGGCTATGATTACGGTACCACACAAGAGTTTCTTCCCATTGAGTGGGCTCTAAGATCAATTAGGTAGCGATTGATTAGCCCCAGATGAAAGTGCTACCACTGCACGAGTGTCAAATACTGTGTCAGTCATAGATGTGGCTATTTGGTCATGAAGCTGGTGTTGGGCCATCGACTGATGTTCTCCCTTGGCTACTTGCATAGTGCTCTCCAGAGCTATGAGAGCTAGCCTTCAGGGGAAGGGGTTTCCAGTTCAGTTCCAGCTTCATTGCTCCAAATCCTGTGTCTGAAGTCTGTCTTGTCTTCAGCAATAGGGTCTTACTTTCAAGTTCTGGGAGGCAGTCAACACAATCAACAGCTGTGGCAATAGCCTGTGCAATTGTGGTAGTCTTTTGGACCACACTGGCCAACAGCTCAAAGGAAGGTTTCTCCTGTATAGCATTGTTTCTTGTTATGTAGCCTTCAGCTATGTGCATGGATTTGTGTAGAGATATTAAATGTGGACTCTGTCATTAAGCTGTTAGACTAATATGATTCCCTCTGGTGTTTTATACTGGCTAGACATTATTTTTATTTCTCTCTCTCTCTGCCCTCCCCCTCTCTCTATCTGCCTGCCTAATCTTCCTTCTATGCCTTCCCTATTTAAAGTGTGCCCATTTTCCCATTTATTGGGTATTGATAATACCAGTCTCCTAAGGCTTCCACTCTCTTTAACTCCTTTTCCTTTATTCTCATAGTTCCTTGAGTAACTCTTCTTCCCCCTTCCATTTAAATCTATTTCTTTTATCTATTTCTCCCTTAGTAACACCTGTCTCCCATTATTCTTATCTCTTAGGTTCTTCTTTCCCTTTATCTCCCTTGTTCCTTTCCATTTTCCTAGTTCCAGCTGTTAAACACATCAGTATGCATACTCACATATAAGGATTTAGTGCTAGGAGCCACAAATGAGAGAGAACATATGTGATTTGTTTCTCTGAGTCTGTGTTAGTTCACTTAGTATAATGGTTTCCAGTTCCATCCACTTACCTGCCAATGTCATGATTTCATCTTTCTTACTGCTGAGTAGAACTCCATTGTGTAATGTACCACATGTTCATTATGCACTCATCAGTTGAGGGACACTTATGTTGCTTCCATCCCTGACCTATTGTGAAAAGAGCAGTCATAAACATGGATGTACAAGTACCTCTGCAATAGGATGAGTTCTTTGGGTATATGCCAAGGGGTAGTATAACTGGGTCAAATGGTAGATTCTTAGTTTTCAAAGATTTCTCCACTCTGCTTTCCATAGGGGTTGCACATGCTTACAATCCCACCAGCAGTGAATGAGCGTTCCTCTTTCCCAGCATCCTCTCCAGCATTTGTTACTATTTGTTTTCTTGGTCTTAGCCAGTCTGACTGGGGTAAGATGAAATCTTAAAGTGATTTTATTTGCATTTTCCTAATTAAAGGTGTTGAACATTTTAAGATGTTTCTCAGCCAGCTTTATTTCTTCTTTGGAGAACTCTCTGCTCAGATCCCTAGACAATCCTTTAATTACATCATTTGTTTTCTTGATTTTTTTGTTTTTTGAGTTCTTTATATATTCTGGATATTAAACCTCTTTCAGATGTGTCACTGCTAAAGATTTTCTCCCATCCTGTGGGTTTTCTCCTTACTGCCTTGGTTGTTTCTGCTGCTGTACAGAGGCTCTTAGTTTAATGAGGTGCCCATGGTGGTTTGAATGAGAACGTCCCCCACAGGCTCTAAGTAATGGCACATTTTGTCCAGTGGGTGGCACTGTGTTGGGAGGTCTTAGAAGGTGTGGCCGTGCTGGAGGAAGCACATCACTGGGGAGCGGCTTAGAGAGTTCTTAAGCTCTGATGGACCTGCAGTAGCTCTCTGCCTCCTGTGCCTGCTTGAAGATGTGAGCACTTCTGCTCCTGCTCTAGGCACCTCCCTGCCATGCTGCCCCACCATGATGGACTCTCGCCCCTTTGGAACCACAGCCTAATAAACTCTTCCTTTTACAAGTTCCCTTGGTCGGTGTTTCTATCACAGCAACAGAAAAGATAACTAATACAGTCCCACTTGCTGATTATTGACCTTAATTCCTGAGCAACTTCTATCTGATTCAGAAAGTCCTTTCCTATACCTATATCTTAGAGGTTACTGCTGATGTTTTCTTCTAACAGTTTCAGAGTTTCAGGTTCCACATTGAGGACTTTGATCCATTTGGAGTTGACTTTTGTTCAAGGTGAAATATATGGGTCTTGTTTCATTGTTCTACAGATGGAGATCAAGTTTTGCCAACAGCATTTGCTGAAGATGCCATCTTTCCTCCAGTGAGTGTTTTCAGCCCCTTTGTCAAGTATCAGATGACTGAAATTGCATATACCCATGTCTTCAATTATATTCCATTGGTTTACAGGTCTATTTTTGTGCCAGTACCATGCTTTTTTATGACTATAGCTCTATAATATAGTTTGAAATCTGGTATAGTAATCTCCCATCCCCACCCCACCCCCACCCTGCATTGTTCTTTGTGCTCAGGGTTGCTTTGGCTACCCAGGGTCTTCTTTGATTCCATATGAGTTTTAGGATTTTTTTTTTCAATTCTGTAAAGAATGTCATGGGGATTTTGATTGGGATTGCATTGAATCTATAGACTCCTTTTGGTAGGATGCTCATTTTCACAATATTAATTCTTCTAATCCATGAGCATGGTAGGTCCTTCCATCTTTTGGTGTCCTCATCAATCTCTTTCTTTGAAGATCTAAAAATTTCATTGTCTTTAGTCAGATTTATTCCAAGATACTTTTTTTTGAAGCTATTGTGAATAGAGGGGTTTCCTTGTATTCCTTCTCCAATTGCATGTTATTGGTATATAGAAACGTTACTGATTTTTGTAGACTAATTTTGTAACCTGTCACTTTACTGAAAGTGTTTTTCCTTTCTAGGAGTTTTCTGGTGGACTTTTGGCATCTCTTAGGTATAATATCACATCATCTGCAAAAAGGGATAATTTAACTTCTTTTCCAATGAGTACTTCCATCTCTTGTTTTATTGCTTTAACAAGAATTTCAAGCACTATATTAAAAAGGAGTGGAGATAGTGGACAGACTTGTTTGGTTTCTTATTTTAAAGGGAATGCTTATAGTTTTTCCTCCATTAAGAATGATGTTGGCTGTGGGTTTTTTGTATATAGCTTTAATTATGTTGAGGTATGTTCCCTCCAGTTCAGTTCCCTGCAATTGACCCTTCTGAATGTCCTTGTTTTCTTTCTATTGTTGTGATAAAATACTTTGACCAAAAGCATCTTGTAAAGAAAGGGTTTATTTGAGTTACACTTCCAGGTCATAATCCATCATTATGCGAAGTCAGTGCAGGAAGTCAAACAGGAACTGACACAGAAAGCAGAAATGAACAGTGCTTAATGGTTCACTCTCTGGCTCAAGCTCAGCTAGCTTTCCCATAGAGCCCAGGTCCACCTGCCTAGGGATGGAGCTGCCCACATGGGCTGGGCCCTCCAACATCAACCATCAATCAAGATAATTTCTCACAGACATGGCCACAGGCAAATCTAATGTGTGAAATTCCTTAATTGAGGTTCCCTCTTAATAAAACCCAGACAGCACAATCTTAAATGTAACTGCCTTTATCAGTCTCTTTTGTTATTTTGCCCATTTCTTTGAAGACTGCCATAGGTAATAAGTTTTATTTTTACTTTCCAAATTTAACACCATTAATTTATTTTCCCTGAATTAAGTTGGCTGAGATCAACAATGCTGGAAAGTCTAAATCTGCCTTCTTTGATTATTCTTTATTCTAAAGGAAATGTTTCTCACATTTCCCATTCTGAATACTTGCTACACCCTTCACCAAGCTCAGGAACTTTCCCTCTGTTTGTAGTTAAGTTCTGAATCTGTATTAGTTTTATTACATTTTTTCTTTAAAACAATCATATGTCTTTTCTCGTTTACTATGTTCCTGTGAGAACTTATAAGCATAAAGTTTTCCTGAAATTAACCAATGCCGTACGTACTCTTGGGAAAAAAAACTGGGTCATGATACATCATCTGTTCATATGCACAGCTGGATCCAGTTAGCCACTACTTTAAGGCATTCTACCTATATTAGTAAAAGAAATAGATAGTTTTCCTTTCTCATAATGTTTTGTTCTGGTTTTGTTTACATTACAGTATATAGAGCATACTTTAAGAATACATTAGGAAACCTGCCCTTTCTTAAGGACGGAACAAAAGCTGCAGGTTTGGTAGAACTCATATGCAAAGTTAATTGGGCCTGGCGTTTTCCTGTGGAAGATTTTAATGTCTGTTTCAATTTCTTTAGTAATCACAGAATGATTCATATTTGAGTATATTTTTTTAAGAAAATAATTTTTTTCTATTTAGACTAAGTTTTCACATTTATTAGTATACAGTTGGTGGTAGTATTATCCTTGAAAATCTTTACTCCTTTGGTCTCTGCATTACCTGTGTGACCTTCTCAGATATAGTATTATTTTTGTCTTCTCTATTTCTTTCTTGACTGATTTTGCCAAAGATCTATTTTATCTTTTCAAGGAACCAAATGTTGGCCTTGCTAATCTCTGTTCTGTCTTTGCATTCTAGTTCAAGTTGGCTGATTCTCACTCTTAGTATAACATTTCCTACTATTTTATTTTAGTCTATTCTATTAGGGGTTTCCCCCCAAATTTAAAGTCAACTGTGTAGCTCTTAGTGTTAGCCTTTTTTCTTTCTAATTTATATACACTTGTGTACACTTTACCACATCTCATACAAGCTGTGTGAAATGTTTTACTTTCATTGTCATTATTTTTCTCACTAGAGTGTATACTTTTATTTGTAATTTGTTCAAAAACACGTGATTTAAATTTCAAAGATACAGATTTAATCCTGTTATTAATTATATTTCAACTTGTTCATAAATTATTATAGAATATATGATTTATGTCTACCTTACAGAGACTTGCATGTTTCATGGTTTATTACATGATCAATTTTGGTAGCTTCTATATATGTTTAAGAAAATGTATATTCCTTAATTGTTGGGTAAAGAGTGGGTATGTGTTCACTAGGATAAGTTTGTCGCTTATATTGTCAGAATGGCCTACCTCCACCACCACAACGACTGTCAGTTTCTCCATGTAATCGTCTATATACATACACATATACACATATACAGATACATAGATTTGAGATTATTAGTTGAATATGTTTATAATTACATAATTTTTAAAGGTTGAACTCTTGATCATTATGATGAAGTGACATCTCTTAATGATTGTTTGTGTCAATGTAAACTAATATTAATCCAGCATTGGTTTTCTTTGTTTACTGTTTACCTAATCTATTATTTTCCATTTTTTATCCTTCAATATTTTCATATAATTTCAAGACAATTCCACACTGCCTGAGAGAGCCTGAATCCAGCCTCCATGTGGTGGTGAGCTCCTCAAATTGCACCAGGCCCATCCCCTTACCTTGGGACCATCTGAAGCACTTCCTACTGCTGCAGGGCTAGTCTGCAGCCCTCTACCAGAGGTCCAGACAATTCCAGACTGCCTGAGAGCGCCTTAATCCAACTTCCACCTAGGGAGCCTCTCAAACTATGTTGTGACTGCTGGTTAGTAGGGGCCAAGACATTAGAAGGAAGACTGAGAGTATCTGATTGGTGCCTGACTTGGACTTCCTGGAGCTGGTCTAGAGCCCAGGAGGGGCTTCCAAAGTAAAATAAAAAGAGAACCTGAAACCAAGACCAACCACTTTTCATACCTAATAAGAAAACAACCAAGGCACAAAAAGAATACAAAATCAGTCTTCAACTTAACAAAAAAAGACTTCAGATTCATACCAGAATCACAAGCAACAAAAGAAATCCACATGCCCAAATCACAATGAAAAAATAATAATATGAAAAGCCCAAATAGTATGTCTCCAGCAAACACCACCAGTCCCATAGAAGAGTTCAACAATGAGAACTTCGTAGAGATAACCCAGGACACATAATTTAAAAGAACAATCATAAACATGATCAAAGAATTCAATGAATTTAAAGAACAAAGAAGATAGGGATAAACTCACTAAATTCACAAAGTTGATAGAAATATTGGAGAAAACTCAGCTGAAATGAAGGAGGAGGCAAAACGCTCAACAAGACACGGGAGGGACAGTCCCAGCCACAGAAGGGATAAAACAGAAAACAGAATATCAAGAGTGGACGATAGAACTGAAGAACTGGAGCACTCAAGCAAAGATCTTGAAAATTGAAACAGGAACGGTGTTGAGCCTCCACACAGGTGTGTCACGAGCAGCAGGACGGCAGGACGTGGGCCTCCACACAGGTGTGTTGTGAGCGCCTGCAGCGGAGAAGGAGCCCCGGCTGCTGCCCTGCTTGCATTCAGCCTGTGGTGCCTGCCTGGGGCCGGCTGCACCGGCTGCGGCCAACAGTTTGGGGGATGGCGGGGCTGCAGGCGCTGCCGCCGATCGCCTCTGGTTGCCTCCTGGGCCGCCGCAGCTGCTGCCTATAGCCTCCCAGGCTGGTCACGGCCTGGTTGCCGCCCCAGCTGCCCCGAGCTCTGCGCTCCAGCTGCACATAGCGCGGGATGATGCACCAGTTAGCGGGGTGACAGCATGATGTGTCTGAGGTGCGGCGCGGACGCCAGGCAAGAATGGCTGCCGCTGTCCGGCATGCAGGCCGCTGCATGGCTCGGCAGCTCCAGGCAGGGCAGGACGCCGGCTGGCCCTGCTATGGGCCTCTTGCAGGCCGCCGGGGGCTGGGCGCCGTGGCACCCGCCTGTAGTCCCAGCTACTCGGGAGGCTGAGGCAGGAAGATCACTTGAGTCCAGGAGTTCTGGGCTATAGTGCGCTACACTGATCTGGTGTCTGCACAGGATCCACCGGGAGCTGCAGGCCGGCATGGACGAGTGCGACTTGGCCTTAGCGTGGGCCTTGCCTCCCTGCTTGCCACGGCCAGACTTCTAACTAACTGTTTCCAACTGTCACAACCCACTTCTCCAACCATCACCATTTCGAACGCAGCTGTCTGAGCCTCACCCGAGTCTGGCGGCCTGTCAAAATGGCCATTGCCTGGCTGTAGCTTACATAACAAAAAACGATTAGTCCTTCACTCCCTTTTAGCCCCGCCCCTACCATATATAAGTCATTCTGTAAGCTTCAATAAACGAGATCCTGCTTGGACAGCCTGCCAGCTTGGTGTGGTTTTTCCTCCGGAGTGGAGAGGGTCTGGGTCGTCGACACTCACCATCCCACTCAGCCCCTGGAGGAGGCTGGCTGGACCAGCTTCTCCACCGCCCTACCTGCCGGCAATCCCGGCAGAATGGAATATGCATGAAATGAGGAACACCATGAAAAGTCCAAATTTATACATCAAGGACATAGAGGAAGAAAACTCTCAGGATAATGGTATTTCAACAGCATTGAAGAAGAAAATTTCCAAAAATTAAGGAAAGATATTCCAACACAAATACAAGAAGCACATAGAATACCAAATAGGCAGGACCAGAAAAGAAACTCCCAACACTGTATCATAGTAAAAACACTAAACATACAGAACAAAGAGAGAATACTGAAAGCTACAAAAGAAAAACAACAAGTTACATATAAAGGAAAATCCATCAGAATCACAGTTGACTTTTCAATGCAAACTATGAAAGTCAAAAGAGTCTGGACCAAAGTATTCCCACTTCTAAATGACCATAGATACCAAAACCTAGAATACTTTACCCAATAAAAATTGTCTATGTCTATTATAGTTGAAGGGGAAAGAAAAATCTTCCATGACATGAATAGGTTGAAAAAATTCACATCCAGAAAACCATCCCTGCAGAGAATACTTGGAGAAATACAAAGAGCTGAAGAAAGGAACGACTATAACCAAGGGGCAACAGAGAGAAAATTAATGAAAGCGTAAATATGGAAACACAAAATCAGGCCAAGACTGGAAATGAAAATTAAAATGACAGGAACCAACACACATCTTTCAATAATAACTTTAAATATCAATGGACTGAACTCCCCAGTCAAAATACACAGGCTAATTGAATGGATTAAGAAACAAAATCCATCGTTTTGTTGTCTGCAAGAAACTCATCTCACCTTCAAGGACAGGCACTACCTTAAGGTAAAAGGAGAGGAAAAAAAATTACAAGCAAATGGTACTAAGAAGCAAGCAGGAATTGCAATTCTAATATCCAACAAAATAGATTTCAAACTAAAAGTAATCAGAAAATATAAAGGAGTCACTTCATTCTTATCAAAGGAACAGTTAACAGAAGATATTACAATCATGAACATGTATGCACAAAACCCTGGTACATCCAACAACACTACATAACTCTTAAGACACATATTAACCTCAACTCACTAGTAGCAGGGGACTTCAATACCCTACTGTCTCCATCAGACAGGTCAACCAGACAAAGAATAAACAGAGAGACATCTGAATTAAACAATACCACACATCAAATGAATGTAACAAACATCTACCGAACATTCCACCCAATCACGGAAGAATATACTTTCTATTCAGCACCCCATGGAACTGTCTCCAAAATCAACCACATACTGTGGTACAAAACAAAGCTCAACAAATACAAAAAAAATCTGACATAATTCCATGTTCAGGATTCTATCATACCATAATGTAATAAAGCTTAAAATCAACATCAGAAGAGGACCCAGCAACAACATGAATTCGTGGAGATTAAACAACACACTCTTGAATGATGAATGGATCAAAGGAGGAATTAAGAAAGAAATAAAAGTATTTATGAAATAAAATGAAAAGGACAATACAACAAAATAAAACCCCTGGGACACTTTAAGAATACAAGTAAATGATTTAACATTACAACGCAAGGCTCTTAAAGGCAACAACAAATGAAACCCAAACCCAGCAGACAAGAAGAAATAACAAAAATCACACCAGACATTAATTAAATAGAAACAATGCAAATACTATCAAGAATTAATTAAACCACAGGTTGCTTCTTTGAAAAGCAAGAGAAATAACCAAGGAATTGAAGAGAAAACCCACAGAATGGGAGAAAATCTTCACTAGCAACACATCTGAGAGCAGTTTAACATCCAGAATGTATAAAGAACTCAAAAAACAAAGAATCAAGAAGAGTGACCCAATTAAAAGACGGACTAAGGATCTGAGCAGAGTTTTCTCAAAAGAAGAAATAAAAATGGGTTAAGAAACATCACAAAAAGCGTTCAACATCCTTAGTAATTAGGGAAATGAAAATTAAAACAACCTTAAACACTTCATTTTACCCCAGTAAGTTTGTTTAAGATCAAGAGAACAAATGATAACAAACGATGGGGAAACAGGAACACTCATTCAGTGTTGGTTAGATTATAAACTTGTGCAACCCCTATCAAAAGTAGTGTGGAGAACTCGTAAAAAGCTAAAAATGAACCTACAATTTGACCCAGTTTTACCCCCCTTTGGCATATACCCAAAGGACTTGTCCTGTTGCAGAGGTACTTGTACATCCATGCTTATGACTGCTATTTTCACAATAGCTAAGAGATAGAAGAAACATAAGTGTCCCTCAACTGATGAGTGCATAATGAACATGTGGTACATTACACAATGGAGTTCTACTCAGTGGTAAGAAAGATGAAATCATGACATTGGCAGGTAAGCAGATGGAACTGGAAACCATTATGCTAAGTGAAACAGACTCAGAAAAACAAATTACATATGTTCTCTCTTGTTTGTGGATCCCAGCATCAAAGTCTTATATGTGAGTATGCATACTGATGTGTTTAACAGCTGGAACCAGGAAAATGGAAAGGAACAAGGGAGATAAAAGGAAAGAAGAACCTAAGAGAGAAGAATAATGGGAGACATGTGCTACTAAGAGAGAAATAGATAAAATGGGGATATATAAATGGGAGGAGAGAGGGAGGGTTACCCAAAGAGCTATGGCGATAAAGGGAAAGGGAGAGCTCAAGGGAGTAGGATCATAGGAGACTGGTATTATCAAGGGAGAAGTGGGCAAAATGGGGACACCTTAAATGGGGAAGGCATGGAGTGAAGGTTAGACAGAGAGACACAGATAGAGGAGAGATAAATAATGCTTCAATAGCATAAAACACCAAAGGGAATCTTATTAGTCTAACAACTTAATAATTTAATCACTAATTCTACATACAGTATGTCTACATGAGTCCATGCACATAGCTGAAGGCTACATAACAAGAAACAATGCTATACAGGAGAAACCTTCCTTTGAGCTGTTGGCCAGTGTGGTCCAAAAGACTACCACAATTGCACAGGCTATTGCCACAGCTGTTGATTGTGTTGACTGCCTCCCAGAACTTGAAAGTAAGACCCTATTGCTGAAGACAAGACAGACTTCAGACACAGGGTTTGGAGCAATGAAGCTGGAACTGAACTGGAAACCCCTTCCCCTGAAGGCTAGCTCTCATAGCTCTGGAGAGCACTATGCAAGTAGCCAAGGGAGAGAACATCAGTCGATGGCCCAACACCAGCTTCATGACCAAACAGCCACATCTATGACTGACACAGTATTTGACACTCGTGCAGTGGTAGCACTTTCATCTGGGGCTAATCAATCGCTACCTAATTGATCTTAGAGCCCACTCAATGGGAAGAAACTCTTGTGTGGTACTGTAATCATAGCCAAATACACATGGCTGAAGAGGTCACAGATCTTAGAGAGATCCCCGGGGCTGTCACATCCCTAGACTAATGTAAGTTCTTACTAAATGCAAAATATATATCCTTATATTTACAGTCAAGTTTCTCAGTCACCACTCATCAAAGAAGCTTCCTTTGCACCTGATAGATACTACTACAAAGTACCACGACTGGTCACACACAGACATTGTCAGTGAACTGCCAAAGCCTAAACAGCACATCTACAATGCAACCTCTATACCCAAGGCTCATGAAACACAGAACAAGGGGGAAAGAGGACACCAATGAACCTGTTAACTCTCATTAATGAGGTTCCCTCATGCAAAAAAGGCCAGAAACATGAAAGGTCACAAATGGTCAAAGCATAGAGAACAAGAGTCTGCAGAGTGTGGGTCCTTGGACTGGACTCCTATATTAAGCTTCACTTACCCAGGGCTCAGGAAATATTAGGGAAGAGGGGGCAGAAAGACCGTAAGAACAGGGGGAGGTACATGACCACATGGAAATAGAATCCTACAAGCTCCTGGACCTCTGCTCATATGAACCTACAGCAGTGTTTTCAGCACACTCAAGACTTAAGCAGACGAAAACCCAGAATGGAACTGGGGAAATGGGCAGCAGACTTCATTCTTAGATGGTGGCTGATTACTGTTGGTCAGAAAGAGCTAATCTTATTAAAGCATGGGACTTCAGATAGGCTGTCTAGACCTCACTGGATGAACTTGGAGGATTGTCCGGGAACACTAACTTGACATAATAGGTTCTAACACAAATGACAGAAATATGAATTCTGGGTGGAGGGCTATTGAGGGTGCCAATGAGGAAAGAGGTATAAAAGTGATTAAGATCGGATGAGACATTCTATATGAGATATACAAAGTTCAATAAAAATTCTATTAAAATCATATAATTTCATTTTTCTTTGGTCAAGGGGGCCCCAGAGGCCCTCCATATAAAATAGACTCATGTCATTCCTATTGATTTTGAATAAGAAATAGTTGGTAAGATCCTATTGCTGAAGATCCCACATACCTTCACTGCAAGATATAGAGAAATGAATCTAGAATTACCCTGGAAGTGTCCTCCCTCCTGGTGAGCTAAGGAATCCTATGAACCACAATCTTATCCTGTGAGATAAGGTGTTCACCTTGGCACAACTGTTACAGAATAACCACTGCTTCAACTAGTTTTGAGGTCTGTTCCACAAGAGGAAATTGGTACTGTAATTATGGTTAAAAACGTGGGTAAATCTCGGGTTAAAAACTTGGACCACAGGGCGGGAGCGCGGGTTTGATTCCCAGCACCCTCATGGTGGCAAACAACCGTCCATAATTCCAGTTCCAGATTGATGCCCCCTTCTGACCTCTGTGGACACCGCACGCCACAGTGCACTTACATGCATGCAAGCAATATACTCATACATATTAAATAAAATAATAATAAAATGTTTTGTTTTAAAAACTTGGGCCAAGTGTGGTATCACATGCCTTTCATCCCAGCACTTGGAAGCAGAGGCAGGTGGATCTCTGTGAGATCAAGATCAGTCTGGTCACACAGTGAGTTAAAGAAAAAAACCAAAACCTCATGCCTTCGAGGGTGTTAAACCCTGAAGGAGCAAATTGGTACTGTTTAGCAAAATCCACATGGCACTAGCTTTCAACATCTGTGTTTATACCTTCTAAACATCTGTGTTTATACCCACAGACAAATGCTCCTCTTAGACAAGCTTTTTTTCACAGTGAATGACAGGGAACACAAGATGCATAGCTGCTCAAGGCACTGAGAATAAGTGATAGTTGAGTTCTTGGCCCTAAACATGACATTTATTCTACTCCCTAAGGCTCAGGGAACATCCCAGAAGCAGGAAAGAAAGAATGTAAGAGCAGAAAGACCAGGGAAGGGCTGTGAGATGCTGTCTTCTGGGCAAGACACTGACAGTGCAATCATGATCTCACAGCACTGCGGCTGCTTGCAATGGCTAAGACTGAGCTGGTCAACAGTCAACAATGGATCACGGAGGGGCCCACAGAGCCCTACCCTTCCCTGCTGAACTGCTGGCTACTGCTGACATCTGGAGGAGGGGCACATACTGCCTTCAGTTGTGTCCACCGAGGAGTCCACCAGGCTCCAGTGGATAGTTTCAAACCCATGGCCACACAGATGGCCCTGGTAAGACTCACTGAGTCAAAAAAAGACATGAATGTGGGAAAGAGTCTTGTAAGGAGGAGGAAGGGTTTACAGGGTAGAAGGGAGGTCAGAGAGAGTTCGAGATGAGAGTAGTCAGAATGCATTATATATTCACATAAATGAAACTGTCAAAGAACAAATCTAATAAAAGATAAAAACAAACATGTTTCTTATAAATAGATTTTTAAAAATTAATTTGAGGGGCTAGAGAGATGGTTCAGTACTTAAGAGCACTGGCTACTCTTCCAGAGGACCCAGATTCAGTTCCCAGGACTCACAGGGCAGCTAACAGCTATCCATAACTCCAGTTTCAGGTGCTCCAGCACCCTCTTCTGGCCCCTTCTGGGCATTGCACACAAAAAGTGCACTAACATACATATAAGCAAAACACATATACATAAAACCAAATAAATAAATCTTTAAAAATAAACTTGATAATATATCTCTAAACATGCATTTTAATTAAACTTATTTGTAATGACTTCTAAATTTGGGTATGTTTCTACCAACTGAATTTGCTTCAACTGTTCTACCCTTTATATATTTCTCTTTATCTTTCAGTACATTAGAATCTGATATCTATGTATTCTCTCTTAGTATTGTCATGCATCTTATCTTCTTACTCCCTTCCTAATGTACCCAATGGTGGAATAAGTATTAGCTCACATTTTAATTCTAGACTGTTATGAATGTATTTTCTCTTCTTTGGTCTTGTTTTTTGGTTTTATCTCTTTTTTTTTTTTTTTTTTTTTTTACTTAAGATGCCAACAAAGTTTACACTGAAGAATTAAAGCCTTTTGCTACACAGTGTCTTTCGGCATTTTCACCAAGGACAGGGTTCCACGGTAAACACTCTGATGCCTTGCATATTCAAAAATATTTTCATTATTTCTTTTCAAGTGAATGACAATCAGAATGGATGAGATTTTAAAGAAAGTTTTTTTCCTGATACTTAAAATAATACTCTAATTATTTTTGAATCTCATCCTATGGCTGAAGCAGGAAGTATAATTTACCTGTGTTTTGTTTTGAATCTTTTAGTAAGCTATGGAAAACCCATAGCAGTTAGTCAATAAATACCTGTTACACATTTGAGTATATGTCAATAATTGAATAAATCTAGAGCATCCTATTTCATGAGCGTCTTCCTAACATAACTAAAAGACTGGTTAGGTAGGGATGCAACAGTGTATTCCTGTGTGTGTATATGTATATATAATTCAGAATTCCAAAACAACTTTGTAGTAAAGTGTCAGAAGACATTTCAACATGCCTAGAATGAAAACATACAGGAGGGGGAAAAGCCCATAATTTATTAGGCATCATAACATTTCCATCCTCTTGTGTAGGTGTCTTTGTCGAGACTAGAAGTTAAAGGCTATGACCAGAATCTGAACAACAATTTGTAAATTAACGGACCCAGTTCACATAGTAGGAAGACTGCCCTGAAACCCAGCCTCACACCTTGGTCACAAGTACCTCCTGCACAGTGTGGTCATAGAGCAAAGCACAGGCTGGGAACTCATGGGAAACCACTAGGAGAAGAGACTACTATTCATCTCTGTACCCTGAGAGAACCCGAAGAAGTAGTCAAGGATGTTTAAGATCAATGTAGACATTCAAATGGCTGTTGTCTCCTTTTAAATAAGATACCTTGCCAGTCAGGTATACCATATCAATAGGTTCTTACATTTTAAAGAAGAAAAATGTTCCTCACTATAGAATGAAGAGGAAACTCTTGAACCCGGGATAAACACCTCCCAGTTACCTTTTCTTTCCTGGTCTCCTTTCCCATTCATTTCCTTCCAGCATCTTCTCCGTCCATCAGACTGAACTTCCTGACTTCACAGCACTTGACTCCTCACCTCTCATCATTTGGAAAGTTCCTATGTCTTCTTACATTGTATATTATACATGGCTTGTATATAGATTGTAAGTTCCTAAGTAATAGACCATGCCTTTTACATATTTAACTGTATTTCATTACCCAGCATGTGGCCTGACATGTGGTAGGTATTAAACATTAAGAAAAAAGAACAGTAAGTTTGTTGAAAGGAGCTGACACATAATTACCCATGAGGATGAGCTTTGTCAGGAGAGGAGGTCTCACAATCATGGACAGCCTTGAGTGGGAGAGCATTAGAAGAGACAGAGCATCATACTGTAGGCAGCATGGTGGGGTCTTGAAAGGAAAAACAGCCTTCCCTTCAAATCCTGAGAGCAGCTGCTTTAAGAAAGAGAGCCTCCTGGATAGCATGACAGGGCCTTGAAGGAGAGACAGATCAACCCTTCAGTTCCAGAGAACAAAGGAAGTGTCTGACTCAGAGGTTTTCCATGGGAGTGGGCAAACTTCATACTATGTGATAGAGCCAGGCCTGGCCTACCTGCCAAGGCGTACAGAGGCAGATAGTAGGTGGAACCGTATACTTACCCTGCAGCTTTGAGAGGGAGGGGTTGCAGAGCCACAGGCAGTGTTTCCTCACCACCTCAGCTGTTGTGGGGTGGGGAGAGACTAGTGCTGGCTCAAGAGCCGCAGGGGAGCGGACTGATTTCTATGAGTGAGATGGAAAGGCAGGTAGAGGTTGTGTGATCTAACAGCAAGCCTAAAAAACATGAAGGATTTATTCATGTATGAAAAATTCCAATAAAGCTCAAAATTGGAAGCAATCTTTTCACAAGCGGCAGAAGAAAAATAAGTCTAATTTATGACAGCGGTTTTACAATGTAACTGGTCAGAAGAAATTCCTCAGAAATTTGTTTGAAAATGTAAATTTAGGGCTGGAGATATGACTCAGCGGTTTAAGAGCCCTAGCTGCTCTTGCAGAGGACCCCCAGGTGTGGTTCCCAGCACTCACAGGGCAGTTAACAAGCATTCATAACTTCAGTTCCAGGAGGTTTGATGCCCTCTTCTGACCTCTGTAGGCAGTGCATGACGCACAGATGCACTTATAGACTCATATACACAAAATTTAAAAATAGAAAATAAAATATTTAAAAGTAAATAAACAAAACATAAATTCTTAGTCAGGTATGGTAGCTCACACCTTTAACCTCAGCAGAGGCAGGAGGGTCTGTGTGGTTCGAGGCTAGCCTGGTCTACATAGTGAGTTCCAGTTCAACCAGAGCTACATAGTAAGACCCTGCCACAAAAAGAAGGAAATTCTTGGTATTAAGTTATGTAAGCTATGACCACACTAGAAGAAATAGTGAGAGACCACTGGAATTACCCACTAAGAAGCAGCCCTCTGCAGAGTCTTTGCTGATCAAGAAGAGACAAGGTGCCAGGTAAAGAGAATAAAGGTGCTGGGCCGGAGGAGGCTTCCTGAGCACTTCCTCTGCTGCACAGTCATCCTGGCTGCTTTTCCCCCCACACAATACTCCGCTTTGACACTGGGATGGCACTATGTGCTTATTTGAAATTCTGTTCACTTGAATGTATATAGGAAAATAATTCTTTTGCTCAGAACACTTTTCAGATATGTACCATGTTTCAACAGGCACAACACCTGGGCTAAACTACAAACACTTTTTGTCCAATAAAGCTCTTTGAAAAGAAAACATTGCCAAGTGTTAGGTCTAGCAAAAGAGAAGCTCTGGGTATAAAGCAGTAGGCCCTGGGAGAATCATCATGCTTCCTTTAGATTATTTCAAACAGAGGATATGAATTATAGGAAGACTTCAAGTGTTAAGAAGAAAAGAGTTTTGCCTTTCAGAAGTTTGTAAAATGCCAGTGTTCTAAATTTCATACACTGACTCCTTAGGGTAGTTCACTACAATATACAATATCTGTCACTTCTTTATCCAGTTGGCAAAGGCTTCAGACACAAATGTTACAGAGGCTTGAAAATAGAGACTTCTACAAAAATGACCAAAGCCAGAAATAAATCTGTACTAATTAGAAAACAAATAATTAAATGACCAAACCCGAATGTCGTGTGACGCTGAAAAGAGATAAATTTCTAAGGCATACCATCTGCTTTACAATTTTTATTTTCCTGTACCACAAATCTACTCCATAGATTTTTACAATGATATAGCTGTTAACTCATTTGCACAACTACTTTAGGCCAGAAATAATTACTGTACAGAATTCTGGGAGGAATCAAAATAAGCACAGAAGAGGCAGATATAATTCATTCTTGAGTGAAAACTATCTTTTTTAGCCTTAAAGAAAAAGAACTGTTATTCAAAGAAATGATTCCAAATTGTCAAAGGAAAATTATAAAATTTAAAAGAATGATATCCCGATACACTTGTGGTATCTAAGCTTCTCTAGGCCTTTTCCATGTGCTGCTGTGTTTAAACGCGTGACGTTGGGGTCTTTTCTCCCTGTGCTTTTCAGCAATGGTGCCTCAGTATCTAGCAAATGTGCTACCTCTAAGTCATTGTTCACCACCAGCCAGAGTGACCTTTTAAATACATACCTGTCCAAAAAACAATGTTTCATTGTAGTTATCTACCACCCCTGGCTCCTACAATCTTTCCGTCCCTTCTTCTCTAAAGTTTCCTGGGCCTTTGGGGGAAGGCTTGCACATATGAATCCCCAGTGGTTATGAAAACATACGCAGGACTGGCACAAGCCCAAGCCAGACAAAATCCCATCATGGAACAGGGGTGGGCATGAATCCCAACCCCTAGACGAGGAGCTATTGGCAACTGATACCTGCTGGGAGAGAGTTTTCTTAAAGAGTGTGAACCCTGATGGTTAGTACACTCCAGGGGATGGACCCAACCCAAGAGTATTTGGAGAACACAAATTATACTTACCAGTTTTTCAAGAAAATAGAGGACTAGAACTGGGTAAGGGTTAGGAAGGTGGAGGTAGATCTGAGGAGAAATGAGTAGCCAAGATAAAAAGGCTTTAAACACATGGTATGAAATTCTCAAAGGATCAATAAAATATTTTTAAAAGAATATGTGTATAGTAATTTACATTCAAATATAATTGTATTTGTTCCTCAGTCATGAAAACAGTGTCTAGTCAACAATATACAGATATATATTCAATTTTTAGTGAATAATGTTAATAACAACCTCATATATGTCTTGTAATTCCAAGTGTCAAGTCTTGGGCTTTCTTGAGATATCCACAGACCTAATGAATTAGTGAACTGTCCACTATACAGGAAAAGAACTAACTACTTATTGATAATTATAACAAGGACTCAGCTTGGTTGCATATTTCATAGTGTCCTGAAGATAACAGAAATTTACTTCCTACTTATATGAAAAGTCTGGATGGACAGTCAAAGGTTGGCATGGTGACTCGGTGAGTTATAAGCTCTTGCACCCTGTATCTTACTGCTTTGCTAAGCCCAGTTTATGGATTCTACTTTGTTGTCCACCATGGCTACTCAATCACCAGCCATCACATCTGCATTCCAAGTCATCAAGAAGGAGGAAGGATATAAGGAAAGCCATGCCTGCTCCACTCAGGAGGAAACGGCACACACTTCCACCACATCCCGTATCTCATTGCCCATCAAAGGTGCCCAGAGCAGAAGACTGAGGAATGAAGAAAGTCAACTGGATAGCAACATTTCCAGTTAGAAGGTCTATCCTGACTACCAGAGAAGAAAGAGAATAAAGGTTAAGAGTCAAGTAGCAGCCTCTTCCAAAGCTCCCTTCATGACTAGGTAATATTTTGGAAGCAGAAAAACAGAGGTCTAAGACACTGCACTCAGGGTATTTAATCTAATGGTAAAAAGTCACATGTAAATAAATAAAGCTTAAGAATTCAACCCAGCTAATAGAGACCATTAGGAGACATATGTTTTCTGAAATCCTCCAAAACTCTCTGTGTCCAAAGAGTTGAGGGAGTTACAAATGAGTCAGAGCTATCTCACTTACTGTCCAGACGGCTTCAGTCTATGCCCATTTAATAAGAGATATTTCTCAGCTCTGTTCTAGTGGACATGAAGCCTCACTGACAAAGAACAAACAAAGTTCATTTAAACCTCTATAAATACATCCAAACAACTGTTGTAGCCATTTGGAAATGCCCATTTCAGAAATATGTCAAGACTCAGTACTCTTTTTTAACTTGTCAGAATATGGAACTAACTGACTGTTTTAAGAAGATCACAAGACCAAATGAAATGGGCAATGTCAGAAGAAAGTAACAAAAAAATATTGTCACTTACTGTCAACCACTGGTTATCTAGAAGTTCCTTAGCGGTGATTCTGTGAGCAGGATCTACTTTTATAAGCTGTTTCAAAACATTTTTCGCTGCAAATAAAGGGGGGGTGGAAACCCTGAAAATCTTATTTCTCTCATCCTCAATTAATGTCAGACATTAGCTGTGTGTTGGCCAGCTTCAGCTCAATTTGACACCCCTGGAAGGAGGGACACTCAGCGGGGGAGTTTCCTCGATTGGACTGCCCTGGGGGTGTGTCTATGAGCATTTTCCTGACCGCTGAGTGATGCAGGAGGGCCCAGCCCACAGTGAGTGGTGCCACAGCTGGTCAGGTGGCTCTGGTTGTGTAAGAAAGCAGGCTGAGCACAGACCAAAGGACTAAGCCAGTAAGCAGTGTTCCTCCATGGTTTCTGTTTCAGCTCCTGCCTCCATGTTCCGACCTTGAGTCCCTCCCCTGGCTTCCTTCAATGATGAGCTGTGATCAGAATACATAAGCCAAATAAACCCTCTTCTCCCCAAGTTGGTTTTGGTCAGAGTAGTTGATCACAGCAACAGAAAGATAACTAGAACACTGGGCATGGTTACAAATGCCTGTCTACCCAGATGTTTGAGAGACTGAGGCAGGAGGATTGCTTGAGTCCACAAATTTGTGGCCAGCCTGGACAACATAGCACACCCCCATCTCAGCAACAACAAAAGCCATCCATCTTCTTTTTTATTTAGGATATGATTATATAACACAAAGGGAAGATGCCAAGTACCCTGGGCACAAGTGCCTATTGAATGAGTCTCAGTGCTTAAGGGAGATCTGGTTTAATGATTCAGAGTGAAATTAGCTAGATGCAGGGCTAGAGAGATGGCTCAATGGTAAAGAGCACTGGCTGCTTTTGCAGAGGACCCAGCTTCGATTCCCAGTACCCACATGGCAGCTAACAACGTAACTTCAGTTTCATGGGATCTGACACCCTCTTCTGACCTCCATGGGCATTGCACAACACAGGTGCACCGACCTACATGCAGGCAACACACATAAAATAAAGATAATAAATTTAAGAAATTAAAAAAAAAAGAAAATGAGCTAGAGAACAGCAAGTTTTCCTTAATGTTCACTCTGTGTTTTCTTTTTATTTCTGGAAGTTTTGATTATGAAAAAATCATGATGAGGATATCTCTATCTCCACAAATACTGTTTCATTCTAATGCATATTTTATGACTAGCCAGAGATTTAAAATAGTTTTATCACTGGCCAACTTTCTGATTCTGTTTGCTTTAGTAAATAATAACAAATCTATACTCACCAGCATCACTTACAGAATCCCAGACTGGATCTTCAAATCTCAGTTCTCCCTTTCTTATTAATTCAAAGAGCTTTTCTTCCGAGTTTGCCATGAAGGGTGGCTCTCCACATAATCTAAACAAAGGCAGTCATTTAGTTTAAATTTTTTCAAAATGAGACCATTAAATATTAAGTTCCTGTAGGACTGGGAAGAAGCAGTGTTTCCTAGTTTGGCAGCAGGCAGGAAGAAGAGAAGAATCTCTGATGAAGAATGGAAGCAACAGGGATTTCCAAGCTCAGTGCTCGTCTCATCTTAACACTGAGAGAAATTACACAGCAGACATACACACATCTACACAGAAACCTACAGATCTGCAAACGCCCCAAAGCGTCTACAGGTGGAGAAACACTAAGCTTCGAGGGGTCACAGTTTGGGAAGGTGTGGAAGGGTAAAGGCCTGACAGCAGCGGCAGCTCACAGGGAAGACACACACGAGCACGAACAAGGGAAGGGCACGGCTGAAAATACACAGTACAGTCTGGAGGTACGGAAACACATAATGAGTTATCAGTGTCTACAAGAGTTATCGACGTCGAATGGCCAGGCAAGAGTTTTATCCATGGCAAAATACTATATCAAATGTAATAGTAACAGTAAAATCAAATAAAACCAAGAATAACCCTGGGAAAGTTCTGAGCCAAAGTCAAAAGAGATTAAAATGGCCTCAAGTCCTCAACAACAGTATTCAAAATGAGAGTCAGGATGAAGAAAATCAGTGAGAAAGGGTGACTATTGGGTAAACATAGCAATCAACATCAGTTAAACCCTGAGCACTGTGGATAAGGTGAGCATGGACCTGTTCGTGCACTCTGTAAGACAGGGACTATTGTTAGCATCTCTTAATAGAGCATGTCAAGCCTGGGAAGCTGATTCTATTAGCTAATCTAGACCAGAACTACGACAATAGGCTTCAAAGCATAGTTTGGTTCCTCAGGGTACATTCTCAGTAAATGTTAAACATCGACATCAGAATCATCTCCAACATCTGGGAAAACCTTGTAGACACAGATGGATGTGCTCAGTGTAAGGTTTGGGTTTGGGTTTGGTTCAGAGTGAGACCCAGCAGAAACAACATGTAAAGTCCTAAAACCAACTCCCCCCCACCCCACCCCATATCAAGGAAGAAATATTATCCTTCCTGGGTACAGCTGGGTTTCTCAGAACCTGGATCCCCAGTTTTGCATTACTAGCCAAACCTCTCTATGAGGCAGCTAAGGGAGCACCTACAGAACCCACAGACCCACAGGGTCCAGTCACTTCAGCTTTTCAAAAACTCCAAAAGGCTCTCCTTGAGGTCCTGGCCCTGGCACTTGCCTGTCTCAACCAACCTTTCATGCTCTATACTATAGACAATAAGGACTAGCCTTGGGGGTCCTGGAACAGATGAAGGACCCCACTTTTGTCCCTGTAGCTTATCTCTCCAAACAACTAAATACAATAAAGGGATGCTAACCCTGCTTCCAGGCCCTAGCAGCGGCAGCCCTTAGAGCCCAGGAGACTCTTAAACTGACCTTAGGACAAACTGTCATTCTTCTCTCCCCTCATCATCTCAAGGATCTCCTCACTCACTCCTTCCATACTATGAAGGACCTCCCACCCATTTTTCTCTGTCCATACTAACTCCCTCTAAATTACTTTTTCACACTACTTTTCTTGAAAATCCCTCCCTCACTCTTGACTCTTGTCCACCCCTTAACCTAGCCACTCTCCTTCCTCTGCCAACCCAGCTCAGACACTCATGGTTGGAGACACTCCAAGAACTCCACTACCAGGACCCTTTAATCTCTTCTGACCCACTACTAGACCCAAAGGTTACCTTGTTTGTTGATGGGAGCTCTTCCTCCACCCCAGGAGGATCCCGTAATGCAGGGTATGCCATAGTATCTCCCCGTCACATTATAGAATCAGGACCACTAACCCTCTGGGACCACCTCTCAGAAGGCAGAGCTAATAACACTCACTAGAGCCCTAACTTTAGCCAAAGGACAAAGGACCAACATATATACTGACTCTGAGTATGCCTATCACACACTCCACCACCATGCCCCCATCTGGAAAGAGAGAAGCTTTCTTATTACCAAGGTACTTCCATAACCAATGTCTCCCTAAGTTCTTCTTATCTCCATTCCAAAGCAGCAGTCATACACTCCAAGGGCCATCAGCCACAGACTAACTTTATATCCCAGGGCAATAGTCTGGTTGATCTAACAGCACGGGGAACAAGCCTCCAACGGTTCCCATCTTCCTCACCCTCTAACCTCACCTTCCTAACCCCCACAGAGATGTCTCTCCTACTCTCCAGTCTCTCAGTAACCAGGGAGCCATACAGGGACCAGAGGGCTCGCTCATCTGGGCGAAAAATATTGCTTACCTGAAACCCAAGCCCTATCTATCTTAACACACCTGCATAACCCCTGTCACAGGCCCCCAGCTCCTGAGCTGCTTCCTGGACCCTATCCTTTACCATCCTCAACTACCGTCACTACTCACCAAAATATCTCAAACCTGCTCTTCCTGAGCTAAGGTCTCTCCACAAGGCGGTGGTGGGGAGCACATCCTCCTCCTCCTCCTTTCAAACCTCATTAACATCAAGGATCCCTACTGGGGGTGGACTGGCAAATAGACTTCACCCACATGTCACCCTGTAAAAAGGATAAATGCCTTCTATCTATGGTGGACACCTGTCGGGCTGGGTAGAAGCATTCCCCACCTCAGGGGAAACAGCAGACATTGTGGCCTCACACCTCCTTTTCTACATACTTCCCCGTTTCGGACTCCCACTTGCTATCCAGTCCCACAATGGTTCAGCCTTCATATCCAAGATTGTACAGGCTGTCTCCTAAGCAATGGAAATAAACGTGGAAACTCCACGGGCAAATTCTCTCATTAATGATCATCTCACTAAACTCTCTCTAGAACTACACTCCTCCTGGGTATAACTCCTTCTCTTGGCCCCAACTAAAATCAGGGCCCCCCGGTGCCCCTTCCTTTCTGAGCCTGTTTGAACTCATGTGTGGACAACCCTTCCTCCTGAACAACCTCCCCCTCATTCGGCTACCCCGTTACATAGATACTTCCCTGCTTTCTCTCTACTAAGGACTCTGCTCCGAAGTTCATGAAGATTACCTTATTCCTCAACCCTCTAATGAACCTATTAATAATATTCTCCAACCTGAGGACTACATCCTTCTCCACAATCATTCAGCACAGAAGGAATCCCTAAAGCCTCGCTGGACAGGGCCCTATCTGGTGGTCCTAACTACTCCAACAGCAGACAAACTACTGGGATATCCTGGCTGGGTTCATCTCTCATGCTTCAAACTGTCCCTAGATCACAGCAAGTGTACAGCCACCCCCACTGGCCCTCTTAGACTTAAGATTACCAGGCAGCCTTCCTTATCTCCCATACCTGAGTAATGATGTTTAGAGCCCTTCTCATCCTCTACTCCATCACCTCTCTCTACATATCCTTATCTTCCACGTGTTCTTCTCCTCCCTTTGAGGTGTAGACCCTGAATGATCAGAACCAACTGGCTAAGTTCCTGAACTCATTTTTCCCCCCATGCAATTCCCTTGACTTATACTTTAATGTCAAGGGAAGAGATGAAGCTAATAACGATGCCCTGTTCTTTTGCATCCTGGAAAACCAAATAAATGAAAACTGCGGGACCCCTGGTACTTGGAGGGGATGTCCATCATGGAGCTGCATCTACCACTGGGCACCTCATGGAGGCTATCTGGACGCTATGGTTCCCAACCCTACCAGCTCTCACTAGTTACAGCAAAAGGAAAACAAGTAGGATTCACTCTTAAAAACCCCACCCAGTGGACAAGCACGTAAGATTACTGTCATCTCATATGGAGGAATGGGCTCCATATATCCTCCTCCCTCCATAATAATCACAAAACGCATCAAAACCTCCCAAACACAAAGGGCTTTAGAAGCTCTCAACATAACCAGATACCAGACACTCTAGCAACTACACCACCTCAACACAACTCTGACCACCTCTTGGGATACTATTCTCTCTCTCTTAGAAAACTTCTCAACCCTCAACACTTCCACCTGCTTTCTGGGAGCCCCTTTGCAGGAATTAATTGTCCTCCCTCTTCTACTCACTAGTGTCACCACTCAGGAAATCCCCCACTGTACACACCTCATCCTATCCTACAACATTCTTTACCGGCAACACCCACTTTCCTTAGTCAGATTGAACGCTGGGCAGCTGACCCCTCTCACTGTTCACACTCCTCTAGCAAGAACCTAACCATCACTAAGAACACTGCCTTAGGTAAAGGCCTACAGTTCTTATGTCTTCCCTACCACATTCCTGTATCTCCCCCAGTATGTCAGAGATTTGCCACCCCATAATTTTGGTACCTAGCCTTACTCTCTTTACTTCTGATGAGGTATGAGAACATTTGGTCCCAGCTTCTAACATGTTACCAGGCAGACAAAAAAGGAAGGCCACCCTAGTGATCTTAGTAGGGATTAGTCTGGAATCAGCGTGGCTGCCACTAGGATGGCAACAGGCAGCTTGGGGCCTGTCTTAATCTCAACACAACTTTCTCTTGAACTTCAAAATATTAATGAAAAACTAACTACAGCAGTAGAAGCAACTGCTCAGTTCCTTCAGGTCCTACAATGACAGCTATCCTCGCTGGCAGAGGTAACACACCGAAACAGAAGAGCCCTAAACTTACTAATTGCTGAAAGGGGAGGAACATGTGTTTTCCTTGGCAAGGAGTATTATTACATCAATGAATCTGGTAAAGTAGAATATAACCTCCAATGACTCCAGAAAGTGGCCCAAGATCTCTCCGAATGGCCCTTACGGACCTGACACCTCTCTGAAGCAGGGATTACTAGAAGGCCTGACACCCTGGCTCCTCCCTCTGCTTGGACCACTAGTCACTATTGGAATAATCCTAGCACCTTGTTTTATCCATTGCCTGCAGGATCGCATTTAGAAATTAACACACACCAATTTTAATCAACTTCTACTTACTTTCCCACCAGGGGAATATGAACAGCTGCCTAACCATGATGAGGACTCGCTAGCATAACCCATTCCAGCCTCCTGTGTCACCCCCACCACATTGTCGCCCATACAGTCAGCAGGAAGTAGTCAAAGGAGAATGCCACCCCCTTTGCCACTATGACACTAAAGGCTGGAATGTAAGATGTCACTAAAGAAACTTCCTAGCAGTTCCAGGACTCTACCATCTGCAGAAAGGACTGACAGACACCTTAGCAACTCCATCTAAACTTCCAGAATTCACAAGCATCTGTGAAAAGGGACTGACTGCAGCTCTCTGACAAGATAAGCTTCCTGATATCATGTGTTAACTGCTTCCTCCAAACATCAATCGGATCCATATACATCACTCGGCTTTCCTCCACTTAAAAAGCTAGAGCCACTAGTTTCCTCACTCCCAAGCTGGGAGGCTAGCCCTGTGCCTTAATAAATTGGTCCGGTTAACTCCTCTGCTGGAGTCTCTCATCCATTTCTGCAGTGTCTTGCGCTAAACCAAACCTTACACTCGGAACACCTACACAGAAGGTGGAGCTAGGCACAGCAGGGGAACAACATGCTATGTCTGTGCCTCAACCCTAGGGATATTTTCCCAGTTCTATTAAAAGAAAAAACTATGGGCTGGAGAGATGGCTCAGCAGTTAAGAGCACTGGCTGCTCTTACAGAAGACCAGAGTTTGAATACCAAAACCCACATGGTGGCTAACAATCCTTTATGACTCCAGTTCCAGGGGATCTGAAGCGCTCTTCTGGCCTCCATGGGCACTGTAAGACACAGGTGCACTTACATATATGCAAAACACAGATACACATAAAATAAAAATAAATTATAAAAAAGAACAAAATAGCATAATTGTGCTATACTTCCCAAATTGAAGTCTATTTTTAGTATAATAATCCCTAAGTCTTTAAACATTTGCATTTTTATTGATTTTCTTTAGTAATATTTTCTGAGTTCTCTAAAAATGTAACTTGTTAACATTTCTTGATCAAGCTAAAATTGGTATTTTTGATGATGATGATGATGATGATGATGATGATGACAATTCCCTTAGGAAATAAAGTACTTTTCATCCCAGTAATTGAGAAAGTTTTGGCTGGAGCACAGAGCTTTCTTTACCAAGAGGCTCTTCTTAACAGATCGATATTGATCAAACTGTTGCACAAACTTGTATGTTTTCTTCTGTAGTTTATTTTGACCTTCTCTTCTGACTTGCCTTGCTACTGGTTAGTTTTAAATTAGAATTTTAAAAGCCATCGAAAACAACAACAACAACAAAAAGAGCCAGAAAAATGGCCTCATGGACAATTACTGTCTGTTATAACAAGCACAGGCTTCAAGGGCCCAGCTCATTGAGAAGGATACCAAGCAGTGAGAGGCATGGCCTCCACTTTCTTAGCTGCCTCTGCGTGCAACTATAGCTTAAGGGCTGCATTTTTTAAATTCCACTTTTTCCACCCTTTGCAATTTTATTTACGTAAAATGTATCTAATGGCTGGTCAATCAGCAGCATATGGAATTTTATGACTGCAATTTTCTAGCACATCCAGAAAAGTTATCTAAGACATGACAAATGCCTCTTAGAGCATTCCTATTATCTTCTACATTCACAGGAATCAAAAGAGCAGAGGACAGGAACCATAAAGAGTATTTATTTATGTTAATTTCACCTTGAGAAAGAATGTTATCATTGTCCAATTAAATAAAATGAATCCAAGTTCACTGATAAACAAGGAAAGGTATGTGCTGTGCTCTCAGTGAAGGAAAGCATCCAGAGCACTGCTGAGCTCAGACAGATTCATGAACAGGTCCCGATGAGGAAAGTAAGAACTACTGTGATAAAAGGAAAATGCCATTAGAATAACATGCTACCACACTCTGGAGCAGAAACATTCAAATTACATATAAAAGAAAGGAAAAATGGAAGATACATAATATACTCACATTCCTTAACAGCAAATTCAAACTAAAAAGGCAGCAGACTCCATATGAATTGTGCAATAATTGATGATACATATTAATTTTGACTTTTGCTAGAAAGTCTTAGGAGTCTGAAAGACTTGTTCAAATAGTTTTATTTAAAGACTGAAGCTCAGGATTTTCACACTATGATTCTAATCAGCACAAAACAATGATCAAAACTATAAATCCATTTATACTTCATGCTGCCTAAGCAATGGTACATGTGGGCCAGCCAAGTTATAGCTGAAGTCACATCATGCGGTTTCTACAGTCCATGTCTTCCATTTCACACAACTGTGAAAATGTAACTACTCTGATATCAATATTTGGAAATGATCTGGAAGAGTAGTGAATGGTGAAATCTCCAATATGGCCATAAAGCTAATGTGGCAGAGACATGAAAATGTTCATATTCACCAAAAGGCAAAGCAATGGTCACTGACTATCTAGAGCACCTCCTAGATAATTCACTTAATTCAGCTTGACAGTCCTACTGAGCACTGAACATATGCTGACCATGGCACTGGATGCCAGAGATGTGAAGATGCATAATTTGAAATCTGTCTTTCACAGAATTTAGAGACAGGAAAGCAGATACAATGTATAGATGATTGAATACTACTATGTAATCTAGTTTTAAAAAGTGATATTTTTCATACATCAAAGTGAGTGCAGTTATACACATATAAATCTTCCTAGTCAACTATTTCTATTTTATTTACTTTTGAGACAGGGTCTCATGTAACCCAGGCTAGCCTAGAACAGACCATATAGTCAAGGATGACCTTGAACTTTTGATCCTTCCACATTGACTTTCCTAGTGCTGGAATTGCAGACACTTCCCCCACCACAACTGCTTTATGCAGTGCTGGGGAGCAAACCCAGGGCTTCCTAAATGTTAGGCAAGGCCCCTACCAACGTAGCTACCTCCCAATTGTTTTGAGTTTTTTTCAATTTGAGCATTACTATTTTGCATGTTTTTTTGGTATGATGCCTTAAATCCTTTGTGGAATGCACCAAAGCACATACAAAATGTACCTCTTCTGGGGTAAGATAAGAGTCTAAAAATAGAAAGCTTTAGTGTTTGAGCTAAACCAATCCACAAGGCATACACACTAGACATGCACATGAACACACACACACACTATGCAATAGAGGGTTTGGGTAATGAAGAGTGGCCTAGTGTCACAGAAAAAAAGGTAGCTTCACAGGAACATACACCCAGCCCAACATTGAAAGGCACATCAGAATCAGGTAGATCATGGAAGATTTGCTAAGTCATGCCATGCCAGGATACTCTGATAATTTTCTAGAGCAAGGAAGGGATAATTATCAGAGGGCTTTAGTGAGAAGGGAGTGTCCTCAGACTTCTGATACAGATAGACAATCCCGACAGCAGTGTAAACAACAGATGAACTGAGAGTGTGAACAGAAGACCCTGCAATACATCACAAGGAGAACCGATGTAGGCTAAGAGATCCAAACAGAGGTAAGGACGCTTCAGGGGCAAATATCCCAGGACTTGGGTTTGACTGAATTGTGAGAGCGGGAAGGAAGGAACAGTAAGAATCACGGAGGCTTTTGTGGCACTAAGGGGACTGGGAAATACAAGATACTCACTACATCCTGAACCACCTACCTACCTGCCCACTCCCGTACCGTGCCTGTTTGTACTGGTAGGGCCAGGTACTACACCTTCCTGCTCCTGATGGGCTATAGGCAAATCTCGTATGAACACACACAAGAAGCTTTGAGATGCAGCAAGAGATCAGGACAGTATTAAGGACATATGTTCACTTAGCTCAGATCATACAGTGTATTGTTGCATTTATAGACCAATGAAAAGCAAAACTAAAAGTTATAAATTTACATCATTAAAAAATACCCAAGAGATGATCTTGACAACTAGTAAGGGAGCTTTCAGAATGACTTCCTAACTGGTTTCTAAATGACTTCTTTAAAGAGAGACTGCTTAGCTGTAACTGAAGATCAATGTCATTCCATAGCCAGAGCCTGTCTGTTCATTTACATTGTTCATTCAGGAGGTTACTTACAAGAGGTACATTATGACACCTATGCTCCAAATGTCGCACTGTTGACTGTAATCATGGGCATTGATAACCTCCGGTGCTGCCAAATAAGCAGAAACAAAATAATATTAATAATACAATAAATGACTTTTAAATGCTTAAACACAGAGCATGAAAAATGTGCTGATGTGTCATAATTTATTCCTCCATAGGGAAAGAAAGAAGCAACAGCAGATGTTAAATGAATAATGCACAGGTCTTCCAACTATGTCACTGGATCCTCATTTCTATCAATTAGCTCCTAATGGAACAATGGCATAAGCTGTGCTACTAAATGTGAAACTGCTAAGAAGTGATTTTACAAAGATTGTGTAGTTATGGTAGAAAGCAACGTCTCAGTTCTTTCCCCCTAAAATAGAATTAAACATATAAACTTAGCTATAATTTAAAGTAAGGTCAATATGTACAAAAGGAATTCACAGAAATTTTAACATATATGATTATAAAGCACTTCAGTAGAATAGTAATAATAATAAAATCACAGCACTCCTATGACAGAATATAAATTAATTTCCACATTTTCTATGTGAGAAAACTGAGTTAAAAAGAGTGCTCACAGAAGTCGGGGTGAAGACATGGGGGCTGAGGCACTCGGTGTGTGTGTGCTCTGCACTTTACAAAGGTCGCAACAGAGTCCCTGTAAGCTGCCTCTCAAAGCAGCACCACTCCTTTAACTGCAAGGTGGCACATGTTTCAAAGAGGAAGTTTTTGTTTCTTCATGGCTGACTTTTTGAAAAGTCAGTAAGACCCTGAGGAACAGGTATACCTTACGTCTACAGTTAAGGATCACCTATCTTTCTTCAAAGAAAAAGAAAAGTCATAAAAGTATGTGTGTATATTTCAAAAGAGCTTCAAGACTTACAAAGTGTGTTTTAATAAACTGTGCTAAGAATGCTATGAGGCAGGCATGTAGCCATTCGACTCCCTTTGTCGATGAAGAAAGGCTAAGATGTGCTGAGAGACTCACCTGATGTCACACAGCCATGCAGGGCTTCCCATGGAAAAAGCATGTGTTGATTTAGAAAACAGCTCCAGTCTTCTCCAGTAACACCCTGACAACACACACACACATACACACACACACACACACACACGGACACGCGCGCACGCCTGCACAATCACTAAAAGTAAATGGAACTTTATTTCCCCCTTCTCTACCATTAAAGTAATGGAAAACAACAAAAAGAAGTCGAAAGAGTCTCAAGGGAACAAGGAAAGGCTAAGCTATAAATAGTTGACAAACTGAGTAATCTCCAATGACTGAAAATGTCTCCTGAAGCAAGTATGACATGTGCTTGTAGTCTTTAACTCTACTTAAAAACTTTAAATACTGAATCAGGGAAGTGCAAGTTGTTCCATGGCCTTGTCTATCACAAGATTCAAGGACGGCTGGCCATACTGAGCGGAAGTGAGGAACTCCTGATCCTCTTCTCAGAGGCTGCTTAATTATCAGGGGCAGTTCTACTTGCACTGTCATCCCAGCCCTCAGGGAGGTAGAAGCAGAATGACTGTGCCAAGGAGCCACTTAGGAAGTCAGCAAAGCTCCGCAAACCATCTGTCTTCTCTCTTGTTCTCTCACTTGCTATCAGTGTAGATGACTAATAAGCAGGCATAAAACTCAGGGTGCTTGGATATATTTTCCCCATGTAACTACAGACCAGATGTCTTTTGCCAACGGGAGATATGAACAGAATCTAAAGTAGCCTTTTCCCAAATAAGAAAAAACAATTTAAAAACTTTATGCATCAAGAAGGCAAAAAAAAAAAAAAGCAATGAAAGAGCTATACACCAGCAGTAAAAGCAGATAAACTACTGACACAACACACATGAAACAGCAAAGTCATGATGTGGAGCCGAAGATGGAGAGACAGACGAGCATCTACGTCCGCTTCAGTTCTCGCAAACTGCGTGTGCTGACAGAAATCACTGCTCATTACTGGGACTGGGAAGGGAACTGATGGAGAGGGACACAGGAACTTTCTGGGGTAATAAAATCTTCTGCATTTGTCACTGGCATGGTGATTACATGCGTTTATGAAGTTGGAAAACTCATTGGACTTTACAACTAAAATGTGTGCATTTTGTTATACATGAATTATATTTTGATAAAGTAGAATTTTTAAAAATCTACTAGAGAAATTTGTCAAGTTTTATCTTGGATGACTTTCTGATTCAATAAAATCAGAAAACAAACAGATTAACAATATGGAAAATAAGAATCACAAAGGTATCATTTTGGTTTAATAAGCACACGGAGAACATTTTATTTTCAACAAACCAGGTACATGTATTTTTAAAATATCCATGCAACATTTGCAGAAACTGATAGTATGTTCAGATTAGAAAGAACATTCCCAGAAGTTGAAAGCCTATAGCATATCAACTCATTAGTATATCCTAGCATATACCCATCACAATAAAGAAACCCCAAAACCTAAGCAAAGTAACACATTCCAAACCAATGAGAAAAGAACATAAATGCTCTTCTAAATAATTCTTGGACCAAAGGAGACTGAAATTAAAATTATAATGTAGTAAGTGATTATTCATAATTAGAACATCGTGGCAAAAAAAAATAGTCAAAGAAGTGCTCAGAGGAAAACACATGGCCTTAAATGCATTAGTTAGGAAATAAGATAAAAAATAAAAATAGACCAAAATAAAGTATAAAGGAGAAATTCAGAAAGATAAAAGCATAAATTAATGGAAAAAGTAATACAAAAAATAGACATAAACTGGTTCTTAAAAAGTCCAGCAAACTGCCCTAACCACTAACAATTTGATCAAGAATTTGAGTTAAAACCGAGCACCATCATGGACATTAGGATAAGCCCTTCACACACATTTTCTCATTTAATTCCCATGTCACCCTGAAAAGAAAGACATCATCATCATAAATATTATCATCCTCCATGTTTTATTTCTGTTCTCTAACCCTTCCCTTCAATACATTTGATGTTTTTATCTTATTTGATTATTTGCCACTAGAATGCTAAGCTCCACAAAGACAAGACATTATGCTTTGTGATTGTATTCCCAATGCAAGAAAAGTGACACAGATTAGGTCCTCAAGCAATTTTCTTAATAAAAGAATGGTAAAATACCTATTATACAGAAGTAACAACTGTGACAGGAAGACTAGAAATACAGAACTGGAATTTGTGAAAACTATGTCACATTGCCTTCCTAGGAAATATTAGGCATCTATAGGGACTTGTAACCAAGAAACACAAGAGAATTTAAAATCTAGGAGTGAACATGATATGCATATTTATGACAATAAAACTTTAAATCTCAATGAAATAAAAAATTTTCTAGAAGACATAAATGATCAAAATTATTCAAGAAGATATAAGCTACTTGAATAACCTAGCATGAACTAAAAATATAATAGATATAAAAAAAGAAAAAAGAAACATATTCCCTCAAGGGTATCAGAACCAAAATATTTTAGGGAGAAAACATCTACGAGCATATAAAACAATTTAAAATAAATATTTACTTGTTTGTGCATCCAGGTACATGTGCATGTGCACATAAGGGTACATGTGTGTGTGCGTGGAGGCATGGTTTATTCCTTTAGGTATATTTTACCATGCTTTTTCACCTTATGTTTTTTGAGACAGGGTCTCTCACTGAACTCAGAGTTCACCAATTGACTGGATTTGCTGGCCAGTCATATCCTGAGACCTGCCTGTCTTGACCTTCCAGCCCTGGGGTTATAGATGCACATCACCACACCTGGTTTTTACATTGGTGCTGGGGATCTGAACTTGGGTCCTCATGCTTGCATAGCAGGCACATCTGTAACTAAGCCATCTCCTCAGACAAAATTTTGTATTTCTTAATGAGATTTAGTTAAACATTTGGTGTTCAGCACAGCCCTAACATTAAAAAAAAAAAAGCATATAAAGAAGAATGCTACAATCAAAGCTCCTAAGTAAAGCAGTAGCAAATTGAGATTTAATTCAAAAGTGTAAGAATGGGATCAGTGTTTAAAAACCTATTGATAAAGGAGCTGGGGAGATGGCTTAATTGATGAGGTGCTTGCCATGAAAGAATGAGAACCTGATTTTGAACTCAAGCACCGTGAGCACTCAGGCTTGGTGGAATGTGCCTGTAATCCCAGCACTCGGGAGACACAGATAGGGATCTCCAGAGATTTCTGGGCAGACAGTCTAGCCTAACTGGTAAACCCCAGGTCCCAGTGAGAGATCTTGTCTCAACAAAGTAGCAAGGTGAATGGACTCCTGAGGAATGATACCCAAGGTGTGCTCTGACCTCCATACCCATGTGCACCCATACACATGAAAACATACACAGATCTATTGACTCAGTGGCTTCATTAACATATTGAAAGGGGGAAATTTAACATCTAAATAAGTAGAACAGATATTTCAGCAGCAAAAATATTGCAAGTGACTAATTTTTAAATTTTTTGTTCAATGTTGTCAGTCACTAGGAAATGCAAATTAAAAACTACAATGAGATGTTACTTTATCCTACTAGAATGACTGTAATGAAGAAGACAGCAAATATTAATAGTTACAAGGAGGTGGAAAACTGCAACCTTCATTTGTTGAGTCTATAAAAAAAAAACAGACACCTAATATGTTGGTGAGAAAGGAGTGGCAACTTTGGAAATAACTACTAGCAATTTCTGTAAAAGTCAAACATGGACTCGGGCTAGAGAGATGCTCAGAGGTTGAGAGTACTGTTTGCTCTTATAGGGAAACTAGGTTCCTAGCACCCACACCTGGCAGCTAACAACTGTCTATAACGCAAATTCCAGGGAATATGATTCCTTCTTCTGGCTTCTGCAGGCATTGCATGCATATGGTGCACTTCCATACATGCAGGCAAAACACACATAAAATAGCTACCCAAGAAAAATGAATCCACTTGTCCTCACAAAGGCCTGTGCACAAATGTTCACAGCAGCATATTCATAACAGCCCCAGCTGGAAAGAACCTGCAAGGCCATCAGCTAGCATATGCATGGAAATGAGGGCTTTCCAGTACAAAGGAACAGATTACAGATAAATAAAACACAGACATGCCTGAGAACCAATATCCTAAATGAAAGCGAGCCACACACAAACTACTACATACTGTGTGATTCCCTTTATACAATGTCCAGAAAGGGAATATCAATCTAGAAATCTAGAGAGACAAGAAAGAAAACAGAGAAGGTAGGAGGAAAGAGGAAAGGAACGGGGGGGGGGGGGGGGAGGGAAGGGGGAGGGAGGAAGGCATTAATCAATGTAGACAGAGTTGTGATTGCTTGGTGTTGGAATAGGAACGTGATTGAGTAAAAATGGGTCTGAGAGGACTTTTTGGGGTAAAATTGCTAAAACTAGGTGGTAGTAAAGGTTATGCAATTCTGTGATTATATGAAAAAAATCATTGAATTGTACATTAAACTTTAATGAAGCTGTTAAAAATCACATTTAGAATGGTAATGTGCCACTTAACAAATATTTTAATCAACAATCCCTACGAAAAACTGATGGCAATGAAATTGGGTAAAAAGTATGAAGAAGAAAAACACGCTCAGACTACCATGATTTTAAAAAGCAATTGAGCCAGGTATGGCAGTGTATGCCTTTAATCACACCAGTAGGGAGGCAGAGGCAGTCCAGCCTAGTCTACATAGCAAGTTCCAGGCTAGCTGGGGCTACAGGAGGCCCTGTCTCAAAAACAACAACAACCAAAAAAAAGTAAAAGAAACTAATTTGGAGTATGATTACCTAAGAGATACAAACAACTTTAAGAGTTTAGTAATGAAGATTTACAAAATTCTTTTAAATTAGGAACAATAAGAAAACTGTTGGAAAAACTGAAATTATTTGACCTAAGAAAAAGTAGCTTGATCACAGATCATTGGGTATTCAGTTGTATAAGTTGTAATCTATGTAGTAGTTGTTCTACTTGTTTTCTTTTAAGACAGGGTCAGGCTGGACCAAAGCTCACTATGTAGCCTATGACAATCCTCCTGCACAAGCTCCTGAGTGCTGGGATTATAGGCATCAGCCACAACATCTGCAGTTGTGGTGCTTTTTGACAAAGAAGACCCTTTCCATCTTCCCACTCACCCATGTAGATGGGAGTACCACACGTGGTCTGCATCATGCCTTCACTCCTGGAGCCGTGCTTCCTCACAGCTAGGCCAAAATCACTCACCTAGGAGCAGAAACGCAAGCACAGTCACCCCACCGCCTGACTTCTGCCTGCTGTAGCTGCACAGTTACTCCCTTCTTAGGGACAGGTCTTTCACTGTGTTGCTAAAGACTTTTCTTCTCTACCCCCACCATCTCTGGGTGCAGAAGAAACTTGGGGGAGAAAAGTGTGGTTTCTCCTCTGGAGAGAACACCCACAATGTTGATTGCTCATGCCTTTTCATTAAATCCACTCTTCCAAAATGGGAAGTTGCATCTTGAAAGAAGGGATTTAACTCTGTTTGAATAAAGTTTTTTAACTTCTTTCATTGCGCTGCAGTCTTACTGTATTTGTTATCTATTTTTCAGATATTAGAGTTAGGTTTCAATGAAAGCACTATTTAAATGCAAATAATTATCCTTATCAGCACTCACTGAGACTACATTTCTGTCCTTATTTATAACTAGTAAACACTGTCTTTTCTTTACTATTATTTCCTTTGTGCATTTAGAGTACACTAATTAAAACAATTAATTGCCCATTTAAAATGACGAGAAGCAAATTAGCAAGAAAAAACAACCACAGTAACAGGGCACAGCTACAGATGCAGCAGAGGCCTGCTGCTGGCAACTTCAGCCTCCCTCTGCTCTAAACCTCAGTAATTCAGTCTTCAGTTAGTAAATATTGGCATATGAGAGACAAAAGTGGATCAGTCTTGGGCCCAAAGCAGAAACACTGGCACATTTATGGATCACACAGCCAAATCACAGATTCTTGGTTCATGCTAACTGCAAAACTGTTAGAACTTTACAGAGTAAGGAAATGTCCTCAGTTAAGGTGTAATATCCTCTTCCTCCTCCTCCTCCTTCTCCTCCTCCTCCTCCTCCTCCTCCTCCTCCTCCTCCCCTTCTTCCTCCTCCTCTTCTTCCTCCTCCTCCTCTTCCTCTCCTTCCTTCTCCTCCTCCTCCCTTTCTTCCTCCTCCTCTTCCTCCTCCTTCTCTTCCCCTTCTTCCTCCTCCTTCTCCTCCCCTTCTTCCTCCTCCTCCTTCTCCTCTTCCTCCTCCTCCTCCTTCTTCTTCTTTTCTCTCTCTTTCTCTCTCTCTCTCATTCTCTCTTTTGTCTCCTTTGGGACAGGGTCTCACTCTACATCTGAGGCTTAAAATTCACCATACAGCCTATGTTAGCCTTAGACTCATGGCAATCCTGTTTCAGTTTCCCAAGTGCTGAGAATACAAGTGCACATCACCCTCCTGGGTAAATCAGTTTCTCCAGGAGTATTCATAAATATCCCACTTGGAACATGATATCTATCTTTCCCTATATAAAATCTCAACAGATAGAAAATACATTAAAGCCTTCATGATCCAATTCAGTTCTAAGGAGAGCAGAGTCTCTCATTCACACCAACTGAGTGCATTTTGTCTCAGGCACTCAAATCTCCACAGTCCACAAAATGACCATGGCTCCTGTCTGCATGGAGTTTACTGTGGAGTACCAGAAAACACTCCCATGGGTAGAAGAGTAATGCTACTGAGTTTTTTTTATATAGTTAGAGACTTAGCTTCTGCAGTAGCAGCTTACAGACACATTTTATTCCTCAGTTAAAACATGCACATGTTTTGAAAGCAGCCGCTATTAAAGTGCTAAGTAACAAATAATGTATTCTATCATTTATTTGGCATTAAGAAACACTTAATTTGAATAAAATCTTCAAGAATAAACACTTCCCACATTAATTGTGCTTAAGACATAAATATCAATACCCTGGAAATTTTCAACAAGTTCAGACTGCAGCATTAATTTCATATCAAAAGCACAGCCAAGGTGTGGTTTTCCCCAAATCTGTAACATATTTACATCAAATTGCCAGGCATAATTTTGAAATTAATTAGAATTCAGAGCATCTGTTTCCTTGATATTAACTAACAATTTAAAACTAAAAAGAAATACATGCTTTAAAAACACTCAGTCGTACCACTCACCATGTAACAGCATCCTTGGCAGGTACAGCCTCTTTTGTGAAATCTGTATTTCTTAGCACAAATACTTATATTCAAAAGCCACCAAACTGTACCTAAGATGTACTTTGATACTTTTGCCAGTTATTTTCAGATGATCATTCAGTAACAGTTCTAGGATCTTACCTTTATGTTTAAGTTCATTTCATTATTATCATCAATAAAGCTGCTTTTAACCATTATGTTTTCCAGTTTTAGATCTCTATGCACTATATCTACCAAGGAAATAGACAAATGAAATGAACAATGGAAAAATAATTAGAAAGAACACAAATAGGATAGATCAATGTATTTACAGACCAACTTCCACCACTAGATACGAGGGAAGGCTGATGTAATTTCTCCCCATTCTACTCTGCCTTGCAGATCCCCTTCTCCATATCAGCATCAGGAGCCATTTTGTTTGTTTGTTTTTCTCATCTTTACTTGTCCCCCTGGTGTCCCAGCCTGGTGCCCGAGCCTAACGAGTGGGGAGAAGGAATTGTACAAGATGGCATTCCTAGGAAGAGGGAGAAGGAGGCAGACTGAGTCCCAACACAGGCTAGCTATATCCCTGGGTTTATAAATAGGGGATTGTGCCTATACATAGGTTACAGTCAATATCAACATTTTAATATATTGTAACTTGGCTACACGTGTATAAACTGTATTTAAGTGCATTTTCTATAATATCAATATACACTTTCCTTCTGTTCATATGTTAAAATTAAAAACACAAATCTTGGGACACAGTTGAACAGGTCAAAGTGCAGGTGAGATTTTTACCTGCATTCAAATAATTATGTATCAAACATTCCTTTGTAAATAACCAATTCAGTTCATGCCCGTAGCAAAACTAAGTTCTCATAGAAACCTCTGTTCCTTCTGCTGCAAACCTAAGGCTGCTCTAAAAAGTAGTCTATTTTTTAACATACAGATTTTTAAAATTTTTTACTTGCTATTTTTATTTTATTTGTATGAGTACATTACCTGGGTGCATGTAAGTGCACCTGTGTCATGCAATGCCTATGGAGGTCCAAAGAGGACATTGGATTCCTTTGAAACTGGAGTTATGGACAATTGTTAGCTGCCATATAGGTGCTGGGAATTGAATCTGAGCCTTCCACAAGAGTAGCCAGTGCGCTTAACCATTGAGCCATCTCTCTAGCCCCAACCATCTAAAATTTTAATATTATTAGTACACAAATATTTTAGGAAATTTCACTTTGTTCACTGATCTGTCTACACTGGTTTTGAGCATATTAGCTGCTTTTTTAACTTCTAAAAAAGAATGACAGGAATTTCATGCTTTTCCATATACAATGTAACTGTTTACTTGCATTGTTGCTAATTAAAAAAAATATATATATATATAAATAAAAAAGAAAGAATGGAAGACTTACTTATTATCCAGTTGATATTACTAAGTTCTACTGATGTGATTACAAATTCTAAATACAATCACCTTTAAACAAATATGATATCTGCATTTAAATAGATTCAGAAAGCGGGACAATCCTCTTCTTACCATTGCTGTGAAGGTATGCTATAGCTGATGCGAGATTCTGAATGATGAGTCTTGTCTCATTCTCTGAGAAGTGCCCTTTCTTTTCCAGAACTTCTTTGAGTTCTCCATCCTCACACAGCTCCATCACAAGGTACATTTTCTGGCATTATGTATTTAAAAGATAGAACAAGAGAAAATAAATTATAAAGCACAGTATCTTTGAAATGTTATATATTACAGATGATCGCAATCCTAATGAATTTATTCATTTAAAAACATGTCTTATTTACTGTATACAGGTTATTGTACTGGACATTAGATGAACAGAGAAGCACGAGATATGGTGTGGACCCTCACAGTAGAGTTTTAATATCATGTAATATGTACTAATGGTCCAACATGCCATGGGGTTGTAGAGGAGAGGTAGCCTCTGCCTGAAGAATGCTTACCAAGGAGAGTTCAGTCTGAAGGTCTGAACAGTGATTTCTGGGTAGAGAATGTGAGAAAGAATAGGCAGATCATGTACAAAGACCCCAAAGCTTGAAACAACACTGGCTATTAAAAGAATAGGAAGCAGCTCAGTGTCTTGAGGGGGAAGTTATACATCAGTTTTGCATTTCTAGGTAAACATTCCAACAGTGATGTACAACAGGGCTCAGCAAATTTTTCTATAAAGACCAAACCCAGAGTAAACACAGTCACTGCAGGCAGCTCAACGACTACAACACAATGCTGTATTTATAGACTCAGAAATTTGAGTTTGGTATCATTTTAATGTCATAAAATATTACTCTAGTACATTCTGTCAATAATTTGGACATGTAGAAAAACTTAGCTTATTGGTCCTACAAAAGCAGCCAGCAGGCTGCCTGAACTCACAGCTGTTCATGTTAATAGGGGTCACTTTTATGGCACGGCTAGAAACAAGAAAGGGGGTGTCTTGGATATTTCTTATACACTCAGCCATCTCACTGACCCTCACTTTCTCCTTTTCTTCACTCTAGAACCCCACCCTCATGGAATGGTACCACCCACAGTGGGTGGGTCTTCCCAGTACAAACCTAATCAAGCAATCCTTTACAAGAACAGCCAAAGACTGACCTAATTAGGAAAGCCCTCACAAGTATGCTTGGAGGCTTGTCTCCCAGGCAATTGTAGAGCCTGTCAAGTTGATAATCAATACCAACCATTACAGGCGAAAGACAAAGATGTGGAAAATATTGAAGGGACAGTGGGACTGGTGACTACCTGGGTGTGAGGGGCAAGGAAATAAATTGCCTCTTTTGTATTTGCCATTTCTTTAGAGACATGTTAAGTTGTCTTTGGATATTCCAACAGTAAAGCCATCTACTGTGTCAAAAAGAGTCCCAACGACAAAGCAAACCTTTTCCATGGGCTGTGCCATCAGACCAGCCTGCTGCCCTCCATGCCTCCATTCTAACCTGTACTTCTAGGTTTTGTTGTTCTGAAGATTTGGGGGCCGGATTCTGTTCTTAGAACAGCTGTTAATACAACTTCTGTGTTCAATCAGTAGGCATTCAACAGAAAGAGCATGTGAATCCCTTTCTTCTTATAGCCACCATTCTGAATTTCAGGCTGCTTTAGGATTTCAAATGTATCTGCAACATCTGATACATAAATAAGCTTTTGAACTGGACCATACTGTTTTCATTGATAGCACTACAGGATCTCTGAGAACATGAAATGGTAAGTGAACTATTTAAAAGGGAAAGTTGCACTAGCAATAGTTACAACATAAATTGGTACCAACTCTAAATAAGTACCTTGATCAGTTATGGTACTAAAGCTTATGACCTAAGTCCTTTAACATTGTTAGAAATAATTATGCAGGTCTGAAGAACATTTAAACTTACAAGAAACTACTGCACAAAGTGATTAATCAGCAGTATACAACCAATCAGACAGTCATTTCCTTAAGACAGCTTCAATGCAAAGTCTAGACATGTGTGTTTGTGGGGCAGAAGGATCATATCTGGTTTATGTGAATCAGAAGCAAACAAATACACAAGGAGAAAGTCACAGACAGCTATTTCAGGTGTCTTCAACTTCTTGTAGATTTTGGCCCCTGACTGTGCCCAAGATGGAGTTATAGACTAGTTTAGCCATGTGCTTAAACAAGTTAAGAACTCGAAAAAATTCATCTAACAATAATTTCCAGACACTGGACATCAGGTAGCATAGAGCAGTACTGGGAGGAGCCCATGCAGATGGTGAGATGTGAGGAGCAGTGCCCTGTGGACTTAGATAACATCGTGGGGCCTGCAGAGCACATCAACCGTGATGGACGGGGAGGAAGGCCTCTGGAGACCTGCAAAGGCCCTGTACAAATCCTACAGGAGCACAACGTTGGCAACACATGCAGACCCGGTAAGCTCTAGGAGTTGAAGTGGTGCTGTAAATCCAGAAAGCCAGTACAACTAAAGTTCCCAGGAGAGAGTATCAAAGAAGGGAAAGCCACACAGAGAGGAACAGTCTGTGTTCCCCATTAGCCAGAGTGAGAAATCCTATAATTCATGTGGCACGGGGGAGAGAGAGAATGTGTACACAGAAGGGTTGTACCTCAGCAAAGGGAAAAGCTAGTCCCAGAAAGGTTGCTCCCCTGCCACCAACGAAAGCTAAAGCAAGCTTTAAAGCGATCAAAGTGTTTCCATCTTCAAAGACTGCTCAATAATTATTCCAAGAGCCAAGAGTGGTGACACGTGCTGTCTGTAATGGAAGTTTATGGGAACTGAGGCAGAAGGTTTGCTAATTTTAAGCGGTCAGGATTGTCTAAGGAGACCCTATCCTCCAAACCAAAAATCATCTACAAGAATATAAAAATCTAACACCTGCAAAAGGTAAAATTTGATATAGGTGTCCTATTCAGGGACAGGCATTCTGCAGTCTCTCATTCTCTGTGCTTTGACTGACTGTGGCTTTCTGGGTTAATCACCATCTGTTTCATGAGGAAGCTTCACTGAGAAGAGTCGAGAGATGCATTAATATACTTTCTGGCCCCTGTTCCCTGAGCCTTCAGGGTAGAGGTTACATTGTAGATGTCAATTAGGGCTGGACACCTTACAGATACTTATTCTCTGTGTTTGACCAGTTGTACAACTTTGTAATAGTCTCCATTTGTTTCACAAAGATGACTCTTTTATGAGTGGTGAGAGGTACACTTTTCTAAAGATATAAAGATACATATTTAGAATACAGTAAGAAATTACATTGGTCTGAGAATGTGATAAAAGTAGGCTTTTCTCCAGGATCTATGGCATCTCTGGCCATGTGTATTTGGCTATATTTACAGAACCACACATGAGTTCCCCCTACTGTACTGGTCTTAAGTCTAATTAGATAGCTGTTGATTATGGACAAAATAAAAGTACAACCACTGTACCAGCAGATATTATTTGCTGGGCTGATCATTGTTGTGATTCATAGAGTTTATAGTTGGATGGAATCATTGATTGATTTTTCTCTCTTGGCAGTTTGCATTATATCCTCTAGGCAGCTGGGAAGTTACTCAAATGAAATTATAGCAATAGTTAACAGCATACACAAGACCCATGAAAACACAAGTCAGACAAAAACACAGCACAAAAGTGAGGAAGTGGGTAAGAAGCTCCAATTTTAGCTAAAGAACGATTGGCAACCAATAACTAACTACTGGGAGAGGTAGAGCTGGTTTTCTTTAAGTGTGTGATGCTTAATAGGATGACCAGGTTCTAGTGGATGGGCAAACGCCAAAGGACTTTTGGCGATACAACTTGGTTCAACAGGCCTTAACATATATGACAGAGTACAGGAAATCTGGCAAATGGAGTTAAAGAGGAGTACAGATAGGGGAGGGGGTCTAAACATGATCAAAATATATGAAATTCCAAAAATTTCAGTTTAAAAAGGTTACATCTATAATATCTGGCATCCAATTAAAAGCTAGTGGCCAGGCATAATAGTCCACTCCTGAAATTCCAGTTCTAAGGAGTTGGGACAGGAAGTTTATAAGTTCCAGGCTAGTCTGGGCTACATAGGTCCTTCTAGACCATCCTGGCCTACATTGCAAGACCCTGTATTAAAAGACAAAAATAAATAAATAAATAATAACAGATATACAAAGTAAGAAAATATAGCCCATAACAAAGGGGAGGGAGCCCATCAAAACTTCTCTGACACACCTGATAAAATTAGTAGGCAAAGATCATTAAAAGAGTTACTATCACTATACTGGGGAAGGAGGAGACACTGAGCATGTTAGGGTCACGTGTGGCATATACACACACAAGGAACTTGAATTCCTCCTGGGAGAGCTCACTAACACAGTGTTAGAGAAAACATCAATGAATCTCAACACACAGCAGATTAGAAATTATACAAAACAAGGCCAGAAAAAATACTGAAAAAAAAAAGAACAAAATACCAATACACTATGACCAATGTCAAGCCATCTAACATATCTGCTAAAAATTCTCAAAGGTAGGGTAATAGAAGACAGAAAAGAATATTTGAAGAAGTAGTAACCAAAATTTTCCTAAATTTGATGAAAATCCAAATTACAGACAGAAGTTTCATGAACCCCAAAGAAACATGAAGATAACTTTATTTACCAAGAAACATCATAATTAAGCTGCTTAAAACTCAGGATAAAGAACAAAGTTATTTAAAGAATATCTGGAGATAAAATAAATCACAACTTGGGGATAGAGGTTTATCTCAGTGGTAAAGCAGTTCTTAGCATGAACAGGCCCTGGGTTCAACCCACAGCATCACACACACAAAACAATAACTGTGATTCTGTTATCAAACACTTCTAGTGAATGAAGTATAGTGTACAACCCAAATTGACTAGTTCTGGCTACATTAGAGACTGGAAAAGAGAATGAAGAATAGCTAACATTCCACAAGAGAGATGCCATCACAAAATCCATTGTCCCATTTATTCCTTAACCCTTCAACCACCAGATGAATCAACATTGGTACTGAGTCCATTTTACAGATATGAAAATTACATATAGAGAGGTCAAATAACCTGTCCATGTTCTCATGGCAAATAAATGGTGAAATCAGGATTCAAACCATCTGACCCCAGAGTATACATACCTAACCACCATAGTATATTGATTCCAAGTGGAGGAAGGAATGCCCACATTTACACACTAAACAAAGCTAAAGTTACAGGCAGTTAAAAGTAGAGGATAACACTTAGAAACGAAAAAAGATAAAACACAGGGGAAAGACAAAGATAACGAAGCGTGTTCTACATTGTGCCAATTTGGTTACAAAGCTAAGCTTGAAAGATCATATGACAATAACCAAAGGGTCTCTAGTGGAGAGACTTAAAACAAATACAAAAAAAAGCCATCTCTCAGGAAGCTCTAACTCACTGTTTGTGTATGAAGTCATTCCAATTTTAAACATTTGTTTCCCACAAGCCAGCCAGAACATATAGCTAAAGCCATCAATCTAATCATCACACACCTAATTATACAATCAATAATAAATGTCCTCCAGAATGTTCTCATCAATCTCTAGTGACAGACTCATGCCAAGGACATGAGCAGCTGTGCCCCAAAGGGATCCTTTGGAATGGAATGATATTCATTTTGTAATAACAGCCTTCAAAATGCAGCCCCTGATAAAGCTTTACCTTAGGCGTCTCAAACACTTGTTCCAGATGTATGATGTGTTCATGTTTGACGCTTTTTAGGATGTTCACCTCCCGTTCAAGTAACTTCACAGCAGAGCTTCCAGCCTAAGTCAATGAAGAAGCACAGACTGCAGGTGGGAATGCCACACTTACTTTCCTCGACATAAACTACGCTGTTTAATGCCTTTCCTACATGTGTGAGTATTATCTTTCTTAAGTGATATCATGCACTTTGTCCCAAAATCAGATTAAATTATGCCTTTCCTACGTGTGTGAGTATTCTCTTTCTTAAATGATATCATGCATTTTGTTCCATAATCAGATTCAATTATGCTACTTCTTTCCTTTGTCAAATTTCAGGTTGTATTTAATTTGAACTCAAAGCACATCTTTGGACTGTTTCCATAAATTAGCTGCAACATGATCCCCGACCCCTCACAAAACCATTCCAATTTTATATATCTCTTTTTATATTTCCTTCAAAATCACACTGATTCTTAGATATTAGCACAATAGAAACAAAATCTGCCAGGGACATCAATGGGACCCTACATTTGCCCCTGTACTTACTTCCCGGTCTCCCTGTTAACTACAGAGACAAAGAGACCTGCCTTCAAACCGACCCAACCCCAATTTATCTCCTAACATCTAATCCTTACCATGCCTGGTATAAAAAGTAAAGTCAAGAGTTCTCTAGGGAGCACAAGGACTTCATCCCAGTGTAGGTAAGTGATTGCCTACATTATCTAAGAAGTTCTAGGAGCTTCCTCTACCTTAACCTCTCCCCAGATCATCAGCGCCACTGATCTGAAATTGCCATTATTTGAAAGTATATATTCTCCTCCCTAAAGGGGCATTTCTATGTGAAAATATTCTTGAAAGAGGTAACAAAGGACCTGTTCCTCTACCCATCCCCAGTTTGAAAAGTTCATAATAGTTCTTAAAGGGACTGATAAGAAAGCAAACATTTTCTAGTTAAAATTTTACTTAGGGTCATTCTTGCTTCCAGTTCTCTTTACTGTTCATCCTTCACCATCTTTGAGTGAGTAGCTTCCTGACCACTCTGTTCCACCCTGCCCATGAAGGATGAAAGCACATTTTAAGGTTAACGGAGAGGCCCATCAGAAATAGCAACTGTGAGTGGTAAATTCTCATCTAGAGAGATATGGAAAGTCAACATGACTTCTCCTGATAGTCATCTCAATTCTGTTCCTGCCTCCTTCCTCAAATGGCTTGACCTGTACATAATACAGTAATATATGTCCAGTTCATATACTGACAGTGTCGTTTTATTTTACTACTTTAACGTGCTGTAATCCCATTATCAGTATGTAAACCAGAGAGTAATTCCTACACTTGCAAATAAGTTTTTTGTCTATATAAACCCAAATCAGAGCCCCTAATCCCACCTGGCAACAAAAAAAGTCAAAGAAATATCACCTTAGGCAGTGCTGTGGTTTGCCACCTAGAGTCCTAAAGAATTACCTAATTTTCTTTAAAGGCTCTTAATTGCTTTATTAAAATTGATATGTCATATCATTAAACTCAAGGAAAAATCTATTGGTCATTTTTATAAAAAGAATGTATACACCCTACTACTAAAATTTATATATTCAATATTTATTAAGACAAATCCAAGGAGAAAATGCCACAATGGTGTCATTATGATTTTGTCCCCAGGCATAGAAATTTTCAAAGCTGATAACAAAGTCTGAGGTCTTAGACTATACCCAAAGGAAAAGCCCAGTCTACCACATTAAGGAGGAACGCAGTATGAAGGACAGGACATACAAGGCAACAGCAGACTAGATTGGGAGAAGGGTTAGCTAACAATGAGGAGGAAACAGAAGACAACTGCATGGAAGGAGAACACCTCAGGAGGAAGCACTGGGCCTTCCAGTGAAGACATCCCTAGCCACAGTCCTAAGCCTACACATACTGAGCACCAACCCTAACTTTGAACTCATTCTAGTGAAGCTTATCTATGTGGTTATATTGGTGATTCCAATGCTTCCTTTAGTATTTTCCAGACAGAACTTGTTTACTTGGGTTCAGAGACTACTAGTCCATTCACAGGAGCATCAAGAAATGCCCACACTTCTACAGCAATCAGCTAGTCCTGATCCTCAAGGTCAGACGTAGTCTGTATGAGTGTGGAAAGCTGCAGTGGCCACCCTTGCCCCACCCTGGGACTATATTCTGGGATGCTGCACGAGGAAGCTTACCTTCTCTTTATTCACTTTTTTAATTGCCCATTTAGATCCAGTTTCCTTGTCTGTAGCTTCAGTGACCATCCCAAAGCTCCCTTGTCCCAATACTTCTCCAAAGATATAGAATTCCTGGAGATAAAACAAGAGTTGCTTTGTCTCTGTGGCATTCATCAGGCATCGAGAATAATACTGGCAGATACCTGACCAAGGGAAGAGAAACTCTGTTCCAGGGTAAGACCAAATACAAGGCACTACAGATTTGCTTCCAAATTAGCAAATATACCTTAAGTAGCCAAAGCTAAGTTTTTATGATTTTTGTTAAATGTCTGCTTTTTGGAGGAAGACCATGAAACTTCTAATGCTAAAAAGTTCAAAAATATAGCAATTAATCTCTTTCATGCTACACATTATAAAATAATATCAATATGAAATCTCATAAAAAATTAAATTTAAAAGGGAATATTAGTACATATATACATATGAGTTTACATATATATGTGTAAACAATATATTCACTGTTCTAGTAACTCTTGCTGGGACAAAACACTCTGACCAAAACCAACCTGGGGAGGAAAGGGTTTATATGCCTATACATCGCAATCACAGCTCAGTCTTGAGGGCAGTCAAGGCAGGAACCCGGGGGCAGGAGCTGAAGCACAGACTACAGTGGAACGCTGCTGACTGGCTTGCTCCCCTGGCCTGTGCTCAGCCTGCTGTCTTATACAACCCAGGACCACCTGCCCAGGGCTGGCACTGCCCACAGTGGGCTGGGCCCTCCCACATCACTCACCAATCAGGAAAATGCCCCACAGACATGCCCACAGGCCAATCTGATAGAGAAAATTCCTCACTGAAGTTCCCTCTTCCCAGGTGTGTCAAGTTGACAACTAAAAGGATCCAGAACATTCACACAAACAAAAACATCCCCAAACTCAGAGTTGTACTATGAAATCAACACTAACAACCACACAACAGCCTGGGGCACAGCACAGTGACAGAGCATTTGTCTGACACAGACAGGCCCTGGGTTTGATCCTCAAACAAAACATAAAAGACCAAAAAACAATGAACTAATTCATTCTTTACCTAGAAGTGCTTACCTTCCTATCTACATACTAGTTTTCTTATCTTAAAATCTGGTTTTAGAAAAGACAATGAATATATAACAGAAAACTAATATGTCAGAAGCATAAAGAAAATATACACTACCTACACTATGATCATCTAGACCAAGAATCTTTCTAATTGATGATTTAACTTTTTTTACAATGAGAAAATGTTCTGGTTTTGCCAACAGTGGCATTACAGTTCACAGCACAAGGTCAAAACCACACAACTCACTGTGTTTTTATTTCTTATGAATTGGTGAAGAGATCTGCTTCTGTGATCCAAACTGTCTCCAGAGCACTGATGACTTTCTGGACCCACCATGGGGACTAGCACATGAGACCAGGCAAGTGAGTGCCACCAGGTAAAGCCTCTTAGGGTCCTGCATCACAGCCTTCCCTGGAGACGTCACTCTATGTGTGACCCCTTCCCCTGCGCCCTCACACAGGTGCTCCACTGCTGGACTTACACTGCTTTTGTATCTTTTTCTTTCCTAAAACAAGAATGAAAGCCCAGTGAAGGCTTTCCCACTGTGGTGGTTTGAACGACTGTCACCTGCCCATAGGCTCCAAGTATCTGGATGCTTGATCCCCACTTCGTAGTGATGTTTGGGGAGAGTCAAGGATCCTTTAGGAGGTGTGGCCATGCTAGAAGACACATGTCACTGGGGGAGGGCTTGGAGAACTCTTAAGCCTTGCAGGATTTCCTGTCTCTTTCTGCTTCCTGTGCCTGCTTGAAGATGTGATTGCTTGGCTTTCTTCTTCAGTCACCTCTGTCACCATGCCAACCCCACCATTATGGACTCTAACCCTCTGAACCATAAGCTCAAATAAACATTTCCTTCTGTAAGTTGCCTTGGTCATGGTGTTTTATCACAGCAACAAAAAAACAACTAACACAGCTGCTTAGCTTCGCAACCTGGTGACTGTCCGGGTCTCCTCTCCCTCAGCATGGTACAGCCGTCTCACATGTTGTTAACACTTGCTGTCTTATTCGGGCTCCTTTTTTCTTCTAAGATGGTTCCTTAAGGAGCTACTTATTTTGTATCTCTTGGAAGGCCTAATTCTGTCCTCCTCCCTAATACTACACAATAGCATAATAGCGAGACTCAAAGTCAGAACACTTAGACAATTAATGGCAAAAATGAGGACATTTTAATTTTGTTATATTTATATACAACTCCCACCTCTATGATATATGATTTAAATTAAATATTAGATAAAATGATCATTTACCTACTTTTCCCCTCAGAACAAAATCATCCCTTCAAAGCTACTTCCCAGATTTTTCCCTCCAAATGTTCATCTCTCTATAAACAGAACCATAATACAGATGCAGTATTGTAACACTGGTCTAAGAATTTTAAAATAAAGAACAGCCAATTATGTTTTGCAATTCAGTTTTCTCTTCAACACACTGTTTTGATACATCATCACATACTGATGAAAATTAAGAGAAATGACTTATAATTGCTAATGATTTTAAGAGGATGGCATGAAAATGATATTTTAGATCTTTTATTGATATCAGAAGTTTGTGACAGTGCAGGGTGTAAAAAGCATGTGTGATATGATCTCTTTATGAGCATGGGTATACATGGAGGTGCTAACCTTGATGTCAGGAAAGATTTTGATCTAAATATTAAGAATGGTTATCTAAAGCCAAGCATGGTAGTACACATCTTTAATGCCAGAACTCAGGAGGTAGAGGCAGGCAGATCTCTGTGAGATTGAGGACATCATGGTCTACATAGTGAGTTCCAGGCCAGCTACAGAGAGACCCTGTCTCACAAAAAAGAAAAAAAATAGCTATCTGGGGACTGAATGGGTCATAGGTTAAGAACATTTGCTTCTCTTGCAGAGGACCTAGGTTCGATTCCTAGCAGCACATGGCAGCTTACAACAATTTGTAACATCAGTTCTAAGAGATCCGATGCCTTCTTCTGGACTCCACAGGTACCAGGCACACATGTGGTATACATATACATGTAAGCAAACATGCATATTAAATAAAAATAAGTAAATCTTTTTAAAAAGCTATCTATGGGCAATAGAACTGTGAATGATTGATTGTAACTTTGTTTTTTATACCCTCAGAAATATTTGAAGTGTTTATAATGAGCCTATCCATGTTAATGAGGAAAGAATGTTGAATTTTAACTATAACAGTTAAGGTTATTTCTCAAAAGTATGCATAAATTAAATATTTTATAATCTTGTAAAGAAAATCTTGTAAAGACAAACTAGTACACTCATGGAGAAGCAAAGGTGGTAGGTTTTAAATTGGTTCTGTCTTTAACTTTCTATCTACATTTTTGTAATTTTTCACAATAAACACATTTTGCTTTTAGAAAGGATCTTACAGCTAAATTTAAACCTTGGTAAGTTTATGATTGTTTTAAGTATGGGCATTTTACTTAAAGAGAGGAGACTTGTACTTTTCAAATCAAAATATCTCACTGAATTTTCCTAATCACACCAAATAAATTGACAAAACAGGTTTTTAAAGTCACTTGACCTCAATGTAATGTTTTATAATTGTTTCTGATATAGTTTCTTTAATCATATGCTAATGGGACACATTTTTACATTTTAACAAGCTGTCTTTGGAGCATGGCATACATGAGCATCATACTGCATCATTTCCATCCTCTCCACATTCTTTTTGAGACAGGGTCTCCCTGCGCCACCGGTTGGCTTAGAACTTGCTATGTAGATCAGGCTGGCCTTGATCTCACAGAGATATGCCTGCCACTGCCTCCCAAATGCTGGGATAAAATATGTGCGCCACCACACCCAACAAAATGGAGACATTTTAATTTTTAAATAGTTGTATTTCTTTTCTTGTGTGTACACATTCATGTATGTGTACACATGAGTTTCTGTGGAGACCAGAGATCAACACCAAGTGTCTTTTTCCACCACTCTCCACCTTATTTTTTGAAGACAAGTGCTCTCACCGAACCTGGAGCTCACCGATTTGGCTCCACTGACTGGCTGCCAAGCTCCAGGGACCCGCCTGTCTCTTCTTTCCCAGCACTGACACAACAGGCTGCACTGCACCCAGATCTTTACATGGGTTCTGAGGATGTGAATCCCAGTCTTCAGGCTGTACAGCAATCACCATACTGAATGAGCCATCTCCGTATCTCCTAACTCATTTATTTATAATTAGACTCATACATTATAATTAGGAAGAAAAATGTGGATATTTAGTCAATCTGGAAAAATGGAGAGGTCACCAAATCAGTGAACCATGTGAGCTATGTAAAATCATTTGGCCTCTGCATCTTCAAGAAGTCTGTATTAAGACTATACATACTGCCTTTAGGAAAAGCTAAGATTCTTAGATCAAAATGCCACCTCCCTCCCCTTTAATTAAAGTCCATTTGGACCTTGAAGAACAGAAAATAATCTGCTTTTTTTTCTTTTTTAGTAAAAACTTTGAGGTACTTTTTAAATGTAATTTCTTTCTGTCTCTACTACCTTTTCTGGGAGACTGATTTTTACATTATTTTTCTCATTAACCATTGACTTCAAAGAAACCTGAAAGTTTCTAGTTAGCTTTAGCTTCCTATGTACCTCAATGTCAGTTCCATTTGCCATCCTTATGTGAGGGACTTTTCCTTCTGTGACGTTGCCCCGATTCCACTGTGGTTGAGAGGCTTTTCTTTCTACGTTTGCGACTTTTGTGGGCTAGAACCAAAAAGGAATTTTGGAAAACAACTCTTAAGATGTAATATTCTTGGTAATGATGAACTCTAATTTAGATGGTATGATAAACCCTGAACTGATAACTCCGTGTTTGCTGTATACACAATAATTTACTGTCTTTTCCGAATCCTGGGTGCTACAGTTCATTGGCTCATTATAATAAGGACCTTAAGGTGAGGGTGAAAGTGTGAAAAAGGTTCAAGTTTGAATGAGTCTAACTTTTCCTAAACTTCCTGCTCTCTCCCTCCAAACTTGTACTAAATTAACAGCAGTCTTCCACAGTGTCTCTTCACACAGATGTTAAAATAAGCCCAGTCAGTTAGCTGGGTAGCCAAACACTGGAAATCATGCAAACCACCTTTGTAAAGTACATTTGAAATCTAAATAGATAACTAGAACTTGGTATTAAATAATGAAGCCTCAGGCACACTTTAACCATTACCATAAAACTCACTCTGTGTCAGTTCAAAAAAGTGCTCAAAAATTCCTATTTAACTGAATTGGGAAAAAAACATTTTTTTCTGCATAACCTATATTTTTGAGACAGAATCTCACAGGTGACCTAGAAATCACTGTGTGAAACAGACTGTCCTGAATCTCACAGAGATCTGCCTGCCTCTGCCTCCCAAGTACTGGGATTAAAAGCATGCATGATCATGCTCAGCTTGTATCACCTATTTTAAGAACTGGAATTGTTTAGGCTCCCAAGAGGTAATTTGGACAGTGGTTGAAAGTTGAAAATACCAACTTTGCTTGCCACTACTACAAAAGAGAAATGTTTCTTTAAGAACATTAAGACGGTGATAATGAATTAGCTGCGGAGGGCTCACGGGATGGAGGTGGGGAGTCTAGGGATGGTAATGGAGGGAAACATCAATTTGTGTGGGGATGCAGAATCTTCAGTATTTACCATATCTTTCACAAAAGCTTCTCTGCTACCATTTCTTTCTTTCTTTTTCTCTGATGAAGCTAAAATTTCTGTACTACCAATACTTGACGTCTGTGACATTTCCACCACCAACACTGGAGAATTGCCTGTTTTACACAAACAGAGTCGATTACTCTGAGAAGAAGAACAGTGGGGGCATTTGTCAGATTTTTTATCCACGCCATTGTCAGCCATTTGTTTAAGTTTTCAACAAAAATAACTTGAAAGAGATGTTTCTAGTTTCTGAGGAAGAAAAGATCAGGATGTGGTGATGCTGAAAACTGCAGCTTCTGGTTGGTGAGGTCCTCAGGCTAATGAGGCTCTGGGCTTCACATGAGAGCTGTGGACAGAAAACAAGTCATTGTTTAGCAAATTCCTAATTCCCTAATATCACTCTCCTAAAAAATCACAGGAAAACCCACTACCAACATCAAAATATCCTCCCGAAACATGAAAGTTAATGCTCACAACAAAACTGGACTAGTAAAAGGGTGAAGAACATTATCTAAGTTGGCATGATGAATGATCTTGTTTTTTAAAAAGAAATAGAATAGACAATATTAATTTATTTTACAATGATCCTTAGTAATTTATATGAAACTTTTAATCATGGAAATATATGTATATATTATAGAAGGTGTGAGTGTATATGAAATTTAGTCAATTTCTTTTTAAAAATGTGGGGGCGTTCTTGAGACAAACTCTCACTATGCATCTCAGGCTGGTCTGGGATTCATAATGTGTAGTGCAGACTGGCCTCAAACTCAGGCTCCTTTTGCCCCAACCTCCTAGTGCTTGGATTGCACACATGCAAAAATAAGCCTGGCTTAAAATATATTTCTTAACGTGGACTATGGCTTTAAAAGATTTAAAAATACTAGTGTAAAACACATATTACTGTGGCTTCAAGATTTAAAGCCATAGTCTATTAGCTAATAGCCTCAGAGAAAATTTTCCTTATACGCTTTACAAAGGAATGGATAATTTGATTTTACAAAGTGATCTAATTCTTAAAAGTTCAAAGGCAGTACTAAAAGTAGCCTCACACATATATAGGAATGAGTAGATGGACTTTTTCCTGCACTTAGAATTTCTATGTGCAGAATTCTACCAAAGCCGGATTCACTAACTGCTGTATGGTAGCAAGCTGAAAAGATCTGGGCTGAAGAGGGAAGGAGAAATTCACTGTGCAACACATGTTAGAGGATGCTTTGGGTAACTCACAGAAGTAACCAGGGGAATATTATTATGATTTTGTGTCATAATAGCTCAGATTCTCTTTGAAAGTATATTTACAGACACAGGTGCATTGGGTTTAGAGATACAGAATATACCTTTGTCCTTTGAAATATAATAAACTAGCTAGAATAAGAAATTAAATATCTTTATTTCCTAAAGAAATCTATTCTTGGTCCTAGATACCTAAGACTGGTCATTTATTTTCATTAACTAAGTTTATTCTTTGACAATTTCACACATCTACAAAATGCATACTGATCACTCTCACTGTCCCCCACTCCCATGTTCTTACTGCCCCATCCACCACCCTTCCCAGAAATCTCTTTCTCATGCTCATGTCTATTCCTTTTGTCTTATGACCCACTGAATTTAACGAGGGCCTTCTGTGTGACCCCAAGTTCACAGCTATACACTGAAGTCTGATGGGTTCAGAAGTGGGTACATAAATGAAAACAATGGTTCCCCCCCTCTCAGAATGTATTAATAAGCAATAATCCAGCAATAAGGGGTAGGGTCCTGTTAGCCCATTCTGCTTCCATGACTGATTAATAAGGGCAGTCTGTGCAGGCCAGGTGAAGGTTAACTGAAGTTATGAGTTCATGACTGCAATGACTATGCTGACTCTAGAGGATGGTGTTTCACAGCTCCTCCACCCTATCTTCCACACGATCCTTGAGTCTTTGAGAGAGTGGTATAAATATTTTATTTTGGGTTAAGCCCTCAACTATCACTTATTCTCAGTATCTTGGGCTGCAAAAAGAGACTTCTCTGGTTAAGGCTAAGAGTAGCTTTTTTGTTTAAGTATAAAAAAGCAGGCTGATGCTTTTAAAGATTCGTTTTTAGGAGACTGGAAAGATGGTTCAGCAGTTAAAGAGCACATGCTGTTCTTACAGAAGGCCCAAGTTCAGGTCCCAGCATACACATTAGGGAATCCACAACTGCTTATAACTCCAGCTGAGGGGATCCTATGCCCTCTTCTGGACTCCGTGGGCACATCACACATGCACAAACCCACACACTGACACATATACACATAATTAAAAGTGTTTAAAGACTGGTTTTAATAAAAAATGAGTGCTGAATTGTATAAACTCCTTATTAATTTGCTTATCATGTTTTTGTTACTGGATCTTTTGATGTGTGATATTATATTTAAATTTTTCCTAATATTAAAGCATTCTTATTTTTATGCTATAGACCCTATATGATCATGATAGATGATTCTTTTAGGATACTGAAAAACTGGCAGGTTTGTATTTTAAGCTTTCAATTTTACTTATTATAACTTAGCTTGTAATTTTCTTTTCAGACACATTTGTTAGTTTTTGGTACAAGATGCTAGCTAGCTTCATAAAATAAATTAGACACCTTTCAAATTTGCAATGCCTAATAATAATTCACATGGCATGGCAACCACCAGGTCCATGGGATTTTATAAAAGACATTACTAGCTGTTTATCCAATATTTATTCCCCCATGTTTCTTTACTATCAGAACTGTGGCCTTGTTTGAGGCTTATCAACATCCTGTATTTCCTGGCTTCCCTTGCAGCCATGTGACTTGGGGCACAGAAGCTTCTACAATGAAGTCAGTGCTATACTCAAAAAATTTATGTTCTGAAGGCTGGAGAGATTGCTTAGTAGGTAAAGCACTTGTACAACCATGAATATCTGTGTTGAGAACTCCATGACTCATATAAATGGGAATGGGTATGCACACTGGAATCCCTGGAGTCCCACAGCAAGAAGGGAAGTGAGCACCTGAGAATCCATGGAGACCCGAGGCCAGCTAGCCTAGTACAGGCAGTGGTGACCAAGAGACCTGGTCTCAAACGAGGTGGAAGGTTATCCTCGGACTTCTACACATGCATAGTGGCATGCATGTTCCTGCACTAACACACCAAAAATGCACAGAGACACTTCAGTAGAGGGAACATGGGAGGAGGTGGAAGTGAGGAGAAGGGGGTGGAAACGACATAAACACAGTGATTGTGTATGAAATCCTCAACCAAATGAATTTAAATTAAAAAGGAAAAAGAAAACATATGTCCTGAAACTTTTATTAAAGCAAGAAAGATAATCTGCTAAGCATGCAAAAATAATTAGAAAATTTTCATCAAAGTAACAAAATTTCAGATTTGTTGGCTTGTACATTAGGTCTCAAATAAACAGCCTCATCACTGTCTCTCAGGCCTGATGTCTTTCTCTCTCCCTCTTCCCATTGTGCCCAGGTTTCTGCTCTCCTCGTCCTCTGTCTAGGATACTCTTCTCTCAAATGGCCACTCACTTCACCGTGGTTTCTGCCCACCTCAGGGACCTTGGCCACCGCACTGAGTGGAGGGTAGTCACTCACGGCCCCCTTCCTTCACTTTCCTCACAGTCCTGAGCATCTGAGGAAGTTTTACAAGAGAGTTCGTCCCCACTTCTAGACAGCAAGAGCTTCTCATATAAACTTGCAGAGCAAGGCAAAGCCACCTACATCCGTTCTGTGCGATTCGCAGAATCAAAACATCTCCCCTCGGCAGTGTTCCCCAAAAGGGAAAAGGGATCCCATCACAATCTCATTTGTAAATGAGAGCATAAATGTTTAACACTATACTTGTATTTATAACAGGCAGCGTATACTGTACAGTCTAAAATTATTTAGATGGAAATAATAGAAAAGTCAGCCCATAGGTATGATCTTTCATCAAAATCATGAGAAACACCACACACACACAAAGACAACACACACACATGCACACACACACACACAAAGTAGACGGCCCCTGAGAACAACATCCAAGGTAGCACATACATACACACAGTCTTCCATATGCTAGATTTTGTTTTTCAAGTACATGAAACATTTCATGAAATGATTTAACTTCAGGCCTAGAAGAAAATGCTTTGTTTATCAGCCTAAATATGAAGCCTGCAATCTTCATGGCTCAGAGCAATGGAACAGATATGCAGATAACATTCTTTATGCTTAGGGCAAATAGAACTTTCTCTCTGCAAGTATAGAGAATTCTTGTGTCAGATATATAAGGCATCAACCTATGGATGCATTAAGAATATTGATGATATTGTACTTTTTATAAAAACCCATAAGAAGCATTCATAATGTAAAGGTCTATTTAAACTGTAGCTGAGTTTCTTCATTGTAAACACTACTCCTAAAAGCATGTTTACCAGGGCTAGGGAAATGGTTTGGCAGGTAAGTAGTTTCTGTGCAAGTATGAGGACCTGAATTCAGATCCCCAGCATCCACATAAAAGCCTGGTGCAGTGGCATGCATCTGTAGCCCTAGTGCTAGGGCAAGGAGGTAGAGATGACATATGGATGCCCAGAGGCTACTTCTCTGCCAGTCTAGCCCAGTCAGTGAGCCTCAGGTTCAGTGAGAGACCCTGTCTCAAAAATGAAAGTAGAAAGCCACTGAGGAAAACACTAGAAGTTAACCTCTGACCTCCACATGTATACACACAAGCAAGCATACCCACACATGCACCATCCCCAGGCACACAATAAATTCTTCATACTTTACAAAAAATACCCTACATATTCATAGATTTTCAACAAAATCCATAAATATTAAGTGTCCTATCTCCTGCTATCAATAATTTTAAGAGTTCTATGTGTTTAGTACTGACTACTTACCAGTCTATGGTTTGTACCTATTTCACCTTGATGACTGTTCTCTAGCTTCTTGGTTTAATGGAACCACGTGTCGATATTTTAAATTTTGACAGATAGAGCTTTTGATGTGCTGCCTAGAAAGCCATTGCCAAAGCAATGTGTTAAGAAGCAGGATATCCCATACAATCTCTTCCACCTATATTATGGCTTTAGGACTGACAATAGGTATTTTGTATCTTTTAAATTGATTTCTATGAACAGCATGAGGGTCTAATTGCATCCCTTGCCTGTAGAACTTCAGTTTTCTCAACACCATTCTGAAGAGCTTGTCCATTCCCCATATTGGTTTTATGATTACTATACCTTTTAAATATAATTTTAAATCAAGAAGAGTGCTTCTTCTAACTCTGTTTTCTTTCCAGTATCCTTTTGTCATTTGGATTTGTTTGCTTTTTAAATTTTTGGTAGTTCTCTATCAGTTTTTGGATTATGTTTCCACTTCTTTAGAGAATGGCTTTGAGATTTTGATAGGGATTGTGATGAATCTGTGTATTGCTCTAGGAAGCACAGACATTTGTAGTATTTCCTCTGCTCCCTGTGAACATGGAATATCTTTCTGATTCCTTGTTCTTTCTGCAGTTTCAACAGTGTTCTATAGCACACAGTGTGCAGATTCTCATCTTTGCTAAATTTCCTCCCAGGTTTTTTCTTTCTTGCTGCAATCACAAGTGGGATTGTTTTCTTTGTTTCTTTTTCATATAAATTAGCTATGTATAGTAAAGCTACTAATTTTGTATGTTGAGTCCTGTCCTGCAACCTTACTAAAGTCACTTATTAGTCTTAATCATTTTTAGCAGAATCTTGGTTTTCTACATATAGGATTGTGTTACGTACAATGGAAATTTCATTCTTCCTTCTGATTTGGCTGACTGTTTTTTTTTTTTTTCTTGTTTGATTGTTCCAGTACTACACTGACTAGAAATGGTGAGGATGGCCTGGCTGGCTGACCTAATGACCAGCGTTTGATCCCCAGAACATACATAAAGGTAGAGTGAGAAAACTGACTCCACAGAGTTGTCCTTTCACCTCCACATGCATGCTACGGCATGCACAACACCCACACACTAACAAATTAGAATGAATTTTTAAAAGCAGTGGTGACAGTGAACATCCCTGCCTTGTGCTGTATCTTTATGAAAAAGCTCTCCATTGCTTCCCACTGGTTATGTGGTTGGCTATAGCGTTTTCATGACTTTCTTATGCTGGAAAGCTTTCCTTCTTGCCTGAACTGTTAAGATTTTTTTATCTAGAAAGAATGCTGAACGTTTACCAAATGCCTTTCCTGTGTCAACAGAGATAATGATATGGTTTTAGCTTTCATTCTGTTTCTGGGACAAGTCACAGTGGTTGATTTGAAAATATTAAGCCAGGCCTGGAGAAATGGCTCAGTGGTTAAAAGCACTGGCTGCTCTTGCAGAGGACCCAGGTTTGATGCCCAGCACCTACATGGTGGCTAAAACCATCCAAACTCCAGTTCCATGGAAATTCACACTCACTTCTGACCTCCTCAGGCACTGCACAACACAGCTGCACTTACACACATGTAGGCAATACACTCATACACATAAAATAAAAATAAAAAAAAATTTAAATCTTAAGCCAACTTCTCTTGTCAAGATAAATCTCACTTGCTCGTCATGTATAATATTTCTGATGTGTTGTTGAATTCAGTTACCACTATTTTACTGAAGATTTTTGCACTGATATTCAGAGATAGTGGTCTGAAGTTTTACTATAGTGCCTTTGTCTAGCTTAGGTATCAGACTGATGTTGGCGTTGTAAAATATGCTTAGAGGTATTTCCTCTAGTTCTGTTTTTGAAGGAGTTTAAGAAGTATTGGTAATAGTTATTCTTTGTATTAGTTAGAATTTAGCTGTGAAGCCATCTGGTTCCGGGCTTATCTTTTGAGGAGGTTTTTAATTACTTGTTCAATCTCTTTATTATAACCCAACTTTAAAATGAACAAAGGACCTGAAAAAATATTTCTCAAAACAAAACTACACAAAATGTGTACCAGGTATATGAAAATTTGCTCAATATCACCAATAAAAAGAGAAATATAGTGTGAGACCAGGTAGCTTGGTGCAACTAGGGCTCTGGCTTCAGAGGATCCAAAGAGCACATCCTGCAATTATTCTGACCCTGGCAAGACCACACAGCATTGCTTAAATAGGTGTTCTGCTCCAGTGGGTGCAGAGAGCACCTCAGGACTAGACTCTCACTTCTAGAGAGACCTGGGATTACTCTGGGACCAGGCCAACAGTCCTGATGATTTCAGAGGTGAGTGCAGATCTCGAGCTTGGTTCCCATATGCCCAGAGTCCCCTGAGAGCCTGGTATTTGACTCTTAAGAGCAGTCTTGGGTGTGGGGTTTCAGCTTCTGAGGTTCCAGTGGTCACGGCAGGAGGGGCAGTCTGTGCTGCTGTGGTCTCAGAGGTTACTTCCAGTCTGTGGTGCTACCCATAGACCCAGACAGTACCTAGACCTTAGTAAGTCTGGCATTTGGTGTCCTGCACCCATCAGGTTTACGAAGTCCTGTATGGTTGCCTTGGGTCTTGGTATGTGGCCCCACTCTTGTTACTGTTGGCTAAAGCTAAGATAGGATCACCTAAGTGATTCCATTTATCAATCAACAGTAAGTTTCACCAGTCCCTGTGGCTAAGTCTCATGCAGATAACCCTCTAGGAAGAATCATAGGAAACAAAATGTCCAGATAGTCTCGGAGGTTGATGAAGTCAAACCTGAAAGACAAATGTACTCCAATAGATGTGTAAAGTATGACACAAAAGATCAAATAATAAGACAATGACACAATGTCTACCTATGACCGTTTCTCACTGATCAACTCCCCTGTAAGGGAGTCCAAAACCACACAGAGAGCCAAACAGTCTGAAAAAGAACTCAGAGTTTTGCTTTTTAAAAGAATTAAAGATTATATATGAGAATTAAACAAATGGATGCACAAATTAAGGAAATCTATCCAAGATTTTGACAAAACAATCTCTAAAGTGAATGAGTCAGTAAATTGGAGACAAAAGTCCAAAATATGGAGGAGAAATTCAGCAAGAGATTAAAACATTGAAAAGAAACCAAACAAAAATACTTGAAACGAAGGACACAGTTAATAAAAACCACATCAGCTACCACCATTCACAGTCACAGACAAGACCGTGCAGAAGAATGAATGTCAGGGAGAGCAGGCAGGGTCAGGACAAAATACAAACAGGGATATATAAGAAAAAAATTAAAGAACACGAACAAAAGTTCCAAAAAGTCTGAGTTACATTCAAAGGCCAAAACCTAAGAAATCATAGTATATAAAAAGAAACAGATAAAATCAAATGGAACAGACAGATTCTTTAACAAAATTACAGCAGAAAACTCCCAAAACTTAGTAAAAGAAGTAGATATCCAAACACAAAAGGCATATAGAACTCCAGAAAGATGACCAGAGGAGAAACTCTCCATGACACAGCATAGTCAGGGTGCCAAAAATACAAAGTAAGGAAATAATTCTAAAAGCAGCATGAGAGAAATGGCAACTTACATACCAAGGTAGAAATATCTGAATTACCCCAGATTTATTTTATTAGCAACCATGAAAGTCCAAAAAAGCATGAAATGAAATATTTCAAGCTCTGAAAGTAAATAACTGTGAACCAAGAATGCTATAGCCTGCAAAATTATCTTTCAAAATTGATAGAGAAATAAGGGTATATCAAGACAAACACAAATTAAGGCAATCCATATCAATCAAGCCAGTACTGCATAAAATTCCTAATGGAATACTTTGCAAAGAAGAATAAAAAGACAGCTTCCTCTTCCACATGAATGCATGAAAATATACACTCCATGGAAATAGCAGGTACACCAGACCCACCAAAGATACACCCACGACAACACAGCAACTCAGCAAACCTGTGAAATTAGTATGGAGAAAGAAAAGAAATAACAGTAATTCAGCAAAACAGTATCACCAGACAAATTCATAAGAAATGGCAAACCTCTTTCTATAATAACCTTCAATGTAAATGGCTTCAACTCACCACCAAAGAGATGACTAATGGACTAGATTGAAAAACAAGAACCAGCTGGGTGTGGAGGCAAACCCCTTTAATTCTAACACTTGGGAGGCACAGGAAGTGGACCTCTGTGAGTATGAGGACAGCCTGGTCTATAAAGCAAGTTTGAGGCTGGCTGAGGCTAGTGGGAAACTTTGTCTCAAAGAAAACAAAAACAAGAACAAACTATATATTCTCCAAGAAACACATCTATCCAATAAATATTTCAAAAACCTCAGTGTTAAAAGTCTGGAAAACAAGTAAATGAAAACCATAGAAAATCAGGCATACCTATCAGATAAAGTAAACTTCATTCAAAAACTAATTAGAAAAGATAAAAAAGGATACTGCATATTAATAAAGAGAATGATTCATCAAGAAGATATAACAATTATAAGCATTTATGCACCAAATACTGGGGTCCCTAATTTTATAAAACAAACAGCAAAGGGTATAAAAGGTCACCATAGGTCCTGACACTATAAGAGTGGGGACTTCAATACACCACTGTCATATTTAGATAGATTCCATACTAAAAATAAGTAAAGAAACCGCAGAGCTAAAAATGCACTAAGGATCAATCTGACTTAACATACATACAGAGCATTCCACTTAACAGATAGGAGATACACATTTTTTTTCTCAACAGCACATAGAATATTTCCCAAAATTGATCACATCATATGTGTACTGGATAGCTTTAGTTGTCAATTTGACATGCCTGCATAGAGGGGACCTCAACTGGGAATTAGACTGGCCTGTGGCTAGGTATGTGGGGCATTTTATTAATGGTTGAGTACTAGAGGAGAGCCCAGCTCACAGTGGATGGTGCCCCATTGGGCAGGTGGTCCTGTATTATGTAAGAAAGGAGGTTAACTAACTGTCCCTCAACTGATAAATGGATAATTTAAATATGGTACATTTACAGAATGGAGTTCTACTCAGTGGTAAAGAAAGACAAAATCATGAAATTTGCAGGTAAAACGATAGAACTAGAAACTGTTATACTAAGTGAAGCAACAAAGACTCAGAAAAACCAATGCCGTGTGTTCTCCCTCATTTGTGGATCCTGGCACCAAATCCTTATATCTAAGTATCCCAGTCATCACTCATCAAAGAAGCTTCTTTTGAAAGTGACAGAGATTATTACAGACTTCCACAACTCATCATACACAGAGATTATCTGTGAATTGCCCATGCACATGTGCAATGCAACCTCCACACCTAAGGCTCACAGAACACAGAAAAAGGGGTAAAGAGAACACTAATGCAATGAAGCTCCCTCATGCAACAGAAGGCCAGAACACAAAAGGTCACAAATAGCCAAAGCAGAGGACTAAGAGTACGCAGAATATGGGTCCCTGGACAGGACTCCTGCATTAAACTCCATCTGCCCAGAGATTAGGGACCATTGTAGAAGAGGGCCGGATAGATTATAGGAGACAGGGAGGAGGTGCATGACCACATGGAAATAGAGTCCTACAGTCTCCTGGTATCTTGCTCATAGAGTCCACAGCAATGGGGTCATCATATACAAGACCCATACAAACTCAAGCAGACAATAACCCAGCACAGAACTGTGAAAATGGGCAGCAGGATCCAATCTTAGTTGAAGAATTATTGTTGGCTGATTACTCCTGGGTGAGGAAGAGCTGATCTTCTTAAGAGGAGCTCTGGATAGGTTGACTAGACCTCAGTGAATGAACTTGCACTGAGGGATGTCTGGGGACACAAACTTCACATGATAGCCTTGGCACAAATGTATGAATTCCAGTGGGGGTGCTACGGGAGGGTGCCAGTGAGGAAGGTATAGAGAAAATTGGGATGTTCTGTATCCTGCTGCCTCCAGGTTCCTGCCTGGAGTTCTTACCTTCGGCTCCCTCAGTGATGAACTGTTACCCAGGATATGTACGCCAACAAACCCTTTCCTCCCTAAACTGGTATTAGCCAGAGAGTTTTCTCACAGCAATAGAGAAGCTAACTAGAACAATATGACAAAGAGTCTCAACAAATACCAAAAACTAAAATAATTCCTTATGTCTTACCAGACCATAATGAAATAAAAGTAGAAGTTAACAAGAGGAACCACAGAAACCACAAAAAATACGTGAGGATCAAAAAAAAATTACAGTTTTGAATGAACAACGGGTCATCTAAGAAGTCAGAGAAGAAATTTTACAATTCCAAGAGACAAATGAACCCGACTATCAGAACCTCTGAGACGGACCAAGGCAGTCATAAGAGGAGAGTTTATAGCAATAAGTGTTTCCATTTTTTAAAAAATCTGTGCAGAGCTCCCATTCTTTCTGGTATACTGCTGACTCCTCCTTGGGTCACGGGGATCCTTTCTTGCTCCAGATCTGCATGCTTCCTCAGACTTAACAAGATTAATGTTATCTTTCAACTTTCAATAGAGAAACTTCCTTATGCAGCAGATGGTGATTAACACAGAAACCCACAACTGGTTAACATGTGGAGAAAAAGAAACTGCAGAGGGTTTAGCACTGAGTAAGACACGTGTGCCCCCTCAAGGCTCAGGGATCACTGCAAAGGAGGAGGCAGAAAAACAATTTTAAGAGCCAGAGGCAATGGATGACCACAAGGAAACAGAGTTTTCCAAACATCTGGTCAGTTACTCATAATAGCTCACAGCAATGGTGACAGTATGCACAAGTCCCACAAAAGCTCAAACCAGCATAGACATGAAAAAATGGGTAAAAAACCCATAGTCCGAGGAACTATTGGCAACCAATGGCTGCTGGGAAGGAGTCAGTGGGTCTCTTTCAAGGATATGATTCTTGGTAGGTTAACCAGGTTCCAGTGGATGGACTCCCACGCACTGAAGGACATTTGGGGACCCAAATTAGTCTCTATACTTCTTTGCAAATATATAAATGTATATATATGTATATGTATGCAGAATAGAATACATTAAATTAGGTGGGGGTAGTACAGAGGGCCGAGGAAAGGGGAGGGGATCTAAATACAATCAAAACAAATTATATGAAAGTCACAAAAATTCAGAAATAAAAGATATTTTAAAAACCTCAAATATTTTTAAAAACATTTTTCAGTATCAAATAAAATTTATGATGTACCTCAAGGCTCTTGAAAAGCAACAAGTAGCCAATCCCAATCCCACCAAACACCACCAGTCCTATAGAAAAATTCTACAATGAAAATTCCCTAGAGATAACCCAGGACACATAATTTAAAAGAACAATCATAACATGATCAAAGAATTCAACAACTTTAAAGAATACACAAACAAAGCAAAGAACTAAAAGAATGTAGGGATAAACTTCTGACCAAATACACAAAATTGATCAAAATATTAAGAAAACTCAGACTGAAATGAAGAAGGGAGTGAAACATTCAATAAGACAATTGGAAACAATGGGAGAGCCTCAGGAAGAGAATGAATAAAATGGAAGACAGAATATCAAGAGTGGATGATAAAGTTGAAGAATTGAAGCACTCAAGCAAAGATTATTAAAAAATTTTTTAAACCACAGAAATGGAATATGCAGGAAATATGGGACACGATGGAAAGACCAAAGTTATGCATCATAGGCACAGAGAAAGGAGAAGAATCTCAGGATAATGGTATTTCAACAGGAAATTTTCAACAGAAAATTTCCCAATATTGAGGAAAGAAATGGCCATACAAAGACAAGAAGCACAAGGAACACCAAATAGACAGGACCAGAAACGAAACTCCCCACAGCATATCATAGTAAAAATGCTAAACATACAGAACAGAGAGAGAATACTGAAAGCTGCAAAAGAAAAACAACAAATTACATATAAAGGAAAACCCATCAGAATCACAGCTGGCTTTTCAATGCAAATTGTGAAAGCTAGAAGAGACTAGACCAAGTATTCCCAGTTCTAAATAACCATAGATGTCAACCTAGGATACTTTACCCAGTAAAAATGTCTATTATACTTGAAGAGGAAAGAAAATTATTCCATTACATGAATAGGTTGAAAGAATTCATGTCCAGAAAACCATCCCTCCAGAGAATACTTGGAGAAATACAAAGAGCTGAAAAAAGGAACAACTATAACCAAGGGGCAACAGAGAGAAAATAATACAAGACACATTGTAGAGCCATAGAAACTGGCTCTCTGCAGTTTTTTTGTTTCTTATTGCTTCATTCTATGGCAAGTCCCACCCTCTGACCAATAAGGGAGGAGGGAGGTGGGAGAGGAGGAGGATCATCATGGCAGTGAGCTGGGGAGAGAAGCGGAGGTTGCTAAGATCCATGAGGGAAGAGAAACGCCCAGTCCCAGGGCCCACGAACCCAGGAGGCAGCGTGCCACACCCCCACCCTCCAAAGAATCTTGTGAGTGAAATGAACTGAGAGACCTGCGCCCGGTTCGCAGCAGTTGCAAACATTATTGGGCCGGCAGTAGTAAACTTTCGGGGGCAAACAGGAGCGCGTCCCCAGAGACTTTATAACTTTGTAAATAAATAAATCATTCTAAATGTAAGATCAATTTCCGTTTATCCAGCTGGATTAACCAGATCCCACCCGCTAAGGCGTGGAGAGTTAATTTATGCAACACACATCTTTCAATAATAACTTTAAATATCAATGGACTGAACTCCCCAGTCAAAATACACAGGCTGTTTGAATGGATTAAAAAACAAAATCCATCTTTTTGTTTTCTGCAAGGAACCTATATCACTTCAAGGACAGGCACTACCTTAAGGTGAAGGATGGAAAAAATATTCCAAGAAAATGGATCTAAGAAGCAAGCAGATATTGAAATTCTAATATCTGATGAAAGAAACTTCAAACTAAAACTAATCAGAAGAGGTAAAGAGGGTCACTTCATTCTTACACTTCTCACAATCATGAACAAATACGCACAAAACTCTGGTACACCCAACTACATAAAAACAATACTACAGAACTTTAAGACACATATTAAGCCCAACTCACTAGTAGTAGGGGACTTCAATACCCTACTGTCTCCGTTAGACAGGTTAACTGGACAAAGAATAAACAGAGAGATATGTGAATTAAACAATACCATACATCAAATGGACCTAACAGACATCTACTGAATATTCCACCCAACCACCAAAGAATATCCTTTCTATTCAGCAACCCATGGAACTTTCTCCAAAATTGACCACATATTGGGGCAAACCTCAACAAACACAAAAAATAGAAATAATTCTATGCATTCTATCAGACCACAATGCAATAAAGCTTAAAATCAACACCAGAAAAAACCCTAGTAATTACATGAACTCGTAAAACCCTAGTAACTATATAAACAACACACTCCTGAATTATGAATGGATCAAAGGAAGAATTAAGAAAGAAATAAAATTATTTATGGAATAAGATGAAAAGGACAGTACAACAAAACAAAGCCTCTGGGACACTTTAAAAGCACTTCTAAGAGGGAAGTTTATAGCTCTGAGTGCCTACATTAAAAAATCAGAAAGAGCAAAAATAAATAACAACACTGCAACTGAAGAATCTTGAAAGGAAACAACAAATGAAACCTAAACCAAGTAGACAAGAAGAAATAACAAAAATCAGAGCAGAAATTAATGAAATAGAAACAAAGAAAACAATACAAAAAAAAAACAATGAATCTAAGAGCTGGTCCTTTGAAAATATAAACAAGATAGACTGACCCTTAACCCAGTTAACCCAAAGAAAGAAAAAGGAACTTCAAATCAATAAAATTAGAGATGAAAGGGGAAACATTACAACAGACACCAAAAAGATCCCAGAACATTATAAGGGAATACTTTAAAAACCTATAGTCTATTGAATTTGAAAATCTAAAGGAAATGGATATATATCTAAAATCATGGGAATCACAAAAGCTAAACCAAGAAGAGATCAACAGCTTAAACAAAGCTATAACATATAAGGAAACTGAAACAGTAATACAAAATCTCCCAACTTAAAAAAGCCCAGGCCCAGATGAATTTACAGCAGAATTCTACCAAACACTTCTAGATCTACAGTCAATATTACTTAAATTATTTAAAAAGATAGAAACAGAGGGAGAACTCCCAAACTTTTATCAAGCCAGAATCACTGTAATACCCAAATCAGATCCAACCAAAATAGAAAACAAGAGATGCATCTCCTTAGTGAACATAGATGCAAAAATCCTCAATAAAATACTTGCAAACTACATACAGGCACACATCAAAAGTCATCCACCATGATCAAGTCAGTTTCATTCCAGAAATGCAGGGATGGTTCAATATATGTAAATCAATAAATATCATAAATCATATAAAGGAACTCAAAGACATAAATCACATGGTCATCTTAATAGATGGAGAAAAGCTCTTAATAAGATCCAACATGCATTTAGTTAAAAGTCCTAGAGGGAATTGGACTCGAAGGAACATACCTCAACATAATTAAAGTTATATACAAAGTTCCTACAGCCGACATCATCCTAAATGGAGAAAAAACTGGAAGCATTCCCTCTTCCCCTTAAAATCAAGAACCCGACAAGGCTGCCTACTATCTCCACTTTTTTTTAATATAGTGTTTGAAACTCTTGCTACAGCAATAAGACAGGAGAAGGAAATTAAAGGAGTACTCATTGGAAAAGAAAAGGTCAAATTATCCCTTTTTTCAGATAATATGACATTATACCTAAGAGATGCCAAAATTTCCACCAAAAATTACTAGGAGTGATTAACATTTTCAGTAAAGTGGCAGGTTATAAAATTAATCTACAAAAATCAGTAGCCCTTCTCTATATATACCAATAACAAACATTTGGAGAAAGAATACATAAAAACCCTCCCATTCGTGATAAACACACACACACACACACACACACACACACACACACAAATATCAGAATAAATCTGACCAAAGACATTAAAGTTCCCTACAAAGAAAATTTTAAATCTTTACAGAAAGAGATCGAAAAATGGCCATGGTGACACACACCTTTAATCCCAGCACTAGGAAGGCACAGGAAGGTGGATTCTGTGAGTTCAAGGCCAGCTTGGTCTATATGGTCTATATAGTGAGTTCTAGACCAGCTAGGGCCACAGGGAGATCCTGTCTCAGAAAGACTGAAAAGAAAAAAGAGATTGAGGAGGACCCCACCAGAAGATGAAAGGACCTCCCATGTTCATGGATTGGAAGAATTAATATTGTGAAAATTACCATCCTACCAAAAATAATATATAGATTCAATACACTCCTAATCAAAATCTCCATGACATTTCTCACAGATTTAGGAAAAAACATTCTAAAATTCATATAGAAGCACAAAATACCCCAGGTTGCCAAAGCAACCCTGAGTAATAAAGAACAATTGAGGAGGGATTACTATACCAGATTTCAAACTATATTACAGAGCTATGGTCATAAAAACAGCATGGTACTGGCATAAAAATAGACCTGTAAATCAATGGAACATAATTGAAGAGCCAAACATGAGTACATGCAATTTCAGCTGCCAGATATTTGACAAAGAAGCCAGAACACTCACTGGAGGAAAGATAGCATCTTCAACAACTGCTGCTGGCAAAACTGGATCTCCACCTGTATAAGAATGGAACTAGAGTCTTATCTTTCACCTTGCACAAAAATCAGCTGCAAATGGATCAAAGACCTCAGTGTAAAACCTGAAACTCTGAAACAGAAGAAAATGCTGGCAGTAACCTATAAGATATAGGTATAGGAAAGGCCTTTCTAAATCAGACATCAGTTGCTCAGGAGTAATGGCAAACAATCAACAAGTAGGACCTAATTAAACTAAAAAGCTTCTGTTCCAAAGAAACAACCAAGGAAGTGAAGAGAAAACCCACAGAATTGGAGAAAATCTTTACCAGTAACTTATCTGACAGAGGTTTACCATAAAGAATATATAAGGAATTTTTAAAAACTAAGAATCAAGAAAATAAATACCCAATTAAAAGATGGGCTAAGGATCTGAGCGGGGAGTTCTCAAACAAAGAAATAAAGATGGCTGAGAAACATCTTTAAAGGTGTTCAACATTGTTAAAAATTAGGGAAATGCAAAATGAAGTCAATTAATATTTCATCTCACCCCATTCAGACTGGCTAAGATCAAGAGACCAAATGACAACAAGTGCTGGAGAGGATGTGGGGAACAGGGAACCTCATTCTCATAAACTCATGCAACCCCTATCAAAGGCAGGTAGAGAACTCTTAAAAACTAAAACTGAACCTACCATTTGACCCGGTTATGCACTCCTTAGCATATACCCAAAGGCCTCATTCTATTGCAGAGATAACCTGCACATCCATTCTTTTCACAATAGCTAAGGGGTGGAAGCAACCCTCAACTGAGAAGTGGATAATGACAATGTGGAACATTTACACAATGGAGTTCCACTCAGTGGTAAAGAAAGATGAAATCATGACATTTGCAGTTAAATGGATGGAACTAGAAACTGTTATACTAAGTGAAGTAACAGACTCAGAAAAACACACGACGTATGTTCTCCCTCATATGTAGATCCTAGTACCAATTACTTAATGTGATTATGTATCTCGATGCAACTGCATGAACCAGGAAAATGGAAAGTGACCAGAGAGGTAAAGGAAAAGAAGGAACCTGCGAGAGAAAATAGGACACAGGTGTTACTAAGGGAAAAACAGTTAAAATGGGGGTATTTAAACGGAAATGGGGAGGCTTATACAAGGAACTATGGGATAAAATAAAAGGAGCTCAAGGGAGGTGGGGCCATAGAAGACTGGTATTACCAAAGAAGAAATGGGGAAAATGGGGACATTTTAAACGGGGAAGGCATGGAGGAAGATTTAGAGAGGGAGAGAAAGGAGAGATAAATAATGCCTAGCTAGTGTTAAAACACCAGAGGGAATCATATTAGTCTAACAACCTAATGACAAATTACACATAGAATATCTGTACATGAGTCCATGTGTATGGCTGAAGGTTACATAACAAAAAATAGTGCCAGACAGGAGAAACCTTTCTTTGAGTTGTTGGCCAGGTAGTCCAGGAGACTCCCAAAATTACACAGGATATTGCCACAGCCCTTGATTGCCTCCCAGAACTTGAAGATAAGACCCTATGATGAAGGCAGGACATACTTCGGAGACTAGATTTGGAGCAATGGAGCTGGAAATGACCTGGAAGCCTCTTCTACTGAAGGCTAACTCTCTGGAGAGCACTATGCAAGCAGCCCAGGGAGAACATCAGTCAATGGCCCAACACCAACCTCATGACCAAATAACCACATCAGTGACCAGCACAGCATCTGACACTGGTGCAGTAGTGGCACCTTTATCTTGGGGAAAATCAACACCTATCTAATTGGACTTAAAGCCCACTCAATGAGAGGAGATTCATGTGTAGTGCTGTAATCACAGCCAAATACACATGGTTGAAGAGGTCATAGATCTTAGAGAAATCCCCAAGGCAGGCTGTCACATCTCTATACTAATGTATTTTCTCACTAAGTACAAAATATGTATCCTAATATTTACAATCACGTATCCTAGTCATTACTCATCAAAGAAGCTTCTTTTGCGTCAGACAGACGACTATTGAGTACCACAACTGGTCACACACAGACATTGTCTGTGAATTGCCCAAGCCTAAGCGTTGATGTGCCATCTACAATGCAACCTCCACACCTAAGGCTCCCACAATATAGAATAAGGGGTAAAGAGGGCACTAATGAATCTCTCAGCTCTCATTAAGGAAGCTCCCTCATGCAACAGAGGGCCAGGAACACAAAAGGTCACAAAGGGGCTAAGAGTCTGCATTGTGGGTCCCTGGACAGAATTCCTATGTTAAGTTTCACTCATCCAGGGCTCAGAGACCATTGTAGAAAAGGGGCAGAAAGACTGTAAGAGACAGGGAGGACCATAGCGAAATAGAATACTACAAACTCCTGGGACCCTGCTCATATGAACCTATAGCAATGGTGACAGCATGCACAGGACCCAAGCAACCTCAAGCAGACAAAAACCCAGCATGGACCTGTGGAAATGGGCAACAGACCCCAATCTTAGCTGAAGAAATACTGGCGGCTGATTACTGTCAGGTGAAGATGAGCTAATTTTAAAGCGAGGGTCTCTAGGTGGGCTAACTAGACCTCAGTGAATTAACTTGCACTGAGGATTGTCCAGGAACACTAACTTGACACAATAGGTCTTAACACAAATGACAGATTGTATGAATCCCGGGGGAGAGAGGCTGTGGGAGGGTGCCAATGAGGAAGGGGGTATAAAAGTGATTAAGATTGGTTGAGATGTTCTATATGAAATACACAAAAAAATAATTAGAAAAAATATTCAATTAAAATATTTTAAATGTTACTTTAAAAAGGCATGAAGCTTCTAAAGAAATGAAAAATAGAATTAGGTGACCTCTAGGTAACCTCTAGGGATAATCATAGAGGAGATTATATCACCCACTCTAGAGAGTCCTATATTCCTGTGATCACTGCAGCCTTATTCACAATAGCCAAGATGTGGACAAACCTATTCAGGTGCCTGTTGTGAGACACATGGGTAAGAAATGTGATATTTAGATAGAATTCAGCCTTTAAGAAGGAAATCCTGCCATTTTCTACAACATGCATGGATCTAGAGGATGGGATACTATGTGAAATAAGGCAAACATTAACATTATAATATTAACATTATATTATATATAACATTAACATATATATATATAAAATATGGCATAAAAAGCAAATAGAGCTCAAGTCCACAGAGACAAGAGGAAATGCTGATTATTCAGTGGAGGAAAGAGGAAATGGGAAAATGCAAGTTAAAGGATACAAAGCAGATGTGCAGAATAAACAAGTATAGAGAGCGACTACACAGCATGGGATCTAAAAGTCATGAAATTGTGTCATATTAGGGAATTCTGTTGAAATAAGTTGACTTTAGTTAACCTATTTCACAAAAATAGCAAATATGTAAGATGATAAATATGTTAATCTGCTTCACTATGGTAAAAATACGTATCCCATATTATTATGTTGTAAACCTCAGATATATACAATAACATTTACTAGACCTAAATAAATGAAAGGATTTAGGAAATCTAAAAGCAGCTATTCTTTTAACTTTGTTCAGAAAGCATTTCCTTTATTTTTCACCAGCCCTTACCAAGCCGTCATCGTAACACACCAACACTGGCATCAACTGAGCACTTTCTTGTCCCCACTTTCTGATTTACCCAGCGCTTGGAGGTACTTGGTAGCTACACTCAGGAAGCATAGGCATTTCTTCAACCCACTGAGGAGTCTCATCCTGCTCTCCAGTCTGGCAACCAATACATTTGCCAGAGTAATCCTCTAATTTCTTACCACAGCAATTCTAAAACAACAGATTGAAGAGCTACATGCAAGATTTCTTAACAAGAACTAGATCTCAAATTTAACTTCTTTTGAGTGGCTGAATTCTAACTACTTTAACTTAACAAAAAGCAAACTAGGACAAATGCTTACTCATGTTTGCTTCTTTCTCATTTACAAACTGATTGAAAGATTCATTAATAAAGTAAACCTACAATCTAGCCAGTCAAATGTTATTCACTCTTCAGAGGCATAAATTACTATTATAAACCTTTCTTTTTGTAAAGAAGATAATTGATCTCTTTTTCTATGTTCAATAGGGCTATGTATGTGAAGGTGTATTAGATAGATTAGAAAACTAAAGATGCTTCTGATCTAGTACTATCTGTGTGTCCCCAAAGACTGGACATATGTAAGTATTAAACACAATGTAAGCAAAGAAGTTCAGATCCTGACAGTATTTAACTAATGTACAACTTTCTTTGGCTAAAGATTTTCATTTTCAGAACTAGGCCAAGTCAATGAAACATTTCTGATATTGCAAATCTCTGGGTTTTTATTTAATCATAAAAAGGTCTCTTACATATTGGCCCTAGAAAATACACTTATAGCAATTTCCTCAAGAAAATGAACACAAGAATGGTTTTATGAGATATAACTAGCTGCAATTTTCTTTGCCAAAAGCAATTTTTTCATTTTCTTTGCTACGACTGTGTCTACAAGGAACCTAAACAGTCAGTCAATTCAGTCAAAAATATGTTCTATTCAAGTTAAGAAAAAAAGCCTTATGGGTTGCCTGACATTATGCAGAGTAGCTGACTGACTGGATATTCACTGTTTAACTGTGTGCTTTCACAGCATGTTTACAAGTCTGAAGAGGAACCAAATGAGTCTTCTAGACCATATTATTATACTTCAGAGACACCAGCATTTCTTTACCACTTTCTATCAAGGGCATGGTTAGAGAAATTAGTCTGAAATATAAAGTTATTTATAGTATGTTTAAAATTTACATTTTTTCAAAGATTTTTTTAAATGGTTAATGGGTGATGTGTGCTGTTGGTTGTTTCCCTTTCTATTCTGATTCATGTATTACTCCTTACTGACTATACTACTATATGGAGGCAGTTTCAAAAGTGGTCCCTAAACTGATCGTTTAAGGTCAGAATAGAAATATTATTAAAAGAAAGCGTGGTAGGGCTGGAGAGATGGCTCAGTGATTAAGAATGTGTACTGCTCTTGCAGGGGACCCAAGAAGCGCCCCCTTCAGACTTTTCTAGACTCCACAGGCACCTATACACACACATGTACATTCCCACATGCAGATATACACATAATTAAAAATAAGTAAATCTTAATTTTTTAAAGCAACTGTGGCTCAAAAGGCTAGATAAAACCAGAGACTGCTCTCCCTGACAATTCTGTTATCCAGTGTCTTCTGGATATAGAGCCAGTACCAGGAAGCATCATACAAGCACAGGTCCTTCCTTGCACATCTGAAAATTTGGGTGTGGATTTTGTGAGAAAAAGGAAGAATTACAAATTATCTAGGCAGAAAAATACAGGAAATGCTATCAAAGAAAGGACAATATTGCATGAGGTAAGGGCTTCTCGAAGGGAATGTGTGGGCTTCCCTTCATAGAGCTAAAGATTAGGCAGAAAGGATTAGACTTCTCTATGGTTCAAAAGAAAGGCATATGCCAATTTCACTGGATACAAAGGGCTTCTAACAGTCACAGCTGGCAAAGATAAAAGGAAGGACTATCTCAGTCTACACAAGTGCTAGAGTGAGGGTGCAGGTCAAATGGAAGGAAAGCCATAGCAGGACTTAACCAGAGCCTGCAGTTCCTCCTAAAGTGCCTGCAAATGAGTCATTCCTTCTCAGGATCACTTGGGATGTGGCAGACATCTAAAAGCATGGACATGGCAGCTGAGCTTCCCTCTTCTGTGGAGTTTCAATATCACAATGGAGATTTTGCTCTCTTACCACAGACCAGACAAAACCAGTTCCAAGCCCTAAAATTCACCTTGGCCAACTTTAATTTGACCTGTAACAGAGCAGCCACTTTTGCATTTCCTGCTCAGATGAGGTAGAAATAGGAAAGGTGGAGGGGGGTCCAACGCTGGGCATCCAGAGAAGTGGCCTTGCCTAGAAAGAAACAAGAGTAGAAGATATCATAAGAAAAATGAAATAAAACCCATTTCCTCTCCTGAAATCAGAGACTAATGGGTTTAAGAGTGAAAGGTGGCTCAGTGAGTAAATGTGCATGCTACCAAGCCTGATGGCCTGAGTTCAATCTCCAGAACCCACACAGAGAGAGAACCCATTCCCCAGAGTTGTCTTCTGACCTCCACGACACATGCCATCACATGCCCACATCTATGTATACATGCATATGTACATATAACATACACAGAGAGGGAAACTTTTAAAGAGTGAAAAAGTGGACCCACGTGTAGCTAAGGCAAATAAGATTTATCGAGAAAGAGAGAGAGAGAGAGAGAGAGAGAGAGATATTAATGTAAAATGCTGTGGTCATAGTGTCCTCTACACTAAGAATGTTCTCAGGAGTACTGAAAGAGGAACTTTCCAAGAGCAGCAATTTTCCACGCAACTACTTTGTTAGCTAAGGAAATGACTGGTGCAAGGCTCCTACTCAGACATGAGAAAATGCATTCTGACCCTAAATATAATCAAAGACTACAAGCACAATTCAGAGGAATCTAGTCAACTTCTCCTTGTGGCCAGACCTTGAAGACTGGGCAACACATAACAATATGCAACATACTGACAGACGCCACAATCAGCTTTAGAGAAATAACGCTAATTTAGTAAAATACAGACAACAAATCTACTTCTCTTATATATCATTCCCTCCACGACAGAAACTGTATCCCATTCAGCTTGTTTTCTTATATCCAGCAAAAGATGGATATAAAGAAAGACAGTTGATTGGAAGCAATTCACTGATTAGTAGAAACAGTGTTCTGGTGCTTACAGATATACTATGTACTTACTGTAGAAGAGCCAATGATTTGACATGCAAAGTCAAAATGTATTTGGGAAATCCCCTAGTCAAAAACCCTGCACCATCATCCAACTTCCATTCCATCTTGTAGTTTTTATTCCAAAGGAAAATACCCCAAAGCCTACAGAAACCTGATTCCAATCAAGCTAAATTTTCACTGGTTCTGAGGCTCCCTGTAAGACTACATGTTAGAGCAACACTCCTCCATCTATGCTCTAGTCAAGACCTGGTTTCCAGGAGTCTATAAGTATTTGAGCATTTAGCTATTTCAGTGATGTATGTTGCTATCAAACCCCAAGGGTTTCCATTGACCTTATATACTCCCCAACAACTACAGGCACTGATTATTTAATTAGTAGGAGCCTCAACAACATTCAAATAATCAGCACTTTTCAGACAACGTATGTGAATAGCAATGTAAGTTATAAACACTAGGCGTGGTGGCATGCACCTTTAATCCCAGCCCTCAGGAAGAGAGACAAGCAGATATCTGAAAATGAGCCTGGGCCACATAGTGACTTCCATGCAGGCTATGACTAGAGAGACCCTGTCAGAAAAATAAATGTTTCATGTTTTTCATGATGAAACAAGTAGATCATAACTAAAACCAAAGACACTCATGTGGCACAGGATATCCTCCTGGCTTCCTAGCACATCATCTCAAGAAAGGGTACTTCTTTTCTAATTGAGCCATTTCCTTCTCCACTAGTGATGAGCCACATTCATGGCATGCAAACCCCAGATTTACAGACAACAAAATTATTTAGGATGTCATACCTAATGAATTAATGTGGCATAGCTGTTAATGCCAACAACACAGGACAGGAACAAGAGTCTGGTTCCAAGACAGTTGTTACACAAAAAGACTATTAAAGGCACTTTTTGGAAAAGGTTCTGCAAGTCTGGTCAGTAAAAGCATCCAGAGGTTAGGAATCAAGGGAAAATCACAAGAGATCCAGGTAGGAGGACAGTACAACTGAAAATCATTCTAGTCATCTGACAATATGTACCCAGCAAACACTTTAGTGCCTGCTATATACTGGATGCTAGAAACAAAAGGATTGTCAAAAATGAGCCTTGAAGCTAAAAATCCCAGCATGGTGAGGGGAGGTAGCCATGATGTCCTACCTCCTACCTAAGGTGCTATTAGAATTGATATCTTCTTAGAGAGGAAGAGTTGGTATTCCTTAATTAAGAGTTTGTCCTCTGGTAGGTCAACTACACTCTGGTGGATAGCCATACATCCATGAGTTGGACTGGCTAGATGGGTAGGGAAGTAGAGAATGAACCTAAGAGGAGTTGAGAAGATGAATATGACCAAAATACATTGTATCAAATCCTCAAAGAAGAGCCCAAGGGTACAGCAGTGGCATAACTGTTATGGGGGCAGGGGTAACCACTGTTTTCCGACTGGATTTGAGATCTGCTCCACAAAAAGGAATTCATGCCTGATACTCTAACCTGGTCAACAGCTGGTGCTGTGGTTTGAATGAGAAATGTCCCGCATAGACTCATGTATTTGAACACTTGGTCCCCTGTTGGTAGTGCTATTTGAGAAGATTATGGAACCTTTAGGAGGTGGAGCTTTGCTTGAGAAAGCACATCATTAAGGACGGTCTTTGAGGTTATATAGCCTGGTCCTAATCCTATCTATTTCCTGTGCGGGGATGAAATACAATCAGTATGTTTCCTGGCTACCAACCGGCCTCATACTTTTGCTGCCATGCCTTCCCTGCCATCAAGGAGTTCATTCCCTCTGAATAACCTTGGCTTCTTTTGTAAGCCAAAAGAAATCTTGGCTTCCCAACTTGCTTTTTTGTCAAGGTAAAACTTGTTTCTTTGTCACAGAAACAGAAGAGAAACTACAACAGCTGGGGAGGTCATAGACCCCGTGACCCACAACTGTCATTCTGCTAAAGCAGATGTGGTGTCAAACTGCTTTCTAAATGTTCATTTTTATACCCAAAGATTAGTGCTGCTCTCAACCTTGGTCAGGGAAACTTATTTTTTCAGTTGGCAGCAGTCAATGTAGAGACTTGTAACAGTCAAACTGTTGAGAATAAGTGACTTGTTGAGTATCTATCCCTAAATGAGACATCTATATAAATCCCCACAAGACTCAGGGAACATTGCAGAAGGAGGAGCAGAAAAGGTACAGGATTGGGAGGAGTGCTGTGATATGTCTTCTGGCATTTCATGAACTCACAGCACCTATGATTATCTGCACAAGATTAAGATAGCCAATAATTCCAGTACGGCTGTGGGAGGTGTTCATGAGGTGCCACCCCCAGCTGAGGAGCTATGGGCAGCTAATGGCTGCTGGGGGGGTGTTGTTTTCTTCAGAGGTGTTGCCACTAGTAGACTGTCCATGTTCATGTAAGCAGCAGTAACTATATTCAGTTGGTTATTAAAAATGAAACCATAAAAGTGGGGGGGCACCTTTTAGGGTGATGGGGTATGGAAAGAATAAGGTGGGATGTATATGATCAAGACACACTGTATACATGTATGAAGCTAATGAATTAACAAAGATACTTCAAATGAGCTTCACTAGTAATGACTTAGATAATAATTATGTGAAAAGCATAAAAAAGTACAAAAGCAGAAGTGACTAAGAAATAAGTGCTAGAAAGAGAGACCAGGCTTTGCATTCCACTGCTAGCAACAGTTCGGTTCTCCACATATGAAGAGGAGACAATAACTCTAACTATCTCAAGTAACTGCTATAAGGATTAACTTGTTGTAATGCTTGTAAAATGCCTAGTAGTTTGGCCACATTGTTGCTTTAAACATCATTCTTACCTACCGGCTGAGAAAAAAAAGCCATGGATGGTTTCAGGAGGCAAACCTTAGAGAATGGATTGGAGCTCATGTGGTGAAGAAGTCAAGAAGAGGCTCCCCAAATAGACACCAGAGAAAACAAGGGTCAGAGCCTGGGGCCTCAGAGGAGAAGAAGGTAGTTATCATTCAAAAGCAAGAACAAAAGAGAGATCTAGGTCTTGGTTGAAATGAGCAGAGAGAAGCATTTCTACAACAGCTTAAACAACAATGTCTTCACTGAGAAAAAGTGATTCTACCATGCACAAAAACTGAATGTGACAGGGAAGAAAGAGCTTAGCAACCTGGGTCTCCATGTGGCTTGGACTATACACATATCCCATGTCTAAGAGTGAACTTGGCAATCTAAGATCCTCACCTGCACATACTATGCATACACACCCCTCTCTTAACAATGTACCTAGCAATCTAGGACCCCCCACTTGCTTCAGACTGCATTTATACCTCACTCTGGGCAATAGAATAAGTCCCTCTTCTCCCTAACAACTATCAAAAATTCCCATTTTGTGGAAAGTTTTTATCTAAATGTATTCTACATATATTTGGGTACAGAGTAAGAGAACCATTCCAACCTATACTAGTTTGGGGTGCATGTGCAATAAGATAAACTATGTCCTCTGAAGGAACTTTTATGGAGAATCCCTTATTTACTATCTTATTCCTATGCATAATTGGGTGTGCATATGATTAAAATCAGACACATTATGCACAGTAAGCAAAAGTTTACACAATCCAAATCTGTCACTCAAAGTAGAGAATTACCCATGCTATACCTCTTACCAACTAAAGCCCCTTAGACCATATAAAAGTCCCAGGCAACAGGCTGGGGCCCTTGAGTAGTAATCTCTTGGTCATCTTGCCTGCTGCCACTCTTAACAGCATACCTGACCTGTACTATCATTTTGCTTTTGAATAAAGTTTGCTTGCTACTTTGCAGTCTGTGTGCAATTCAGTTCTTTGACTAAGATGCCAAGTACCTGAAGACACCCACCTCAGACACCAATGACTGGTAACAGTACAGTGAGACATGGGGCTCCTGTTCTGAGAAGGCTGTCATAGAAATGGCTGCTAGAATGCAATCTGAGGCAGTGTGTCCAGTCCTGACCATAATCAGTCCCAGACATGAATAAACAGAATGGCTACAGATACCAACAGTAAATTGCAGCAAGCAAAAGCCCAGCAGTAGAGTGCCTGCTGGAAATGCACAGAAGTTCAAAAGTGTAGACAGCAGGCTTCAGTCCAAATCTATTGCCATGTGAATATACTATTCATATTCAACATACTATGAATATGAATGTTACTATTCAGTAATAAATTCAATGAAGTCAATGTTTCAATGCCATGAAATATATGGCTTAGTTCTAATTTGTATCACTATAACAAAAAATACTAAAGGAACAATCAGACTCTAACTTCCATTATGAAATATTAAGTTCTTTATTTTACACACACAATGCACTCTCCTATTTCAAATTCAGCACTATTGTCAATAAAGCCACAACCATCCTGAGAAATAGAATGGCAATGTTCTACCATTGGGAGTCTAAAGAGCCAAAATTTCTAAACCAATTATGAGCATTAAAACACCAGAAGTTGTCAGAGAAAATGGTTCCATCTCACATGTACAGAAACTGAAAACTGAAATGCATATGCTGTTGCTAAGAAGAAGCAGCCAGTCTTTATCATTAGACTAACCAAAACTCAAATTTTTCACTAAGTCCTTAACCCACCTGGTCTCAGCTTCCTCATACACAATGCATTTGGTGACACTGGTAGTAGAACTGCTATAGGTTAAGGTATAATGTATGTAAGATCCTGATACATCATGGAGGCATTTACTATTCTTATACAATTCTACCAAAGTCCAATGGATTGTAGCACCAGAAAAATATTTTATCAGTTTTAATCTCTTAACTAGTACTCTTCATGGACTCAAGGATACAAATCATCATCTAATGAGCTCATGGAAAGCTTAGAATACAACCTTAGGGGAGTCTATTCCAGATGTGTGCAGCTCAGCTGGGGAGGGAACTAACCCATAAGCAACTTGTCTTATGCTAAAATAAAAATGCACAAGGCATCCAAATACCACATTTATAAGAATTTTAATTTTAAATATGCAAATGCTATCAAGGGTAACATTTTCAGCTTAGCCAAGACCATAGATTATTAAATACAAACTAATACCAGTGTACATTGTATCTTAACAACTGATTGAGAAGGAGTAATATATAAATGATTAAGTTTCCAGAGAAAGGAGTCATCTGTATCCACAGATTTATTTATCTGATGAGTTTTTGAAGCCTTGCAATGGAGCTGCAAAAGCAATGTGATTAAAATCGATAGAGCACATCATTTGCTGATACTGTTGCCCAAGAAAAGGCAATAAGCCTTAGGCACGTTATTAGTAGATTATATGATTTCACTGACAGGTTCAAGATTTTTAAAGCAACTAAGAATAGAGAGGATTTCTCTTTTGGAACCAAGGGATTTCTCTCTTCTATGGAAAGGAAATCATTATTGCCCTTTTTAATTATGAAGATTTAAATGTCCTCAGTAACATCTGAAAGCTAATATTAATATTATACTTTCTTTAATTTCCTAAAATAATTGCCAAGAATGATGACAAGTGTCCATAATCCCTGCTACTTGGGATGCTGAAGCAGGAGGATGAGCCCAGGAGTTGAGGCTAATCTGGGTAACACAGGAAGACCGTACTCCTAAAATACAGATTGATAATCGAGGTGATAATTCAACTGAAAGCTGAAAGCCACTTTTGTTTATCAGTTCTGTATCTAACTTCATATTCACTCAACAAATACCACAATTGTTTGGGGAAGAGTGATTCTAAGTGAATTTCTAAAATGTCCATGTAGATGAATATGAAATTCCAAAAGTATGAGCTTTCCAGATAGATATCCTTTATTAAAATGACCAATCACATGCTTTTCATGTGCTAATGAGGGAATCCAAGCAGTAGGCCCACATTTAGCAGCTTTTCCCAAATGAACAGTGATCTATTCAGGAATGCATAGGTGTGTCAATTTACAGTACAAGGAAACTATGAAATATCATCTATTTTCTTGTCACTAATGTACATATTTATTCACAGAAGTATAGGTAACTACCAAAAGAGCTTTATTAATAGAGTAATGCAAATACTTTTCTCTCTCACTTGGTTAAACCCTTCTCAAATCCATCATTTTCTTCACCCCAGATGCCATATTCTGATCCACATTACTGCCAACTTGTGGCTCTTTTGCAAGCGTTTCCTATGATCATCCTGACTGCACCTCGGGCCCCTCTTGCTAATCTTGCAAACCTGATTAGTTCTCCAATTCCTGCCAAAATCATTTTAGAGGGTCCCAACAACAAGATTAAAGCAGACTCCTTAACATGGCATGGAAGAACCTTTGAGGTAGGCTTTCAGTTTGCCTCTTCAGGCTTATTTCAGACTATACACTTTAAGTTTCCCAGGAAACAGAACTCTTGCACTTCTTGCAAGCATATGCCTTCTCTCGACTACCCTACATGTGTTCCCAGTCTGAAATACTGCTCTTTCCTGGTCCCCTCTTCCCCTGCATAAGACTAAGTCCTGCTAGAGATGTCAATTTAGACATTGTCTCTCTGAAAGTCTCTTAAAATTTTAAGTCTTGACTGAGTGTCTCTCTCCTATACTCCACTCACCCTAACACACACTGCATTGTGTACTTGTTCACTCACTTACATCTACCCAAACTGTATCCAAAGCTCCCAGAAGGTAGAGATGGTGTCTATATCATTGCCTACTGTTTATTCAGTGAGCAAATGACAACATATGATGTGCTTCTGAGAAAACATATTCTACCTGCAGTACAGAGAATATGTGGGAGGTAGAGCAAGATGAGAAATGGGAAGATTTTAAAGTTACAATAATTCAAGCAAGACAGAAGAATGCCTTTAACTGGGAAAGCAGCATTACCAGGAGGAAAAAGTTACCATATTTTTAAGATGGTATTTTTGAGAAGGACAGTGAAAGAAACCAGCAAACTATTGGCTATGATCCAATGTGAGAAAAAGAAAAATCAAGAATATACTGAATATTGAAATTGATGATAGGCATTTCTAAGACAGAAAGACAGGCTGAATAGTAGATCTGAAGTAAGATAATTAGTTCATTTAAGGATGCATATCTTTCTTTGCTTTTAGGATTTTGAAATAGAGAGATCATCAATATATAAGTACCCAGATAAGGAGAAATTTAGAATGGAAGTTTGCATTTAAAAGTTGTATCCTAGAAGAAGAAGCCATGGTACAAATAAGATTAGCCAGAAAGATTATGTGAAATGAAACCATTAGAGAATGACAAACAGAGGTCTCAATGACATCAGATTCTAAAGGATGATCAGAAGTCAGTCCACTAAAGAATGGAAAAAATGGAGGCCACAAGGAGGGACTTCATGAAAAAAAGATTTGTCAAAAGCCAAATAGATCAAATATTTCAAGTAAAATGAGGACTGAAAAGTATATTGAAAGTTAAGTTATGGAATACTATCAGCAAAAATAGCAAATTAGGAAACCTCCAAAATTATGTCCACCCATAAAAGCAATAAGGAAAACTGGAAAAAATCAAAATACACTTTTACAGAACTGTAGAAATTAGTAAAAGGCATGAAAAAACCCCAAGAGCATGGGGGGTTGTATGAATGAATGAACAAACTTCAGTAAGAACACCAAAGCTGGTGACATTTTGAACTTGCCCTTGGGCCCATCTGCTATCTTGACACAGCTTTGGAAACAACAATATCCTGTCATTTTAAGCACCCACGGAGAGCAGCAGAAAGAATGGTGCCAAAGCTCTTCCAAACTCTCAAGGAAATGTCATTAACTGACCTCTCTGGCAGTTCCCTGCAAGACTCCACTGATAAGTTGACCCATATTCAACCTGACTTGGGGTGATCAGTATAAAACCCTTCTTTGCAGGGAGCACTTGTTGAAAACAATTATCAGGAAGTGTTTTAATTTCAGAGCTGAGGCATTAGATAAAAGGTAAAAAGAAAAGCAAGAAGAAGGGGACTTCAAAAGCATATGCATATTCCTGGGAGTCTAAGAGGCTTCACACACACACACACACACACACACATACACACACACACACACACACAGATAACTTGTTGATTACAGGTATTTAAGGAAATCTTTTCTAATAATTAGATGACAACTAATATAAACAAGTAGAGATTTCACAGGCTAAACATAAGAAATTCAGATAAATAGTTCAGAAAACTCATATCCCTCCAAAAAGAAAGGAAAGGTAAAACACTACTAATGCTGCCACCTCCAACAGCAGTGATGGCAAATCCCGGAGAGAGGAGAATGCCTGATTTCTAGAAGTACCACATTTTCTTGTGGTGGTGGTTTATTTGTTCATTAGTTGACAGACTCTTGCTATGTAGGCCCTGGCTTGCCTGATATTCTGTAACCCAGGCTGACCTCAAACTTGCAGCAACCCTTCTGCCTCAGCCTCTAGAGTGCTGAACATATACCACTATACTCATCAGCGGCCATATGTTAAACATCCAGTTTAAGATATAAGCAAAAGAAAAGAAGGTGGCTCTCTGGAGGAAAACTGTAATCAGTAGAAGCTGCCCTGAACAAGCCCACCTGTTGAACGTACTAGACAAATAGGCTATCGAGCTGTTTTAAATGCATTGTCAAGATCTGAAGGAAAGCATGTTCACAGAATAAAACCTCTATAAGGATGCCTTCTCAAATAGATCAGTAATGAAAGCACACAAACCTTCCTTTTAAATCAAATACAGTTGCAGTGATAAAACAGCATAGCACAAAAGTATAAACCAAATTTTCACAAGAAAGATTAGCAGAAGGAAAAATGAATGAACTTTAAGACTGATCAGTTGGGACTGGAGAGGACCCAGATTCAGCCCCAGCACCCACAAGGCAGTTATAATTCCAATTCCAGGGGATCTGATGTCTTCTTCTGACCTCCACAGGCATTGCACTACATTGGTGCACTTATATACATACTTACACTGACTGCTATTACAGAGGACTCAGATTTGATTCCCAACACCCACCTGGTGGTTAATAACCATCTGTAACTCTAGTTCCAGGGGTATCTGACACCCTCTTCTGACCTCTGCGGGCACTACACAACACGGGTGCACTTACACACATGCAGGCAATATACTCATACACACAAAACAAAAATAGTAAAATATTAAAAATAAAACAAATGTTTTTAAAAGACTAATACATTGAAATTGTCTAGTTTAAAGAATGGAATACTTAAAAATGATGAAAAATAAGTATCCTGAGAGACCTGTGTGATAGGTTAGTCTGATTCAAAATGAAGTATCACTATTATACTAGTTACGAAGGTATTGCATACCCATGCGCAGATACACAAGATCAACAAGCTTTTATTAAAACAAAAGTGAAACTCCTCAAGAAAATAGTATAAGAGGGAATCTAGCAGTATTTTTAAATGATTACACACTATGATGAAGTGAGACTTGTCTTGGGCATACAGGTTGGTTCAATATATAAAAATAACATACTATACTAATACAACATAATCATAATACAATGAACATAAATACAGGAAAAATAAGCATGACCATCTTGACACACACGGAGAAAATGCTTAATAAAAACCAATATCCTCTCATGACAAAAACATTCAACAAATTCATAATAGAAAGATATTTACTCAAACTGGTGGAAAGGTGTTTTGTCTTCGTATTTTAGAAAATTTAATATGACCTAAATTATCTATTAATTAAATATGATCCCTACCAAAACTTCATCTGCCTTTTTTGCATAAATTTACAAAATAATTCTAAACTTCCATCCACTTTCCTGCAAATATCATTATTTTATTTTATTTTTTCTTTTTTTTTTTAAATTTTATTACAGGGCTGGAGAGATGGCTCAGCAGTTAAAGAGCACTTGCTGCTCTTGCAGGAGACCTTTGTTTGGTTCCAGGCTGGGCAGTTCATAATCACCTGTAACTCCAGTTACAGGAGATCTGAGATCCTCTTCTTACCTCTGCACAAGTATACACATACACACATGCACACACACACACATATGCGCAAATAAAAATAAATGTTCCCATTTTATTTCATTTATTTATTGGAATGAGTGCCATAACACTTGTGTGGTGATTAGAAGACAATTTTTAGGTTCTCTCTTTCTGTCATGTGAGTCCTAGGGATTGAACTCGGGAGGTTCATGTACAACACATCCCTTGCTGGATAAAATTCCATTGTGTACACACAATCATATTCTCTTTATCCATCTGTTGGTGGGCATCTAGGGTAGTTCCATTTCTTACCTACTATGAATAGTACAGCAATAAACATGAATGTCCAAATATAAAATATCAATTTTAAGAAAAAAATGGAATGTTATATGTATAGTCTACATATAATCATTTATGTTTTTAGACATATTGGAAATATCTAATATAATGCACAACAAACTGTTAAGAATTGTTATTTCTAGAAAAGGAAATGGACTTTGGGTTATAGAAAATAGGCAGGAGCGATTTCAGTTAATTTATTGTTTATTTTTAACTTTTTAGGAATGAGAAAGTATTTGTGTATTATTTGTGCTTGCAAAAGTTTAAAAAAAAAAAAAACCAAGAGGATGGACAACTACTTTCTTTGAATTCCTGTGGACTATGAACTGGCTCAGCGGTAATGCAGGAGGCAGAGGCGCCATCCTGAACGTGTTGACCCTAAGTGCTTTTCCAGCTTAGAAATGTATATATTTAACCAACCTTCTATTGGTTCCACTCACCACTTCCTACCCTCTTCCTTGGAGAAAAGTGCTCCTTAACCTCTCCTGTCTACGCACTCCAACCTTTGCCCTGATGTTTAACTCACTCGGCCCTATTCTTTTCTAGCTCACTTATCAACAATCTCCTTGTCCACAGGATAAAGGGCCTCTGAGGGGCTTTCTCTGCTTTCTAACATTTCTTTTGGACTTCAACTAAATTAGACTTCTGTGTTTGAAATGGGCAGGACCCTCTTTTGTCTCCAGAAATTAAAAGACATCAGTGAAAAATGCAATAGTTTTAAACAAAATTACATCGATATTTTTCACAATTGGTTTCAAAACTATCTTCCTCTGTTCTCAGTGACTAAAAATAATTATTTGTCTGACTCACCAAGGACTCATATAAAATAAGGAATTTCCCCTACTCCCGTTTCTCTCCTCTACACAATAAAAGCAAGCACAATGAATTCTTTCAGCCAAATATAAGGCCAGCAGAGATAGAAAACAGGGCCGAAGGGAAGGGATAGATAGGGCCTTTTCTACACCATTCCCATGAGGCTGGCCACTCTTATTCTCAAGAAGTCACATGCCATTGTTTACACTGGGTCTCAGAACACATAAGCCCTTAGGAAGCACACACAGTCCTTTGTCCACTGGGTCAGTTCTCACCACACAAAGCTCTAGGCACATTTCCAGGGGCAGCTGCAGTGCTGTGCTAACACTGGCCCATATCAACTTGCAAGAACCAATTGTCACATTTGCAGGAATTCTGGGGGCTATTTGTTAAATGCAACCATTAATAAAATTTAAATAAACTTACATTTAAATAAGTTGTACTTTGAAACAAAAATAATGAATATTCAAAGCTGATTTCCCAATTTAGTGAATTTTTACTGTGCTCTTGAGGTATTATTTGTGCCTACTACAAATGGAGGCAACACCATGCAATGGTGTGTTTGTCCACATCTCTTCCCAATTCCACATCAGTGACAGAAGCCAGACTGGAAACATTTATACCATGGAATCAGAGAATGCTACAAACCAAGGTTGTTGGACATTTACCAGCCTCTTTCTGGGCAGCCATCACTGTACTCTTTTTTCTCCTGGCTCTACTCTAAAACTCTTTTTGGTTCAGGACTTAGAATCATGACTTGCATCTATATGCCTGATATATAGTATAGACTAAAGATAAAATGCAAATGAAGCCACGTACTCCATCATCTATTAAGAGATTTTTTTCATAGAATTACAGAATCTTACAAAGCTGAAAGAAGTTTATAAGGCATCTACCTGGTCTTCTCATTCAAGGAAGGAATAAGGTTGTAGGAACAGTACTGGCCTCCTCAGTCTCCTAATCCTAAAACAAGGCTCTGCTCCTGTCTTGTCCCCCATTAAGCCCCATGAACCTCCATTTACTTACACACAATGTGAGAAAACTAACCCTAACTCACTGGGTTGCTGAAGGTTAAATAGAATGATCTTGGTAAGCTGCCAAGTATGTTACAAATACCATATACCACACTGTTCCTAGGCACTGCAGAGAGGGGGATATCATATATGATATTTCCAATATAATACAGTCAAATTTTGATGGCTATAATTTCACACTCTCCACAACTTCAATCTTGACCTAAAGTCTCCCAACTTAACATAATAATCTCATCATTTTTTCCACATGGCAGCTTTTTAAATATTGAAGACTGGATCTCCAGAACCCTCATTAACTTTATCTTCTCAGGGCCAACCAGTTCCAGGTTCTTCAAGCATGTGAAGAAACTCTAACCTCCCTTGACCCTCTCTTCTGGATAATTCAGGGGCTGAAGCTCTGCATTCATTCTCTATCGTTGCTGTGGCACACCATCACAAACTCAGAAGCAGGAACAGCACAAGTGCAGGCACCATCTCACAATTCCAAGGATTAGGAACCAGACAGTCTCACCGGGCTGGACCACAGTTAGCAGGGCTGAGTGTCTTTCTGGAGGCTTTAGACAAGCATCTGTTTCCTTGCCAGATTCTCCACAGCTGGAAAAGGCATGTGAGTTTTAAGGACTTGTGAGATTAAATTAGGCCCACCTGGATAATTCAGACACTTCTCCCTGTCCTACTTCAATATGCTCCACATCTCATTTGTTCTACAACACATACAGGTTCCAGGGATTCCTACATGGATACCTTCGGAGGGCCAATATTCCACCTACCACAAACTACTTTAGGACTTTTATTGTTCCATTTTCTCAATTTGTCAACATAATTTGTTCTATATCCATAATTTTAGTTTTTAAGTCAATACAGGTATCTGATTAAATCATGACCAGGCTCTTCACAAAGCACCCCAGCAAAGATATTTTTTTTCCATGAGTCATGTAGTTAATTAAGAGAGAGGAGAGGGAAGAAAAGATGCATGTTCAGTGTCAAGTCATTTAAATTTAACCACTGTGGTTAAGAATATTTAACCACAGTGGAGTACTCTTAAAGATATTGCTTAAAGATGGGGCTGAAGAGATGGCTCAACAGTTAAGAGCACTTGCTACTCTCCCCGAGGACCTGAGTTCAGTTTCTAGCGCCCAGGTCAGACAATTTACAACTGCCTGTAACTCCAGTTCCAGGAGAGTTGATACCCAGTTCTCATCTCCAAGGGCACACACACGCACACGCATGCATGCACAAGATATCCCTGATGAAAAAAATACTCTGTATCCATAAATTAAATAAGAAATTATTTCAGTAAACAAGCTCTTCTTTTTTAATGCACAGTGACAGTGGAAAGCTGCATCATAACTCCACGAGCACTGAAGTGCTTGTAGTACAAAACTGATCATTGACAACAAAGATACATTACATTCTTATTGCGAGGGTCTTTCAGTCTGAGTATCTCTCAAATGTGTTTAATCTGATCCACAATAACAAATCCAATTTTAGGCTATAACCCAATATACATTCACATATATGCTGAAGCAAATGTTTCATGAAAAATACCATAGACTTTGTATATTCCACATTCTGCATTTTATTCTTGTCTATTCTGTGTCCCTTAAAAAATTTTTTTCATTACAACGCCCTCTACCCCACTAAATTGCTTGTACTGCCCAGTAATGGTCATGCTCTCACATTTGACCAAATTGGTATTAAAAAATATCAATCTGGACATGTGGCTAATTAACTTTAAGAGAGGTTGATACTGTGGAAACAGAACTCATTAAGAGAGGTTGATACCATGGGAACACAGAACAAGTAAATAATTGTAAGTAAGGCATCTAGGACCCACTATTCAAAACTATTATACATGGATGGAAATGGAACCAATAAAGATTAAGGGTGGGTCATTCTTGCTCTCCTTTTTACTCTTTGCCCAGTGTAAGTATATGACAAGATACTAAAATATTTGATACATATTGTAATGGCAAAGCTTAGATATAAACATGGGAGTCAACTGTTTACTTAGATACTGCTATACTGTCCTTGTCTGCTCTGTCCCTTTGGGATCAGTGGTCAACCAACATCATCCCCAGTGCTTAGGGGCACTCACTACCCAGACTGCCTGCCTCCATCTCTGTTGACTCCCAAGGTGCACAGATGACTCTCCAGTCCCATTATGTCCCAAGTTTGGCACACAACTCCCCCATTTTCCAAACACTGTATAGCACCGATGAGCATTATCAAAACTCAGTCAATGTCTGCTTTACATTCTTTGAAGAGGCAAAAGAGAGGGATGTTCTCTTACATGTGCATCCTTCATCTGTACTCAGCACATTTCTTCCTTCCTCACTGATCTCGCCACACTCAAATCTTGTTATACTTGTTGAATTATCGAGTATATAAAGACCTGAGATGAGTCGGCCTCATAGAACTGAGCCTGCCGTGTACTTATGTATGATATACTGCATTTTATTACATCAAGAAGATACTTTTTCTCTAACGGGATAGCCTATATAATCAAAAAAGTTACTATGGTAACTTTGTAGGGAACATTACTAAGATTATTTTAGTATCATGACTGTAGTTGTATCTATTTATTCAATGATTTACTTACTACAGAATCCATAATTCCTATTCTGTATAAGGAACTGCTGTACCCACAAAGGAAACATAAGACCCTTGATCCTTTTGACTAAAAGGGAGTAATACTGTACAACAAATCATTTCAGTGCAGAGCAGAACACAAAGGCGGTAAGTACAAAGTGATCAAAACTCTACTACATCAATTCCAAAATTCAGTTTGCTAAAATCTTGATCACATTTATGTAATTAAAAATAGTTACTGTATCCTTGAAATATGAAAACAAATTGCTTCAACAGATCACTTAAGCAAAATATTCCTTAAGACACGGAAGGCAGAGTTTGGTGGTGTATAAATTCATTGCTCCACAGTTCAGATTTATTTGGCATCTAAATTTACATAAGATTTTGTGCTTGGCTTTGTGGAAATAGAGGGTGGGAATACAAAACACTGGCCAGCAGATCCCCTACATACAATCTAAGGTAAAAGTATGCAAAATGTTACTGATTCTCAGAGAAGGGAAAGGAGACTTCTGATAAAGCAGAAAGTCAAGCGTTCATAAAAGGAAGTGGCACTCAGCCTAAATCCTAAAGGGTGGTGCGGTTTCACTGGCAGAAACTGGAGGGAAAAGCATTCCTGAAATAGCTATTAAGAGTCTTCAGACAAGAATACTGATAGATGGCCAAATGTTCAGAATTTTGCTGGGCACACTCTTAGGAACCCTTTGAGCCTCTGGTTTTTAAATTTATAATCTTAAGATGAACATATGAAATCTTTTTAAAAGAAGAAAACTTGTTAAATTGTTAAGCCTGGCTCCTCCACCTGGCATTGCTGTGATTCTTAGGTTCCTATCTATACTTTGCTGACCTCGATATCTATTGGTAGAAGCTTGTTCCCTGCCTCACACAGTCCACACAACTTTACAAAGTAAGTGGAAGCCACTAACAGCCTGTGCCTGAATTTTGTCTGTGGCCTGCCTTGGATCTACCACCAACCAGGTCCCTGTTTTCCTTTATTCTCACGACTGCCCATTATATTTAATATATTCATGTCCCCAAGCTTAGGAATGAGCTGCTTTTCGAGTTTTAGGGACCAAATTGGAGGGAAAAAATGAAGTGATGCATTTACATTCCTTCATTCTTAAACGATCTTGGTCCTGTACTTACAAGCAGGAGGTTTCTGAATAGTGAGGCAAATAAGTTGCTCCTTGTGTACTTTCTTCAGCAACATACACAAGAAGTCCCCAGCCTTCATGGGAAACCTAAGCACCCTATAGCCTCAGCTCATCAGGAACAAAGAACCTGGTGGCTTGTCTCTGCCTACTCAATGCCTAACTTCCCCTTCATTAGTGCGAACAGGTAATTCTACCCAATAAAACCCCTGACTGCTTGTTTGTGGCCCCTTCTGACCACCTTGCTTCAAATGCTGAGGAGCACTACCAGAAGCGTTCCCTGTTCATGCATTTCACTTGGGGTCAAAATAAAGGACTATTCCTGAGTGCTGATTTTATCCACAGTACTACTGATACTGCTATAACAACCAAAAATGGAATTGTAAGTCTGAGTGTGAAATCAAATTCCAAATAGAAACCTGTACAAATGCTTATCAACCTTATTTTCCCCTCAAAAACCTTACAATATCTGAAATCAAGATTGCTTTTTAAAAACAACAACACTCAAGATTTTTGTTTTACTGTAGTTTGGTTTTTTTGTTTGTTTGTTTTTTTGAGACAGGTTCTCACTATGTAGCCCTGGTTGGCATGAAACTTGCTATGTAGACCGGGTTGGCCTTACCTTGAGAGTGACAGGATTAAAGGTAAGCACCACCAGACCTGGTCTAGCACTCAAGATTTTTAAGTATTATTTTAGTTGCAATATTTTTATTTTGAATTAATTGCTATAATTACTACTACCATGTTTTACACAAATTTAGCTCAATGGTAGATTAAATCATCTTTCTGGATTAGCCTAGAAATTTAGCCATCAAGTATAAACTCTTCTAGAGGAGAAAAATTCTGAGTTTAAAAAAATTATACTAAAACTAATTTATAGATTCTATTTGGAAATGTGGAAAGAAATAATGGCCTCGTGACCGCCAAAGCACCAAAAGAAAGGTATGGGATATGTTTAGATACCAAATTCAATAAAGAAGGTCACACTCTTGGAGGTTGTTTGCAGTGGTAGAATAGAGAGGATAGATAACCAAAGTGCACATCATTTTGTAATAAATACTATAAAATTTCCAAAAGACTGTGGTGAGAGCAATTAATTTAGCCTAGGGGTATTAGAATATTTCACAAAAAAGTGACATTTGGATGGTGCACTACAATGTAATTCAAACCAACCAGTTGGCTGAGAACAACTAAAAAGACTAGACCAGAAGGAGAATGTTTGAAGGAATCAAAGAGCTAAATGAAAAGGCAGGCTCGCCAGGTTAGAAGTAGGAAAAGAATGGCAATCTGGGGAGGAGAGTACTGACCAGTTTCCGAGGAAACAGCTGATAGATGGAGAGGTTTCAGAACAGCCTCCTGAGGGCGCCAGGATAAGAAGCAGAGCCTCAAGTCTACCATGGGTGAAAACCTCAGGAAGCCCATCACATCACACTGAGCTAGAACTCAGAAGAATTTACCACCTACAGCAATAGTCATCTATCCTTTTGGTCCACAAAGTTGATCCTGGACTGGTTCTGTCTCCAGGTACCAAACATAAACAAGGCCTTCATCTCAAGATTGTTTCTATAATTCTGCAAACAATGACGTCTGACACATAACCTACACTAAAGTAAACAAATAAATATAAATTAAAACCAGCAATATAAACTCATCAACTGAGATTCCAGACATTGAAATTATCAGACATGGGCCTTGACTCAAAAAGATAAAAACTTTGGTTGATAAATACATTTTTTTTTAATTTGCAAGAGTACTGATGCAAAACAGAGCTGTCACTCAAGGAGTGAGGTCCAGTCTTGAGCCAAATATGAGTGACAATGGCCCAAGAACACACATTCAGGTTGCCCCAAATAACATGTTCCAACAGAGAAGTGGATTCAGGAGACACATATTTAGCTTGCCCCCAAAACAAGCTCCAACAGAGAAATAGTTTCCGGGGACACATATTCACATTGCCCCCAAAACATGTTCCAACATGAAAACAGTTTTGTGAGGATTTTATACTTAAAGACATAAAGTCATAAATCAAGGGATTTTTCCAAATACATTGGTGGGACGATCAGATAGGCAGCTATAAAACAGGAACTCTCTCCTATGGGCCTCAGATGCTATCTGATAATGGTGCTAGTTTGGGAATTGATAGAGCTAAGCGGTCTAACAATGTGTTCGAAAGGTTTTACCTAATAGTCAAAAGAGTGAGACACAGAGATGAGGTAGGCAATGAGACACTAAAAGAGATAAAGAGAACCCAAGATAATTTTTCTCTGATCTTCAACATTCCAGCTTTCTACAATCTTGACTTTCTAACCAGTCAGCCAGGTAGAATCTTTTAACACAAGTGTGTCTTTTTCCTCCCTGGAAATTTCAATTTACAAAGAATACAAGGTCTGAAAATCTTGAACTGCAAACACTAAAAAACTAAAGGAATCATCATTAAACTCAGCTGAGCTGAAGAAATCTGGAAATCTATCAAAAATGCACCCAGGGGTTGGAGAGATGGCTCAGTAGTTAAGAGCATTTGCTGCACTTGCAAGAGGAACCAAGTTTGGTTCCCAATACCAACATGGCAGCTCACAGGCACGTGTAAGTCCAGTACCAGAGGATGAGTGTCCATCTGGCTTCTGAAAGCACTGCACATATGTGGTGCACAAAGAGACATGCAGGCAAAACACTCACACACATAAATAAACCTTTTTTAAAAAAATGCATCCAGAGCCAGCAAGATGGCTCAGTGGGTAAAGGCACTTGCCACCTAGTCTTGACAACCTCTGTTTGATTCCTCTTCAAGAGCAGCCAGTGCTCTTAACCCCTGAGCCATCTCTCCAGCCCTGAAATCAGATTTTAAGTAGTCCATCTATGTTCATTCATTTTCATACTACCCGTGTCTGCCTTTGCCCTACAGTGGTAAAGTAGGTTCAGTACAAACTCAACAGCTTAGACCCTAAAATGCTTACCATCTGACTCTTTACCAAAGAAGGGTGTCCTGCCTAAGCCAGGACCATGTTCTACCTCATATATGCCCTCTTCTAAATGTCTGGATCTTCTATTGATACATTCATATATACTCATTCTAATGCTTGAGGTACAAAATTAACACAAGTAACTTTCATCTAGACTCCATCTGGATCACTAAGTTGAAGAGGATGTGGGGTTGCTCAGAAAGAAAGAAGGCTACCATCAATCAGAGGGTCTGCCATGGACATTGAGAAGGGTGACTTGCAGCATGCAGGCTGTGTGCTTACTGAGCCTAATTGTAAAATAGACAAGGTTTGAGAACCTTCAAAAAATATAGTTGGATAATTTCAATGAAACAAAGAAGGGACACATCCATTTTTAACTGCACCAGTAACAATGTATAGCTTCAACTCCAGCAGCTGTGAAAATTATTGCAGTAACATGCAAATTTTTCACATTCATAAAAATGTAAAGAAATAAAACTATTTTGTGATTTTATCAGAGTGTAAAACAGACCAATTTTGTCATGTTGATACACAAGATTTCTGAGATTGATGTCTGCTCTTAAAAGAATACTAATAACACTCTCAATGCTGTGAGCCCGTTTTATCTGTTCAAAATGCCCCTATTATTAAGACATCGTTCAAAGATCCCAATTCTAAATTTCGGGTGATTTCGCACATTAACACGATTTTCCCATGGTGTTAGTTCCACAATAGTGGCTCAGAACACCACAAATTGCATTTTATGATTTGCATACTTACATTATTATTTAAGGCACAAAAAACTTTGGTTATTCTAGGCAAAAGAAAAACAGCACAAGAAAATTTGTGTTTATGGTTATTGTCCTAGGAAGAAAAAAAATGTAGATGTAAGTGTCCAAGGTGGGTAAGAAAGAGTTAACTACTCAAAGTTAACAGAATGACAAGCAGCAAGGCTGCCACTGAGGGGCCTGGTGGCCCCACACGGGAGCTAGTGGCCTCTAGAGGAAGGTCCTGGTAGAGGGTGCCAACCAGGCCTAGCCAGACGTGGAAGAACACCACTGCGTTCCCCACATGAACAAAGCCTGCTCACAGAAAGAAGCCAATTAATATTTATAGAGGGATAAAAAGCATTAAAGGAAAGGGAGGGGAGGCAGGAGTTCACACCAAAAGCCAGAGTTTTCTAAGCCCTTCCAACAAAGCTCTAGTTCTGGTCTAACTCCCAGATGGCGTCTGTACAGAGCAGTGGGTGATGACACAGTAAAATAAGGCTCTCTAACAGAAATGGCATTGGCCAGGGAATCAGCAGCTGCTGAGAGCTGGCTGGCTAAGGACTAGGGCAGCTCTGTGAAGGGCACAACAGCTCCTGACACACCAGAAGTGAATCTATTCTTCCTAGTCCCACGTGTGCTGACTGTAAATATTATAAACACTACAAACTGAGGAAGAATAAAGAACCTCTGATACTTTTTTAAACACTCATTTATCTGTTTTACATGTGTGCACCAGTGCACACACATGCTGTGGCACACATGTGGAGGTCAGACAACTTGTGAGATTCAATTCTCTCCTTGTACCATGTAGGTTCCAGAAACTAAACTCAGGTCATCAGGCTTGGCAGCAAGTGCCTTTCCCCACTGAGCCATCTTGCCCCCACACCCTCTGAGACTTTCAAGCTGGATATACAAAGTGAAGTTGCATTTGCTTCACAGTTTTCCTTTTTATCATGGTTTTATTTATTACATAGCTTTCTGGCAACCCTACATTAATAATACTTAGCAAGAGGAAGAAAGGGCAGAAAATCTGCTGTGCAGCTGATGATATTTGTCTAAGCATGCTGAGCGAAATATATCAGCAAAGCAAGATAATTCCAAGCAGAGAAGCTTGAGAACTAGGGAGTCATGTTTATGCATAGAAACTACAAATATCCTGAAAATATACACCAAATGTGTAGGCACACATTTTTCTGAGGAGACTAGTGCTTTCATTAGAATCCATAAAGGGTTCAAAACATACCCAACTGCCCAAAACTATAAAGAAACACATTGCAGTATTTTATAAACTCTAGATTACATAGGGGGCGTGTATTTTTAAATTAAATAGAATATAATTTGAGATTATAATACTGGCCATAAGAATATTATTTCTTCAAACTTGCCTAAGTAGAAAGGTAAATTTTTTCATACTGAAATCTGGGTCAAAATATTTTAAAATAGATCCAAGACTTCCCTGCTCCCTACCATCTCAGTTCTCAGGCCTGCTCAGGTCACTTGGATCCTGCACATACCTGTGAGCTCCCCCGTCCCCCGCCCCAGTCCGCCCAAAATTAGTACTCCCATTGTAATGTTTCCTAGAAAGGAACCTAGTTGATGCACAAGACAACGACTTAAAAATGACAATTATAAATATGTTCAAGGAACTTAAAGAGGATACAAATAAAAGATTATGAAGACATGAAAATGAAAACAATGGAATGAAATAACTAAAACAATTCAAAACATTAAATTAGAATTCATAAAGAGACAAAATCTCTGAAGAAAAGCTAAACTGAAATAAAACTTGAGATGAAAAACTCAGGAACTGAAACAAAAAGCTCAGAGGAAAGGATCAAAAAGGGATTGGAGGAAATGGAGCTGTGAATATCAGATTTCGAAGACAAGGTTGTTGAGGAATGGATCACACAATCAAAAGAAAATGTCAAATCTAAAATAACTCAGGAATAAAGTATGCAGGACTTCGGAGACATTACAAAAAGACCAAACCTACAAATCATTAGCTTGGAAGATGATGACACCCAGGTCAAAGGCATAGAAAATATTTTTGACAAAATCATAGAAGACTTCCTAAATCTAAGGAAAGAGATACCTATTCAAGTTACAAGAGGCATACAGAACACCAAGTACCCAGGACCAGAAAAGAAACTCTCCATGTCACATATTTAAAATGATAAATGTGCAGAACAAAGAAAGCTCTAAGAGAGAAAGATCAAGTCACATATAGAGGTTAACATCTGACTTTTCAATGGAGATTATGATAGCCAGAAGGGCTTAGACAAATGTTACAGAAGTCATGAAAGAACACAGATTCTAGCTCAGACTACTACACCCAGCAAAACTATCATTTGTAATTGAAGGAGAAAGAAAAACTTTCCATAATAAAAACAGATTTCAAGAATTTATGTCTACAAAGCTAACTCAATGGAACACTTCAGTCTGAAAAGAAGATTAAACGTTCTCAAGAAGACACAAAGAATAAACAATTCCAGGAGAGTTAATCAAATGAAGTCTAAGAATACAACACCAACATAACAGGAATCAATAAACATTGGTCAATAATAATCCCCAATAGTAATGGTCTTAACTTCCCAGTAAAAAAGACCAGACTAACTGGTTGCACAAGAAAACAGGATCCATCAATTTACTGCCTCCAAGAAGCATACCTCACAATCAATGATCAATATCACCTTAAGGTGAAAGGATGGAAAGAAGTATTCCAAGCAAATGGAAAAAAGAACAAAGCAGGTATAGTTACTCTAATATCTAACAATGTAAACCTCAAACTGAGACTATTCAGAAGAAACAAGGATGGTCACTTCACACTCATTAAAGGGAAAAAAAAAAAAAAAACACCAAGAGGCTATCACAGACCTAAACAGGTATGTATCAAACACTGGGACTTCCCATTTCAAAAAGAAACTCTATTAAATCTAAAATCACACACTGACTCTAACACAGTCATCGAGACAAAAACTAAATAGAGAAATCTAGACCCAAACGACATCATAAATCAAATGGACCTAACAGACATTTACAGAACATTCCACCCAAACATAAAAGAATATACTTTCTTCTCAGTAGTCCATGGAACTTTCTACAAAACTGACCATATGTTAGGACACAAAGCAAGTCTCCACTAATTTAGGAAAATTTTAAATATCATCCTGTATTCTACCTGACAACAAAGAAATAAAACTAGATATAAACAATAAAAATGGAAAAAGTACACAAACTCATGGAAACTAAACAACACACTAGGGAATTGAAATTGGATCAAGAGAGAAATCAAGAAGGAAAGGTAGCTGGGCATGGTGGCCCACACCTTTAATCCCAGTACTGGAGAGAAAAGGTCGAGATCAAGACAAGCCTGGTCTACATAGCGAGTTCCAGGCCAGCTGGGACTACAGAGACCGTTGTCTCAAAAAACAAAACAGAAAACCAGCAACAAAAAAAAAGAAGGAAAGTTAAAAATTCCTAGAACTGAATGAAAATGAAAACACATCATATCAACATCTATGGGACACAATGAACAGTCCTAAGAGAAACATTTACAGCACAAATGCCTACATCAGAAAATTAAGAGACACCTCATATAAATAACTAAATGATGCACTTGAAGGCCTTAGAAAACCAAGAACAAACAACACCTAAAAAGAGTAGATAGGAAGAGATAAATAAAATCAAGGCTGAAATTAATGAGATAGAAAACAATACAAAGAATCAATGAAACAAAGAGTTGGGTTTTCTTTTTTAAAAATTAAAAAGATTGACAAACCTTTAGCCAATTAATAAAAAGAAAGAGAGAGCACACAAATTAATAAACTCAGAAATGAAAATGGAAACATTACAGCACAACCTGAAGAAATTCAGAAACTCACAATTACACACTTTAAAATCTATATCCCACTAAACTGGAAAATCTAAAAGAAATGGATGAATTTCTAGTATGTACAGCCTACCAGAGTTAAATAAAAATGACATAAATAATTTAAACAGATCCATAGCAGCCAATGAGATATATGCAGTAACTTAAGATTTCCCAACTAGCTGGGTGTGGTGTCACATGCCTTTAATCCCAGAAGCACTCAGGAGGCAGAGGCAGGCAGCTCTCTGGGAGATCAAGGCCAGCCTGGTCTATGTAGGGAGTTCCAGGTCAGCTGAGGCTACAGAGAGACCCTGTCTCAAAACATATAACAAGAGCTAGGGAGATGGCTCAGTGGTTAAGAGCACTGGCTATTCTTGCAGTTCCAGCTCAAATCCCAGAACCCACATGGCAGCTAACAACCATCTGTAACTCCAGTTCCAGGGAATCCCATGAGCTCTTTTGAGCTCCACAGGCATTGCACAACATGGGTGCACTTACACACATACAGGCATAACACTCATACAAATAAAAATAAATCAATCAAAAATATTTTAAAAAACAAATCTCCCAAGTAAAAAGAGTCCAGGACCTGATATATTTGGCACAGAATTCTAAAAACCTTCAAAAAGAATTAATACCAATTATCCTTAAACATTTCCAATTTCTTTTTGTAAAGCCAGTATTACTCTCATATCAAACCAGATAGAGATAAAACAACAAATTATACAATCTCTCTTACAGACCTAAATGCAAAAAATTCTCAATAAAATACTTGCAAACTGAATTTAAGAACACATGAATAAGAGTATTCACCATAATTAAGTCAGCTTCATTCCAGAGATGCAGGATGGCTCAACACATGTAAATTAATAAATTTAAGACATCACATAAAGAGACTAAAGGACAGAAACCACTTGATCGTCTCTCATTAGATGCAGAAAAGGCCTTTGACAAAATCCAACATCCAATCGTGATAAAAGTCATGGAGAACCTAGGGATACAGGAGATATATGTCAATATAATAAAGACAATATACTACAGTCCCACAGTCAACATCATACTAAATAGAAACTGAAAGCACTCCTATTAAAATCAGGAACAAGACAAGGATGTCCACTGCACTGTTCTACATATTATTTGAAGTCTTAGCCAGAGCATTAAAACAAATCAAGGAGATACTAATTGGAAAGGAAGAAGTCAAAGTATCCTTATTTGCAGAAGTTATGATTCTGTACATAAAAGACCCTGAAAACTCTCAGAGCTGATAAACACATTCAGCAAAGTAGCAGGCTATAAAATTGCACACAAAAATCAGTAGCCTTCCTATACACCAACAACAAACATGCAAAGAAAGAAATCAAGGGAACAGTCCCATTCATGATAGCTTCAGAAACATAAAATATCATGGAATATATCTAACCAAGGAAGAAAAGGAATTGTAAACAAAAACTTTAAGACATTGAAGAAAGAAATTAGACATTACCAGAAGACAGAAAGACCTCTGTGCTTATGGATCAGTGGGATTAATACTGTGAAAATGGCCATGCAGCCAAAGGCAATCTACAGATTCAGTGCAATCCCCATTAAAATTCCAATACAGTTCACAGAAATTGAAAAATAACCTCAGATTCCATGTAACACAGAAAAGCCAAGACAGTGAAAATAATTCTGAATAATAAAAGAAATGCTAGAGGCAACATCCTCCTTGATTTCAAAATAAACCACAAAGCTACAGTAATCAAAACAGCATAGTACTGATATAAAAACTAATATGTTGACCAGTGGAATAGAATTGAGGACCCATATTTACAGTCTCCTAATTTTTGACAAAGGAGCCAAAACACACATTGGACAAAAGATGGCATTTTCAATAAATTGTGCTGGTCAAACTGGAGACTAGATCCCTATCTATCACCCTGCACAAACCCTAACTCCATATAAATCAAGGACCTTTACATAATCTGGTAGAGAAGAAAGTAGGGAATACACTGGAACTTTTAGGCACAGGAAAAGACTTTGTGAATAGGTCCCTGATTATGTAAGACCAATAACTGAGCTTCTATACTTCTAAGGACACCACCATTCAAGTGAAGAAGCAACCCACAGAATGGCAAAAATCTCTATCAGCTTTACATCTGACAAAGGATTAATATTGACAATATACAAAGAACTCAAAGAAACTAAGTGTCAAAAAATTCAATTAAAAATTGAGGCAAGGAACTAAACAGAGAGTTCTCAGATGATAAAATACAAATGGCTGAGAAATACTTTGAAAATGTTCAGCATCTTTAGTCATACGTAAATCAAAACTACTTTCAGATTTCCTCTCACCACAGTCAAAATGACAAAGATACAAGAACCAAATGATGACAAGTGCTGGTGAGGATGTGGAGAAGTGAAGCATTTATTCACTGCTGGTAGGAGTGCAAACTGGTACAGCCAGATGGGAATCAATGCGGCAGTTCCTCAAAAAGCTAAAAATAGATCTCCCATTGATCTAGCCATACCATTCTTGGTCTCTGTATCCTCTTACAGATAAATATTTATCCATGTTCAATGCTGCCAGCTCACAATAGCCAAGAAATGGAAACAACCTAAATGTCCACCAACTGAAGAATGGATATTGAATGGATAGTACACCGTGGAATATTATTCAGCTGTTAATAAAAACAAAATATGAAATTTGCAGGTAAATGGTTACCTCCTGAGTAGGGTAACCCAGATCCAGAAAGATAAAGATTACATGTTCTCTCTAAGAGGATACTTATAAGTGGATACTTATAAGTGGATACATTCAATCTTTAGATAGATGTGTTTCAATTGAAAATCCTTAGAGATCAGAAAACTAATAAGGTGCCATGGGGGGTGATCCACAGGAGGGAAGATGGAATGCAGTCATTTATATTGAGAAGTGGGGATAAGAGCTAGGACAGGTTTAATGGGGAAAAGAATGGGAGGGGTGGGCAGAAGAGGGAGTAAAAGGAGGGATAACGAAGACTCATGTAGAAACCTACTATGGACGTTTCTCTCAGAGAGAGAGAGAGAGAGAGAGAGAGAGAGAGAACTTAAAAGAGTCTAAACGTAGCTACCCTATAGCAGGATTTTGTGGAGGCTAGCAAATAAAACACGCAGTGCCAGGAATGGATTCCCCTTTTTGGAGTTGTTGACCAGAGAGATCCCGTAGATCCTCAACAATACTGGCTACTGCCATTGCGTTTGGCTTCCCACTAGAACTTGATAACAACACCCTATTGCTGAGCATACTACACACCTAAGTCACAGAACAATCAAGGACAGATCAAGCTGGTACTAACCTCAACACTACACCTCTTATGACTAGCTTTCATAACACTAGAAGGTGCTATGCACGTTATTGACAGAGAAAAGCAATCATCAACCTTACCTAGCTGTGTACCTGCAAGCTATAATAACAACCAGCATAGCAAAATATGTCCAGTGGTGCAAGAGTGAGCATACTGGAGTAAGAAACAATATTGGAGTAACAAACCACTCTAACTGGACTTAAGGCTCAATCACAATAGCAAATCTAAACCTGACACTGTTATTGGGGTGAGAACCTGTGGCTAGACAAATCACAGGCCATAGGGGAGAACCTACTACTATCATTATACCAAACAGACTCACAATGACTTTGTTACACATATAGAATACTACATCCCTCAACTCTCACCAGAGAAGGTACTTCTTTTAGCAGATGGTGATTAACATACAGATTCATTAAGTGGTCAGTGTGCAAAGAATAAAAGACTGTGGAGTACTCAGCCCTAAATAGGATAACTATGTTGCACCTTATCCTCTCAAAGCTCAGAGATTATTGCGGGGGAGTGGGGGACAGAAAGACTGAAGGAGCCAAAGGTGGTAGATGAATACAAGGAAACTGTGCTGTCTGGATACCACAAGCCACTTGCACATATGAACTCACAGCACTTGTGGCAGCATGCACAAGACTTGTACAAACCCAAGCCAGACAGAGAGCCAACATGGATGGGAGTGGCAGGCAGGAAGTCCCAGTCCTAGCTGAGTATCTACTGGCAACTGATGGATGTTGGAATAGGAAAAGTCAGTTTTCCTTACTGGTATGACCAGACTCTAGAGCATGGACCACATCCAGGAGCATACAGGAGGTGAGGAATGGCATCAATAGGACTCTTAACTTTTTAAATAAGTTTTAAAGTAAATAAAAATTATTTAAAAGAAAAAATCAGATAATGAAGGACAGGAAACTGGCGGAGGGAGTGAAGAGGCTGAGGGTATCTAAATATGATCAAAATACATTGTATGAAATTTTGGAATCAATTAAAGATGCTAAATAGTGAAAATAAATTTAAAATAGCAGCTCTAAGGCATAAAGATAGCTATATTCAGTGGGTTGTCAATAATTCAACTTTGTAATATATTAAATCATGATCTATTAAGATCAATTAGGTAATCTGTGGTTCTACAGGGCATTATGCTGCTTTGAGTGGCATCTAATCCACCCAAAATGAAATTGCTATTACTAGAGACTACTATCTGCAATCCTCAGAATGAACATGCACCTCTGTAAAGCCCTATTGATCCCAAGGAGGCCAAGTTCTGAGAAGAGGCTGCCACTAGGAAGATGCTGTACACTGTTTTTCCAGAAAAATGGAAAACAGTGAGTAAAATGTTTAGGATGAAAAGAGAACAGACATTTCCTGGAGTAATGAACTAAGTAAGTCCTCCAAGTACCTCAGATGGGAGAAAAGAACATGGAAACTAATCCCTAAACTAGGCACAACAATAAACTTTAGAAAAAATATTATTTCCTTTACATAAAAATAGATAAAACAGCATGAACACTCTGCCATGATGGCCCGGGGTGCAGAGTCACTGTGGTCCCCGTTACCACTGTACCCAACACTGTTATCCATCCCCTTCAAAGCCTCAGCTCATGAAAGAACATATGGTCCAGGTTTGAGTTCCTGAACTTTATTATGATTTGGATCTGAAATGTTCTCCCATGAACTAGTGGCACTGGAGGCTGAGGGCTGTTCAGGAGGGGAGGCCTGGCTGTTGGAGGCAGTCATTCCGGAAGGGTCATGGAACATTATACCTGCTTCTGCTTCTAGCCTAACTGCTCTCTGCCTATTTGTCCAGATCATGTGACTAAGGTCCATCTCTCTTGACACCATGCCTTCCCAACCCCAGCTATGATGAACTGAAATCCCTCTGAAACTGTGAGCAAAATAAACCTTCCTCCTTTAAGTTATTTCTATCAAGCATGAAGTCACACCAACATAAAAAGTAAATATTTACACTTACTGTGTAAAATATTATGAAAGCACCTTACAGGCTTGAGTCGTCCTAGTCAGTATAGTTTTTAAGTATATAGTTAAGTATACTTAAGTATACTTAAGTATAAATAGTTAAGTAAACTACTATGTTTAAGTATCATAGCCAAATCACCACCCTGCTCAAACTCACAAGGAAATTCTAGAGATCATCCTCCTAGATAGGCCCTAACATGGGGTTCAAAAGAGATTAGAGCAAAGCACTGCACTGACACCCTCGGCCCCTCTTCCTCTTTTGTCTCCCAGAACTCTCATTGGGGAAACTGCTTAACTCAAGAAGAAAGATGTGCACAGAATATACCTACCACCCCTAGGGAAAGGATGGAGATTATCACCAGGTCCCTTCACTACTTGACACACTTAAGAACTCTTAATATCCCATTGTTAAGTAGAAAGTATAGGCAAGGGTACGCCAGCATTTTAGGAAAGACTCAAAAGTGAAAGAGAACAAAACAAATACAGAAAAAGGAGATCAACCCAGAGGAAAAAAGAACAGAAAAAGAACTACAGATATATAAACGTCCTCTGAGAAGCTACACCACCAACAAAAAAAATCAGAAAGAAAAAGAACACTTTAAAAGTTTTGCTTAATTTTCAGCTAATACATAAAACTGAACATTTCTATTGGGCATCAAGTGACATTCCAATGCATGTATACATCTTGTTCAAATCAAAATATGTTTATCTTTACAAACATCATTTCTTCTAGCTTCTTTGAAATATGCAGTGTTATCACTACCTACCTCTATCCTACTGTGCAACAGATGCCTAGAACTCCTTTCTCCTAACTGTGATGAACCCTTAACATTTAAAAAACAAAAAACTAAAGAGTTAGACCATAAAATTTGAAAATAGACCAAATAATAAAAAATAGAAAATGGGAGCAAACATGGAGGAAAAGTAAAAAGAATTGGTCCAGAAGGTTTAACAATTCACCTTCAGAAGTTGAAACAAACAGAAACATGAGAAGGAAGAAATTACGAGAGAAATAATACAAATGGACCATCCTGGGACTAAACAACATGAATTCACAAGTTGAAAAAAACCCATAGATTTAACAGCACAACTCATGATAAAGGGTAATCATGGACAAACACCAAGAATAAAGAGAAGACACAAAATTGGAGAAGACGCTGTTCTGTACTCAGGATGTGATGCAAGAGGAAACACACCAGCCACGGGGAAGCACTGCTGCTGGCGCCTGACACCGACCTGACTGCCACTGCCCGTCTTCCACAGACTCCACCTGTGTGCTCTTCACTGTTCTCTCTGAGACATTCTGAGGTTTTGTTTCTTTGTTTCAAGTACGTTCAAAATTCTCACTGAAGCATTTTTATCACGGCTTCCTTAAAATTATCACCAATTGCTCCAACCTCTGTCATCTCAGTGTTGGTGTCTGTTGCTGCCTTTTCTCACTGAAGCCGGAATTTTCTTGGATCTTGGTACAATGAATTATACTATAAATATACTAAACACTGCTATTTAGACTAAAAAGAAAAGATAGACACATACTGATGGATAAACATGCAATTCATGAAATCAGGGCAGTGTTTTTTATTGGTTGGTTAGGGTCTGTTTGGGATTTTTTTTTCTTTTTTCTTTCTTTTTTTTGAGACAGAGTCTAATGCAATCCAGACTGGCCTGGACCTCACTATGTTCCTTGAACTACTATCCTCCTGAACCCATCTCCCAAGTGCTAGGACCATAGGTATTTACTACCATACCTGGTTTATGCAGTGCTGGCAAACAAACCTAGGTCTTTGTATATGCCAAGCAAGCACTCTACCAACTGAGGAACATCACCAGCCTCATGCATAGTTTTGAAGAGTAAAAGTATGTATATATGCATTATATGTATATTATAATAACAAAGCTAATAATAGATATACAACTAATAAATCAATAGTTTTCATGAATAATATATGTTCTGAGCTTTTTTGTTTTGAGATTTTATTTATTTATATATTTATTTATTTGTTTATTGGTCTTTTTGAGACAGGGTCTCCCTGTAGTCCCAGCTGGCCTGAAACTCACTATGTAGACTAGACTGACCTTGAGCTCACAGAGATCCACCTGCCTCAGTCTCCTAAGTGCTTGGAGACTGTGCACCACCATGCCTGGTTTGAGTAATATATGTTTTGTGTATATATTAGGAATATATAAAATACACATTAGTAGAATAATGACAAAACTAATACAGAGCATTTACTCTGTATCTGGAAATATACTGGAATTTTTATATGTATTAACTCATTTAATATAGCAACCCTATGAAGTAGGCACTACAATTATCTGCATTTTACAAGTGAGGAGACTTTGCCAGTGTCACACACCAATGATGGGAAAGCTAGGATAAGAACCAAGCAGTCTGCTTCCAAAGCTCATCTCTTGAAAGCATTCCATCACAATGTCCTCATAATTTGTCACTATGTTTTTACTTATGTAAAGACAGCATTTTTTCCTGCACACAGCAATGGGAAGTAAGGGTGAATCTTGTCACTTTAGTAGTTGTATGTGGGAAACATTTATGGTTACCAGCTCAAGGAAAAAGACAAAAGCAGGAGTTTTTCTAGAAAAAGAAAGAGCTCAAGAAAAAGGGCAGTTTCACATGAATTTTGCAGTGATGCAGCTTGATATGTTTTCTCCTGCATAAGACTCTGGTGCTCAATGAATGATGTTTAAATGAACTAGTATATGAATGAGCACATCATGCCTGTTTCTACACTGAAAGAGGAGCAATATGTCTACTCATAAAAGACACTAAGTGGCCAAGTGTGGCGGTGTACGCCTTTAATCCCAGCACCCAGGAGGCAGAAGCAGGCAGATCTCTGTTAGTTCAAGTCCAGCCTGATCCATGCAGTGAATTTCAGGCCAGTCAGAACTATATAGTAAGATCCTGTCTCAAAAAACAAACAAACAAACAAACAAGGTACTAAGCAGGGGGAATACAGAGAGCTAACTGTTCAAGAAGAGTCCCCCAAAGTCAGGGGCCAGGAACTTGCTGTCTCCAATGAGTACAGGTCCTGTGAACCACTGGTATCTGGCCAAGTAACTATTCTGACCACAGCATGATAGTTCAACTCTAAGAAGGAAGTTTCCAAATCTATTGAAGACATAAGCTGGATGTGCATGTTTGGAAGAATCTCTTCTTGCCAAAATAGTCAAGAAACATCAGACCCAGTCAGAAATATTTTACTACTGCACGACCTGGAGCATTTCAGAAAAGGTGTGTGGGAGGAGGTGGAGGCAGGAGGGGTCAGCAACTTTGGAGTGCTTTGCTAAAAATACTAAAATGTGCCAGGTGTTGTGATGCATACCTTTAGTCCCAGAACTCAGGAGACAGAGGCAGGAGGATCTCTGTAAGATCAAGGGCAGTCTGGTCTACACAGTGAGCTCTAAGCCAGCTCAGCTGGAACTACAGGGAGACCCTGTATCAAAAAGAAAAAAATGTAAAACCAGGTAAGAATTCAGGTGTACCCATCTGTTCCCATAGGGACTGGAACTGCTACTGAACCAGCCCCTCAACTTAATCCCAGCCTCCTTGACACTGCTGCATCCCAGCCCAGTGTCCTCTCAGTGGAGCTCATAGCTTTCTCTTGCACTGGTCTGACAAGGCCCTAAGATATATCGCCTGGGTGACAGTGTCAGTGGACACCATGAGAGAATAGGGGTTTAAAAACTGACCTGGAGATGGTATGGTGATGCGATAATCCTAGTACTCAGAAGGCTGAGAAGGAGGATCGCTGAGCTCCAGACCAGCCTGGGCCACAGAGTGAGTCTACGTCTCAAACAACAACAACTTATTTTAAAAACTGACCTAAAACTCACTGGAGCCAAACTCAACACAACAGGTGACTCCTGAGAACATGAGAGGCTTTTTACGTCTAGTCTGAAGCAGTGGAGGACCCCCAAACACCAACAGCAACAGGAGTAAGCCTTTCAGTAGTTTTCAGTACAACAGGACAGCAAAAGCTCTGAACAATAGACCCGTAATTGCTTCTTTATGCTAAAGAAGACCCTTAGCAATAATAGCTATTTGGCACTAAAACAGACATGCGACTCAGATGACATTTAACTACGTAGAGGAACCTGCTGAAGTTATATGTCTTTAATAGATAACATGCAATTATAGGCTCATATAAAGTGTAAGTTTCTGTAGATTAATAAATAATATTTGATATATCATCCTACAGTGAGCCTCAAACTAAAGAAAAGAGTATATGATCAATTTAGGCTCTGAACATTTACAGCAGAAAATAGGTGAAGCAATTAAGGGCCCCTAAAGAATTCAGTTATTATTCCTTTCAGATATTAATTAGATTAAATTATATCAATTACTTCAGAATGTATACATTTTCAATGAACATTATTTAAAAACAGACATATTTGCCAATGGAAGAACAAAAGGCTTTCATCTCTCCCTTTCCACAGAGATATGTATTTGTGTTCATGTATGGGGTGCAAATATATGCGGAGTATGCGCATGCACATGTACATGCATGTGTATGGACGTCAGAGAACAATCCTCAGGCGCCTCTAACCTTGTTTGAGGCAGGGTCTCTCCCTGGAGGTCTGTTGTGACATCTGACCAGTGAGCTGCAGGAACACATTTGGTCTCCACCTTTCACCTCACCATCTCTGAGATCACAGGCACACTTTACCATGTTCAGCTTTTTACATGGGTTCTTAGGATCCAAACTCAGATTCTCAAACTTGTAAAGTAGGGTTTTTACAGACTGAGCCATCTCCCCAGCCCCTGGGTTTTGTTTTTTTAAATACAGTTCTCGGTTTTTCATAAGGCGTTATAATACAGTTTTATACCCCTATGCTTTATCTGCTGAAGCAAGACAACTCAGTAGCTAGTGTCCAGATAGATTTTTATTTCATCCCACCATACTGTTATACAACGTAAATTTCCTAACTTCAGAGAACTTAATAACGATTCCTAATCAGAAACTCTCTAGGCAGTCCCAAGAAGAGCCTAATGAAAGAATCACTACATACGGCACAAGCAGTTCCTTATGAAATAGCTTTTCTCGCCAACCAAGTGCGTTTCATGCATACTGCTGTATCACCATATATTTTGAAATAAAAAATATACAATTGTAAGTCACAAGTCAGTTGCTATTTTACTTTTCATATGTTTCAAATGTTTCATAAGTAAAGTCTGTGATATTACAAGCCCCTCCAACAGACTTAAATAGTATTAAAACACTACTTTCCAATTTAAAGGGCAAAATATCTGGAAAATTAAGGTCACAGTGTTAGAGAGCCTAATGGAGTATGGATTTCTGCTTGAAGTACTTCAACCAGAAACCTCAGCAATCTTCAATCTGTCTCTCCTGGATATAATAAGTTTTAAAGCTTTGAATGAATTTTCAGACTATGTTTCACATCTCTCATAACTTCAGAAAAGGATGCAGCAGAGGAGCAAAGAGAATATACTCCATAGTAATGGAATTTTTACGCAGGGCCAATAAGGTACAGAGCCTTTAAAACAAAAGATGAATAGCACCATTCTTAAAGGAGGAAAAATGCACACGTTCAAACGATTCTTTGAAGAAATTTGTTCTTCGGTACAAAGTACTTTTCAAAAGATCAAGAAATAGTAGGTGCTTAGTGCTTTGATTTTAGATGTTACAATGTTACTGAATCATGATTAAACCAACTACTAATTTTAAAGTGTATGGCTTTTATTTCAGTATGCCTAAGGTAAATATGGTTAGTTTCAAATGTCACTATAAAATCAAAGTCACTTTTTAGATAAGGCACTATCCAGGAAATACTGACAAAAGAAATCACACAAAACATGCTCAAATTTGAAACAGAAAGACAACACAAAATACACTTGAAAATTTTTTATTTTATGTATGTGTCATCCGTGAAAATGGGAAGAGGAATACTAGGGAAGGAAGGGCACAAGTGGGAAGCGGGAAAGGGAAATTGGGGTGTAGAAGCAGGAGGATGAAATTACTATAAGGAAACCTATTACTGTGCATGCTAACTAAAAATAAGAATGAATGGATAAATGAATGAATGTAGTTCCCATAGTTGAGGAAGTGCAACTTGCATCTAAATGATAAAATTCAAGGGCAATGTTCAATACCTGCAGTACACAGGACAATCCCATGACAGAGAATTATCTAGCCCAAAACATAGACAGTGCCACAGTCAACAGATTCTGGCCTAAAGGACTACGGAGCACATCACTGAGTACATTTAAACAATGAACAAATATTTGCCAAATGAACAGACTTTAATAAACAAAAAACTGTAGTCTCTACTTACTGTAGCTTCTTATTACTTACACCAGTTCAATCCAGACTGAGTTTCTATTCTCAGTCTTAATCTACTCATCTATCAGATTCCCCTACACTGTTAAGTAGGATCAAACATGAAAAGTCACATGAACATTAAGCATGTGGAATATGATTCCATGGAACCCAGAAGGACATGACGCTAGCCATTGAAATGTCATTCAAGTTAGCAAGTGACAATATTCAAATACCTTCAGCAACGAAAAGCTTGGAAAAATAAGCTTTTCAGCCTGCTTTGTGTGTGTAGTCAAGGTCATACTATGTAGTCCAAACTGGCCTTCATTTTATGATCTTCCTGCCTCAACTTCCTGAGTACTGGGATTATGGTCATGTACCACCATGCTCAGATAAATACATATATATTTAACAATGAGCATTAAAATACTATTATTTTATTTGAACTCATATGTTGATAAGAAGGTTTTTTCCCTCCAAATGTACAAGTTAAAATCGGGTAACTAAAACTGAAATACTCTAAAAAGTAACCATTGTGTATGTAACATAATTATAAAGTGTTTTTAAAAAGCCCCAGAGGATCTTTCTATAGTTCTTCAAAACAATTCACAATTTCCAGTTCAAAACAATTTTAAAACAATTTTTAAAATTCTAATGTCCCTAATTTAATCTAATATAAAAATTTCTCCCAGAGTAGAAATCAGGTATCGATGTCTTTTATCTGTATTTACATATATCGTTAAGTCTAATTAAAGATTAATTTTATTTATAAATAAGTAGAATGATGATTTCTAAGAACTATAATTTTTATTTTTCCTTTTTAATTTTAATTTTTCTCTTTCAATTGTTTTACTATTTACATATTAATACTGTTCTAAGGAAAGTTAATGACCTATTCACAGAGAAAAGCCTCTGATAATTTACATATCTTCATTAATTTATGTAGAATCATATATTATTCTATGATTAAAACTTAAGAACAATAGAGTTAATCAGAAAGATAAGGAATTCCCGAGCAATGTCCTTTTAAAGATGCCATCACTTACACAATGGGAAGAACAACAGAACTGAAATAGACTCATAAAGAAATGCTTCTAGCCAAATAGTAATCTTACATGAATTACAAATTACAAATCAATCATAAATGGTTATATATTATTCAGCTACTGTACTTTATTTTAGTTGTCCTTGGATATAAATACTTCTTTGAGAAATATATCATTTCTCAGTATGTTTAAATATTGCCCCAAGATCATGCTATTTCAATAAGAAACACCCTAAAAATTGTATTAGGTAAAGCCACAACCTGGCCCTTGTGTCTTTGAAACTGAAGAGCAATCTACAAGTCATCCTCATTTATTCAGACAGAAGTGAATGGCACAAATAGAAGCAATTTTTAATAAAAACATACAAATTGTTTATCAGAAGTGTAAGTCCAATGAACCTGTGAATAAGGAAATTCAATGTAGGATTATTCCAAACTCATTTAAGCTACATTCCTTGGAAAAGCCAAAACAAAGTAAGTATATACCCTAGATGTGCTTTCAAATCTACTTCTCCCCACTGGGAGTCAACCAGCAGAGAAGATGCTGATTTGCCCCTTTAGTTCTTTTTCACAGCTAAATGAGCAAGGAAACCTTCAAAAGGGAGGCCACAATGGAACCAACAGCACCATTTATGAATCTAAAATAATCTCTAGAGAAAGTGTCAACCAAAATGGGCAAAAACAGATGAATTCTCAAAGAAAAATTATCCCTATATTTTACAATACTAATTTCTAATCACTGACATTACAAAGAGGCTATGCATATAATCAGGCTCTTAGTGAATTTGTTTAAACTGATCTTTTCTTCAAGATCAATAACTACTTCTTAAGGATAATCTAGTCACTAGTAATTAGCTTATAAATTCTCCCACAAATTTTTATCTAGAGCTGATCACATCAAGAGACTGTGAGAGGTGCAAGGAGAGAAGCCAAGACTCATCATCCATCATGGACTTTTCAAAACAAGAAGAAAAACAGGAAATCAACACATGTGGAGGGAGAAGAGTGGCCAGAAATACCATAATCCTTGATTGTAAACTACCTTATAAAGCTATTGTAACTGAAAAGCACAGACCTGGCATAAATCAACCAGTGGAATTGGGGTGGATTCACTCATTTGAGGTCAACTGACTTTCAACACTGGTGCTAAGAACACATATCAGTGTCCTCAGACAGAAAGATGATGCACATATAAAAACAACTCAAAATATATTAAATATCCAATTTGACTTACTAGAAGAAAATGTGGGGAGGAAAGCTCCACAATGATATCTTTCAGTACAATCTGAAAGCTTAGTCAACAGAAGCCCAAAGGAACAGCAGGACTGCATTAAACTATAAAACTTCTCTCAACACAGGAGGTAACTTTTTAAAAAGGAGCTGGACATAGTGGTACATGCCCAACACTCGAGAGGAAAAGGTAGGTGGATCTCTGGGAGACTGAGGCTGGCTGTGGCTATAGGGAGACCCTGTTTCAAAAAAAAAAGAAGGGGGCAACCTTCAGAGGTGGGAAAATAGATTTACAAACCGTAGTCTGATGAGGGGTTAATATCCAAAATGTAAAAGGAATTTAAGCAACTCAATACAAGAACACAACCCATTTTAAAAACAGGCAAAGGACTTAAACACTTTTCAAAAGGAGACACACAAATGGCCAATGTCACTAATACATAAACATTCAACATTATTAATAATCAGCAAGATATAAATTAAAACCACAATGAGCTATCATTTTGAACTTTTAGGACAGTTATTATCAAAAAGAAAAAGGGGGGGTAAATGTTGGCAAGGATGTAGGGGAAAGGAAACCCTGTGATACTGTGGGTTGGACTGTAAATTACAGCAATAATCATATAAAACACTATTAAGGTTCCTTTAAAAACACTAAAAATAGAACTACTATATAACCCAGCAAGACTGGCTATACCCAAGGAACTGAAGTCACTACCAAAGGATACCTCAACTTCCATATTCACTGCAGCATTGTTCACAACTGCCAACATACATTAATGTCTTAGGTACCCAACAGCAAGCAAACAGATTTTAAAATGTGACATGCAGGTACTGGAAGACAGCTCAGTTGCTACAGCACTTGCTTTACCTCACAGTATGAGGACCTGGGTTCAGATGCTAGAACCCATGTAAAAAGGCAAGAGCAGTGGTGCATGCCTGTAATCTCAGCGATGGTGAGATGGGAGGTGGAGATTGGTGGATCCCCAGAAATTCACAGGCCAGATAGTGAAAGACCTCATCTCAAAGAACAAGTGGAAGATGCCTGAGGACCAGCACATGCACATGCACATGCATACAATAAAATGTCAACCACAGATGGTCTCCAACTCACATGGTTCAACTTACAGTCTTTCAACTATATGATGATGTAAAGACGATATACATTCAGTAAGAGTCATACTTTCCTGGCCAACAACTGAAGAGTAAAATTCTCTCTCAAGCTGAACAACGGCAGAAAACCATAGCTTCTGGTCAGCCACACCATTGTGAGGGTAAACAGTACTCTCCAATTGGGTTGCCAGTGTTGTGGATCTTGTTTTGTTGTGGTGGTATACACTTTATTATAAAATAGGCTTTGTGCCCAATTGAAAGCAGCTAAGCAATTTGATTGCATAAGTCAAGCTATGACATCCAACAGATTAGGTATATCAAATGCATTTTCAATGATCAATATTTTCAAGCATCATCCTAAGTCAAGGAGTACCTGTCTACACACAATGGAATACTATCCATACAAATTTTGTCATTTCCAGGAGGACATTATGCTAAATGAAATAGGCAAATCACAGAAAGGCAAAAGCTGCATGGTCTCTCAGCGCCAGAGAGATGGCTCAGCAAATAAAGGTATTTACCACCAAGCCTGATGACCTAAGTTTGATCCCTGGAACCCACATGGTAGAAGACAGAACTGATTCCCACAAGTTGTCCTTTGACCTCCATATGTGTGCCAATACACACGAACACACACACACACACACACACACACACACATACAGAGACAGAAGTAAATGAATAAATGTAGAAAAATTTTTAACTTGCATGATGTCACTTATTTATGAAACCTGAAAAAGTCAAACTCACTGAGGTAGAAATTAAAATGATCATTACCTGGGACTTAGGGGGTGATGGAGAAAAGAAAAATGGGACACTAGTTGTATAAAGTGTCAGACAAGAGGAGTAAGTTTAGAGATGAGCTGCAGAGCAGGGCAAATACAGTAACAGCACAGTGCAGATTTCAAAATAAGAGTAAGTTTCAGTGTTTAATCACAGAAAATACCAAGCAAGGTGATGGATATCTTTATTGGTTAAACCATTCATTTCATACTGCATTGTTTTTCAAAACTAATACTGCCTCTGATAAATTCATACAATCGTGACTTTTTTAATTAAAGTATTTTTAAAGCAGGAAGAGGTGCCTAAAATCATCAAAAATGATATGAGAAGGGAGGAGGTATGTGGACATTCTGAGATGAAGGTATGTGAACCGGAAGGGCTGAGAATCAGGGAGATCAAAGGCCAGCATGTGAGAAAGCAGCCTTGCTCGTCCACAAGTCCTGCTGTGGAGGCAGGAGTAATTACAGCTGAAGGAGGCTGCGGAGACCAGGGCCAATTTGGGAGGGCTTGACCAGGAGGTTGAGAAATCTGAATTTTATTGGGTAATTGGGGAGCTGGTAAAGATGTCTATGCAGGAAAAAGCATCATCAAAGTTGTGCTTTAGAAAGATCAATCTAGCAGTAATTGAAGTAACTGAACATCAATCAAATGCAGATGATACAGCACAGTGAATATAACCTAAGCCTACAGGAATTCAGAAATTCATTTATGAAAATGTAATTTATATGCATCTTTTCAGTAACACAGCTCTATAAACTGTCTCACTCATAGACTAGTACCTAATTATATAAGCATCTAAAAAGGTCACAAGTGCTATAAAATGATATCGCAAAGTCTCTTTCCTCTGCCTGGAAGTCTTCTACCCCTTTCAGTTCCGGTCCTTATCCTGCAGGTCTCGGCCTAAATGTCGCTTCCTCAGCAGGCCTTTTTAATCACTTATCCAAACTGAGTTCCTCATTTCTCCCCTTCAAATAAACTCAAATTTCCCTTCATAGCACTTATCACAATCCATAATTAGATGTTTGGACATATATATACTTTAGTGTATATCTTCACTAAATTATAGAAGAAAGAACTATATGTTTGCTCATCTCTATATTCTCCAAAGCCTAAAATGATATAAAACATAACTAGCACTTAACAAAATATCTTTTCTACTAAGAATGAATAAGTGGCTGCATGTGGAGGAGATCATGAGGTCTAGGCCAGCCTGGACTAAATAGCGAGATCCGGCTTGTTGGGGAGGAATGAAGAAGGGGTTTTTATGGCTATCACTGCTAAATGCACGACTGGCTAAGAAATGCTGCTCTTTGTTATGTGGACTTTGGCAAGAATACTTTATTTCAAAGACAAAGTTAAAATGAATCTTAAATTTCAACTTAAAGTCAAATCCCTATGTGTTAAACTCAGGGTAAAAGCCTGTACTCTGCAAACATAACATTACAGCAAATGTTCAAGTCATTTACAGAAATAATGCATGGTGGAGCTACTACAGGAATTGGAGTAAGGAACAGAATCTGAGGAGAAAGTTGAGCATTGTTAGTTTGACATAGAAAGTGCAATTACAAACTTGTAAAAACTTGTAACTCCTTTGTCTATATGTATCATGTTAGAACCTCTAAAAGAATTTTAACATTCAATTTTATTTTCTTTAACCTAAATGATCAGTAGCAGAGAGAGTGCAAGAGACAGACTGAACTCAAACTAAACTTCACAAATAGTAAATGAAACTTCTTCCTTTTCAAATAGTAAATGAATTGGTTTTCAGTCACATTTGTTTCTGTCTATGTAATTTGTGCCACAAACTTGGTGCGGGATTTTCTTCATATTAACAATAAGCATGTGGAAGACCAGCAACAAAATGAACTTGCAGTCACAGAAGGCTAGAGAAGTCCAAAGAACCTCAACCTGAGGCACATGAGACTTATTACAAGGTGGCCTTTGCAAAATTGTGATTTAGAAAATTCACTCGATTCGTTGGTACACATGAACTGAGAAGGGCAAAGCAGCTGTCAATAAGGGTCTGGGGAAGCTGTGAGCAACTCAGCACAACAAAGTGCCTGCACCAAAGGGAAGAGATCATTTCTATCTTTCATTTGAGGATGTCTGTGCCATTGCATTTTATAAATCAGGGTTGAACACATAAACTTAAATTTAAAAGGAAAAATAACCAGCAGAGATTTGTTGAAGGAAGTACAGCCAGTTTTTTTCTATAAGAGATACCTGGTTCCAGCAATCACTATTCTGTAAGTCACACAACAAAAACATGGGACTCGAAGGGGAAGTAGGAACACAAACAGATGTGGGAGCATACACAAACACATGACAGAATCTAATAAGCAAAACCAGCACAATCCGTTTTAATCACATTAATTAGTTAGGAAGCAAAAACTATGGCCCCTTACCTTGAAAAGGATGTGAAGGTTATGCTGGATATGGGTGTCTGCAAGGTTGCAGCTGCAAGTTAACTGTGGGGTGCTAGGAGAGCAAGTGAGTTAAACCAAAAGGAAAGGCCTGACACCGGAGGATGGGTGCACGCAGTTTCGGACATGCAGGGACTCGAGTGTGTCCCTCTGTGCAAGGGTTTCATTCCTAGACTGCTGGGTTCTCCTGGGTACAGTACTGTGTGCTTACCTGGGTTTCTCACTGACAAAACTGCACATAAGCAAACCTGGAGTTGTTTCCTAACATGCCTGTGGCATTGCAACAAAGTCGCAGTTTTCAAAGTAAGGCTTAAGAGCTTCAGATTCCAACTGCTCATGCAAAGTAGATACCACAATCAATTCCCATGTTCTAATGTCCTGATCCCAATGAAATCATAAAGTTTTGAAGAGTCCCAGACCCTCTAAATAGAAAAAAGTCAAAAATTCCTAAGCACATTTATATAAATCATATGGCTAAATTCTAGAAAATTCTGAGGCCTGCATGGCTCTGCAAAAGCACAACCTTCATGAAATCATTGGCCTGACCATGGTGAGTGCACAGTCACAGGGATCTGTCACTGGGAAGCCAGCCTTTGAGCACATCCAGAATACAGGATCTTCTTCTCCCACAACATCTGCATTATCACCAGCACAGCCATTTCGTATTCCCAACACCTTCAGCAGGCACCATTAACTCAAGCACACAGCTAAAGAAATAGTGAGTCCAAATTCAGCAACAGCATTTTCCCACTCTTGGTACTGGTTTCTGGGTTGGTATCACAACAGTAGCCAAGTAAGCAAATACTGCTCACCAACAGAGCTCGCTTCACCTGTTTTTAATTAGGAAAGCCCAACCTCCAGGAGACATGTCTGAACCTCTGTTCACAGCATTTGTGAGGCATGATCTATTCTGCAAGCCTCAGAAGCTTTAACCTGGCTGCATCATGCAATGTGGGATCTTGCTCAATTGACTTGTTTTGCTATTTAAATAATTTTACTCCACAAATATTGAATTCCATTTTCAAAGTCAACATAGTCTCCACCAATTGAAATACTAGTTTTGTTTGGTTTTGATTACCTTAAAATTAGAATTGCTATAAAATTGGAATAGTCAGGGCTGGGAAGATGGCTCAGTAGATAAGGTGCTTGCCACACAATTATGAGGACCTGAATTCAATACCTCCTACCCATGTAAAAAAATGTTGGATGTGGTGGCACATGTCTATAATCCCAGGGTTAGGGAGGTAGAGACAGATGCATCCTTAGAGCCTGCCAGGAGGCCAGCCTCACTGAATGAGCGAGCTCCAGATTCCAGACCCTGTCTCAAAACATAATGTGGGGCATACTGAGAAAGATACAGGACCTCTGGCCTCCAGAAACACACATACACAAACACACACACACAAGTTGGAATATTCCAGAGTGTATCAAATGAAAGTCAAAGTCCATAACATCTTCATTCCTTATCCCCTCTCAGAGACCACTACCTTCTATGGAACTTGTATAATATCCCAGGTTTCTATGAATACATGAAAGTATAAATTATATATTATTCTTAGTTAATAAGTTCATGCTGTACCTCTGCTCACATAATTCTTCCCTAAACATTAGAGCCTAACCAATTTACCATTACCAGTATATGGCTGCCTTTAGCATTCGTGGAGGAGCCCCCTATAACAGAACTCTGTGGATGTTCAAGTCCCTTAAGTAATGGTGTAGTAGGTGTACCCTCCCATGTGCTTTAAGTCATATATAGGCTACTTGTGATACCTAATACAATGGAATGCTATATAAATGGAAGCTATACTGTATTGCTTAGGGAATAATGACACAGGGTTCAGTACAGTGTGACTTTTCCTCAAATATATTCCATCCATATTTGATCAAATCCATAGATGTAGAATCCACAGGGAGAGGGCCTACTGAATATACACACAGATATTTTAAACTGCCTAGCACTGCAGGGTATGCAAGGACTCTAATGGATTCATCTCAATAGTCAAGAAAAGAATTTCCAGTTTGTTTCTATTGTTGATAAGCCTTTTACCTGCATCTCTGTACACTAAGATGAAGATGCTTGTAGAATCTATTCTCAGCAGTAGAATTGTAGAGATGAAAGATAAAAGCATTCACAATTTTGATAAATGTCAAACTGCCCTCAACAAAAGATATGAAGCTAAATCTGAAAGCCCAGGTATGTAATCCCAGCTATTAGGAGGTTGAAACAGGAGAACTGTAAATTCAAGGCCCATCCTCAAAATAAAAAAGAATACAGGAGATCCAGCTCAGAAATAGACCACATACCTAGCATACATGAGGCCTTTGGTTCAATCCCCACTACCAGAAAGAAAAGAAAAGAGGAAGGAAGGAAGAAAGGAAAGGAGGGAGAGAGGGAAAAAGGGAGGGAGGGAGGGAGGGAGGGAAGAAGGAGGGAGGGAAAGGAGGAAGGGAGGGAAGGGGAGGGAGAGAGGAGGAAGGGGGAAGGAGGGGATTGATTCACCCCGCCTTTTTCATCATTAGATATTTTCAAACATCTTAATCTTCATCAATTTAAAAATTGAAAACCAGCTCCTCCTTACTTTCACTCTTCCTAACCTCTATCTTGTTATGTGAGACTACTTTTTCAAGTTTATATTGTTCTGTGAAACATCTGTTCACATTGACTTTGCTCATCTTCTTGTCAACTTATCAGTGATCCCTCAATGCCCATGATACCAATTGTTATTCTGTCAAATATATTGTGACTATCCTTCCCCACTGAGGTATTTGCTCACTGATTTTTATTATAGTGATTTAACCACGTAAAAGCTTTCAATTCTGTTAAGTCAAATTATTAATATTTCCCTTCATTGCCTCCTCACTGGGTTTAGTGTTATGCTTGGAAAAGTCTTCTCTGTCTCAAGATTACAAAATCACCTGTCCATGTTTTCTTCTTAAAATAATAATACTAGGAAATTAGTAATTTTTTATTGACAGGTTACTTTGGGCCAGGCACAGTTCTGCATTTAATCCTCTCAACAACCCTAGGAAACAGGTAGTACCATCTCCATAACATGGATGAAGATTCTGTAATGACACGTGAGACTTAACTTGTTTCAGGTTTCACAGCCTAGTACATGGCAAGATCAAGATGTCCACTCAGACCAGTAAATTCATCAACTGCAGGCTGTATCTACTACCTCCACCAAGATACATGAAGAGTTCACATACATAAAACTGCAACCTGCTCTATTTCCCCCTACTTTATATTGTTATATAATTCCTTTCCTCATTATGATTTTAGAGTGTTTACATTTTCTTCTGTTCTCAGTATATACATCTATTTCACACTTTAGTCTACATTTATATAGATTCCAGATGCCCTGACAACTCTTTCATCCTTCTGTTCTCTACTTCCAAGTTTCTCTTCTTATGACTTAAATGACTCATTTTATTCATAAGGCAGTTTTTCAAGTAGTTCTTGAATGCTTGAGGATATCGCATGGTACTTTTATGCATAAACAATAACCTGACTAGATATCAAATCTCTTGGTAACACATACACACACACACACACACACACACAAGCTCTGGAGACATTACTCTACTGGCTCCTGGATTTGGCTGTTACCATGACGTGTGAGGTCAGTCTGATTTTCCCCCCTTCAGGTTAACATGCTTTTTCTGCCTGCACACCTATAGGGTTCTTCAATCTTGAAGTATGATTGATTTTATTGATATGTATAGTTTTTCAAGAACTCTGTCTTTTTTATCTGAAGACTACTAATTTCTTTATCTCTAGATTTCTTTTTCCTTCTCTATCACATATCTGAAACCTTGCTGTGCATTTGTTTTGCTCTTTGTCAGGCACACTGTAATACATATGTTGGATCTTCTCTGCTTGTCATTATCTGTGTTATAATTAGTAGAACACCTGTGGCAGAAGCCTAACTTGAACTAGTATAAAGCAATTTATTGGAAGGACACTGGAATACCTCATGTGACTCTTAAGAAATACACAAAGAGCAGCTGGGTCTTAGGGGTAATGAGAAGATCAGACTAAAGACTACTAGGACTGAGCTCCTCATGTGGGAGGATTTTTCTCTTACTTCCTGCACCAATGTGTTGGCTTGACTCTCACTATCACAGACAGACCAGTTCTCCACAAAGCATGGAACATGGCTGCCAAGAGCTCTGCACCTTACCACTTTCCTCCCTTCAATTCCAGTTTTTAAAAATTTTATGTTCCCTTTGTATATATATTATTATATATGTTACATATATATAATAATATATATATTATTCTGAGATTTGTTTTCTGGAATAATTCTTAATATATTTTTAATTTCTTATTTTGTTGGTGGTGGTGATAGGGTTTGTTGTTGTTGTTGTGTTTCTTTGTTTGCCAGAGGATCTCTAGCCCATGCCAACCTCCAGTTTTCTATGTAGCTGAAGGTGACTGTGAGCTTTTGGTCCTCTTGCCTCTACCTCCTGAGTGCTAGGATTACATCAAGTCTGGTTTTATGCAGTGCTAGAGATCAAACCCAGCACCTTGTACATGCTAGACAAGCAGTCCACCAACTGTACTATATTCCCAGCCCTTTTGTTGTTATTGTTTTGTTGCTTTTTGTGAGACAGGGTCTCATATATCCCAAGTTAGCCTTAAACTCACTATGTAGCCCAGGATAACCTTGAACTTCTGGTCTTCCTGCCTCTACCTCCTAAGTCACTGAGATTACAGGTCTGTGCCACCACACCCAGTCTAAGATAATTCTTAGTCTAAAATATATATCATGTGTATGTGTTTTAGTTTGCTTTCAATTGCTGAAAAAACACTCTGACCAAGATCAACTGGGGGAGGAAGGGGTTTATTTGTCTTATATCTCCCGGGTCACACAGTTCATCACAGAGGAGCCCAACATAGGAATTTGGAGCAGGAACCTGGAGGCAGGAGCTGAAGCACAGGCCATGAAGGAATGCTGTTGACTGGCTGGCTCCCTTGGCCCATGTTCAATCTTCAATTTGCTTTCTTTTTTTTTTTTTTGGTCTTTTTGAGATAGGATCTATAGCTCCAGGTAGCCTGGAACTCAAAATGTAGCCTTGAACTCACAGAGATCTGCCTGCCTCTGCCTCCTGAGTGCAGGGATTAAAGGCGCACAGCACAACTGGTTTCAGCCTGCTTCTTATACAACACAGAACAACCAGCCACAGTGGACTGGGCCCTCCCACATCACTCAACAATCAAGAAAATACCCCACAGACATGGCCACAGGCCAGTTCAATGGAGGCAATTCCCTAATTGAGGTCCGCTCAACCCAGGGGTGTCAAGTTGAAGCACAGCATGACTAAAATAAAAACAGTTCAGCCACTTCCGGCTTGCAAATTTACTGCTTTTTCATTTCCGTTCATTTGATTCTGGTCAAACTCCACAGTGTTCATTGTCTTGTTTTCTTCTTTCTTCCTCTTCAATGCAGGTTAGAGGTCAAGTACAAAAAGATGTCATCCCCTCAGTCTCACATATCTTGCTATTCCGAGATACTACACTGGCCCTGTTAAGGATACTCCAGTTTTATGGCCTACCCCAACTCTTACACCTCACAGAGATGAGCCAATCAGGGCCTTCTCATTAGGTTTTAGTAAAATTTTCACTGTTTATGACCTAAAAACGTATGTTTTTTGCTTTTGGCATCCTCCATGGACTTGATCCACATTTTACAAACTCATTACATACCAGTCCATAGTTTGAACTAAGCCATTTCCTTGTTTCACAGATTATTTTCTTTTGAAAGAGAATGAAGCCCACACTCATTCTGTTGATTTTGTATTTGTTTGATGACAGGAAATATGGTTAACTTGCCTTTACTTTGCTGAGTATCTTCTGAATTCTTGCTTTAGCTACTCTTAAACTTAGAACTTGCTCCTGTCAAATATATACAGCAAGCCAACTATGCAAGAGACACTCTGAGAAGCACTGAGGATGCAACAGTGGAGGAACCAGGCTCCAACTGAGGGCTAGTGTTCAAATCGGGATACAGGACACTCCTACAACCAAATGATCACAAAAGCAATAAGACAACGAGGAAAAGGCAATGTTTTAAGCAGAGATGAGAGTTCTCAAACAGAGATGAAATTATTTTAATGGAAAATTCCTGAATTGCTTTCCACCATTTAGGGAGAAGCATAAGTCTCCCTAAGCTTGTTTTCTTCATTTTGTAAAGAGTCCTTTAGGTTCCCTCCTCTAGTGACTGACTGCAAAGTGTATCTGAGCATAGCAGGACTGTTCCTGAATGTTTAACACAATAATAACTACATTCATTCTTGGAACGCAAAAGCCACAGTCCTCTGGGAACATTCCTTTGGACTCAGGTTTAGAGAAACCTGGCATGGCCCTGACTAGTGTCACAAAAGGAGTATTCGCTAGGCAGAAGCTTAATCTAGCCCAAGTGGTCATGTGGAAGGGGACTCAGTCCAGAATGCAACTACTATGAAAAAAATAACTAAATATGTTCATGTAAATCTGTACAGATATGAATACAAACTGCATGCTGCAGCTTGGGAAGATCACATCTCCAGACTCACCAGGCTTAAGTATTCCTTTGGGTTTTCAGGACCATTTTTCAACAGCAGTAGTCTTCCTCAGCAAGTAGATGAAGCTTAACCACTGTACCAGCTCACTCTCCACGTGATATACAGACTTAACCTTTCTTAGTACCTCCAGGTTCTTAGAGAGCACACAAAGTGAGAGTCCTCAAAAGAGAAATAGTGAACTTGCTGTCAATAAAAGCATGTCAGGAATAATACAATTAACATGATAATTTAAAGAGGACACCACCACAAAGGAATTTCCCAAAAAGAGTGATCTAAGCAAAGGTGCAAAGGACAATAATGAATTCACTTCAGAAAAGAAAGAATACAGTCCACAAACAGTACTCAGGAAGGAATGTGGTGGCTCTGAGGAAGATAGAGATTCCAACTGGGCTATGAAGGGACAATATAGTCTATACTGTTTTCATCCAGAAAAGGTGAGGCAGCAAGGGCCAGGTCCTTAGAGACTTCAGATTTGAGGCTCTATCCTTAAGAGCAATACAAAGTAACAAGTAAGTTCTAAGTAAAGGAATGGTATGGTCCAATTTATATTTGTAAACAGGAACTTAGATGCGCAATGGAAGGGAATTAACAGGAAAAGTGAATCTGAAGACATCTGGAAAGCTAGTGGCTTCTCTCCCTATGAAAGAACAAGTAAGAAACAGAAAAACCTTGGGCATTAGTGGATTAAAGACAGGTATAAGTAATTTAGTCCCCAGATCCTTCTGGAAGAAAGCAGGTGCCCTAGCCTTCAGGATTCTACAGGGCATTCTCTGTTGAAAAATCCTACCACTTAGGGGTCTGGTGCTACTGTATATTGCCAGGTTAAAAATTCTGTGTTATTTTGTCAAAATAAATCAAAGTTTTATCCAAGAGATTAAAAGCTGTGTAAAGAGAAGGCTTTTCACTTGCTCGTCCTGTGCAGCACAGGACACAGTCTTCCTAATATCACCTTCAAGCAACTTCAGGAGAAAAAAGTGAAGGAAACTTGGAAGGACTTTTTGCAGTTGACTCTAGATGGGTCTTCACTCAACCACAAGAAAAGAGGGCCTGGTTGAAAGCATTCTCAGCTGACGGACCTTTCACCATTAACCAGTCACTTGGGTCAAAAAACAAAAGATCAATGCTATTCCCCAGGTCTGGTGCGACTATCAACACGGAGGGAATGATGAAAGTCCTGGATTATAGGGGAAATCAGTGACCGGTGCCTTTGGGAGAAGAAAGCTGACATTCTGTCCTCACCCCTTCAAAAACATATCCAAGCAGAAAGAGATCTAGGATCAAAGCTATCTTTAAAGGACAAAAAGGTCTCAGAAGCACTGCTGCCTGCCGGTATAAAAATAAAATGACAAAAGTCCACCGACAGACCCAATCGGTGATCCCTAAACTTCCCTGTAAGCTGGCCCACTATGCTTCCTATTAAGACTGCAAAGTCCTTGAGAGGCACCTCCAGGACTGTCATTTATGAAAACCAAGCCAAGAGAGAGAATACCTCATAAGATAATTAGTGGATTTCAGGAGAGGAAAAAAAACCCACAAAGTGGTGAGAAGTGCAAGCCGATAGATGGCCGCCATCTAATGAGAACAAGGTTTCGTGGTGATTTACAGGCAGAGGTTGAGAAACTCCCAATTTTTAACAAAAATATCCCCACTCTACCTCCCTGGACATTATAACCCTCTGCTTCTGTGGTAATTGAGGTTTACCTATGAGGTTAATTTCACACTGGAAGTTAGCCTATGGCTCTCCCTACACTACAGACAGCCAAAAATACTGGGGAAAAAAAAAAGAAAATACCTCTGTATAAGGAAGCAGTGTCACAGCTGAGTCACAAGCTGGGTCCAAATCCCAACTAGGCAAGTTGTTGAAACTCTTTGAGCCTCAGTCATCTTGTCTGTAAAAGGGGATTTGAAGATCAGAAGATTATCACAAGGAGAAAACTCTTGGCACAGCACCCAGTACACACTAAGTACGCAGCAAGGGTTAAGCCTGATTAGAAATCACTACCTCTTACCTTCCTGTTCACCTGTCCTCCTCCGCTGCCTCTGGAGACACTCGGGTATTAGAGGCAACCTGTTTACCTAGAATTCTACCATCCTGTCTGTTCTGCCACTCTCTATCTACAAGACCCCTGTCTCTCACTCCATGAAGATCCCCTAGATAGAACTCACTGCCTTCAGCCTGTGCTGCCTCCCCTCCTGTGAGTAGCCTCCCTCTTTTGCTAGCCTCTTCTGCATGTTGCCATTCATTTCCAGTGTGACAAATCTGAAGTCAAGTCAGATTGTTTCAGTTAGTTTGAAGGCTGCCTGAAAGGCTTTATTTAACCTACAGCAGCCAGAACCATTACTTATATCTCACTAACATCACTGGCCATGTGATTAATTACTCTGTACTCAGGACCAGCTAGACCCTGCAAATAACCATATGTAATTCCCCTACAACAAAGCTCTCCTTGCACAAGCACAGATGTTAGTTCAAAATGTTGCTTCTAAATAGAGACTGCTAACTTTTTAATCCAACACCATGCTATCTTTAAAACCCAAGTGCTGAGAAATAAAATTCTCTAGGCTACTTCTAAGTAAAAATTTTAGACCATATTGCCCTAAAAGTATCAGAATATCTTTTGGTGAGTACCAAATCTCTTCACTACTTCATTACTCTCTGCATGCATCCTATATCCTTGAGTGAACTAAATGAGTTAAGGAAAAGGATTTACAGTACTAGCAATGCAAATCTGGTTTAATATTTAATGTGTGGTTAATTTAGAGGAAACAAAGATTAAGGTCAGTAAGTAGCCCCTTCTATCCCAGATATCATTTTATAGGGTATCTTGGTTGAAGTCTGCAAATATAATCTATTGAACCAATATTGGATCTTTCAAAACTCACGCATGCTTTCGCTACTATGAAGAAGTCTAGGTGTATAGCTCCATGGCAGAGTACTTGTCTAGCATATATGAATCCTTGGGTTCGATCCCCAGCACCACATATTAAAAAAAGACTCGATTATGTTCATAATTCAAAATTTATTCTGTTACACTAATCAGTTTCATAACAAACATAACAGAAATTTTCACTTTCAAGAAAGCAACAATGTTTACATTGCCAGGTGAAAGACTGACCTCTAGTGGAAATTATAAAACTTACTGAACAAGCTTCTTGGTAGTTTCAGCTATCTAACCTATATTGTTAACATACTGTTTACAACACTAAAAACAAGCTGAACTTGATGGCATCAGTCTATAATCCCAGCTACTCGGGGGCTGAGGCAGGAGTACTGCAAGTTCAAGGTATGTCTGGCCTACAGAGCCAGTTTAACTCTGTACAGCCTGAGCAACTTAATGAGACTACCTCAAAATAAAAGATTCAAAAGAGGATGGATATACCTTAGCGGTAGAGAGCTTGCCTAGTATGCATATGGCCCTAGATTCAACCCTCAGCACTACAACAAACAAACAAAACACTGATAACAAAATTACTTCATTTTTTTATTCCTTTATCGTGAGGCATCAGAAAATAGGGCTAAAAGCAGCCATTCTACTGCATAACTTATGTCTGTCACTTCCTAGTATGGAATAGTTGTCAGTTGCCCCATCTGCAAAATGGGCAACTAACAGGGCCTACTTCATTATGGCAGTGTGAGGAGCAAATAAGTCCAACTATGAAGTGTCTACAATACTGTGTGGTAGAGAGTTCAGTGCTAAGCCACAAAGCCACGGTTCCAGCCCACATGGGCCTTTCCAGGTTCTAAATGCCTTCTGTACCTCATGTTGACAAAACAGACAATTAGCACCTAGCCATGCATCATATCAGTCATTGTCCCAAGGTCTCTGAATCATACAACACAAACTGTGCTTCTTTCTGGGTTTTTGTTTTGGTTTGGCTAGGTGTTTGGTTTTTCAATTGCCTATTTTTTTCCTTTGTTTGTTGACAGGATTTCCTATAGCCCAGATTGGCCTGATCCTACTACCTCCACTGCTCAAGGCCTGGGATGTAGACATGTGCACCCAGTACTTTACAATTATTTATCTCTTGACTGAGCTTATGTTACAGGATTCTAAATCTTTTTATATAATATTCTATTACTTCTAAGTAATATATCTGATTAATGACCTAAAAATGCTTCCCTACAAAGTTAATAACATAATCTTCTCTTTTCTCATGTAAAGTCCAAATCAGCAATTATTTTCAACTGACAGAAATGCATATGAAATTGAAAAATGATCTATAATTTCAAGATACTGCTCCACTACAAAATAATTGTCATCTAGGGTAAAATAGTCTGTTTTGATCATAAAACACAAGTTCTTAGTTCTTCCCATCATTGCCCTGAGGTGCCTACCCTCTGTTCATTTCACTATTTCAAATTCTTTATTCTGGGAACATTCCAAGTTGAAATTAAAAATTGCAATTCAGCTATTCGATATATGCACAAGTCCATTAAAATGACATAAAAGTTCCTCTAAAATCTTATTCATAGCACTTACATGTTTTTAGCACAAGAGAACTAAAAATGAGAGATTTATGTAACCAGGATCATAAATTGTGGATAATGTATTATATTTATAAAACCACAACTCAAAAATAATTACAAAAATGGCTACCACAATATGGTTAGACAGATTCTAGAAGACATACGAACTATAATGTAATCTTCTCTGCCATCAAAAGACACTAACAAATGCAGCACTATTAAAACATGTATTTCAAGATAACAAAAAAAAAGAGTGACGTGTTTGGAATACTCTTAAATGTGGGAGCATAATAACATAAATCTATTCATTATAGATTGTATCTGGTAATTCACTAAGTGCCATGCCATAAAACTGTAATCCACCAGTATTTTGTTAATACCTACCTAGGAACCATAATATAGCAGCAGTTGGTCAGATCTGATACCACAGAGGAGAAATACTGTCATAGGCAGACCTTCCTTATCAATGATGTGCGATGTCCTTGGTTGTTTTTCTTGTACTAAATCAACATTTGTAGCATACAGTTGTATAGTCTACTGAATTGGTGCAACAACTCAGTTCTACCAAAGTAAGCAAAGTATTTACTAGTCTAATTTTCAGAAGTGCATGGTGCCATACTCCTATAATTCCATCTACTCAAAAGCTGAAGCAAGAATGTGGCAAGTCCAAGGCCATCCTGAAAAATTTATCAAGACCCTGTATCAAAATAAAACAAAAAAGGAAGGGCTAGGAATGTAGCTTGGTGACAGAATGCTTCCCAGTATTTGGGTTCAATTGCCTACACCCCAAAAACAAAAAAAAAAAACAGAATAAAAACAAGAAAGACTCATTGAATAAAGACACTTAAACAGAATAATACCCAGTAGTCTTAAGAGATACTATCAGAAGCCTTCAAAGATGGGTTCTATAAACATTTCAAGGCATGAATTTACCAAGGTCTATTCTGGGATTCTCAACCTGGCAGTACATTGTATTGATAAGGGCAAAGGTCAAATCAAAATAATCAAATCAAATTGGAAAAATCAAAATAATCTTGAAGATGAACAAAGTTGGAAGACTCACACTCCCATCTGAAGACTCACTACATAGCTACAGTAGGTGAAGCATGGTACCAGAGTGCAGACAGACACACCAGCACAGCCTAACAGAGATTGAGCAATTTTTGACAAGGATGGCAAAGCAATCCACCAGAGAAGAAAAGACTTTCCAACAAAACAGTGCCAAAATAACCATGGGAACACATGGGGAAAATGAACTGACTTCGGCTCTCATCTTACACCACATACAAACATCAACCCAAAATAGATTTGAGACTGAGATGAAGGGCAATCTGGTCTAGGAGTTCTAGGACAACTGGGGCTACAAGGAGACCATGACAACAAAGACAACAAAAAGCACTAAGAAAATGAGGGAGGCAGGAAGCTGCCTGGCAGGCTGGCCAGCTCCAATGAATGGACCCAAGATCATTTGAGAAACATAAATTAGACTAAATAGGCCTTCAAAAGAGAAAACTAAAGATAAACTATGAAGTAGGGGTGTGGTCTGGTGTGGATGGAGATGGAGGGAAGTTCGAATATGATCAAAACACATTACATGAAATTCTCAAAGAATTAGTAAAATATTTTTTTAATTTTTAGAAAGAAAATGAGTAGGCAAACCAGAGTTTGGAAGAAAATATACATAATTAGAAAGAACTTCTACAACTCATACTAAGAAAGAAAATTATCCTTTTCCAAACACAGAGAAAAGAAGTATTTTGAAAAAGACCTAAGAATGTCCCATGAGCAAATGAAAATTCTCACAAAATCACCAGGTCTCTAATCATCTAACAAATTTAAGTTAAAACCTCAATGAGATATTTATACACACACACAGAGTCGTGCCCCAGAAAGATCAAAAAACTACAGAAAGATCAAAAAACTATAGAGTGAAGCAGGAAGAACCTCCATGTTGCTGCCGATATGAAAGTACAAAGTGCTACAGCTCCTTTGGAAGACACTTTGTTGTTTGTAAATTATTTACTGATATTTTGTGTGTATTTCACACAGAACATCTTAATCATCTCTACACCCCCTTCTCCACTGTCACCCTCCATAGCCTCCCCCTACAATTTACGTATTTTGTCATTTGTGTCAATGCCTATGGAGTGAAGTTAGTGTCCCCAAAGGCCCCTCAGTACAAGTTCATCCACTGAGGTCTAGTCAGCCTATGTAGAGTCCCTCCCTTTAAGAAAATCAGCTCTTCCTCACCCAGCAGTAATCAGCTACCAATAGTTCTTCTACTAAGATTGGGGCCTGCTGCCCATTTCTGTAATTCTGTGCTGGGTTTTTGTCTCCTTGAGTTTGCATGGACCTTGAGCATGCCAACACCATTGCTGTAGGTTCATATGAGCAGGGTCCCAGGAGTCTGTAGGATTCCACTTCCATATGGTCATGCACCTCCTCCCTGGCTGTTACAATCTTTCTGTCTCCTCTTCTGAAATGGTCCCTGAGCCCTGGGTGGGTAGAGTTTAATATAGGAGCTCTGTCCAAGGACCCACACTCTGAAGACTTTTAATCTCTACACTTTGGCCATTTGTATCCTTTTGCCCTCTTTGTATGAGAGTGTTTCACTAATGAGAGTTAAGAGATGTATTGGTGTTCTCTCTACCCCTTATTCTACTATGTTCTGTAAGCCTTAGGTGTAGAGGTTACATTGTAAATGTGTCACTTAGGGTTGGGCAATTCACAATCTCTGTGTCTGACAAGCTGTGGAACTCTGTAATAATATCTGATGCAAAAGAAGCTTCTTGAGTGAGTGTTGACTGGGATACTTGTCTGTAAATATAAGGAGCTATATTTTACAGATAGCAAGAAATAACATTTGTCTAGGGGCTTTGGGGCTTTCTCTAAGATCTATGACCTCTACAGTACCACACATAAGTTTCCTCCCATTGAGTAGGCTTTAAATACAATTAGGAAGCTGTTGATTATCGGCACAACAAAAGAGCCACTACTGCACCAATGTTGTTTGCTGTGCCAGTCACTGATGAGGTCTTTAGGCCTTAAAACTGCAGTTGGACCATCAATTGATGTTCTCCCTTAGCAGCTTGCACAGTGCTCTCCAACTATGAGAGCTAGCCTTCAGAGGAGGTAGCTTCCAGGTCAGTTCCAGTTCCACTGCTCCAAATCCTGTATCTAAAGTGTTTCCTGCTGTTGGGAGTTCCTTTTCCAGTCCTGTCTATTTGGTGTTCTATGTGCTTCTTGTATTTGTATGGGTATGTCTTTCCTTAATTGGGGAAAATTTTCTTCTACAATCTGGTTGAAAATCTGGTCAATAACATTATCCTGAGATTCTTCTCCTTCCTCTACGCCTGTGGTGCTTAAATTTGGTCTTTTCACGGTGTCTCACATTTCCTGCATATTCCATTCCTGTGGGGTTTTTTTAATTTTTCATAATCTTTGCTTGGTGTTCCAATTCTTCAACTTCATCGTCCACTCCTGACACTCCTTTCCCTACTTCATTCATTCTGTTGGTGAGGCTTTCTTCCACTATTTCGAATTGGCTTACTGAGTTTTTCACTTCCTTCTTCATTTCAACCTGTGTTTTCTTTAATATTTCTATCTCTTTTGTGAATTCAGTCAGAAGTTTATCTCTCTTCTTTTAGTTCTTTGATTTGTTTGTATGTTCTCTAAATTTGTTGAATTCTTTGATCATATTTACTATTGTTCTTTTAAATTCTGTGTCCTGAGTTATCTCTAGTGGGGTTCTCATTGTACAACTAACTCTTCTACACGACTAGGAGTATTTGTGAGAACATATTATTTTGGTTTTTCTTTTTTAATTCCTTACTGAATTTTTGTGTATTTCATACAGAACATCTCAATCAATCTTAATCTTCGTACCCCTTCCCTAATGGCGCCTCCCATAGCCCCCTTGCTACTGGAATTCACACACTCTGTCATTTATATCAAAGCCTATTGTGTCAAAGTAGTGTCTGCAGACATTCCCCAGCCCAAGTTCATGCACTGTGGTCTAGTCAGTCTGTCTAAGAGTCCCTCGCCCCAGGAAGATCAGCTCTTCCTCATCCAGCAGCAATCAGTTGCCAATATTTCTTCATCAAAGATTGGGGTCTGATGTCCATTTCCCAAGTTACATGCTGGGTTTTTGTCTGCTTGAGTTTGCATGGGTCTTGTGCATGCTGCCACCATTACTAAAGTAGCTTTTCATTTTATTATTTTTCACTGTGATTTTGGTATGTGGATTTCTTCTGTTGTTTGTGAATCTGGTATGAAACTCAAGCCTTCTTCTGCTGAGTTGAATTCTGATTTTGTTTGTACTACTGATGTACCTTGGTTGTTTTCTGACTGGGTATGAAAGCTGGTTGGTCTAGGTTTCAGAGTCTCTCCTTTGATTTTATATTGTAGGGACCAGATGGCTCTAGTCAGGAGCTCCTGTGAAGGTGCAAGTCAGTGCCAGCCTGCGTATGTAGAGAAGCCATTCTCTGTATATATGTATATTGTGTTTTCAGCATATATAGCTTGTTACATGTCAATTATTTCAATTATATCTCAATAACCCTGCTTTTTAAATAGACACAGATTTCTGCTTCTGGTCAAGAAAGAATAAAGGTAACATTAGCTTATGCCTTAAACTACTAGAAACTAAACAAATACATATGATGAAATGGTTTTCAATCATCACATGACAGACAACAGGACTCTGCTAGAAGCAGTTTCCTGAATAAGGGGATCCTCCCCCCACTGAAAAGCCCAGCAAGTCTAACTTAATTCGGGGAAAGGATACAGAAACTGCTCCAGATATCTGCAGAAAGGCCCATGAAACCCTCTGGCTAAGAGCTTATAGGCATATACATAAAACCAAAACTACTCAGAATTCCTCAGAAATGAAGAAACAGGCATCTCCAAAGACGAGCAGAGGGTTTCTGTTAATACAGAGGCAAGAAACTGTGAACAATGTCATGTCTCCACTAAGCCTCTGGAGGCCAACAGACAAAATCCATCATAGGAGATCCTGCAAATATACAAAATGATGTTGCAACTAAATCAAATCATACACACTGCACTGAAAAATCAATGCCGAAAATTCATACAGCCTGAACAATACTGACAAGGGCAAAAACGCTAATAAATATTCCGTTCCCTACCATCTTAATAGTCAGTTCCCAGTTCTCTTCTTTCTCCTGCCTCATATACAAGTAAATTCTGCCCTCCATACTTGGTGGTATTCTGACTGTGATTCTGATATCACATATCATGCTTAGCCATAATTACTGAGTACATCTCTCCACTATCACATTTATCATACTCAGGCATCATTACTTGATATGTGTCCCCACTAGACTCTCATGAAGACAGAGGAAATGTCATTAATTTATCACAATGCGTGGAATAAGTATGCAGATTCTATAGAAATGGGAACGAGAAGTGTATCATGAATTTCTCATGGTGGGGCTGAGGCTCGACCTTCAGCCCCATCCCACCCCTGGATTTGAAGCGACAGAGGGGACAGAGAATGCTCTTTTGGAAAAGTTGATTTATTCCAGGTTACTTACAAAGGATTCATCCCCGGGGAGAGAGGGAGCCGGAGGTGTTGTATGGCGTGGGCTGCATCTTCATAAGGACCTCCCTGGACCTCTAGAACATGCGCACAAGAATGGCACCCAGGCCCTGAGCCCCGCCTCTCTCCTTCCCAGCCTTCCCTGCATTTCCGCTAAACCTCTCCCCTTAAGTCATTGGTTAGTTCACTGTCAATGACATTTGGAAGCCCATCCCTCGCAGCAGAGAGAGAGAGAAAACTGATTTTCTATGCAACAAGAGGGGAAAAGGGAGACAGACAGTAATCTAATTACACAATTGATCAAAGTTTAACAGGCAACCTACTAAGAATTCTTACCCCTAGGCAGGATGTGATGGTACATGCCTTTAGTCCCAGCATTTGGGGGTTGGAGCAACAGAGGCAGGCAGATCTCTGTGAATTAGAGGCAAGCCTGGTCAACATAGAGAGTTCCAGGCCAGCTGGAGCTACAGCCACTTCAAAAATGCCCCCCTGCCAAAATTCTCACCCCATTCCTCTGAATAAAATACAACTTAAAGATTGAAAATAAGACCTCCTGTGGTTATTCTTGCAAAGGACCCATGTTCAGTTTCCAGCATCCACATGTGTCCCTAACTCCAATTCCAGGAGATTAAATACCCTCTTCTGGCCTCTGTGAGCACTGTACAACATGAGTGCAGTTACATATATGCAGGCAAAACATTCATACACATAAAATAAATATAAATAAATAATAATCTCTCAGATACACAAATAAGAGATGCCTAAGAGAAGTTAAATTGATGAAAACCAACATTCAGATATTTCAGTAAATTTTCACATTGATGTGAATTAATAACAAAAATGATGGGCACCCAGTCCCATACCACCAGCACTCAATGAACAAAGCAAGGGGCCACAAAAATTCTGCACACAATCTGTATACAGAGGCAATGGAAAGGAAGGGCCAGAATGGGACCTGTTCCATGCCCTAGTTAGGTTTCTAAGCAAAATATGTGCTGTTTGACCATTAAGAGGATAAAGGAAAAAATGTTGGATAGTCTCAACAGAAAAGTTCTTGTCATATTTTTACTTTGCAATGTGACTAAAATGGTTGAGGCATAAAGTGAGAAAATTCTCTGGTTCAGTATTGGTATCAGAGATGCAAATATTTGAAAAAAATCATTATTTCAACATTAAAAAATCACTATTTATATTGTACAGTATTCAGACTGGAGTTAGAAGATCAATCATTAAAGACAAAATCATTAAAGACTTCTATTTAGCAGAAAGACACAGGATGAATGAATGAATCATTCTCCAAGACTGCCAAGTATTTTATCTTGCTCTCCAGTGAACTTGAAGATTCCCTCATATTCTCTAATGTCAATGGCCTGGGCTATATAGTGTCCATGGAAGAAAAACAGACTCTATACTATCATTTTTCAAGCTCTTGAAGTGAAAAATATTAAGGAATTCTTAAAAGGTCTATAAAACTCACACCTTTGTCACTAGGAGAATTCTCCCAGTTCGCTGTCTTCTTTTTTATAATACCAAATCAAAGCTTTTTAAAAATTTTTATAATTTTTTAAGTAGGGTTTCAAGTAGCCCAAGTGGTTCCAAACTTACTAAGTAGCCAAATTTGAACTCCTGTTCCTCCCTCCAGCCCCCAATACACACACACACACACACACACACACACACACACACACACACACACAGTGCATGGATTACGGAGTCTCCTGCTCAAAGCTTTAATGGCACCCACACTGAACTCAGGCTGAGCAAATCTCAGAAAACAGATTTTCCCATAGACTTAAGAAAAGTACCAAACATTCAGACACAGTCTCACCACTTCAGAAGAAAGTCTACCCTGATGCCTGGGTCCATAGCAAAGAAGAGATATGAATCTTCTTGTTTTATTCATCTAATGGCTTGATAACTTGGATCCATTTAAAGGCATTTCATTCATAAGGAGAAACCTGTTTGAAATCTAAATGCACTAAATCTCTCCTGGGGCCCTGAGTACATTCTGAACTCTTAGTGGCTGGCAGATACTGCTTTATTTTAAAATCAGATTTAATGGTTTCATATAATCAGTCATTCTTCAGGAAGACAGATTTCATTTCACCTGTACATACATTATCTCTGATCAGAACTGCAATGAATCACAGTACCATTTAAGTACTAACACAGTACTCCAATCAGTGACTCACTCTGAAAACACAGTTTTCCAAGATCACTATAGTGCTCCCCTTCCTACTCTTGAATATCAAAGGTGCTAACTGAATTCCATAGCATTTTATGTATAGATCTTCCTGATATCAACTCATAGTAAACTATCAGTTTCCAACTGGTACTCCCATCAAAGCTCTTTTTTTGTGTCTATTTTTGAAAACTTAACAATGGTATATTTTTAGGAAAATCAATGTGATCAATAAAATAAAAAGTATTTTCTATGATCCTTGGAGCTCTCTATAGCATATCCCTTGATATCGTTTTATAATAATAGGAACAGATGACAAAGTTAAAAACATATACCTCAAATACATTAAACAAATTTATATATAAGAATACTTGTGCTAAACCAGTGTGGTGGTTTGTGCCTGTAACCCCAGCACTAAGGAGGCAGACGCAGGAGAAGTCTGAGACCACCTGGGTTATAGAGCAACCGCTGAATGAAAATCAATCTCTCTCTCTCTCTCTCTCTCTCTCTCTCTCTGTGTGTGTGTGTGTGTGTGTGTGTGTCTGTGTGTGTCCTTCCCTCCCTCTCTCCCTCCCTCTCCCTCTCTCTCCATTTTTGACTCCACAGGTAAAATTCAATTTGTCAATATGTTCATTGAGAAATGGCATCTAGAACTAAAAGTCATCATCTACAAACGACTAACAACACTTGCTCACTAGCAACAGTTATGTGGGCAAGGCTCAAAGACAGGAAGCCCCTACACAGCAGGTCTTGAATACAACAAGAACTGCCAGAAGAATTTTTTTAAAGTATAAAACAGTGCTATCCAATGACAACAATAAGAACCATGGGGGGAGGTGCTAAGATACAATGTCACCATGCAATTCAACATGAAAGAAGCTGTCATCCCTCTACGTTCATCCACAGCCTCAGGTAAAATGGTAATGGTACTGCTAAAATAATATGGCCAAAACTCCCTAAATTTAAAAGAAATGTAGTTATAGAAAAAGTATTCATATCCTTTAAAATAAAGGATTCATATCCTCTAAAATAAGTTACTTTGAGCTCATCTAAAGAATCAAATGAACTAAAAATACTAAATGTAATTAAGACTTTAGTTTCCCTGGAGATTCTAACAGTCACACATTTTTAACATTCTAGGAATGAAACATCTGATAGAATTAAGGAAATCCTACTGAAAAAAATAGCCTGTGAAACAGAGATAATGTGAGACCAAGGAAGGTCTTATTAATAACACTTTCAAATGTGAGTACAATAAATACAGCTACTACAACTTCAATTCACTGGTGGCTGAACTCAAAAAACCGCCATGTTGCTAGTCAGTCTGCTCAAGAACCCAGACTACAACAGTGCCACCAGCAGGAACAAAGGACACATAACTATAGATTGTGTTTCTGTGTTCTCCATCAACACAGACTTCCAGGTTGCACTCAGTACAGCAGGCTCCATAAGCAGGTACTGCTCACCTATTCAGTCACCGTTTCCCATCACTGTCCTGGATAGGCACTTCCTCTGAGAAAAGGGAGGCCTTGCACATTGCTGGAAAAATGCAAGATGGTGCCATGACTTTGGAAAACAATTTAGTAGTTCCTAAGAATGTTAACAATCACCAGAAGACAAGCAATTCCACTCCTAGGAACAGCACATACCCAGGGGAACTGAGAATACAAGTTCACACCAAAACATGAACACAGATAATCATAGCGGTAGCATTCATAACACCTAAAAATCCCTCAAATGACCATTTACTGCTGGCTATAAAAATGAGTTGCTACTGTACACTACAGCAGAAACACCCTCAAAAACATCTTGCTAAAGGAAATACACCAGAGGCAAAAGTCACATTTTGTGTGGCTCCATTTATAAGAAATGTCCCTAACAGTCAAGTCTACAGAGAAAGCAGATTCACGTTGGTCAGGGACGGAGGCTGGGGGAGGGTGGGGGGTAGGGCAGTGAGTGGTCGTGGGCAGGGGTTCTTTCTTCGGACAATGACCATAACGTATGTAGTTAGCAAATTTAAAGTAGTGCCCATAACTCACATTCTGGAGCCCTGAAGACAACATTCAAGCACAACACAATTAGCCTTACTAACATGCGCCAGAATTCAGACGGGAAGAGAACGCATCCTCAAGTACAGAACGGCAGACAGGAGTGGTTAATTTTGCCACAGTTTCCATTTTTAAGTCTCTAAAAACAAGTACTTTATTTCTCAGTATCTAGCAACCAGGAGTGTGTGAAACACTGTGAAAGATCATCAGACAGATTGGAGTAGAAAACAGCTCCGGGATCTCCTCTTCTCTTCAGAAGTCACTTCTCCAAGTCTCTCCCAATAAAGATCAGATTCTGTAGGTTTATGCTGTCCGGCAGACACTTCAGAAACTTCCTCACTCTCCCCTACAGCAGCACAGCTCTCTGTCTCTTCCCTCTTCAGTGAGACGGGATGCATGAGCATCAGCCTTTGCAGATCATCTTTTAGATTTTTCTGAGAAATTATATTGTTTAGTGCGGGCCTGTGTGTGTATGAGCATGATGTGTGTGCAATATATGAAAGGGATATGCATATATGGGTGTGGGTGTGCATGTCTGTTCCGGGCCAGTGGAGGATGTTGGGTATTCTCCTCTATCACTCTCTGACCTACTCCAGGGTCCATCACTCTAGGCTACCAGCCAGAAATCCTACTGTCTCCACTCTCCTCAGTGCTGGAGTTACAGACACTCTACCAGCCTTCCAGCTTTTTATGTGGGTGTTGGGATCTGAACTTAGGTCCTCATGCTTGCACAGAAAGTGCCCTTACCCACTGAGTCATCTTCCCAGACCTTCAACTCTCTTCTGCCTGCTGGGATTACCTCATGATCTACTGGCATCACAAAATAACATTTTTTTTAATGTGGGTTGCTAGCTAGTGTCTGTATAAGGGCTTTCTAAATAGAAAAAAAGAATCACAAAAGAAAAGATTAATAGATGATACAAAACTTTTCATTTTTATAAAACAGAAATCATCATAGTGGCCAGGAGGTGTTGAGTACCTGGTGTGAGGCCCTGAGTTCACCCCTCAGGATCACCAAAACAAACAAACAAAACAAAAATCATCATAAATTAAATGAAAAGGCATTTGTTCAAGAGTTCTCCCAAAGCAGCATGTGGCGGAGGCCCTTAGGCACCTCTATTCCTCTACAAAAGCATGTGTGATGTACGTATAGAAAGGCAGTGAGCTTCTCCAGCTCTGAGGCCCACCCACCATCTACCCTGGACTTTTGCCTCTTGTCTGGATATCTTCCTTTTTCCCAGTCCTATGGACTGAAGGTTCAGATACATGGGCAATTAGTCTTACCTAGATTTCAGATTTTACTCAAGACCCAGCCTCTCAGTGGTTCCAACTATACAACCTGCCCTGGCCTCCAGTGACACTGTATTGAACTAATTCTTGCCAAAGCCCAGCATTCAGGTTCCTGCCTAGGCTGAGGAAGAAAGAAATCAAAGAATGGCAGGAAAAACCAGAAAGAGGATGGGGGTAGCGGGGAGACAGGCATGCAACAAGATGAGAGGAATAACTTCTAATATTCCTAGCACAGCAGTAACTTTCAACATGCCTCTAAATTATACATGTCTGAGGTAACAGAGATGCCAGTTACGCTGATCTGATAATTACATGCTGTATGTGCATGTGTCCAAATGTCACACTGTAATACATGAATGTGCACAATTACGATACCAATTAAAAATATATTTAAAATAAAAAATAACTGAAACTAATAGAAAATTCATCAAAGCTATACAGGCAAATAGAAAAATATAGCCAATAGCTAGTAATGGTTTTATGCTTAGACACATTATCCGTGAGAGATATTAAAATAAAAGGTGCTATTTTATCTGTGAAATGGGCAGAGGTTTTTTAAATAATACTAACATGGCACCCTAAAGCTCATGGTGGGGCTGTAAACTGTACCATCTTTCTGGAGAGCAGTGGAGCCATGTGTTTTGAGGGCATTCACAGCATTCCTGTCCTTTGACTCTAATTTTAGTCCTAAGAAATTGATCTTAAGTAGCAAAAATGTAATGAAAAGATTTAAAGATATAGACATTCATCATTATGTTTGGTACTTGACATAAATATCCAATAACATGTAAGTAACAGATGATATTTCATTCATAGTGTGATTATGGAGCTAAGAGTGGGCCTTAGATAGTTCTCAGGAACATTCACTGCTCTGAGTAGTTCACAGGCAGTAGCTCATTCACTTCTCAAAGCAATATGGCATTGATCCTATAAGCAGAGCAGTGCTGGTGCCATGTCTGTCTTACAGATGAGCAGTCTGGGACACACAGAAGGTTACTGGCTTAAGGTTACACTGAAACAGACCTTGACATCCTAAACTGAAATTCAAAAATCCAAAAGGCTATGAGACTAAAATGTTTTCATAAATTTGTTCCAAAAATCATTTGTTGCTAAACTTGACCTGAACTGAGGCCAAACTATGTATCATTTTTATCATACTGAGAGTGGATTCACTTTGCTAAAGATCTGAAAAGTATATGCTTGATGACCTGCAGACTGCTATTCTAGACCCCAGCAGAAATGCTACAGTTATCTATACCATATCATCTTTCTATGCAATGAAAAATTAGTCCCACAAATTTCCGATGAGGTACTGTGATGGAACTAGAATTCAAATCTAAACTGTCTCTGGAGCCTGTGCTTCCTAACCACAATGTGGTATTTTCAGATACTGCTGAATGCCATGGGACAATAGTCACAATTCAGACATTCAATTACTACATGGTAGACACACAAATTTAAGTTGAAATTGTGACAAATGCTAAAGAGAGACAACTGGTGTCAGAAGAGCCTACATTAAGGACATTTGACCTAGACAAAGTAACCAAAGTTTTCCTGAGGAAACATTTAGTCTCAGATATGAAGGGTCAAAAAGAGTCAACTAAGAAGAAGAGGGAAGAGTAATGGTAGGGAGACTGAGGCAGGAGGATAACAGTTAGAAGGGGTTTCCAGACCAATCATGGCAACAGTCAGATACCCCCAAATGAAGAGGAGGAGGGGGGGAGGGAGGAGAAGGAAGGGAGAAGGGAGAAGGAGGAAGAGGAAGAGGAGGAGGAGGAGGAAGAGGAGGAGAGAAGGAGGGAAGGAGGGAGGAGAGCAATGGCCAGGGATACAACTTAATGTTAGACACATGCCTAGCATATGCAAGGCCCTGGGCTCAATTCCTCATACTGAATAAATGTCAATAATTAATATTTGCTTCAGTTTGCCTGGAAGCCAGTCCCAGATTAAGCCTTTTGTCCCAATATAAATAATAGTGTAATCTTTTACTTTCCAAATTATCTTATTCTGGATGAAAACATATAAGATCATCCAACTTTCAGAAGAATAATTTCAGTTGTTGTCTATTCTCAAAGTAACCAGAAGCCATGGCTGATTTCAATACAAGAATGGGAAATGGATAGCATGATCCATATTTTAATATGTATTTATTTTCTGTGTGTATGTGTGGGTACACAGGTGCCATGGCACACATGGAGACCAGAGGAAAACTTGGGGAGTTGTTCTCTGCTTCAACCATATGGGTCCTGGAGATCAAACTCGTGTTGTTGGATTTGGCCTTTACCTATTGAGTCATCTATCCTGCCCAGCATAATCAATTTGTAAGTTTTAAACATTGTTCCCAATGCATTGCCCAAAACAAATGAGAATATTTAAAGAAAGGGATGATGACTTCAAACCATTTCAGAGGCAGTTACAAGATCAGGACAAGACAGTAGCTTGATCTAGTGTAAAAGAGGAGGAAACAGAAATAAGTGGTTAAGTCTGATACTTGGAGTGAAGACAAAACGAATTCAAATTGATGATGATATGGACTTAGAAGAAATAGTAGTAATGTACAGATGAGAGCAAGATTCCTATACTGAAAACTAGATAGAGGACAGGGGATTTGTTGGAAGAAGAACACTGGAGACTTACCCAGGTTAGAATTTTAAATGTGTGATATATCTGCAAATTGCTCACAATTTGAAGGCATGGCCAGGAGAACAAGGAGAGACGGTCTAAGTTCAAAACCTGCTGATTTTGCTTTCTATTCACAGACCCTTTCTCCTATGCATGACCTACAATATCCTGGTCTGACGCTGGAGCTAGATGGTCAAATTAATTAATTAATAATAAATAAATAATAAATGAGGTTCTCCTTAGCTGTGGTGAGGGATGGGTACCTTAAGAATGCAGCCATCCCCTACAACAAACTCAAGGGTTTTCCGTTTGTCACTCACAGGACAGTATCACATGGAGGCTCACTTCAACCCTGTGTGAGAAATTCAAATGTGTATTTAGGACACTGGGCAGAGCGTCTGAATTACTTATCCAGAGAATCAGCAGGGTGCTGCTTTATGTCATCCTATCTCATGAGCACCCGCCGTGTGCAAGGCACCATTTGAAATGCCCTAAGAAACTGCTGCCATATAATGAGGTCCTAGCAGTTGCCAGGCTCTTGGGAAATTAAAAAACTGCTCACTGCTTCTAAGGCTGTGTTCCGCACGCCACATACTTACCTTCCCTGAGTTTACATTCAACTTTCACAAAGGTTTCACAGTGGGACGGGGGTATGGATGGACTCGGGCATCCGGAGACCCCTCCCTCAAACACCAATCGCCGGATCCGGGGGCGGGGCACCGGGATCCCACCTGCTGCGCCCGGGAGACTTCTGCAGGGTCCGCGCTCACCGCCCCAGTCCCTCGGCGCCGGCTCCCGAGCGACCCGCAGCAGGAGGCCCTGAGGCCCGTTTGCTCCGCGGTCGCCATAGCAACGGCGCTGGGCTGCCGAGCTCGCCCTCCCGTCGTGCCGCGGGGCGGACCCCCTGAGCGGCCACTCACCGAGGCGGCGGGCCGGCTGCCCCGACCCTGACGGACGGACGCGCCCTCCACGCCGGCGGCCGCCCAGCCGCCAACTCCACACCTGCACAAGCTTAACTTTTCTCAGGCCGGCGGAGGAGACCGAGGAGATGGACGGGGGCCGCGCGCGGACAAAGTGAGCGGGCGAACGCGCAGCCCCTTCCCTGGGCGCGCGGGGCCTGGGAGGAGGGCGCGGGCCGCAACGGCGCCCTGGTGCCCGGGAGCCTGGTCCCCGCTAGCCGCGCCCACGTTAGAGAGAGAAAGCTTTTACTCGGTGCTGTCTCCATAGTGACGGCATGTCCAAACTAGTATTCTCAGTCAAGGCCCTGGCCGTGGTCGCCCTGCCAGCCGGAGCTAGAGCTTGCAAGGCTCCGGTGGGGATGCCCAGTGCTCTCAGCATCTCTGCTGGGAGTTAAGGATTTGTCCCCACTGGAAGGCTGAGATGACTCCCGACAGATCAAATGATACATTTCGGGACTTTGTCACAAACCTCTATGGGACCATCTCAATGCACATCCCTGCACAGAAGCTTCAGACACTTCACCAGCTGTATGCTAATGTTCTATCGACCTGAACTAGGAATGGCTTCTGTGGGCGGGGTTCTGCTCCCTAGCAGCTGTGGGAAGAAATTCAACTCTCCTTGGACAATGTAATTATTCGAGGCAGATGTCCTCTAAAATTAAGTTGATTGATAGCCAGTACAGCAGTGTGGTTCATTTTATTGCTTACAGGTGTACATTTGGCAACTAAGTGCATCCTGTACCCTTGGTCAAAAAAATAGAAGCTCAAAATGTTGGCAACTATGTGTGCTTGAAAAAAGATTTTCAAAACTGAAGTTATTAGCTACCCAACATGACCACTGTAGAACTTTGGAATGTTAGACATGTTCTGGAAAAGTATAGAACAAAGGGCTGAAGAGATTTTGGACCACAAGTTATTAAAGTGGGGCTGGAGAGATGGCTCAGCAGTTAAGAGCACTTGCTGCTCTTGCAGAGGACTGGGGTTTGATTCCCAGTCCCAAGCCCAGTCTCCAGCAAAATAAATAATAATCAATCCATGTGATTAGACTAGGCCCACCCCAAAACGCAGGCTAATCCCCCACTTCTGTAAAGTGCTTTCTACATTCAAAGCAAATCATTCACAGGTTCCAGGGATTGAGACTGAAACATCTGTAGGTGGAAGGGCCTTTCCACACTAATGCAAGACAGTTATTTTACTTAGTTTTACTTAGTTTCCCCCCATTCCTTCTTTGACTTTTTTGTTTTATTGTATCAATCATCATAAGTGACTTCAAATACTTTGCACTTCCTGTTTATTCTGCCTGTAAGGCTCTGCTGCCCTAGCTCCACCAGACTGCTGCCATCTCATACTTTGGACAGCTCGCTTTGCCACCTCCTGAGAAAGCCACCCCCACAACCTCTCTAAAGGATTCTGCCCCTAGTCTATCACATTACCTTGCTTTGCTATGTTAGTGCACAGAACACCATTGAGACTGGTAGAACCTACCAGAAACCAAAACCAAATCTCATTAGCAAATGTTTCATTCTGAATTACAGACTTTTCAAATATAAGTACCCTTTTTTTTTTTTTAATCTTAATACGGGGGCTGAAAAGATGGCTCAGCAGTCAAAAGCACTGGTTGTTCTTGCAGTGGATCTAGGTTCGATTCCCAGCAACCACACGGTGGCTAACAACTGTCCATAATTCCAGTTCCAGGGGATTCCAATGTCCTCTTCTGACCTCTGCAGCCATTGCAATGACATGGGCACACCTACCTACATGCAGGCAATACACTCATACATATAAAATAAATATAAATAAAATACACATAAAAATAAAATATAAAAAAGAATCAATACAACATAGCACTTAAACACCTTTACAGAAAAATAGAGTGATTTTTATGTGTATATGATTCTTAATTTTTTTTCTTTTTGTGAGTGCTGGGTGGCCTTTATCACTGTACTAAAATATTTTTGAATAGCATATAAAATTTATTTAATGTATAAATCAGCTGGTCATGGTGACTTATGCCTCTATACCCTGCACTTAAGAGGCCTAGGCAGGAGGATCAAGACCAGCCTTAATTTACATAGCGAGTTTTCTTTCTGCTCTAACTAGAAGTAGCAAGTTATTAAGGACCTGACCTCTTTGGCTTTTTCTTTTTTCCACTACCTGGAACAGTGTCTGGCAGTTAGTAGCCATTCAATTAAAAAAAAAACAACAACAACAAAAAAAAACTGGCTTTAGTAACAAAAGAGTTAATGGAAGGGAGAAAGAAAATTTTATAAAATGTGGTAAAATATAGATGGTTAGGTAAATATGTGGATTGATAGACAAATATTCATTTCCAATGTGCAAATGTCACTAACATTTATAGAGAGAAACCAATGAAGCTACATAGGAAAGTCATGCACACTCAAGTCGCTAAAATATATACAGACACATCCTGCCTTTTCTGAAACCCTTGATGTTATGCTGGCCTAGACAAAAACATTTTTCAAAATGTTCAAGTAGCTCAAGGCAGCTACATTGAATATTTTGGCTAGTCACCATAACTGAGGTCCTTGATTCTCAGCAAGATGATGGATTGCAACACCACAGCGATAAACAGGACAGACTCTAGACACTGCCAAGGACTTCCCAGGGGCCATCTCAACACAGTGTGCTCTCATTCTGGTTCTATCATTATTAACGTCACCACTGGCAGCAAGTGGTATATGCTGTTTAAACACTCTAAGGCAATGTCAGCTACAGAGGGATCTCCAATTGCTAGGAAGAGAAGTCCAAATTGAAGTGTGTCCATATAACAAAACACAGAAGATAATCAGCACAATTTGGTCCAGTTTTTGTTGACCCTGTTGGCAAAAGTACCAGAGTCTGACAGGGGAGGAAAGCTTCAGTTTTCTTAAGTCAAGAAGTACTTGATTTGTACATTATTTTTAGGAGTTTTGTGTGTTTGTTTTGTTTTTCTGAGTCAGTGTCTCCTGTAGTCCAGGCTGACCTTAAGCTCACTATGTAACTGAGGCTAGCCTCAAACTCCTGGTGCTTTTGCCTCTGTCTCCCAAGTACTGGGATTACTGGCCCATGTCACTAGGCCCAACTGATTTGTACACTAATTAAATTTTATCTGTTATTCAAAATATTTTAACATTGTGCTGAATTACTTGGTTCTACCCCCAGCACTGTACAAAAAGAAAAAATATATTTAGAGACTCTATATCACAAACAAATCACTGTTTTTCTGTTCTCTAGGACAAATTCAAAGATGTTTAGATTACTATGTGCCATCTTAAGATTTTTTAAATGGTACTTGTATTTGAAAAGTGTGTGATTCAAAATGTAACATTTTCCTAAAGAGATTTATTTTGTATTTCTAGCAGTCTCTACCAATATATGGAAGTTTTGACATTTTTCTTTTTATGTTTATTCCATTCCTCTGGTCAGTTTTGAGGTCTGGCAAGCCTCCTTTATAAGATAAAGCTAATGAAAGTTCTGGTTGGGGCTCAGTAAATTCGTAGACTAGAAGGTCTTATGTGGTTCTGATTGCAGTGCTCCTCAAAGACATCTGCAAAGAAAGCACAACTGTTATCTAAATGCTGACACTCTTTTTGTTGAAATTGATTGTGTGACCCTAAAATTCATATGGAAATTAAATGAAACCAGTGGGCAAAGCACCTTGTAAAACTTACTCTTCCCACAAAAGCAGATTCCTTAAAGAAAATAAGTAAGCTAGCTCGTATGTTAATTTGTAAACGCCACTTCGAATTTAAACTTCAGTCTTTTAAAACATTTTTCTTTATTCTTGAGAATTTCATAGGCTCTACAATGAAATATGATCATATTTATTAAGCCTCATTACCCCTTCTAATCTCCCCCATATCCCTTGCAATAGGTCCCCCTCCCAACTTCATATCTTTCTTTCTAATAACCCACTAAGTCCAGTCAGTGCTGCCCATATGTACATGGATGGGAGCTGGATCTTCCACTAACACATGGGAATCCTGCCAGTAGCCACACCCTCAAAGAAGAGTGATTCTCTCTCCCCCAGCAACTGTCAACTGCCAATAGCTCCTGAGTGAAGGGCCTGGCAATCCTCTCCCCTATCCATGCTGGAATTTTGGCTAGCTTTGATCTTGTTCAGTGTCATGAAGGTCAGCACAGCTGCTGTGAGTTCATGAGTGACAGCCATGTCACATCCAGAAGGCAGCGTTTCCCAGCACCCCTCCCCATCCTCCCACTTACCTTTTCTGTTTTCTCTCCTTCAATGTTCCTGAGTCTTGGTGTTTGGGGGAGAGTTGATACAGATATTCCATTAGACTAGGCACACAGTCTCCTATTCTCAGCTCTTTAACCAGTTATACTGCCCACTGCACAAAGATACTTTCTAAGCAAGGTTGAGGGCAGCTCAGATCTATGGTAAAATTTGCTTAATCTTTAAACCATGTTATAAATTACATCTTTGGGACAATGTAACATAGAAAGCTACAGAGTAATATACACCTGTATATAAACATTGTAAAGACGCTTGAATACAACTCTTCAGAAGCCTTCCCCCCATGTCTTGGAGATGTACTGTGATTTCTTAAGCCTGCTGCTCTCCTCACGCCCACATGATTAAGTGTAAACTCTCCTCTATCTTGATAAACTCACTGACTCTGGTTTGTCCTGAAATTCTTCTCTGCAGCACAGTCAAGGGGCCAGCTTTACCCAGGTAGAGGCCACTAACAGAGAGGAGAACTCTGAAGGGCACTGATGACTGTGCTGGGTTGTGCCTCCCTCCCTGCTCTGCTGACACTGATACATACACTAAAGTGTGGATGAATAGCATCAGCCTGCTAAATGGAAGAAGCAGATGCAAAAGGCCATAAATGAGTGCATTTATGTGAACTGCCCAAAATAAGAAAAACATAAATTGTAGGAAATAGCTTAGTGGTTGCCATGGACTGGAAGGGCACGGTGATAGGCAGAGATTGCAAATAGGAATGTAGGGTAATGAAACACATTTTAAGGCTAGATAGTGGGCTATGGCTGTATACCTTTGTAAATGGTGCTAAAAGTCACAGATCTACTCTTTAAGAGGGTGAATTTCATGATATATTAATTGTATCTCAATAAAAATAAATAATAATCCATATTTCATGGGTTCTAAAACCACAGGAGATTATAAGCCTCGGGACTATAGAACAAATTCAGGACCTGCCTGGGCGAACTTATCAAAGTTTTAAAGAGTGGCACTGAAGAGATGGCTCGGCAGTTAAGAGCACTTGACACCCTTGCAGAGGACCCAGGTTGGGTTTCCAGGTCCTAAATGGTGGCTAATAGTTGTTCACAACTCTAGTGCCAGGGGACCTGACAGCCTCTTTGGCCTCCACAGGTATCAGGCATGCAGGTGGTACACATACATACATGCAGGCAAACACCAATAAAGTAAAAATAATCTTTTCTTTATTATCTTAAAGTGTGATGGGGAGTTGTAGCTAGGAAGGGATGTGGCTCAATAGTAATGTATCTGCTGAGTGTGTGAAGGCCCTGAACTCAATCCCCAGCACACAGTCCAATTAAATAAATAAATAAATAAATAAATAAATAAATAAATAAATAAAATAAAACCTTTACTTTTGCTCTTTCATGTCTTTGAAATTAAGTTGCAGTTCATCATTGATTGCACATTACTATGACTGTCAGCCAGGCAGCAGTCCGAATATGACTATATAAAAACCTTCTGTTGACACCTTCCCAAAGGACTAAGAAAGTGCCTGCATCTGTGCCTTGGTTTTAATAAAATATCACCAACTCTGTACAGACACTATCCCAAATGTTTGATGTATTTTAACTTAATCCATGAACTAGAAACTATTTTTATCTCATTTCAGAAATACAGTATGCAATACAGTCCAAGACCACACATTAGTCCTGTCCAGGCTGCTTAGTTCAGTCTATTAATGCCTAACTAGAGGCTCACTGTCTGTCTTCCTATAAATAGCCATTACCTTAAATAATCAGGGTTCTCTTATACAAATTTGTGTAAGACATTAATAAAAGCTAGTAGCCTGGCCATGGTTTAGTGATAACATCATTCATAGTCTCTTTAGCCTCCTTTAGCCTGAAACATCGTCTCTTGTCCCTAACAATAGAAATTAAGAAAGACACACGGAAAGAAAGAGAAGGAAGGAAGGAAGGAAAGGAGGGAAGAAGGAAAGAAGGGAAGAAGAGAAGGAAGGAAGAGAAAAGAATCGAATCCAGTCCACCATCTCCTCCTGTTATTTAATATTACATTTGTTTTTCTGATGTTTTTATGTGGTCGAGTTCAGGTCATTCATGTTCCCCCACAAGGTTGTGTAGGGGACATCATGTCCCCCTACGAGTTTCACATCTTGCACAACCAAGGTGTTATCTGATTTATTCATTGTGTAATTTTTCCTCCTTCTCAACTAATGAGCACAATTTGACTATGCAAATATTCCAGTGCTCATCAGTTTCTCTTAGTTCCTCTACCAGGCTTTCCTTGCTTTGCCTGGAAGCAAGGAGAGTGCCGCGGGCGCCACCTATGGGGTACCAGCACCCTGCAAAAAGGGCAGTTCTGAACCCTGCACTTTCTTACTCCTGCCTGCCTGGTCTCTGGTGCTGAGAAACTATTTCTTCCATCTCAAACATTTTGAAAAAGAGCCTTCCAGACACTTAAGCCACAAGGCTGAGTTCTAGGATAACTCCTAAGGAACTTAGACAAATTCTTCCCAAGGATTTACAGTGCAATGGAAGACTGAATAACAAGAAATGATTACATGTCTCTTCAAGAACTATTAAAAAATAACTAAAAATTTTCAGAAGTATTTGATAACAACTATAGACAGTGTTCTAGAAACTAGGCAAGATTTCTGTTCTCAGGGACACCCACGCCCCATAAGGGGTGACCTAGAAAATGAACAAGAGAACACGTAAAGGGAAAGGCTAAGTACAGTGGTAATGGGATGATGACAAACTGGGTAGTGAGAGAGTGTGCTTGGGGCCTCTTCAGAGTGTGGGAAAGCTCTCTGAGGACAGGTTTGACTGAGGCAGCAGGTCGATATGGGAAGTTTGGGGACAGGCCTTCTGGGAAGAGAAAAGGAGTTAAAGGTGATCAGGAATTTGATGCTTTGTCCCTTCCAAATCCATAATTTTTCTGGAGAATGAGGTAGGAGAGATTTCCGGGTTGTCTGTAAACAAAGAAAGAGGCAGGGTGGGGTGGAGAGAGAGGGACTAGGACAGAGCAGGGAGGGACTCTAGAAAGGAGATAACAAACGAACTAGATTTTGAAAGGTAGGGGCTGGAAAGATGGCTCAGCAGATAAGGGCATCCGCTGCCAAATTTGCCTACCTGAGTCCAATTCCTGAGACCCACAAGGAGGAAGGAAGGAACTCAATTCCCACAAGTGGTCCCCTGACCTTCACACACATGCCACAGCATTTGTACAAATACACACATACACACACACACACATACACACACACACACACACACTAATAAAAATGTAATAAATTTTTTCAAAGATTTCAAAGGGTGTATCATAGAACAAAGAAAGACATTTCATGCAAGAGGAGGAAAGAGGACTAGGACAGATGTAGGAGCACTGGTTAGGGCAGTTCTGAAATCTAACTGGGCCAGCCTTGATGGTTTCCTAGTCTGGGGCAGGAATTCACTGTTCCCAGACCTCTCCTACCCAGGACGCCGCTCCTTCTTCACTGTCTCCTTCGGCCCTGGTTCTGTCTTCTCAGAAGTGCTTCCTTCTCCAGTGCCCCAGTTGATAACAGGGGTTGAAGAATGGGTACTTTTGGTGCCTCAAGGAGCAGTTTTCCCAGGCATTTACCAAGAGCCATTTGAAGTCTTGAACACTTACTGCTTTTGTTGGTCTAGGGTCATCTTTCCTCTAGAAGCAAAATGTTCTTCGGAAACAGCAACCACCACAAATTCATTGATCTACCTTCTTGGACCCAGGCAGCATCACGTGCCAGAGGCAGGATCACACCTATTCTTAGACTAGTTCCGTTGCCCATGGCTCTCTCTCTTTCCTCTGTCTCTTTCCCCCATTGCTCTGGTAGAAAAGACACATCCTTAGACTCTTCCCCCAAATCTTAGCCATCTAAAAGATTTAGTAGGCACTATGCATCTAATTTAACATTTTCCCTGAAGTACTTTGATCCACTTAAAGTTTTAACTGATACTAGTATATCTATACTTTTAATTTGATCGTCATCTCAATGCTAAATTTTAATAGGCCTTCAATATTCAAAGGCTTTCTCTATTTTCTTTCAGTCTTCAGGGTCAAAAAGCAACTACCTCTTTAAAAATTCTATTTTCTTTCACTACTGCTTTAAAGCAAGGCCATTTTTTTACTTATTTTGTTTATTTAATGTTTATGAATGTATGTCTGCATGTATATAAGTGCACCCATGTTGTGCAATGCCTGTGAAAGCCAGAAGGGGGGCATCCAATCCCCTGGAACTGGAGTTACAGACAGTTGAGTTGTTAGCCACCATGTGGATGCTAGAAACCAAACCCTGTCCTCTGCAAGTGCAGCCAGTGTTCTTAACTGCTGAGTCATGTCTCCAGCCCCAGCAGGGCAATTCTTTTCTGAACCTGCCTTGATTAACAGAATATCCAGCAGTATAGGTTACTAGTGTTCTACTTTCTACCTCTCCCCAGTACTCAAGTTCATTAGATATATGATCTGTCTGCCAAGTTATCACAAACTGTGGTTTTATCAACTTTCCCACTGTATGACATGAGCTGCCTTCTTCCTAGTCACCAATATCAACTACTTTGCTACACACTGAAGCAATACCTTGGATCTTAGGAGTTTATTATTGGTTTTTTCCCCTAAAGAAAATCAAGTTTCTTTCTGCTATAGATTAGTTTATGCTACACTAGTGAAAAACCTGAAATTCTCACAGACTTAACAAAGGCCCTCACTAATGCTAAATCTCTAACAGATATGGGTACTGTCTCTATATATCACCACAGCATACCAGACTGCTTAAACCTTAGACACCTCTGTATGAATACACGTTCTCAGAATTACCTCAGTAGGGATGAAGAAGAAAATAATCATAAATCAAATATTCTACCTAGAAATGACCTATATTGCTTCCATTCATATTTCAGGGGCCTATCAAGTCCCTATACACACAGTATCTGAAAGCAGTGCAACCCCAGACTCTTGGAAGCAGAAAAACACTTGAAATATTGGGGAAGGGTCCTCTCTACCCCTCTGCTGTGTGCCAGCTCTTCTTTTTGCCTTTTGCATTCTTTAGTTTCAATGCACGTTTCTTGTTTCCTAGTCAGTAACTTCTGGAATCCCTCTCATTCATCATCTTGGGACAGTTCTCAGACCTTTTCTTCAAAGTTCCTCTCCTCACTTCTCCATAAATGATGCTAAAAGATCATTGCTTTACCTTCCATCTCCCTTAACTCCTCTCTGTGTTCTGGTCCTCGTTAGGCTCCAACCTGGGTCTTGGCACTGACTCTGATCTCACTCAGGAAGACTCTTCTTGTTAGTTTGTTGCCAATTCATATTTTGCTGAAATTAGTATATGGGAAATCCAAAGGTTGTCATGTATCCTCCAACAAGACTGGTATTCATTTCTGCCAAGACAGAGTGAGTCACTGCCCTAAGGTGACTGTCTACCAGGGTCGAGACTTAGTGTAGAAGTCTTAGGGTCAGCATGACTGAAGCTATGTGACCAGAAGAATAACCCCTGTCTAGAGAGGGGTAGAGAGGACCTGGAAGACAGGCACTTTCACACAAAACACATCTTAGAGTGGAGATTTCACTGATGCCCATTAAGTGATTGGTGAAAACTTACTCAAAAGACAATATCCAGTTAGCAAGCCAGGGGAGGTGAAGGGAGAGAGGATTACTGAAATTAAGACAACGATGGATACTGGCAATCATTAGCAATCCCTGCTCCAACTGCAAGGCAAGCTCTAGAAACTGGTTGTGCTCTAAACCGAGCCCATGCAAGACCTTCAGGAATCATGTCTATAAAACAGGGTTCTTCCCTGCATAGGCCCAGGGCCCCTGGCAAAAGTTCTTCCTGGAGGCCCTGCGCTCTTAGTCTAGGAGGCTCTGCAACACACCAAAATGAAAATGCACCTACAGCTGGTAGTAACTGCAGCTTTCACTTCAAAAGGTTGAGATTATAATTTTTTGTTTTAAATTATTTGACAAAGAAGTAAATCACTTATTTATCCTGGACTGGGGCTTCTTAACAATTGGTGGGTTTGATGTAATTGTGTAATTTATAGACATTTAATGAGATCTTTTTTTTCTGAGGGAGAGAGAGACAGAGACTGAGACCTATATTACTCTGGCTGACCTTTAACTCACTATGAATACCAGGTTGGCCTCAGACTGAAAGCAAACCTCCTGTCTCTGCCCCCTGAAAGCTGGGAATACAGGCATGTGCCACCGCTCTGGCCTTAATAAGGCACTTCTTTATGTTTTTCCATTTTTTGTTACATTCATTTATTTATCATATATGTTCATGTGTATATGTATGTGGGTGGATGTACACATGCTACCAAATGCATGTGGAGGTCAAATGACACCTTTTAGGAAATGATTCTCTCCTTCCACCATGTAGGTCTTTGAGATCCAACTCAGGTGGTCAAGTTTGGTTGGTGAATGAGCTATCTCACCATCCCATGTCTTTCCATTTCCAATTATGTTTTCAAGATTTATTTTTTTATAGTTCCTAAAAGCTCTAATGCCTGGAATACGCACTGGAAACTGTGCTTATACTACCTAGTAGATAGAATAATCCACAGGCCAGGTGTGGAGGCACACTGCAGACCTATGTGCAGAAGCAGGGCTTTCTCTGTGGAGAAAGTCTGGATAGCAGCTTGCCATGGTAAAGAGCAGAGAAGGGAAGCTCAGTGTACCAGGGACCTAGAAAATATCCTACTGAATGTCCTGCTAAAATTAATGAGGATAAAGCACAACAGAAAGTGTGCATAGGAAAGGGAAAAGGTTCAGGCAATTGAGCAGATTTGGGCATGGGAGGCGTGGGGATTTCCAGAGTTCCTTTGGAACATTAAAACTGATAAGCATCCAGCCAGGTGTGGCATGCCTTCTAATCCCAGAGGCAGGTAGATCTCTGTGAGTTCAAGGGCAGCCTGGTCTGCAAAAGGAGTTCCAGGTCCCAGTTGGGGCTACTAGAGAGAGAGAGAGAATATCACCCCCCATCTCAAAAAAAAAAAAAAAACCTGATGAGCATCTTTCCTTGAATGATGGACTTCCTTGGCTTATTAGGCATCACATCCCCTAATTTCCTTCCCCACACCCAGCTGCTGATATAGCAAGAAGAACATGTTAAAGGAGGGGGGCGGGAGGACACGACTGGTGTGTGATGTTTGATCAATCAGGAGAGTGGGAGAGTGAGTCCACTTTATCAGATTTTCTGGGATTTCTGCATCAGAATGGTTAACTGCAAGTCTTACTTACAATTCATTAAGAGGGTTTGTAGGCAATTCCTAGAGCCATCAAGAGGGTTAGAGAATTAAGTTGAGTTACACTGTGCACAGGAACGCTTTTTGACATCACTTGCAGAACTGTGCTAAAGAAACCATCACCACCATCAGCATGGAGTGCTTCAGCTGGTACTGCTGCTATTGTAGCCCTCCCCATGGCCACACCAACACCAGAAACGAAACTCTGCTTTTTGTTAATTATGTGTGTGCGTGTATGTCTCTGTATGAATCTGTGCATGTAAGCACAGGTGCCCATGTGGCTATTAGATCCCTGGAGCTGGAGTGACAGGCAGTTCTGAGTCACCTGACCTGGATACTGGGAACTGGAACTCTAATCCTCTAAGAGGAGTATGTACTTCTTAACTTCTGAGTACTTCTTCCAGCCCCTTACTTACTTTTAAAATCATTATCAATAGGATTTGTCCCTTGGCTTCAAGGGATGCTTGGAAGTCAAGATTCTAGTGTATTTAGCTTCTGAGTCTGTGTGTGTGTGTGTGTGTGTGTGTGTGTGTGTGTGTGTGTCTATGTCTGTGTCTGTGTCTGTGTCTGTATGTTCACGTGGGTATAAGTATGTGGAGACCAGAAGTCAACAGTCAATGTCTTCCTCAATCACCATGTACCTCATCAGTTGCTACAGGGTCCTCTTGTCTCCCTGCACCTTCCCCCACTGCTGGGATAACAGACCCAGGCCGCCATGCCCAGCTTTATACATGAGTGCCAGAATCTAAACACAAGTCTCATGCTTACTCAGTACTTTCCTGAGTGAGTCATCTCCCAGTCTGTTTTAGCCTCTGCAGTAGAGAGTAAGCTCTGCCACCCAAGACTCCTGAGATAGAGAATCCATCAATAATAGGGGAGTTCAGAGTTCTGCCCAAATCAATGACAAATATCTTTATGTTCATTACAAACTGTCCCCCACTAAATTGCTAAAAACCACTGTAAGGAGAGAGAATCTTCTTTGGTTTATATTTATATATTTGTTTTTTGAGACAGAGTCTCACTTTAAAGTTCAGGCTGCCAGCCTTCCTGCCTTAGCCTCCCCTGGTGCCTGGATTATAGGTGTGTACCACCATACCTTCTTAGTGTTCATTGCCTAGAGGTGAGAGGTAGGTGCTCATAAATGCATTCCTCCTAACTCCACCCCAGGCTTGCTGTCTGCATTTTGATGAACAGGCTGTATCCATGCAATAAAAAACAACTCTGCTCTTCCCTTTCGAGAAAAGACCTCTTTAGCCTGTGCTCTTACTGATGCTGGAATCCAGTGTTAGAAGGCCATGGAGGAGGTTCGAAGATCTTCACTAAAAACACTCTAGGACACAGTTGCTGGTAAAGGAAAGTGCTATTTTATTTGTTTTGAATGTGTGGGTCCATTTGAAGTCAGCTATGCTTCCCCTTATATTCCTCCCCTGTGCCCCTGGCCACCTTGAATCCAATGACTATGTCTAGGAAGAAGGAACTCATCCAGACATCCAAGAACTTGAGGTATGGGCATATGGCTCAAGAAGCAGCACCAACTGATGAGAACTTTCCTCAATGCAGCTCAATTTGGCCTGTGAGTTCTTTGCCCTGCCCTGGTCAGGACTCCTCTAGCTGTGTCCCAGCCCCCATCGCTGTGTGTCCTGAGCTCCAGAGCTCAAGTCATGGTTATTATCTACAGAGCTATAGAGTCTCTGAGAGATCTTCAGCTTTATAGATGAGGGCACTGTACCCAAGGTCACACTACCCACCACTGACATTGAGATTCTCAAACTCTCAAGTTAGATGTCTTTCTACAGTACCTCCAAGAAAGCAACTGCCACCTGCCTCAGGCTCTATCTGAAGCAAGCAGGTGGTGATCAGCACAGATGAGAAAGACCTAGCTGAAGGGAACCCAGCTGAGCCCAGCTCAGCTCAGCTCCGGAAAGTGAGGAACCACAGAATTGCCCAGTCTCCCCTCCACCTGAATATTACTGGTGGCAGACTCCACTCTGCCAGGACTCTGGGAAAATGCCTTTCCATGATCTTCTGCTTCCTGCTGACTGGGGCAGGTTGCAACTGCAATGGGTCATGACAGTGAGTTGCCCTCCAGTCTGGGAGTCAGGCTGCACCAGACTGCAGTGTGCATGCTGAAAATAAAGTCCCCACTTAGGCTGCTTGGGATGGGGGTCTTAACAAATATGGCTCTACAAACAGGTCTCTGTGTCCTCCTGCAGTACAGGAAAGGACTCCCAAATGTTGTCCTCGCTATAGAAGCTCATGAACGAGTTTACCATGAAGAGAACTGAGTGCAGGAGGAAGAAGGGACTAAAAGAAAACAGACACAGAATAGGAATCAGGAACCACCGTGATTTTTCTTGTTTATGAAGCCCCTGAAGAAGAGAAAATGCAGACAGACACATGGTTGGGAGAAATTAAGATAATTCATCAACCTGTGGCATCCTAAGAGTCAAGAGAGGGAAGAGTGTGTTTCATGAGGGGAATGGGAGATGATGGGTGAGATGCTGGGCAGAGTTCAAGGTGGCTGAGGTCTTTCCTTGGACAACTGAATGGCCACTGGTTACTTCTATGAAAAACCATAGAAGACTGAAGAGGGGGAAGAATCAAGGAAAAAGGTTCTTTTTAAAAGAAAGTTGATAAAGGAAAAAGTACAAGGAATAAACAGACTATAGCATGAAAGAGAACTTTCATGGTAGGCTGTGTGGAGGTACCCATGAAAAGAGCCCACAGAGACCAGGAAGTGAGAAAGAAAGCCTTGGAGAGCATCTAACAGGGTTCAGAAAAATGCAGGATTAGGAGCACAAGGGACAGAGATGAAGCAGGGCACCAGTCACCAGGACCGGGAGGAGAGCAGCGAGCTAAGTCAGTGGGTGACAGCAAAGATGAAGAACATAGATGGGAAAGAAGAGCTGCAAGTTCAAGAATTTCCAGTCAATACTGAGGTTTTCGCCTATGAATCTGCTAAGCTTAGAAACTGTGAAGATAGTGGAGAATGCAAAACTCAGAGAGGTTGGGAAAGTTTAAGATGCTGAGAAGAACCTGTGTGATGGGCTGTGGCTTCAGGCTGGGAAAAGGAAAAGCTCCTTGAGAAGGCTGAAAGTCTGCGGGAAGGTAGAGGGCTGCAGTCATAAAAATAAGCCACGGGAGCAGGGAATGTCCATGCACAATAGAGAGAGGGTGGGAGATGAAGAGGCTCGAGGGATGGCACAATCTGGAAGGAGAACACTCAGCTCAGAAGTTCAGCAGGTGAGCTGGAGTGGTGAGGGAGTGGAGCAGAACCCGCAACAAACAGGAGCAGGGCGTGTAGGTATTAAGAAGCAAAGACCCAGAGGAAATAGCCATCATTCACTAGGCTGACAACAGGCCTGACAAAAAGCAGAGCCTAAGGAGGGCCTGGTGGCTGCCATTAAGCAAGGTTCCCAAGGCAGATCTCCCATGTACTCATTGCTGAATTCAGGAAAGAACAACCTACCTATGTTCTAGGGAAGAGTGGTTTGCAAGTTCATCCTGCACCAATTTTTGCCCTAAAATCTCCTCTCCATCAACTGAAGCTCCCTATTGTCCCATTTTGCAACACAGTCAAAGACGAATTTCTTGTCTTTGAGGACTTCAGGCTACAGTGTAACAACAGTACTCACTATATTTCCATCACAAGAAAGCTTGACTGACTATGATGGGACCATATGGGAATGAGTCACCTGCAGAATCAGTGGAAACGTTAACAAAGAGCAAGTCAGTTATTCAGTGAACAAGTGTTTGGTTGTTTTGTCTTTAATTTCTAAAAAGTCATGTTCTTTTTTGCATGCAAAAACAAAATAAAACCATAACTTAAAAAAAAAATGATTTGAGGAGAAAAGGCCAGGGAAAGGGCAGCAGCACAAGGAGTGACGGGCAGGGCTCACACCCTGGAGGAAGAACACCTCACTTCTCATCCTTCCTGCTCAGGTGCCCAAAGGGAGCCTCTCAAGCACAGAGGGTCTCTGTAGTGGGAAGGGAGCAGGGGACTGCCCACCACAGTTTCCAAGAACCCCAGATTTTGAACCCAGAACCCCTGATTTGTATTTGTGGTCTCCAGCTGGTCCTGGGGATAACTCTCCATTACTTTTGAGGCTGCCAAAACATTCACTGGCTTTCTAGTGCCAGACATCATGAAGCTCACTGGGGGATGGGAGGAATGTGGGCCACACAAAGGAAAGCTGATTAAAGGCAGGAATTAGAAGGGTAAGAACAGAAGGGACCTTGCCAGACCGGTTAGAGAAAAAGATGTAAAAACTGAGAGAGAAATGGTCAGAACCCCAACCACAGTCTTGTGAACACCAAGGAACAAGGCCTACATCCAAAGATTACCTGATCATGAACTGAAGGTTTAGCTACCCCAAACTAGACAGCAAGATTATGGAAGCCCACCCACTTAGGAGAGTTTGGCAGCCTGGCTGAAAGAATGACAAGCCAGTGGGCGAGGCTTGCTGCAGAGTGAAGATGATTGTTCAGTCCAGCGAGAAGGAAGCAAGAGCTTCCTTGCATCAGCTCACAGGGATAGAAGAAATGTTTTTTCCAGTAAAAATTAAATTTTTCCTCAGGAAAGGCCCTACGAATAGTCACTTTTAAAACTTCATCTTCTAGCAAAAATTCAGCCAAGGCCTGAGACGCCCCTGAAATCAGCCATGTCATGTCTCAGGACCAGGCTACTAAAATGCCAGGTTCATAGCTCCCCAGTAATATCACCAACAGGCTCCTCATCAATCAAGCCCTTGCTTGGGAGGAGGCCTGCCCCTGATATCTGTCTCAGCTGCTTCTTCATAAACACCCTGCATGCACCACAGACATCTGTCTGTGACACAACCTGCAGCTCCTACTGTCATGGCTTCCAGAATGCCATCCTAGGCATTCCAGAATGGCTGCATTCTAGGAGAACTAAGGCCTTACAGTTATCTCAGGATCACCAAGAGACACTGGCTTCTCGCCTCACGATTTTCCCCTTCTCTGCCCTTAGCCTAGGAATGCTGAGGTCAGATTCCTGTCAGTCACTTCTCAAGCTCCAAACAAAGGAGTGCCAGACTGCTGGCTGTGTGGGGCTGTGGGCAGCCTGCCCTCAGGTTGGTCAGACGAACCACTTCTGATCTTTGGCTGTGAGAACTAGACTCTAGGCAGAAGAGGCCATGTCCAATGAGCTGGCTGTTGGCCATTCTCCCTGCCTAGGGAACTCTGGGCCTGCAGCAAACAACACTGCCTCACTCTTCTCCCAAGCAGATGTCTGAGTGGAGATGGATCAAGGAAGTAACCGCTGACAAATACAACAGTCACTTCTAGAAAGGCAGGTTTCTGAAGTGCTAGTAGCCCCAACTCTGAAGTCAGCATCTTCTTGATGTGAGTGAAATTTGGTCATTGCACTACCATCCAGCTCAGGCAGGAATGCCAAACCCCCATAGCATCTTCACAGTGGCCACCTAAGTCCACCCCAAGGAAGGGGGCATGAAAAGCAAATACCCTGAAAACCGCTAGAACCCAAATAGGCACCAATTGAGGCCAAGGGCCTCGAGAAGCCTCCATTATCCTGCTAGTGGCAGATGCCTCTGTCCCAACAGGACAAGCAAAGGCAAAGTGACAGTCTTTGGCTGTGCAGGGCCAGGGATCACAGGCCTGCCATATATCCAAACCTTGCTCCCTTTCTTTTACCCGCTTCTAAGCCAGGAAACATTCAGATACATACACTGTTCCTGAGCCCTGGCCACTGAGAGGTGAGAAAAGTCTGCTTTCCTCAGCTGAGAGAGCTCACCGAGGAGGCATGGACCCTGTACATCTGATTACTCTGGCAATGAGGAACACCTCCCTCTTTCCTATTTATTACTGAAATCTTCTCTGTGGTGGATGCACTATGGCTCCCAAATAAATGCTGTAGATGCAAATGGTGAAGAAGAGCACTACATGGCTCGACAAGACTCATCTCACAGCCACACTCTGAAGAGAATAAGCTGACGGATGGGGAGGGATGGTCGAGAGGATGGGACACCAGCCGCCAGCATGTCCTGTCTCCTTCCAGCTCTCACACCTGCGAGATGCTGTTGGCCAGGCGAAACGACGTTCTCTTTGCCTTTTCATTCTCCTGAGAGAGAAAATTAGAATGCTCAGATTTGAACTTATTAACCTGAAGAATAGCATGGTCAAGACTGGGATTCTCCAGAGTCAATGTTTTCTTCTACCCCAGAATTGACAGGAAAACTCACTGAGGTCCCAATACATGTATACCAAGTGTCCTAAATAACTAAGGATAAGTGGTCAGACCTTGGCACACAGGAGGCCAGCAATTCATTTCAGTGGAATTCATAGAACTGCATGTGGTGGCACATGCCTGCAATCTAGAACCTCAGAAGTAGGAGGATTGCCACAAGTTCAAGTTCAGTCTGGTCTCTAAGTTAGTTTCAAGCCAGCCTTGGCTATGTAGTAAGACTGTCCCCCAAAGAAATGGAAGGAAGGAAGAAGGAAACAGGGGCAGAGGGACACAAGAACAGAGGGAGAAACGGAAGGAAAGGGAGGGAGAGAGGGAAAGGGAGGAAGGAGGGAACTGATGCTTTAGGGCTACAGACCTGGGACCAGCCAAAAGGATAAAGAAGTTGTCTCTATTGCGAGCAAACCCTCTCCTTCCTTCCCACACTGAGGGGGCTGTAGGGATCAGTCCCTGACACTAAGTAGTTCTCCCATGGGCATCACAATCACAGTGTACTAGAACCAGCACTGAGCTAGGATCCAGGACACTTGTTCCTCATCCTACATTTGTTAACTTGCTGAAGGATCCTGGACAGGAACATGCACCTCTCTGAACGTCAGGCTTCACTGATTACTAGAGTTGGCGATCGCTGTACTGCCCTGCTTTTCTCATAGGCTAAGGGGTTGAAGGTGAGGGGTCACTGTTGCCACCATCTTGTGCTCTTCACAAGCTGCTCAGGTGTGCCCTGACAGTGCTATCACCCACCCATCTTGCCCACTGGCTGGCAGGAGCTCTTTACCATCTGTCGTCGCCGTCTCTTAGGCTGGATGCCTTCCTGCATGTAGGGGGGCCATGGGAAGCCCTGTGGGGTGGAACAGCCACTCTCACCAGACACATCCTCAGAATCAGAATCCTCTTGCTGGGGCTGGGCAAAGCATTTCTCTGGGTATATCTCCTTCAGCCAGCCCTCAAAGAACACTTCCAGACAACGGCCAGCCTCTGCCACCTCTGAGTCAGGCTGATGAGAAGAGAGAATAGTGGTCTAGCCTGTTTCTAGCAGCCCATCCCTTTCAGGCCTCTGTGTCTGTGCAGGACACAGAGAGCACAAAGCCCAGCTGGTCCATGCTGGAATCTCATCCTGAGATACCTAGAGCTTGGCAGATTCTCCTAGGACTCAGGATAACCAGTGTGGTAGTAGCTTATAAAGTCAGAGTGACCTTGATGGGTACCCAGAGTTGGCCAGTCACTAGTCCCTCCCCACCTTCCTCCTGAGTCCATGCTGAGTGTCCAAGTTTGGGAGGGAACTTTTAAATACCATAGCAAATCCCAGGACTCTGCCCTCAGGCCCTCCTGCCCCCACCCCAGCCTTGACAGTCACTGGGAAAAAGAGAAAACAGATAAAACCTACATAGTTGAACTTAGCACAGTTCCAGAACATGAGGCGCACATCTGACACCACTTCCTCTGGAGTGGTGTAATGAGCTGGGTCTTTCTTTTGAAGCTTCCTCCGGATGATTGATAGGTCCATGGGCCTCTTGATAATCTGGTAATAATGCCTGGCCTTGAGAAAGGAGAAAAGGGAAGAAGGAGAGAAGGGGAGGAGACAAAGAGGAAGAGAAAAGAAGTGTAGGAAAAGGTAAGAAGAAAGAGGAGGGACTAGGGAGATGGCTCAGCCATTAAGAGCAATGGCTGCTCTTGCTGAGGACCCAGGTTCAAATCCCAGCACCCACATGGCAGCTAACAACCATCTGTAACTCCAGTTCCAGGGAATCCAACACCCTCTTCTGAACGACACAGGTGCACTTACATACATGCAGGCATAACACTCATAACATAAAATAAAAGGAAATAAAAGAAACAAGAGGAAATGGGGAATGGGTTGAGACAAATGAAAATAGAGGTGAAGAACAAAAAGAATAAAAATGTGGACACCGAAGATGGAGAGAAGAAAAGGCACCTCACACCAAGGACTGATGCAGTGGCAACTCTGAGGGAGGGGAGAAGCTCCAGTGGCCATGACTCCCAGGGTCCTATGGGTCACCCACAAATTAATACCACCACTACTTTGGAAAGCCATGCCCTGGGCCCACCTCTGGGTACTTTCCTGATCTTGCCCCATGGAGAGCCACAAGCAGCAACAGCAAGGCCCATCCTTACCAGAGGGCTGACAGGCTCATGGAAGGGAAGGCTGAGGCTATTGCAGCACAAAGACAGCACCAGCTTCTCGCATTTCTGTAGAAATCATAATGACAAGGGTCACTCTACCCTGCCTCTGCCTCCACGAGAACTAAAGACGGCCACTCTGACAACTCTCTGGCTCTGGCACAAAGGATGCCGGCCACCCTTGGAAAGGAATTCAGCTCCCCAGGTCAGAGGAAAACTGCTAGAAGGAAAATCACATACATTCCCATGGGCTAAGTAATCAGAAATAGCCCTGGTAGGGCTTGGACCTTAAATGTCTCCCAAAGCTCCCATGGTGAAGATTCAGTCCCCCCAGGCAGCAGGGTTCAGAGGTAGGGCCTCTGGAAGGTGACCAGGCTATGAGGGCTCCAGCCTTGTGAAGGCAATATTAACCCATTCCTGGGCTGTTAAGAGGTGGTGGAACTTTTAAGACATAGTGCCTAGTTAGAGGAAGTAGGTCATTCTGAACACATCCTTGAAGGGTCAGGGACCCTCTACCTGGCATCCCTCTCTGTCTGTTTCTCTGTCTCTCTGTGTGTCTCTCTCTGTGTCTCTGTCTCTCTCTGCCTCTCTCTCTCTCTCTCTCTCTCTCTCTCTCTCTCTCTCCGCTTTCTGACCACCATGAGGTAAGAAGTTTGCTCTGCTGTGTGGTTCCCCACTATAGTGTTCTATCCCACCACCGGCCCAGGAACAATGGAGCCAAGTGACCATAAAATGAACCCTGAAACCATGAACCAAAATCTTTTCTGTTGTAAGTTGATTTTCTCAGGTATTTTGTCATAGTGACGGAAAGCTAACTAACACAACCCCAAAGAAAGGTTTCCTCCCTGAAAAACCTCAACCTCTGTGGACACAAAGGGCTGCCCCACACAGCGATCTTCATTCTTCAAACCCTTCCCTACCTTCTGGTCGTACACGCTCAAGCCGGGAGATGCCCGAACTCCAGGCTGACTGTAGCGGGCATTCTCACAGTCATACTCCATCTCAGGCTGCACCAGGCTGCGGCACAAGGTACACACCCACTCTCCCCTGCGTGGATAGTGAGGCCCTGTTAGAACTCAGCACATACCCACCCCCATCCCTCTACCCCAAGACAGTCATGAAGAGGAGAGTGGTAAAGTAAGGAACTGTGTTCCCAGCCCTGCCTCACCGCTAAAAGCTTAAAAGAAGGTAAACCAGTGCACGTCTTTAATCCCAGCACTCTGAAGGCAGAGGCAGGAGGATCTCTGAGTTCAAGGCCAGCCTGGTCTACACAGCAAGTTCCAGACCAGCTGAGACTACAGGTAGATCCCAGAGAGAAGCTGAGAATAGAGGAGAAAGGAAAGCCAAGCAAATGTGCACTGTCCACCTGTCTGTGCAGAAGGCACACCACTACAGGGCCCACTAACAGAACTGTACTTCGAGTGTGCATGCCCAAACAAGTACGGAAGCCCAACCCGGGAGCTCTGAGGCCTGGCCTGGAATCATGATATAACCCTGAAGACAATCTTGTTGGCCAGATGATGGCATGACTCACCCCGGGAAGCTGAGCAAGGCTGGCACATGGCAGGAAAGGTGATACACTTTGGGGCAGCGGTCACAGCACAGCAGTTCGCCACCGTTGAGGCACACAGCACAGAAGTCCTCATTCTCTATCGGGGCTGGAGGACACTTCTTGGCTCCAGGAGTCCGGGGAATGAGTCTGTGTTCTTCAGATGTGCTTTCTACCTCTGGTGGCCGCTGACCAGCCAGAGATGTGACAGTGACCTTTCTTCCCCCGAGACCTGGGCCTTGGATGTCATCAGGAAGGCTGTTCTGGCTGACCTTAGGGAATACATGTGTCTGAGCAGGAGGAGCACAGTATGGAAAACTGGTTGAGGGGCAGGGACTGACTATGAGGACCTTTTAATCCAGAACCACAGGCAAGCCAGTCTCAGCTCTGCCTTGCTAGGTGTCATAGGCCTCTTGCAAAAGAGGACAAAGATAGCTACAGTTCCACTAAGAAACTCACAAAAGGCCTTAAAACAAGTATTCTAGTCATAACAGAGAGAAATGAGAAGCACCCAAATTGGGCCAAGCCAAGTTGTACCTTAATGGACATGCTAGAGGACTCAGTGCCACACTCAATCACCAGCAGGAAGCTCCCGTCCTGGTCACTTTTCTGAGGCTTCAGCTTGAATACAGGCATCTCTCCTGAGGAGGCAGCACAGATCTTGAGTCGCTCCAGTCGCACGTAGGGAATCTTGGGCTCATTGAAAGCTCTGTGGTAAGAGAGCCATCCTGGCATTCAACAGGAGCCCTATATAGGCTGACCCTCTAAGTCAGGCACATTCACAAACCCACAACTGAATAATTATTTGAGGTCCCCTCAGGTCAACATTTTACAGGTCCACATTCTGGCCCCCTACCCATCTCTGCCAAGCCAACTCCTGTCAGACACTGGGAAGCTCTTGGGCGCTATCTGTAGTCAAAGGAGGAAGATCCCTGAAGAGCAAGGACTGCACACACAGTGCGTCCAAGCACACAAACCCAACTGAAGCTCAGAAGGGAGGGGGATTGAAGAAGGCAGGTGCAGGCAAACTTCTACTTCTGGTTCTCATCTAGGATGCTTATGTCCTATGCCAACCTCTCAGGCAGGAAGTTGAGGATGAGAAGTTTGACCAAGAGTCATTACCTGATGCTCGGATTCTCTTTAGTATTCAGCTCGAGGGCATCTTGTTCAAAAGTCTCATAATCTAAGTCAAAAGACAAATATCTGTGACATACATTTGTGACAACTTTCCCATCACCCAGACCATCTATTCATTTCTGGTATTCACTCTTGGCCATGAACCTGCCACACAACTGTTAGCTACACTGGAATCATTCATAGTGAAGACATACTACTATGGGTGAACTTCCTGAAAGACAGTCAGATCTGTGCAGAGTCATGCTGCGTAACCTCTGCCTTTCAGACAAGTTTTGGGATGCTAGCCAGAGCCCCTGCACAGCACAGTCTACACAGAAGGGCAAGGGCAGTAGGGGACAAGGAAAGGGGCTAGCATTTACTGAGCAACAGTCAGCACCGGGCACTATCCTGGGAACTTTCCTTCGGCAAGCAAGGTCTACAATTACTTAGTTGCATAAAATACAGGGTTACACAACTGTGTGTAATAAGAACCAATAGTTTTCTAGTTGATCTTTCAGTCAGTGTAATGAAAAAAGGAGAAAAATGAGGTTTTCATTGGATATATTAAATACATATGAAATACATCCCTTATTACAAAATAAGTATGCACCACACTGACATGAAAAAGTCCTAAGTGATCAGTGGATATAAGACTCAAACTTCCTGTCTAGCGCCCATCTGCCCTATGATAAATAAATCACTGCTTAAGCCACTTCAAGAAGGAATGTGGGGGGCCAGTGAGATTGCTCAGTGGGTATAGATGCTTGCCAATAAGCCTGATGGTCTGAGTTCAATCCCCAGGACCCACAAGGTAGAGAAAACACCAACTCCCTAAGAAGAAAATCAGAGCCAATCTCCAACAGTCCAAGCTCTCTTTACTACAAGGCACCACACAAATTCACATGAATGCAAATTCTCTTTACTACAAGGCACCATACCATGAATGCAAGGAAAATTCCTCTGAGTGCCTGCTGAAGTCTGTGGCCACAACAGGAAAGGCAGGCACTTGCTGGAGTCTTACCTTTGGGGTTGTGGTACTGCTGCAGAGCTGTGGATGTGTTGATCACTGGTGCCTGTGAAGGTTTTTTCACCGAGAGGTTAATTGGCTCCTCCAGTTCTGAGGGAATAGCCAAGTCCTTGGAAGCCTCCAGACTAGCGGCCTTGAGATCTTGTCCCATAGAGTCCGTGAAGCGAGTGCAATCCTCACTTTCCATCTTTCCAAGGTGAAAGGTCAATAAAAATCAAATCAGACATTTTGGCCATCAACAGTTTCAAAGCTGTTAAGCTAAGGCCAGGATAAGGCTGCCAGTAATAAGCCTTTTTCCTGATAACAAGCAGCAGAGTCAAATGCCAAGACTTACCTTACACAGGGCATTCCCCAAGGAGGGGTCAGCCCCATCCCTGGGGCCCAGGCTCTCTGCACTTCTGCCAGAGCCAGGACTGGAAGTGGATCTAGTCTCAAGCTGCATGTCAGAAACTGGAGGCATGCCCTGCAGAGGACAAGAGGCCAGACTTGGCACAGCATGGGTATGCCCAGACTGTGAGTGATCGCTTGTCATGTTTGCAATGGCCTGGGAGGAATCACTCATCAGATTGGGCATGGACTGGATTGTGCCACGCACAAGGTTTGGCATGGGCTGAAGGTGACTGGCTGTCAGGTTGGGCATGGCATGGTTTGAAACACTCGTCAGACTGGACACAGTTTGTGGGGGGCCGCTCAGCAGGCTTGGAACTGTGTGGGAAGGGCCAGATGTCAGGCTGCTCATGCTGTGGATCTGTGGTTCTAGGGTCCTCGCCAGCCTGGGAGATGACAACTCCATCTCCAGAGTGTTGGAAAAGCCCATGATGCTCACTGAGGTGGAGTGTTGCTGAAACAGACAAGGGAGAGTCAGGCTAACAGCAGCAGAAAAAGTCCTGCTTAATTTCTAATACCAAAGAGGCTACTAAGCTATGACATGGAGAGAAGTTCAGGCATGTGTGTGTGGTGTGCATGTGTGCGTGTGTGTGCGTGTGTGTGTGTGTGTGTGCAGGAGTGAGCAAGAGAAAGAGAGCAAGAAAAGGAAAGAACCTATCAACATACACATATACACATGCACACACATGCATGCACACACACACACACCATTAGCCATATCTCCCATTCCAGTCTTAACTAATATCACCTGTGGCTTCTCTTCCCTTCAAGGGGGTCTCATGGGATAGTTTCCTGCATAAAAGTGGCCAAGAGTTCAAAAGAATCAAACTGTGATGTCTCAGAGCTGCTCCTTGGAAAGCATGCCAAGATTCATTCTGTCCAGAGGAACCTGGGTCAACTCCAAAGTTCACAGCAAGCACACATCAACTCCAAGCTCTACCAACATGTAATGAAGGATTTAACCAAGGAGCAGAAGGTCTTTTCTAGCCCTAGTATACCTGCCAAAGTCACTCTAAATCAAAGACTTAGAGCAGCTCTTTACATGACCCTATGTGTGTAGCCATTAGATGAGGTAAGAATGTTCCAACTCCAGAAATTCCTTTCTCACATTTAACTACCTGGTAACCTAGAAAGAAGAGACTTAAAGGGCAAATGAGACGGCTGGAGCGATGGCTCAGCAGTCAAGAGCACTGACTGCTCTTGCAGAGGACTCAGGTTCAATTCCCAGCACCCATATGGTGGCTAACAATCATCCTAATTTCAGTTCCAGAGGATCCAATGCCCTCTTCTGACTTCCGCCGGCATTCATGACATAGGTACACTTACACATGCAGGCAATATATCTATACACATAAAAAAGTAAATAAATAAGTATTTTTTAAAAAGTTGAATGAGAAGAAAAGTTGAAGATATGGAGATTTCTACCCCTGAACCTATGCAGTTTTTCAGACTGAAAGCCCAGATTTGATGGAGGTGAGAAGGCAGTATAACACTAATGTATACTTTAAAGTATAACTCCAATGAGTTTAGAACTTTGCTAACTCTGTCCTTTCTAAAAAAGATTAAATATATACCAATTTGTCTACTTTGGAAAATCAAAGGGAAAACATTAATCATCTCTAAACTTGCAAGATCAGTGTTCCAAATCCGTCATTCTTTTTCCCCATGTGTGAGAATTTCAAATTTCCTCAAGGGAAGTAAGCACTTCAAATACATTCTCAGCTTTCAATACAGAGGTAATAAAGCTATTTCATAGTAAAGACAGTTTGTCTTTCTCTCGGCGTCAGTCCTAGTCATCCAGCTCTCTAAGTCAGATGCTAGAGGGGAGCGTCAGTGGAGTACCCCTCCTTACTCCCAAGCTAACACCAGGCCTGTCAATTCCACTTTAAGCATTTCTCAGATATACTCATCAATTCCCTCTCTCTACCAAGCATGCTGAAGCCTAACCTACTTTCCTATCTCCCTGGACAACAAGAGTGGCCTCCTCAGTGAAGAAACACTTCCAAATATATATCAGACCACATCATTCCTTTTCATTAAACCCTACAGTGTGCTGCACTCTCCTCACGATGAATACAAAAATGTTGAAGAGACTCTCAAGACCCAGGTGACCTGTGCCCTTGTCCTTGGCAGTCATAGATCATAGGACAGCCTTCTCCACGTTCTCTGAGATCCAGGCCCTCAGACAGTGTCTTTGGTTCCTGAAACAAGGCAGACTCACCCCTCTCCTCCCACCCCTCGCCCCCTCCAGAGACACTGTCTCCTCTGCATAGAACATTCTCCTAGCCCCAGCCTCCTGTTCCACTTATCCATCCGGGCCCAGCTCCACTGCCAGATTTTTGCAACAAAGGGTCTTTCATTCTCTAGTCCCAACCAGACCCCTGCCCCCTTTTATGCTCCAATAAAGCCTTGTCCTTTTAGCCTCAGAGCAGATCTGTACCCGCATTTGATCGATTTTTGTTCCCTCTGTGAAGCTGTAAACTCCATCAAAGCACAGGCTTTGTCAACTTTGTTTACTCACTTTATTCCTAGACTGGGAGCAGAGCCTAGATGAAGAAGTGAATTAATGAGCTACTGGAAATTTCAAAACTATACGACACAACTGTTTATTCCACAAATCTTAAGCCAAGTGAACAGAAGCTTAGTTCTAACAAATGAGCTGAGTTCTCCCTAAAATAATGATTATTTTTGTAGTACTAAAATTTATTGAGAATTTATTATACGCCAGGCAATTTGCTAAGCATTTTACACACATCGCCACATTCAATCCTCACAATAACCATTAAAGGGTTGTTGTGGAGGTTAAAAGAAATAACCTATGTAAACATTTTGAACATTGTCTGGTCTACTTATCTACTTGGTAAATCTCAGTGACATCTACTGCTGCTATTGTTGCTGTGGCCTTGATTTTACACTAAATGTGAGGTTCGGAAAGGCATCGTAGAGTATCTTTTTTTGTTTTTGTTTTGCTTTGTTTTGTTTTGTTCCTGCTGCCCAGGAACTTGCTTTGTAGTCCAGGCTCCTCAATATCACAGAGACCCACCTGCCTCTGCCTCCTGTGTGCTGAGACTGAAGGCGTGTGCCACCATGCCCAGCCTGTCATCTTAAGGTTTTAATGTTTCTGCAAAACATAGTTTTTACATTTTTCCATTTCTCTTTTTTATTACATATCAAAATAAAGTTGATTTTTGTGTGTTATCTTGTACTTGGATTCCTTGCTAAACTCACTTTGGAATTTCTTGCATACAATCAGATGATCTATAATTAGTGTGATTTCTTTCATGTTTCTCTGATGTTACTAGCAAGCCCCTCCTGGACGATGGAGGACAGTCATCCTGGTCGTATCCCTGACTCCAGACACCTTTCAGTCTTTCTCCACTCAGGATACTGGAGATCACTTTTGGTAGATTTAGAGTACAGATCTCTGCTATTCAGAGCCATGCTCCATTAGGGGCTCATTCCACCTGGCCTCCATCTCTACTGACTCCTCTTCCTTCTCTGTCCCATTCTCTGCACTTCTTTACCATTCCCCACCCCCACCCCCCATGTGCTCTTTCCCTCCTCTTGCTCTTTCTCTCTCTTATGACCTCCTCTTCCTGCTTTTCTTTATCTTCTCTTTCTCTTCTCCTTAATCTATTCTTTTATTAGCTAACAGCATTTAAAGTTTATATTTCCTATTCTTAATTCTCAGTTTTAAAGTAGATGAACAAAGGGCTAGAGAAATGGCTCAGCAGTTAAGGGCACTGGCTGCTCTTCACATTAAAGGACATGGATTTAGTTCCCAGGACCCACATGACAGTTGTTAACAATTGTTTGTAACTCCAATTCCATGGGATCTGATGCCCTCTTCTGGCTTCTGAAGGCATAGCACAACATGGATACATTTACATACATGCAGGCAAAACATTCATACACATAAAATAAAAATAATAATAATTAAAAAAAAATTTAAAGCAGATGAGTTAAACACCTTTGTTTATCTTTCCAAAGAAAAGTGCACTTTTTATGTAGCAGTTTGAAAGTCTTTAGTAAAAAGCTTTTCAATTTGTCAACAGTCACAGCCCTAACCAAAAGAAGCTAAAAAGCAGGGATACTCAGTGCTCCAACTAAATTCAGTTAAGCCTGGTGCCCAGCCTAAGCAACCAAGGCCCAAATCCAGTGACTTTCCTGCTGGTGATCGAGTGTGGCTCTGGGACCTCCAGCATGTCCATGAAGGTACGACTTGCTCTGCCTTGGCACAGCTTAGGAACCTTTCCTTTTTTTCCTGCTAGTACCAAAATATCTACTTTCAGGACCTTTTTGAGCCTCTCTGTGAGATTATAACTAGCTTTTCCCTCTACTGCAAAGGACCTGTAAGATACTACAGGGGTGGACTTCCCCTAGCTGTCCTGGTTATATGCTACCATAGCTTTCTAAAAACTTAGCTATGGCAAGACTACAGACATTGCCTTTTGTAATACATGACAAATTAATCCTTTGAACTAGGTTATTTCACCTTTTCCCCATGTGACATTATATTTCAAGCAGTTCTGGTGTTCATTCTGTCTACCCACTGAGAAATACCTAAATGTAGCTGAGGAGGACCTTGAAATTCTGATCCTTCTACCTCCACCTCTTGAGGGCTAGGATTAAAGGCATCCCAGCCCTGTCTCCTTATTTCTGTCTCCCGCTTGTCTATGTGAGCCACCATTATCTTTTTAATTTATTGTCTTCACCACCTGACTTAACATCTTGCCTGAGATCTCCCAAACTTTCAGCCTCTTCTGTCAGTCACTCATGCAGCCCTCCACCCAGGTGTCCCATCTTCTGCTTGACCTGTAACCTGCTTATCCTTCCTCTTCCCATGCTTGCCCTCCCTCTTCTGATGTTTGCCACATGGATTGTCAAGATTCAGAGAAAGCATCAGTCTTTCATTTTAACAGGAAGGAAAATTGAGACACAGAGTGATTACCCAGATTTCCCAAGCCCATCCAGGCCCAAGATAGGAATCCTGGTCTGGCCTTGGAAATCTGCTGGCCAGTCTTACTTTTTATGCCGTTAGGTAGACATCTAGTGCCCTAGTAAAAAGCAATTGTGAAGCCAATAAAAAGACACGTAGTGCACATGTCCTGAGTTTAATATGTCTCCGGTTCTTACAACAAGAGAACATTGCTGGGATAAAGTAGTGAAGACAGGGTGGTGATCCACATAAACTAATTTTCCAGATATTTGAAACAGACTTTTTTCAATAACAAAATCATTGGCTTAAGAACATTACTTTGAATGGGATTACTTCTAAAGCACTTTACACACTACCCTGTCCTTCTAAGCAGAGCAAATGGAGCCCTGTGTGTCAAGGAACTGCTGTGAGTTACTAAGCATCCAGCGATGGTTTCAGAGACTGTGAAGAGCAGAGGGTTTGGCTTGTCCTTTGATGATCTCATGTGGTGGTGCTTCTCTGGGTGATGCTGCCATCTTCTCTCTTGGGAGCTTCCATGTAGAAGTCCTAACTTCATACTTCTAATCTCCTTACTGCTTAAATGTATATAGAATGAACAACTTTACATCTCTAAGCTTGCTAGATCAAGAATGCTAACTATATCCCTGTGTGGGGGTTTATGATCTCATACATAAAATAATGCCCAGGGTTCAGTTCATGCCAACTCTTTCTATGCCTGCCCACTTCTGATTTCAGGCTGTTTCCCAAGACTGACCTCTGTGGAAAGGTATAGTAGGAAAGAGGGGTGGGAGGCTGGGGAGCTGTGTCTTGGACATACACTGAAGGCTTTCACTCTGGCTGAGGAATCAGGGAAGGGGGGAAGGACAGAGGTAAACTGATTTGTGAATTAAATCCTTGAAATATCTGAGTGCTTTAATAGCTTTAGATAAGCGGGCTTGTTTAGCAGCAGGAGAGCTTGAAGCAGCTGACTAACACAGGTAAGGAAGAAACTAACTTTTTCCAGTAATTGGTTTCACATATTGATTTTTTACATGTTGATTTTTAGTAGTACTGTTGCTGTTCTTATTGGCAGCAAGTGCTCTTCCACCTCAGTGGGAAGCTCTGTGTTAATTAAGGATACTCTGATAGACGTAATTACACAGACATGCGAGCTGACCAAAGTCAGGTGGAGATAGGTTCATAGCAAGAGAAAAGAACTGAAAAGTACCTGGTACCCTGATGACCCAGGGAAAACAGAGAGGCAAAGAGGGCCCCAGACTGAGGAAGAAAGAGGAAAGGCAGAACTGGAATTCAGTAAGTCAGATGTAAAAGTCATATGGATAGAACCCTCGAAAACCTTGGAGTCTCAGGAGAATTTGGTCAGAGCTGTTTACGCAGGCTAGTCGAGGAGGCCCTTAACCTATGAACAAGTGTCCGTTTCCTTATGCACTAGGAGATGCAGGAAAAGACCCGAGGTTTGGTCTCTGAAGGAAATTAAGACAGAACTAAGGAGACATGCTTCTCAGAAGGTGATAAATTGAAAAAGCAATACCTGAGGAGTGCTTGGCTTGACTCTGAATAGGACAGGGCAGAGCCCTGCAGTTCTACAGGTGCTGACAGGGCACAGGACATGCCCTAAGAATGCTGCATCATGCACTGGAAACATTCTGGATACTTTAAGGATCATGCTATGTGGCTATGAGATCATTGCTGATGTTCAGTATCCAGATTCCACGGTAATGTGTTTAGGAACTGTGAAGGCAAGATGCCCAGTACTTCCTTCCAGATGCCAGAGTCACAGTAGGAATTTAAGTGAGTCATCTCTCATCTCTGGTCTTGAAGCTCCTCCTCCATAGGCCAATGTAAATCTCACAGAGCTGGTAGAAGAGTTAAGAGTCCAGGCATCAAAGTACTTTGATAATGACATAACTGCTATCCACCCTCGGAGTCATTATCCTTTGCTGGTCTGCATCACTCTTAATGATCTGAGTCACAGGAATGCCTACTGCTTCTGTATCATTTATTGGAAATACATCCCAGATTCCTTTGAAGCCATGAGCAGCATTCCACTGTGGAAGATCTGGAGCTGCATTTTGCACAGCGGAGAGTTCTCTCTTGAAGGTAACAAGGGACTCAGCGGGGCACTCTGTGGTACCTATGGCCCACTGAGAGAAGTCTAAGGAGAGGATTATGTGTGTTCTTCACTGGGTCATCAGTTCAGAAGTATGAAAAGAAGCCATTAAAATGCCTTCCAGTTTCACCAAGGACATAAGGAGGTTGTGCTAGGGAGTTGTGATCATGGTACTTTTCTGAGTGGCTGAATGAAGATTAGGAATCCTCAACTACAGCCAGTGCCAGGGGAAAAAAAAAATCCTACTGGATACAAGGTGGTGGGATAAGCTGAGAGTGGAGAGTTTCTAGAACTTTCGTGCCTCATCTTCAGATTCAATCTGCCTTCCCCATCAGCTCATTTAGCACCAACTCCAAGGTCCTTGTGCACAGATAATTTGCTCTACCAAAAGTCCTCATAGTGGTAATAGAGTTGGCATGGAATGCACACAAAGGGCCTGGTGCCAAAGACTCCTTTGGTCTCTGACCTTCAGATGCACATTGACTTCCCTGGCAGTCAGGCAGCACAAGCTGAAGGCCCAAACATCTTTACCAGGCAAAGGTAACAAAGGCCAAAGAAGGCTGGGTCCTAAGATCTTTCCCCAGCAAGGCCTCAGGCTACTTCAAAGGTAAGACCAAAACTCTAGCATGTGAGAAGCCATGGAGTCCTGTATCTCCGACAACAGCAGAGTGGCCACTGAACCTAGTCACTGAGCACAAGGTTGAGTTAGGAGCCTCTGCCCTGGTCCTAACGTTCCCCTTGGCTGGTTGTATAACTCAGGTGGGTCACCTAACCTCTCTGTGTCTCAGTTTCCATTATCTTTCAAAGGGGAATAAGAAAGTGGCTTCCTCATAGTGTTGCTAGGATAAACAAAGAGATAAAGTAGAATCATCCATGTAAAAATCTATAGGAAAAGGATTTTGTTTTTAAATCTATACAATGTATTAGTATTCAACAATGAGTCGTCTTCAAGCTTTGTACCTTTTACCCCATCCAAAGAATTCCTTAAAAAATAAAGCATTTTTCCTTATGGCAGTAAAACCAGCAGCCCACTCTGTCAACTCAAATGTTCCTTTGGACCATGGAGGCAACCTTTAGGGTCCTTTTTCCAGGAGTTCAAGGCATGAAAAAGCCTATGAAAACATCTGAAAAATGCCAGACCACCCGACACATCCCCAGCTCCCAAACCTCAGTGTGTGTCCCAATTCATGAGAACCATCAACAGCTCAGAACAAGAAGTTACAGTACCCAGATGCTTCACTAACCTACTGTTGTTGACCTGCAAGCATGGAGAAGGACAGCAGTGTCCCCTTGGTGCTCAGGGAGGCCATGAGACACTCACACAGGCAACAGTTCCTGCACTTGAACGCAGCTCACCTTCCTTCCTCCATACTGCATGTGAGAGCAAAGCTGAGCCCTGGCAGTGAGCAGCCACATTTTCTGAAGAGCTTCCACCTCCACTTGAACACGACTAGCAAATCCAGGCTTCCTGCTGAAGAGCTAGCATCTAACATTGCTGCCATCAGTCACGTGTAATGTGGTTTCCATAGGCAAACATCAGCCATTCAAAACAACTTCCTCCCTACACTATGTTCTTTATCCCAGGTCCCCATTCTAGTGGGGTCAAAACAGACCTGGATCTTGAACCTCCGGACTTTCTCTACTTCATGTCCTATCATCAAACAGACATTGAGTTCAAAACTCCTGTGATCTGATAGCTCTTGAAATCCTGGCTTCCTCTTTCTTCCTATGACTACTAATTTCATTCAATTCATTTCTCCTCTCTCTTACCACTGGTCTTTCTAGTTGAAGTGACCTTTCAAATTTAATTCAAGCTATGTCCCTCAGTGAAAATCCTTCAGTCAACTATCCCAGCCCCAAGACTGAATTCCAATTCCAAGTATAATTGGCAAGGCCTGAGCAGCAAGCCAGAGCTTGGATGAGGCCCCAGGAGGACTGAGGGCACCAGGCCCAAGAGAGCAATAGAATAAAGGGAACAAGGCCATAGTTCACAGACAGAGTTGAATGGTAGACATGCCATGGTCCTTACTGAGAGTCCAGCCAGGAGGAGGACATGGTAGAGAAAGGAAAGGCAAGGGCAGCAGATACTGAGGAGTTGTGGAGAGCTGGGTTACTACCAAGACCAGTGAATGTTTCCAGCAAGTGGGTGGGTGGTGAGTGTACAAGAGGTCTCGGATAACTCATCTCAAGGGATCTCAGTGTCCCTAGGAGCTCAACCGCTTCTGCAAGGATGTCTCTGCAGACCAGGCACTCAACCAATTCCATTGATTCTAATTCTAAGATCAATTAACTTTGGGTAGTATAGAACCACACAGAATATTTTTCCCCATTTTCACTGCAGAAAGGAAAAGTGTGGGGCTTTGGATTCTAAAGGATCTCATCTTGAGTAAACTTCAGCTCTTTCTCCTATTAGCTAATGGTTGCTAGGCTTCAGTTTCCTCAATGGTGATGCTCATCTCATATAGCTATTAGGAGGGCAAAGTGAGATTATGGTCATGAAGCACCATACACAGTTCAGAACACAGAGTAAATTGGCTCTTTCCCCTTTCCCTTCCCCTCTAAATGAAGCCCAGCAGGTCCATGTTAAGCAGGTACATACATGGGAGTGAGAATTGAGACAGAGAAGGACCCTCATTGCTGATTCATTAAGATAGAAGGCATGAATCAGGGCCAGGTAACATCCAGGGATGGAGCAGGGACACACTTCCACCCACCCCATCACCCTCATCTGGGTGCCTGGCATCCTGGCTGACAGCAGGTCCCACATCAGGGAAGGCAGACTCTGTTAGTACCTTTCTCACCACATTTGGAGAGGAGTGCTGGGAAGTGCTGTCCACTGGGGGGACACTGTGAGGAGTTTCTTCCCCAGATGTCTGGGGCAAAGTAGCAGCAGAATTCTTGTCAACAGGGAGAGCTGGTTTGGGGCCTTCTGATGCTGGTGGCTCCTCTGTGACCTAAAAAGGAGATGAAGAGCTTAGTGGGTTTCCCTGCAGAGAATAGCAGGGGCTGGTGTCCACAAAGCCTCGCCATTGTTACTGTTTACATGAATGGCTTAAACTGTCTCAAAAGAAAAATAACCTGAGTTAGGGAGATGGCTCAGTAGGTAAAATGCCTGCCATGTAAGCACAAGGACCTGAGCTCAAATCCCCAGCACCCACATAAAAGCTAGGGGCAGTGGTGACCAATTTGTAACCTCAGATCTGGAGGTGGGACGGAGAAAGACTCACTGGTCAGCCAGCCTAGTCAGTCTGTGAGCTGCAGATTCAATGAGAGACCCCCATCTCAAAAACTAAGGCAGAGAATAACAGAGGATACCTGATGTTGACCTCTGCCCTCCACACATACCTGTATAGGCATGAACACACATACACTGATATATACATATGCTGTGTATACACACACAAACATGCATATAACACACACACACACACACACACACAATCTTATCTAAAGTTTTCCCCAAACCATATCTGTCCATGTATCCTAGGATAGAACCCAAACGAAAAATTTTGAGCTATTTCTTATGATATTCATTCTAGTAATTATAACACATTTTTTGTTTGTTTGTTTGTTATTTGTTTAGTTGGTTGGTTGTTTGGGTTGAGTTTGAATTTATTCCATTACTGATGTTTTTGTAGTGCTGGGAATGAAACCCAGAGTCTCATGCATACTAGATGAGCATTCAGTCTACCACTGACTACACCCTAAACTCCATAACACAGTTTTGACTTATACTTGGTTTCTGGTCCTCTATGAACCCTAGACTCATCTCTGCCATCACAGGAATTATTCTGTATCCTTTCAAAGGAACCAAGCCTTGGAAGATGATATCTGAAACATTATCAAAAGTCATCCATAATGAAGCATGAATGTGAAGTCTTATGTTTTATAATAAATCAAACATTTCTAGAATCTCTTTGAAGATATGTAATCATAGATTTAAAGGAGATACCACTAAAGAAAAAGTGAGAAGGAAGAGAGGAAATGGGATGGAACAGGAGATCTAGGGAGAGAAACAAAGAATTAAGATACAGAAAGCAGCGGAGATCCTAAAGGCACAAACTCCTCCTTCAATCTCCTAAGATGAGAAAACAGGCTCAGCATTCAGTATTCCCCTATGCAGATTGAAGCCTCCTCTGCAGCATTATAGCGAAGTCAGCAGGCCCAAAATCAAACCCCCTGCAGCACTATATCATCTCTAGGCAACCCACTTGTCCTCTTCAACCCCATTCTGCACCTACAAGCTACAAATGGTACTGCATATGAAAACAGTTGTTGATATGATACGATGTATGTATACATAAACCACACAGGATTTAGTAGATGTGAAATGAAATTTAAATCTCTGCCTATGAGATACTGTAAAAGTGATGCCCACTAGGATGCAGTGCCTCCCTCATTCCACTCCCTGAGCTCTCTCCATTAGGGACTCCTAAGTTCCCAGCAAGGGAGTCTGAGAAGGTGCACATATAGGAGATCACCTTTTCTACCCTGGCCCTAACAGGCTGAGCACAACTCCGATGCTACCTTATTGAGTTGGGATAAAGTTGGTAAAGTGCTTTCTATGCAAATATGAGAACCTGGATTCAATTCCCCAGAACCCACATAAAAAAAGTCATGTGCAGTAGCACACACCTCTATAATCCCAGTACTGGGAAGGTGGAGACAGGTAGGGCTCTGTGGCTTGCTGGTCAGTCAGCCTAGTCAAATTGATGAACTCTAGATTTAGTGACAGACCCTGTTTCAAAAAATATATCTACAGCAATAGAGGAAGATATCCGATATTGACCTTTAACTCCATGTGCATTTACACACGCATGAGCACACACCAAAAACATAAAAATAAAAACTTCTTTAAAGGTATCATCTAGGGACAAAATTCCCAGAGGACAGGGCTAAGCCAGGCCACTCTGGGGAATCTATAGATCTCTGTAGAGACTACATACTATGTTCTCCACAGCTTTGCTGAGGTTAGAGATCCAGGGTAGCTTTTAAATGTGAAGATTAAGCAGAGCACCACTCTAAGATAAAGAAACCATTTCCTATGGCATCCCGTGGCAAGTGAGGCTCTGTGCCCCAAGCAGTCCTAAGGTGACAGCTCACCTGTAGGGTATCCTCCTGGCTCTGGGACTGAACGGGTGCTGGCTGCCTCACAATGTAGTTGATCTGCCCCACAATGGTCTGCTGAAGATGCTGAGGAGATTTGGTCTGACTCAGCTGCAGGCTGGGCTGCTGGGCCTGGAGGAGAAGCTCCAGGTCCTTCTGCATCTCTTCCAGCTCAAACTTGTGGTGCATGATGTCCACATTCTGGGAACAGGCTGGCCCGGGGGTGCTCTCGTGCTGACTGGAAGCCTGGTGCTGGGATGGAGGTGGAGGTGGGGGCGGCTGCTGGGGGGGTGGGGGTGGGGGAGGTGGAGGAGGTGGGGGCTGCTGCTGTGGCTGCTGCTGAAAATGACTGAGCTTTAGCTTCTGGTGGTGGCCGAACTGAACTTGAACGCAGGGTGTCGGTATGGTGGGCTGGGTGTGAGCTCCTGGCTGAACATCCTGCGGGGGAACGATGCACACAGGCTGAGAAGTCAGCTGCTGTCCTGGCCGCTGGGGTGCGCTCTCCTGCTCCACAGGGGCCTGCGTTTCCAGCCAGGGCTGCAGTAGCTTTGGTGGATGAGGACTGCAAGCCAGCTCTTTCTCCCTGGGCAGCAGGGTGGAGCACTGCAGCGACCCCAGCTGGTGGGGCACCAGCTCAGAGGGCTGCCGGAAACTGTGAGCTGGGTGAATGTTGGGTGGAGGGACTTGGCCTTTAAGGGAAGGTGACACTGGGGAGCAGTGGGAGCAGCAGACAGATGAGGAGCACAGTGCTGGAGGCTGGAATTTATGTGAGGGGTGGCTGAGGGCCTCCTGCTGAACCATGGGGGACTGGTGGCTTTGATAAAAGGAAGATGGCCCCTGTAAGCTTCCGTAAGCAGCGGTATCTGCCCGAGACAGCTGTCCACCTTCAGTAGTTATGCAACCTGGACATTTGAGAACAGAGATTTTCCAAAGGTAAGGCAGAGCTGCTTCCTGCTCCCAGGACTAATGAACATCATCCAAGAGACCTGGGCCAGGCACAGAGATTGAGAGTTCTGACCCCTGATCTCCCAGACTCCTTCTAGAATGCTGCACAAGCCTGCTTTAAGGGGCCATGGGTATTTGAGGACTTGAGTCAGCTTTTCCTAAATGATCAGCCCTGGCTTTTCCATTCCAACTGAGGAAAACACATGCTCTTTTTAAGAGCAACCACTTCTTGGAATGTGTAACAGCCTAATGGAGACTCACTCAAAGAATCAACAAGTGGAAAGGAGGGAAACAGCATTAGGTAAATTGGAAATTAGCAAAGGGTACAAATGAGAGAATCTCTAGTAACCTGAGAAACCACTGAGCAGTGTGATGGGAGATCCCGAGCCAGGTCACCAGCACTGCCCTCTGAGGTCTCCCAGCCCCCTGTGAGTAGATAGTTTCGACTGCTCTCTGCTACTGCTCCTGACCTACCTAGAACACTGAGCTCCTGAAGGGCAGAGGATGTATCGGATTCACCTTTGAATCATTAGTGCTCAGCATAGGGCCTATCCCTGGGCAAGGTCAGCTAAATTAAAGAGGAGAGGGGTGGCACTCATTGGGTAGAGTGCTGGCCTAGCAAATGCAAAGCCCTATGTTTGATTCCCAGCAACTGAGCATGGTGGTACATGCCTATGGCACTCAAGAGGAGAGGTGGAGGCAGGAGGTTTAAAAGTTAAAAATCACCCTCAGTTACAGCCTAGAGCTACATGAGACGCTGAACAAACAAAACAAAATGACAACAACAAAACTCTGATTAACAATAAATAAATCTAGTACCACTGCTTTGCCAAGTTCAAGAAACTTTCAGTGAGAGTAACAGCCTCAAATGAAGCAGCAGTTGGTGGTTTGTTTAATAAGCCCATTAGGCTGTCAACACAGGCACATCTTCAAGTTGTCTACAATCTGCCTAAAGATTGATTGACAGCAAATTACTGCAGAAGGGAAGGAAAATGCACAAGGTCATTAATTTTCTGCTTACACCTCAACCCCAAAGGAGGTGCATATAATACACACATACTCAGTCTGAGCACGGCTGAGATGCCCCGCCTGGACTCACACAACATTCCCCATATGGTGTCACAGAGATATGTTCACCTGTACTGCCATATAGCATTCTAGAGAGGAGGGTCACTGTCCTGTTACCTCTCCAGGGGTGACATTCCTACAGAAGAGGAAGCTAAGATTCCGGATGGTGTTGTAGAGTCTCATACTACCATTTTGTAGCCATTTTCTACCCTGCCCCCCTCATTTGACTCAAAAGGTTTGCTAAATGCTGACTTTACCAGAAAGCAAAGCAGATTTTTATACTTATTCTTAGCTGACAGGTCAAGAGTAGGATCTGGCTCACCAAGGGAAGCCAGCTGCTTGGTCCAGAAGTTGGGCTCCCAGGTGAATCTGATACTCCAGGGGGAGCCAGGATCTGTGTTACAACTTGTCTCCAGTAACCGCTGCATCTGGAATACAATCTAACACCAGCGCCAAAGGTCACTGATCTTATCATCTGTACCTGCATGGCAAGTCCCACTCCCCATCTCTGTGAGCAGGTTGGAGGTCTCAAGTGATCTGTAATTGCCTGGCACCTCCATTCATTACCACCTCCTTGAAAAGTTGTGCAGACATTCTCTAAGCTGGCCACTGCTCGGCATGTAAAGCGCCTTCCGTCTTCCCAGCTCCACCTTCCAGCTCAGCTCTCATCTACTCCCTTCAGGAGACTCTCCTATTATCCAGGACTTTGGCAAGTATCCAACAAATTCCAGTTCTAAATAACTTATGACTCAAGTCAACATTTTGACCTCTTAAGTCCTTGATTTCTTTGTTTTGTTTATTCTTGGGACAGGGTCTCTTATATGCCAGGCCTTCCTCAAATTCAAATATCTCCAAAAATGACCTTGAACTTCTGATCCTCCCACCATCTTCAGTTACAGTATCACTGCTGCCTTAATTTCCCTCCCATTACAAATTCTTAACCTCAGGCCACTCCGACTGTCCTGAAGCCTATTATTCAGCCATGTTATCCGAGGCCATGGAAGAGGCCATTAGTCTCAGAGGCTCCTTGGAAGGTACACTCACTCCCTTTTCTAATCACTTCCTTTATCACCTTCCTTTCCAACTGTCCTAGTGACTATTTAAAATCTTCATTGCAATGCCATTCACCCAGCCCCTAACCCTCTCATTATCTATTACTTTGTACTTCACAGGGAGAAATAATAAGACCATAATAAGCCGGCTCTCCAGGGACTGGAAATATAGCTCAGTTGGTAGAGTGCTTTGCTTAGCATACAGGAAGCCCTAGGTTTGGTCCCAGCACTATGTAAGCCTGGCATTGTGGTTCGTGACTACGATCCCAGCATTTCAGAGGTAGAGATGGAAGGATCAGAAGTTCAAGGTCATCCTTGACTACATAGTGAGTTTGAGGCCAGCCTGAGCCACATGAGACCCTGTCTCAAAAACAACAAAATGACAAAAATCCAAACTCTCCAAATATGGATCCCTCCCTCTGCCTCCTTCTCAAGCTACTTAATTCCCTTCTTCTCACTCTCCCTCCTCACCTCCCACCCTTAAGGTCTTCATTCAGCTTCTGACTCTTCCTACTTGCTGAAACTTCTTTGAAAAAATTACCAGGGACATCTACATTGCCAGCAATCCTCCTTCTAGGTTTCTGTTCACCAAGCCCAAACTTCAGAATCTTCAACTGCTTTTTCTCACATCCCCCCGCTTAGATCCTAGTAACTTTCTATGAGATGTCTCACATGGTTTATGTCCAGGATCATATCCAAATCCATGACCTAAAGACCTACAGGCTGTCCTGGCTGAGTTATCTGGAGAAGGGAAGGATCATCTCAACACCTAGGGTCCCTTGTTCTATGGGATTAGTAAAAGATGCCATTCACTACCTCAAAAGCTATGACTGGGTATGAAAGATGGGTAGACCTCCTGTCTGGCTCTTCTTTCTGTCCTAAAAAAAATTAGGCACTTCCAAGGACAGTTCTACTGTCTTGTGATACAGGCGCTGTTCTGATCTGCTTTAAGGACAGGCTGAGGGGACAGAGGTTCTTCTTACCAGTTCTTTGCTGAAGAGGAAAGGGACACTGGTTTTGCTGCAAACAGCCCAATTGATGAAATTCTGCACATGTTCAAACTGACGGTTGAGGACCATGATGCTCTGTAACTGCTGCTCGAGCTTCCGCTTTCTCTCATTAGTGATGCCCTGGTGCAGAGAGAGCAGATGGTCCTGATGCTGTGTCATGGACCTGCTTGGAAGGTTGGTGGCCTGGGTGTATCAGTATGAACACTGATAGCATCAGGTAAGAGTAAACCTCCGAGAAACAGCCATGGGTGGCTTGCTGATAGATGAAGAAAGGAAGTAGAGAGGATGGGACTTTTTACAGTGCAAATGTGAAATGGACAACAAATGGAAAAATAAATTAACGTCTATGTCTCTTGTGTACAACCTACTTGAAGAAGACACAATTTGAGACTCTGTTCCAAGACTTCAACCCCACATAGTCAAGGAAGGTAGCTGCCTGAGAGGCATCAGTGAAAATTTGAACTGGTGTTCTAGCACTTAACAAGTCACCCTCTCAAAACTGGGCTGAAATACATAAGAGAGGGGGAGAAGCAGAAAGCATGGAAACTGCCTTCTCAGTTCAAGCCCTGTCTTCTGACCTACAGAAAGCACAGTACACATCCACCTGATCCATCAGTGTACAGATACCTCGAGTTCCTCTATAAGTCCGTTGGCTTGTTTGTTGAGCTCATTCATCAGGACCATCTTGGCCATTTTGATCTGGTTTTCCACCTTCCTGTGCTGATGTTTCACTTCAAAAATCCTGGAAACATGATGGGACAAAACACAGTGAGCTCTTCCCTCCTGGCTGATAGACATCAAGCAAACAAAAAAGCTGACAATTTGAGAACTGCCTTGAAATCAGAGCCCAGCAAGCACCAAAGAAAAAGAGAACTTCCCCCAGCCTTGTTTTGTGTCTCCCTGGACCTAACGGAGCCAGTGGACCCAAAGCTCAACTTGGTTTTCTCTAGGTATACCTCAAGCCTACCTGGAAGCTTGCCAGTTGGCACTGTACTGGAAGGATGTGTATATACAACTTCATATAGTATGTCATCTTAAAAGAAAGATGCTCCAGGGAGTAGTAAAGAGGGCATAGACTGCTGGAGGCTGAGGCATAGGGATGGTGGGAAGGGAACTAACATATATGGGGTTTCTTTCAAGGGTGATATCAATTGCATAATTCTATAAAATACCAAAATAATGAGCTGTACATTTTTTAAAAGGTTGATTTTATTATATCTCATAGCACTACTTTAACAAGAAAGGCTATTAAGGCTGGCATGGTGGAGCTTGGCTTTAATCCCAGAACTCAGGAGGCAGAGGCAGGAGGATCCTTATGGGTTTGAGATTAGCATGATCTACATAGTAAAAAGAAAGGCTATTGGCTTTGAGGCCACCACAGGCTTAGCTTCCAAACAGATTATCTATGCTACCTCAGCTAAGCCTCTGTCTCCTCATCAATAAAAGTGATAATCCCTGACTGAAAAAAAAATGGTAAGAACTGAACAAAACAATATATGTTTCCTCAGCCAGTGGCTCCCACATGATGAGTTCTCAGTCCCTACTCTTCTAGTGCAAAGTATCAATGATTCCATGCCACTTTCATACATACATGGAAAACACTGGGAAATGGGTGAGAATAGGCAGATTAGAACTAACTTGTTACCTTGTAATCAGTAATACTAGCTTCCCCAGAATCCACTGTTCACTCTTGTTCTTAAGCACCCACTTCTGGCTGATTCATAAGGCATAGAGCTTTGGCCTGGACTTCCTCTAAAGACCCTGAATTACCCTGGCCTCGTCACTAACTGATGATCCAAAGATACCTCACAGGCACTGAGCACTCCAAGGCCAGGACATACATGCTTATCTGCCTAACTGCATTTCTACTCCATATACACAGTATTTATTTGATGGGCTGGTGCAGTGCCCAGACCCAGGAGGGGAGGGAGTAAAACACTGGCTAGGGACTGGCCTGTGCTACCTGTCCTCGATTTGCTTTGCGGATGTCTGTAGACCGGATTTCTTATGTGCCACCTGTGTTGTCACACTTTCCAGAAGCATTCTCTGGTTTTGCAGAACTTCTTCAACATGTCTGCACCTGAGGGAGGAGACAAGGCAAGGCGTGAGGAGGATTGACCCCTATTATCCTGAGCATCAGGCACATAGGGATTGCTGGGTACACTGTCTCAGCCTCAGAGGATAGAATTACATGCTGGGGCAGTCAAAGGCACTGCAGGTTCTTGGTGCATTAGGCCTTCTCCAGAGAAGTCCCACAAAGAGGAGGAAAAACCTCATCCCAGGGTCTGCAGGTTGGCTCAGGCAGGGACAGAATTCTTTTCTTCTCAAGACACAGTTTTACTATGTAGCCAGGTTATCTTCAAACTCATTACGAAACCTGAAATGGGCTTGAACTCACCATCTTTCATACTCAGTCTCCCAAGTAGTGGGATTACAGATGTGTGCACCACACCCTGCTCTGGGGAGAGGATTTTGATGCCTCAGGAGCCCAGAACACACACAAACAAGCATTGCAGAGCCCTCCCAAGCTCCCTCAGACAGCCCACCGGCCCCACCTGTGCTCTTTGTGGTCCACCATCAAGCAGCTGTGGCATGTGAGCACATCACAGGTCTCGCAGAACAGCTTGAGAACTTCTTGTGTGTGTAGAGGACAGTACAAGGCAAAGTCACCAGAGCCACCATTCACCCCTGCCAGAGAAGACAAAGAATGTGAGCTTCTCATATTCACATAGACCTCTTAGCTACTTACTGCTGAGCAGCTCTCAGCCCTCATGGGACACACGGGGCCCAAACACAGAGCTTGGGGGAGATGCTACAAACAGGAGACGCCTCTCTTGGAAACAGGGAGGTTCAGGGCACAGGGAAGAATTCAGGCTTAGCCTGGCTGGATCAGCCCCACTGTCTCTCTCAAACCCTTGCATCCTACTACCTGCCAGAGGCAAGGAATGGGCTTGTGCTCACTGCATGTGATCTCTAGCACAATGAGGAACCTAAAGCTCTTCTGTGTTGGTGGGGATTCTGTGTTGATTTGGCTAGAATTAGTTACCCAGCCTTTACTAGGCTTCAGGCTAGATTATGTAGCTCACAAACTCTGCTTCCTGTGAGTCTGACAAACATAAAACCCCTCCCACAAGTCAAGGGCCTTAGGAGAAGATTTTCTAAAAGTTACGCTTAAAACAGATGGTAGAGGATGGACAAAGGGCAAGAGTGACCCAGACTGTTAAGTCTACATGTGAAACATATTGCTCTAAATAGAAATGGAAGGTAGGAGCTCAGCTAGCTTCCATGATGATTCAAGATCATACTCCCAGAATCAGCTCACCCACACTTACCCATACCCACCCCAGCAGCGAGAGGCTAGAGTGAGTCACCCCTCTGACTCGGAGGAAGACATACATCCTTCCTTTTCACAAGGCTCTGAAAACATCCTTACTGTCTTCCTTGGCTGGGAAAAAGGTCAGAAAGCTATTCTCCAGGGACTTGAAAGTTTCAGCTATGTTTTCGGGCATAGGAGCAGGTAGGGAAAGGGAGCTGGTACCTGAAGAGCTCTTCTGGGTGCGGGCAAAGAGTGGGCCCCCGGGGGCAGGGACATGCCGATGTTCCTCTGTGCAGGAGCTGCACAGCCAGCGATTGCAATAGGTGCAGAGGATGTGTGCTGCCCTCTTCTCCTTGCACTCTGAGCAGTTCTGGAAGCAGAGAGTCCAAAATCATGAAGCCTATCTTTTCTGAGAACCACCCTGCAAGGACTAAATGCTTAGGGAGTGGGGTCCTGCATGGCTGCTTCCCCACAACTGAGGAGTGGAGTCTACTGGAGGATGGCTTGGCAGGGTTTGTGAGGGAAAACACCTGTTGTGATAGAATGAACAGTGGTAGTCCTATGGGCTGTTCAAACCAACCCTGTGCTGCAGCCAAGGAAACCCAGATGAATAAACCAAGCCTTTCCACTCCAGGCATGCACAGCCTGAGTGACAACTCTTTAAATGTGCACTGCTATAATACAAAGGTATGACAAGTGCTAAGGACATGTGCAGAAGGGCATTTCCAGGAACTAGGCCTAGGAATAGCCAGGTACTGTTGCACCAAGACATAATATTGAAGTAGGTAGACAAAGGGAAAAAAAATGACAACAGGTGGAAAACTCAAGCAAAAGCAGAGCATTCAATGTCTTCAAATGGGAGAAAGCCCCAGATGGCAGAGTATGCAGGGAGATGATTACATCTAGCCAAGAAAAAGCACTCCACGCCAGATTACCTTTCAGAGCTGTGTCTCCATACCTGGAGTCAGCCTGGCCCAAAAACACCTCCTCTTCACCTAGTTCAAACTTTCATGTATTGCATCGGCAGATTTAAGCCTCAGTCTGATGAACATCATCAGTAAATAAAATGTGGGAAAATGACCTAAATCATACAGGCTACCAAACTGATGTGGATTCAGAAAGCGTTCTACCTATGACTTTCTAAGAAGTAAAATACATGAGTCTGTCTTCCTAACACCATAGAGCCTGACCCATAACAGACATTCAATAAGAATTAGATATAGGAACAGGTAAACAAATTAGTAATTAAATGAGATGGCAGTGTGAAGGATATGCCCATGGAAAGGAAAGGAAGGCATGCTGACCAGGGCCTAATGTGAAATTCATAACCTGGGGGAAAAGGTAAGAACTGTCACAGGCAAGACTAAAGAGTCCATTTAGCTGGTATATGATTTTCAACTCAGGGAATGGATAAAAGGAAAGAAAGGCCCAGGACTGGTATTTTCACTAAGAGCTATGCAAAGAAGAAAAACACCAAGACAAATTAAGTAATGCTTAATGTACCTTAAAATACCTTCACCAAAGCATTGACAAAAAAAAAAAAAAGCCTGTAATTTTTACTTAATAGGAAATTGCATCTCCCAACTCAAACATTTTTATTTCCTCCTAGATAAGATGGATGGATGAATGGATGGATGGCTGGTTGGGTGGATGGATGGGAAAACTGATGGGGGAGTCACAAGTCAGGGATATGTGGCTAGACCTAAGACAGGGGCCTCATCTCTGAAAGGATCAGCTGCCTGTTTCCTTGTCCTGACTTACCCTGGCCATTGTGGATTGCCCAGGAGAAAAGCACTGAAGAAAAATGTGCTCAGTTACATCTCTGGTAAGATACACTCGTTGACATCCAGGACAGGGGGTGAGCTCTGCAGGGGAAAAGACAATGGTGTCAGGGCAACAGAGCAGAGTAGAAATAAGGCCCAGAGGAGGCTTTTGAGTACATAGCACCAAGATATGAGGCAATACTCCCCTGTGCCACAGTGATCTGCATTCAGTGCCAAAGCCTAAAGTTACCATGGACCTGACCATTCTACCTGAGGCTTGCCCTGCAGACTATCTGGTCACTTCCTCCCATCCTTGTCTTTGACCTTTTTTACCTTCCTTTCTACCCCAGCAGCCAGGCTACTACAAGCCCAACTCTCTCTGCTTTTGACAGTCAGGTGCCTTCTGCTGTTCCAGTTCCTCATTCTACAGTCCTGAGAGCCCAGCTTCCATCACAGCCATGCACCAAAGGGTTAGTGTAGCCCAGAGTACAGTGTCAGTCATTAAGGTCACCGTCACCATGTTTCCAACATAACTTCAGAGGTCTCAAAGCTAGAGAAGCTTCCAGAAGGTTCTAGCCAGAGAAAGTGGCATCATGCACCGCCCCGCCACCAGCACCCCAACCTGCTCACCTAGGAGGTATTTTTCTCTTGGTGTAACCAATGCTATAATCAGTCAGCTCCTGGGGCTCAGGGGCTTATTGCTGGGATACCTCCACTAGAGTCCCAGACCACGTTGGGTACATGATATACATGCCATTACCTGTAAACAACCTGACTTACTATCTCTCCACAGACTAACAGTCTTCAACACCTTCCATGGCACACTGAGCTTCTGAGTCATAAGCAACTGCAGATCCCCACCCTGGGAACTACAGTGACTCTTCAGACCCACTTTAAGAATAGTCAGCCCTCTAGGAACAAAGAAATTAATCTCGTCATCAACACTGTAATGAACTCTATCATGGTGATGGTTCTATGATACACTCTGACAAATGTAAACCAAAATTACAGATTTGCCACCCAGTGACCTTGAGAAATTCACTTCATCCCACTTGATTCCCCATGCCTATTTTATTAGATGTAAAATAGAAAGAGAAAGCTACAGTGATAGACAAGCATGGTGACACACACACCTAAAATCCCAGCACTCAAGAGGCTGAGGCAGAATGGATGGATCACAAGTTCAAGAGCAGAATGAGTAACAGCAAGACCCTGTCTCAAAAAGACAAAAAGATGGGTCCACAAGCTGGCTCAGCAGGTAAAGGCATTCGCTGCCAGGCCTGTTAAGAGTTCAATCTCCAGAACCCACAAGGCAGGAGGAAGGAACCAACTCCTTCAAGTTGTCCCCTGCTTTCTACATGTGTGCAATAGCACATGCACATACTAACACAAGCATACACACAACACACTAACACACACTCATAATCAAAAATTGCTGTGAGAAATAGGGGGGTCTAAATATGGTTAAGATGTATAAAATGTTCAACATTCAATAAAAAGTATATAAAAGAATTGGAACAATTAAATTGATAATATTTGAGAAAACACATAGTTCTCCTTGAATGCTAACTTTGAATTCAAAATAGTCCTCACATTCCAATTCATGGTAAGGCAACAACCTCAATCACCAACTTCCCTCAGGATGAAAATCAGATAATCTGAGTGGTAAGGTACACTGAAAAATTGGTGACAAATTGTTCCTCCTTGAATCTATTCCCTTGTGATTCTCTGGCTTTGATTTCTTGGCGGGGGGGTTCTTGTTGTGCTCTTTTGTTTGTTTCAGTTTTTGGTTGTTGTTTTGTTTTGGGGGGAGTTAGATTTTTGTTTGTTTGTTTGAACCAGGGTCCAGGCTGTCCTGGAACTCACAGAGATCCCCTTGCCTCTACCTTTTGTGTCCTAGGACTAAAGGTATATACCACCACCATCCTTGACAATCTGGTGCCTTGTAATCTACCTTGTTCTTCCTTGTAATCCTACCATCAAAAAGAACTCTTGGGATTGAAGAGATGGCTCAGTGGACAGAAGTGGGGCAAGTTCCCTGAACGTGCTGGCCAGCCAGTTTAACAAAGTGTGGTGACCTCCAGGTTCGGTGAGAGATCCTGTCTGAAAAAATAAGGTAGAAAGCAACTGAGGAAGACACCTGATATCAACCCCTGGCCTTCACACATGTGCACATATGCATCACACACACACACACACACACACACACACACACACTTTGAATCTAGGCTGGCCTAGTGACTTCCTTTAGTCAAAAGAATGCGGCAAAAGTGACACTGAGCAAGTTCTGAGCCTAGACAACAGTGGCTTTATAGAACTCTAAAACTGTCATGTAAAGAAATCCCACCTGTGTTTTAAATTGATGAAACATGTCAGACCATGAAGAAAGGGGCCTCAGTTGTCCCAAACAGTCCTCCTAAGGCCATCCTAAACCAGCTAGAGCCTGGTGAACCACCAGCCAAATGCAGACACAGGAGTACAGCCAAGATCGGACAAATTTAGTCAAGACCAGAAGAACTACCCATTGAATCCTAGCCCAGTTTGCAAACCTGAAGAAACCATATACCAAAAAAAGTTTAGTTGGTTTAACCACTAAATTTGAGTATGGCTTACTATGCAACAAAAGTAACTGCTACCATCTAGAAAATCCACAGAATCATATAAAGTAATAGTCCTCACAGAGCCACAGGTTTGAATGACAGAACCACACCTGGAATTCCTCTGGATATTTTCTTCCTGGTCAAAAATAGTAACCAGGGGATGCTCTTTACAGGTGACATCATCCAAGTAGTCAGCTGACTGTCTCCCCCATCTACTAGGCTCATTCTGGGGTGCCCCTTCTTATCTACCTCCAGCACTGGAATGATGCTCTGCCTCCTGAAATTGATTTACATAAGACTTCCAACTGCCTGGGACCAAATGCTCACACTGAGCTGGGTGTGATGGCACATGCCTTTAAACACAGCACTCGTGAAATAGAGGCAGGGAGATGTCTATGGGTTTGAAGTCAACCTGGTCTACATAGTGAGTTTCAGCCCAGTCAAGACTGCCAAAGGGAGCTTCTGTCTCAAAACAAAAATGTTCAAATATCATAGTAACATAGTCCTATTCTCAGGATGGAAAAGGAAGAGGAACTGAATGGTTTGGATAAGGCCTTGTGGCACATCTTCTACCTCCCTTGGCCTTAAAGACAAAGTCTTCAGCTTGACATTCAAAGCCCTTTTCAACTTGGCCTTGCCCCATTCCAGGCTCATCTCCAGCTTCATTTGCCCATGCACTTTGTCTTTGTCATGCTATATATCTCTGGCTATCTCTGGAACAGCTACACCTCTGCATGACTCTGTCTGGGACAATGCTATTCCACCCTCAAATACTTGTCCTTGCTTCTGTCCTTTTCAGATAAACTCCTATTCAGTTCTTTCAAACCTGTTCAAATGTTCCACCTTTGAGAAACAGGGTTGATTTCCCCTAGGATCAGTTAATTAATCCCACCTTGAAAATCCTAGTATAACAAGCACCACACTATATTTTAGCTATGTGTTCATATGTCTACATACAGAAATAATCCACAGTTGGCACTAAAAGATATCACATGGTTTTTAGCATATTAGATAATTGCATTTCTTTTGGGCTGGTGTACTCTATGTATGTTCCTTGCACCCAGAGCCTCTGACAGAAGAAGCCACCTGTAAATTTCTGGCTGATGGGGAAAGGATGGCCTGAGATGAGAATCATATAGTGCTTGGAAAAAAATCTGAGATGTGAGTCCTAAGCTTCAGGAAGCTATTATCTGTCTGCATCACCCTGGATGATCAATCCCCCTTTCTCTGAATCTTACTTGATCTTTAAAATGAGGGGAATAGGAACACAACAAAGAAAAGATCATCTAATTATTCTCCTGGTACAGTTAATATTCAGGTGTTATGGTGCTCTGTATCTCAGGGATGATGCTTCTGTTTGTGAAACAGAATCTCAAGCCTGTTCCAGGTACAGTCAATATTCAGGAAAATTCCCCTAGGCAAGACAAGAAGGGTCAGTCATCCAAATGGCATCTGGACTATCTATCAATCTTGTTAGAAAGTCAGGTGAGCCAGGCACAATGGCACACACTTGAACTCTCAACACTTGGGGGATTGAGGCAGGAGAAGCACCAATTTGAGGACAGCCTGGGGTACACAGTGAAACCCTGTCTCAAACAAACAAAACCCCCAAACCAGAAAGTCAGGTGGCAGGCTGTGGCTAAGGGAAGGCCTGACTGCTTAGCTACAAGCGGAGCCATAGAATAACTGCACCAAACACCAAAGGCTTACTATTTACATATTTAAATCATTTCAGAGGTAAAAATTTTTATACAGTACTTATTTTGGAGAAAGGGACTTTTTTTTAAATGGGGTCTTTATAGCGCAGGCTAATCTTGAACTCATATGTAATCAAGAATTACCCTGAACTCCTGTGGAAGTGGAATTATAGATGTATACTACCACTTCTGGTTTATACAGTGCTATGACTCAAACATAGGATATCATACATGCTACACAAGCACTCTACCAACTGAGCTACACCATGGGTGTGGGGGTTTTAAAGACAAGGTCTGGCTGCGTAGCCCTGGTTGGCCTTGAACTTGACGACAACCTCCTGTCCCTGCCTCCCAAGTACTGGAGTTACAGATGTGTACCACCATGCTCCCCTGTTCTAGAGTTTATTTCTCTTTGAATTGGTCAATCAACAGGCTTGAGATTCTGTTTCACAAACAGAAGCATCATCCCTGAGACACAGAGCGCCATAGCACAAAGGCCAGCTGCAGTGGGGCTTCTGCTTCCAGAACAAGGAAATCAAAGCACCACAGATCTTCCAAGGGACTCTATCATCCTGGGAGAACAGGTTTGAAAGCCAAGGTCATTCTCTCCATCTGTCAGAAGAGTGAAAACTGTCCCAGGGGCTGTGATGCAAGTCTGTAATTTTACCATTCATGTCTGAGGCAAGAGGATCCCAAGTTCAAGGCCACATAAGACTACACTGCAAATTCCAGGCCAGCCTGGGCTACACAGAAAGATCATCTCAAAAAGGTAAATAAATAAGTTTCTGGTCCCTTTACATCTGCTTAGTACTACTTTTTGTACTGGTACCACACATTTATCTCATTTAAGCATCAAAACATCTCTTAGAAATAGGCCTGTCTCAATAGAAGTTGTCACCAGTCAAAGATCATACAAAGCTGATCAAATGAAACTCAAGTTATTCTACCTTTAAAACCATGCCCTTGGGGCTGGGGAAGGGGTTCAGTGGGTAAAGAACGTGCCATCAATTTGAATCCACATAAAGCTGGGCACAGCAGTGCTCATCTATAATCCCAGCACTCCTACAGACCGACGCAAGGCAGAGATGGTAGAATCCCGAGGAGCTCTCCAGCCAGCTAACTTAAGAGTACGAAGCACAGGCACAAACAAGAAGAGATCTGGCCCCAAGCAAGGTGGAAGATGAGGACTAACACCCAAGGTTGTCCTCTGACCTCCATGTGTGTGCCATAGTCCTTGAGCACTCATATGCAGGCATGCACACACATACGCATCATAACACACACAAAATAAAACTGTGCCCTTTTCACCATGCTATATTCTATATTCCTTCCTGAGTCAGTTATAAAGTATTTTTGTAATTAACTAGTTTTGCCATAAATAAAATATTCCATAATAATGATCAGACCATAGTAACAATCTATCTATACTAAGAACCCATACCCGGGCTCTGGACTCTGGAACTCCACAAGAAGTTGGGAAATCCAGCTGTGTTTAAAGGTTTAAGAAATCCAGACTTTGAGAAAAAGCAATAGAATGAAGTTTTTCTGCCTATAGAAAACAAATTTGGGACTGGAGAGATGGCTCAGCAGTTAAGAGCACTGGTTGCAAGACTATAGAAATGGCTCAGTGTTTAGGAGCATAGGCTGTTCCTACAGAAGTCCTAGGTTCATATCCCAGGACCCACATGGTGGCTAACAACTGTCTGTATGTAATTCCAGTTCCAGGGGATCCAACTGGCACCCTCTTCGGTCCTCTGCAGGCACTGCACAACCCAGGTGCACTTACATGCATGCAGGCACTACACATGCACACATAAAATAAAAATAATAAAGAAAATAAATCTGGAGGCAGGTACATCCTTTGCTATAGATCTGAATTATAAGGGTCTCTTTGAACTATCCTGACATGGGGCAAGAGATGTAGCTCAGGGGTACAGCTATCTTGTCTATCATGCACAAGGCCCTAAAAGCCATCCCCAGCAACACACACGCTCTATATTCAGCACAGCTGAACGTGTAGAAGTCTGAGGCTTGTGCTAAGCAAGCCTCATGGGTTGAGAAGCTTTCACTCCTTAGCTCAAGTAAGGGCTCCATGAAACTTTGCCAATTAAATCATAGCTTTAGGAGGCTGAATCCAGGCACTAGTGTTTTTTTTAAGTTCCTCTGGTGATTTCAATGTATAATCATTTAAGGACCAGAACCCTGGAGAGAGTACTCTCTTCCTCTGACAGAAGACTCTGTCTCATCTATCATGGAGCTGAGAAAGACAGCAAGTTCAGGAAAACTCTGACTGTAGTTGTGACAGACTGCCCCTTTTGGCAGAGAAATGGGCAAATTCCCAACACACAGAAAGATGTCCTGCTACCCAGATACTCTAAGGGTTGGCACTGAGTTAGAGGCCACATTTTGCCTTCTCTGACTCACAGATCAACTAAAAAACCAAGGCTTAATCTGTGGCCTACTATGAAGGTCTACCGTATGCACTGAGCCCAGGCAAGGAAAGGAGGCCTTGACTGGGTAACTACCCTTCAACACAAACAATAGAGTTAAGTCAACCTGGGTACCAGATGACTAGTAGGAAAAAAATCCCAAGGAGGTCCTAGAAATCTGGCATGGGCCAGCTCAGACTAGCAGGTGAGCACAGCCACCTGTATAGAAGTCTGAGGCTTGTGCTAAGCAAGGCTCATGGGTGGGGAAGCTCATGTCAGGGCTCCATAAAACTTTGCCACCAGAACCCCAGACCTACCCCACCCCTCGACCTAGCAGTAGGATCTGCTGGAGCAGCCTGGTGCTCCTCTGCCAGTGTCCAAAGCTAGACAAATCGTCACTGCTCATCTAGCCCACTCCCAGTCACACAGAGGATGACATGGAGGCACCTGAGAAAAGGAGGAACTTGGCCTCAAAACTGGCCCTTATAAAACCTCAAACCATTGAGCAGCCTTAAATAGCCTTTGGAGCCACAGGTAAGACACACTGCCTCACTATGCCTCTGCCAGGCACTAAACAAGGAAATCAAATACTGTGTATGCTCAAGCAGGCTGGTCATCCTCACTGACCATTTGTGCCCTCCCAAGCCCAACAGCCCTAGGATGCTGAGCCCCAAGGTAAAGCCCCCACCGAAGCTCCTGAAACCTTTTGCCACCCCATGGCTCAGAACAGCATCACCTTCGAGAAACACGCCGCACCCACTCTTCAGATGCCAGTACCTGTTAGAAAGACAGATTTTGATCCAAAACACACCTAAGTTGACTGCCAATTTTGCCCCTGGCTGCCAGCAGGCTTACCTGTCACCCTGCTGCCCTGTAATTAGAGCAACACCTGGGAAAGAAGTCAGAGGAGCGACAGGTGAGACCACCAGTGGTCCTGAAGGATGGTGCTCCCCAGGAGCCCAGGAGCACCCACCCAGCATGCCTCAGCCAGCTGGGCCACAGGGCCTAAGCCTGGGAGAGCTGGGTTCTGGGTGGGGTAGGGGGAGCAGCCTGGAGCCTCTCCTTGTTCTGATGCATTCTCAGCCAGGGCTGCATTTCTCTAGCTCACCTGAGATGCTCCTGCAAGAAAGAACGTGGTTGACTCCTCCTGTTCCTGTTTATCTTGAAGGCTCTGCAGCAATTTTCCCAAACTGAACAGCAAGAGGGAGACCTCAAAGAGGCGACTCTCCTCCTAGTTGCTTCTCCTTCCTAATCCTCTGGGTGCCTCCGAACAGAAGCTCAGAAGGAAGAAAACGAGATTTTCAACTTTCAAGAACTAGCTCTGTCGCCCTCTGCACAGCTCAGGAGGCCATTACTCTCAGCCTTTTAGGACTCGATCCAAAAAAATCCTTCAGCCCTCCATGTTCCCCAAAATGACAGTGCTCATGTGTGGCTGGAACCTGCCCCGATCCGGCAGCTCATTTAAATAGAGCTCATCACAACAACAGTGTTGGTGGAGAAGTGAGTAGCTGCAGGGCCCTGGGGACCCCCTGTTTATACGTAGGAAGAATGATGCAATCTGGGTATCAAAATAGCAATCCAGAATGGAATAACAGGCTCCCGCAGCAGCGGTGCCTGCACAGCCAGAGCTCAAGTTGACATACTCTGTCAGCCCCACACTGCTGCAGCACACGCAGATGCCAGGCACACACTCTCACCGCATCATTTTCAAAAACAGCAGGAGCCGGAGAGATCCCTCCAAGCCCCCAGCACTGCAGGAGAGTGCAGGGGCGGGGAATCTCCAACAGACATTCAAATCTGTCTCCTACACACTCACCTGCTCCTGCCACTTCACCTGAAGTCCTTATCCTGTGACGTCACAGTCAGTTGCCATAGTGACCAACTGTCCGTCACAAGCTGAGGATTAGGACTTCAGATACAGAAGACACATATTTTATGATGCACAAAGGTCCTGAGAGGTGTCCCTTGACAGCTAACTCTTCTCCCCAGGGAGACACAGTCACACACAAGCAGAAGGAAAACAGGGTGAGTGAGTTGGAGGAAAGACTTTAGAATGGGGCAAGACTGCAAGTAACAGGATAATTACAGCAGCACAGAGCAGTCTGATGTAGAGAGTGGCAGGGAACCAAGTTGGAAAGACACAGCAGGAACAAAAACTCCTTAAGGGCCTTGAGTGCTAAGCAAAAGATCCTGACCTTGATCTTAAAAGAAAAGGCAGCCCAAAAAGATTTTGGGGGCCTGATTGAGCTGACCTTTATGATTAGAGACAGAGAAGGCAGAAAGGAAGCTTATCCAGTTAGACATTAACGAGACCTTGAATGCGGGCAGACATGTCAAAAACTGCCAAGAGTTATTCCAAAGAGAATGTTAGGGTATGAACAAAATACGGCATTGAGGGTAGTGCTGGAATGTGAGGAGTCCATAGAATGGGCTGTCCTGAATGGAGGCAGGTAATGGGAAGAGGGGGAGGGCCATTTCCAAATCCCCTTTTACAGAGTACATCTGTTTTCTCTGATATTCACACCCTCTTAAGGTCAGAAATCACTCTGCCTTTCCTGGATCACTAAGTTCCACATTTGAAAGAGCTTTCTAGAAATCATGAATCTACCAAGCCCAAACCTCTTGCTTGGAACAGGGAACCTAGTTTAAACAAGGTTCCCAGATCATTCTAACATCCAGACTAGCACTGTTTGAGGACAAACAATCTGAAGGCAATGGCCTTGACAACAGCGGCCTCTCAGTGGGTCTTCCTGCATGCACCTAGGCTGGCCTCAAATTCGATATTATACCTGAAGCTGGCCTTGAATCCCTAATCTGCCTTCCCCCACTTCCCAAGAGCTGGGATTACAGGTGAGATCAAACATGTCTAGCCAGAATGACTTTTTAAAAAATATTTTATTATTTTTTAATTTTATGTGTATGAGTGTACTGCCTGCATGTGTATAAGTGCACCCATGTCATGAAATGCCCATGAGGAAGTCAGAAGAGGGTATCAGGTCCCCTGGAATTAGAGTTATTGACAGTTGTTAGCCACGATGTGGGTGCTGGGAATCAAACCTGGGTCCTCTGCAAGAGCAATCAGTGCTCTTAACTGCTGAGCTATTTCTCCAGTACCCAAAATGACTTTTTTAAAAATATTTTTTCAACAGGGTCTCTCTGTGGTCCCAGCTGACCTGTAACTTGATATGTAGACCAGGCTGGCCTTGAACTCGCCGAAATTCGTCTGCCTCTGCCTTCCAAGTGCTAGGATTAAAAGTGTGTGCCACCATGCCTGACATTTTCTTTCTTTTGCAGAATGACTTTTTAAAACACAGGTTTGATCATATTACATGAGAAATACCCTTTACTGGTCATGATCCCTCCAAACAATATCTGGCATTCCGATTTCTCACTCCATGCATTCCATATTTTAGACAAAATTAACTCTCTTCTGTCCTATTTTCCTGACTTCTCCTCCATAGGCCTCCTTCTAAAATTATTTTCACCCTGGAATTCTACATATTTTTCTTTCCTGAATGGCTCCTAATTGATGTCATCAACAGAATCAAACCCACCAATTTCCCCAAACAAAGATCATAATTACAGCCTGCCTGGTTTTGCCAATAAAGAACACAGTCAAGGAAATAGCTTCCTGGACTGGGGATGTAGCTCAGTGCTTGCCAAGAGTGCATGAGGCCCCAGATTAAGTCCCTAGCATGGCATAAACTGGGCATGTGGCCTGTAATGTCAGCCCTCTGGAGGTAGAAGCAGGAGGATCAGAAATTCAAGGGGGTTTGGGGAGGGGGCGCAGTTTCTTGGAACACAGTCAGGGCCTCTTCTGTGCTACATGGCAGAGTTGAGTAGTTTTGAAAAATGTAATGACTGGCAATGCCAAAACTACTATCTAGTACTTTATAGAAAAAAGCTTACCCACCCCTAGATAAAAACAGGAGCTCCTTAAGTTGTTCTAGTCTCCCCACCGGGACCCAGTTCTGCCTATAGGGGTCCTTATTCCAAGTCCATTTCTATCCTCAAGAGCTCTAGTTGTATAAGTGATTCACTTAAGAGCCAGGTCTTCAAATTTGGGTAGGATGCTACTAACAAGGAAAAGATATTCAGGGGGAGGGAACATCAGGAATAGGATTATAGACATCAAAATGTGGGGAAATAGTGGTAAAGCTAAAACATAGGAATATAGGAAATATGGCTCTAAAATTAATATGGAGCCAAACTAGGAAAAGCCATGAAGACTTAACTGTTTCCATTCTGAAATGCAATGAATTCTGAGTCTTTTTTCTTTCTTTTTCTTTCTAATTTTGGTACTGGGGATTGAACCTTGGGCCTTGTACATGCCAGACAGGCTCTCTACTGGCCTATATAACCAGCTCTCTTTTTACTTTTTATCTTGAAAAAGAATATCACTAAGTTGCCCATGCTAACCTTGAACTCCCTCTGTAGAGCAGGCAGGCCTTGAACCTGTAATCCTCCTGTCCAACCTCCCAAGTAGCTGGGATTACAGGCCCTTGTCACCAGGCCCAGCTTCCATTTAAGAGTCTTTAGTGTCTAAGAGTGTAAGTCTAGAGTTAGGAGTGATCAGGTTTGAAGACATAGGATTTGGAAGCATAACCCACAGGCGCAGGAAAAATGTCACTATACGGAAGAATGAGAACTGCTCAGGAACCAGGAGACAGGGACAGCAGAGGATCTGAACCAAGAGTGAGAACCTCAGTGTAAAAACCTGGTAGCTGGCTGAGGCTAGAGGTGAATTATGGATATATGATCCTTGGCCTTCAGAGTCCCATGCTCCAAAAGCCGCCTGGGTGTAACACCCACTTTCTGTGCCAATAAAATACCACAGTGGAATGCACACAGTAGGGTGAGTCTGGGCTCATCTCATCTCTGAGTGGGTAGACTCAATGACCCACCTAGCACCTCTACCTCATCTCGCTGAAAATCTCAGTCGAAGCAAAGGGTGACACATGAACACACTGCAAAGCCACTGACCAGACTTCCATGTAGGCCTTGGAAGAGAGTCAGTGGGGAACCACAGGCAGCTACTCCAGGCCTGTACTTTCTGCAGCCTGGAAGTCCAAACAAGACCTGGGCTGTCAGACAAGATAGCTGGCTCTTTTCCCCCAGATCTGCAAATGACCGATCATGATGCCTTGTACAGGATTCTAGCTAGCCCTTTCTACACTCCTGATGGCCCATCTGTGCAGGTGGAGTTAAACTCTGAGGGATTTTCCTGCTGTCCGGCCTCCACAGCACTTAGTCATGACTAGCCCCTCTCCCCTTCAGTGAAAGATCCAGTGACAAGCAGTCCCTTCCAAACCCTGCCTAACAGTCACTGACACCTTGAACTCCCTCCCTCCACAAGTCTGTTCCAGCCACAATTTTCCAGGCAGTACTGAGAGCAGCAAGCACATCCCCCTAAACACAGCCTGCCACCTTCCACCACCAGGGGAATTGCTCCTCCAGTAATGGGTGGGTACTATTCGGAGGTGCCAACACTACTCTGGGGGCCCTAGAGAGCCAATTAAGGTGAGGAAACTGTTCTTGAACTAAAAAGCCGCCCTGCTGACAGGGCTCCAGAGCGCTAGCTTCTGCACCTGCCACACACCCCAGCTCCATCAGGTCAGCAGCCCACCCCCCATCTGAAGCCCTGGGTTACTGCCTGACCCAGATCCCACTGGCTTAGACATACTTTTCAAAGCACTGAGTAAGCAAGAAGCAGCTACCTACCTCCTAGTCTCTCGGAGCCAGCCCATCCCCTACCTCCCACTCTCACTAAGGCCATTAGAGCCCCTCCAGCTGAGCTGCTCATTAAGAGTCATTTCCCTCTCTGACTCTGAGATTGTAGCATCTTGCATCAGTTCCCTTTCTTTAGGTCTTCCCAAAGCCCCCAAGGTCTGCCCACCAAGGGACAAAGATTGCTCCCCCTTTCAGCATTAACAGTGCGTAAGGAATATGCTGTTACCCTTAACTAACCTCAGGAAGTACGGGGCACCTAAGGTGGTTATTCGGTTTCTAAGAGTTTATCCAGCCTAACCTTGAAAAACAGAGGGGCTGTGACTGCCCAGTTAGCTCATACTGGAGTCTGGGTGAGTTCCAGAGATAGGACTGTCAGACCAGGGCTCTTCCTATATCTTCACCCCATTCACCACCTTGAAAATTAGGGAAGTCAGATTCTAAACAGAGACATCCTAGAATTTCGTAAGAAAAACAAAGTCAGCTACAAGTTATATAGTTTCTTTAAAAGACAAAAAAAAAAAAAAAAGTTCCTTTTCTCACACAGGGGAGGAAATACCCAATTAATCCCCCACCCTACACAACACACAGACACACACACACACACACACTAAGACTTGGTAAATATCTGTTTCAGAGATGATTTCTTCAGAGCTGGCTAAGTTCACTCAAAGGATCACTCTGGTACTCAGTAGACAACTTTTCAGGTGGAATTTTACCTGGGATTGTTTTCAATTAGAGGCCTAAAAGGAAATATGGATACTCTTCCACTTAAGATAGAGTTATGTGCCAATAATCCATTATAAATTGAAAATATCATAAATTGAAAATACAAGCAATATCCTTAACCTACTGAACACCATAGCTCCTAACCTACTTCAAATGTGCACGGGACACTTACATTAGCCTTCAGTTAGCTAAAATCACCTAACATACACACTATTTTATAATAAAGTACTGAGTGTCTCATGTCATTCACTGAGCATTGTACTGAAAGTAAAAAGCAAAATGGTCTTGTGGGTATTCTTTGGCACAATCACAAAGCTGAATCATCGATCGATAAAGAACCATTTACGACCCCCAGTCAATATTCTCATTATACAAGTAGATGCTTTACCAATATCTTTCTGTGCTGTGTCTACAGCACCAATCACCTCACTGCATGGCTAAGCCACTGTAGACTCAGCACACTCCTTCCTTTACTCTGATCTCTATTATCAGCCTTTAAGGATCTTCCCCAGCAGGACATGGTGACACACCCCTGTATTTCCAGCACTTAAGAAGGTAGAGATGGAGTTGGAGAGATGGCTAAGGGTTTAAGAACACTGGATGCTCTTGCAGAGGACCTGGGTTTGATTCCCGGCACCTACATGGTAGTTAAAAACCATTTGTAACTCCAGTTTCAGGGGAATTCAAAGCCTTCTGACGTCCAAAGGCATTGCATGACATAGGTACACTAACATACATGCAGACAATGCACTCATACACATAAAAAAAAACAATAAAATATTTTAAAAAGAAGGTAGAGGCAGGATTATCAGAGGATCAGGTCATCCTCAACTACATAGCAAGTCTGAGGTCAGCTTAGGCTACATAAGAGATCCTGTCTCAAAAGAAAAAAGCAAAACACATTCCTCAGTTTCCAGGTTTTCATCTACCTTATAGCACTGCTGTGACGTTTAGAACAGATAGCAGAGGCCCATGATCCCAGTGCAGTGTGTGCAATCAGTAGCCGCTTGACGCTTTGTACCCTCAAACTGAAAAACAGAAAGGAGTCGTGTCAGAAGTGAAAACAAAATCTCTCTTACAGGCCAGAGCCAAGAGGAGCTTCACAGAGTCACTTCTCAAGATAGTGATTTAATGAATATTCATTTAAGTTCCAATCTTGTATCATGTTTTCTTGGACCACTGGGTGGTACAAAAGGGAATGCACAGTTCAGATGAATGAGACGATACCATCCCAGGCTATGTTTTCAATTCCAAGCCCCAGTGCCGGAGCACAGGCCTAAGAAACACCATTGAAGGAGAGTAGAAAACCCATCGGACAGACCCAAGTCCAGGCAAAGGCCTTTCATTCAACCAGGCAACTGCTTGCTCTGCCCAGCAACCAGGAGAAACAGATTCACACAAAGGGATTCATCTCCAAACAACATGACATGCCCTGGCTGAAAGTGTTGATGCTGAGAACCTATTTCTAAGCCTCTGTTCAGCTTCCCCACCATTCCTCTAGCTGCTCCAACGTTTTACAAAACAGAATCAAAAAACACCCAAACTAGAAGAGGATAAGCCTTCTAGAATATCTGTGGTTCTACTCTGCTGGGTGAAATGGCAGTACTATCAGCTCTTTCCAAAGAACCAGACCCTCAAAAGCATGATTTCTCAAACTACAACCCATGAATTCAAGTTCAAATACGGTGTTTCTCACTAGAATTGCCAGAGAGAGGTGAGAGCTCTGCCTTTTACCAGGCAGCTGGTTGAGATGACAATCTTTTGGTTCTTTAGAAAATATTCAGTAATCAACTTAATATCCAATAGTCCCTGGTACAGGGAGAGCTTCCTCCAGTTTCTGTTCCCTTGCGAACATTAACAATCTGCTTATTATCCACTCTCCATTAGAATATGAGCTCCTTGAAGTCACAAGTCTTTCTTTCCCTTTCTGTACCCTAAATACCACAGGGCCTGGCACATGGCAGTCAATACATACCTGTGGAAGAGACAAGCATATTAACCAACAATGCTATATAGTTCATTGGTTAATAACTCCAACCGATTAAGAAGAGGTCTATTCACTCCACAAATGTAAATGCAGAGGATAACAATGTCCACACCCTAAAAGTCTAAGATGCCATGTGCCCAAGCAATTCCTTCCTGTCTCCAATCACATCTAATAGGTCTTAACCTCTATTTCAGTTTCCCAAGTTCTCAATGACAGCATTCTTTAGCAGTCCTGTCTTTCACTATATAGTGGGCACAGTACAGAAACTGTTTGTATGTGTTCTCATTTAATTATCACAGCATTTCTAAGTTATTTTCCACTGTCTTCAACTGTTACCTACAGGCAAAACAAGTTTCACAAAGAAATAAGGTAAGTTGCCCAAGTTATACAACTGTTAAACAGCAGGAAGATCAAGACTCAGATACATACATACACTGACATCAAAGTTTGTGTCTTTGTTCTCCATAGCACTTAGGATAATTTGGCAACTAACACCATGATTCTAAAAATTTTTATTAATATGGATTTAATGTTCTAATTTTAGTAAAAAAAAAAAAAGTCTTTAAGACATGCACAGTTAGTTCTCATTACAAATCCTAAGTGGGGGCTGGAGAGGTGGTTTAGCAGTTAAGAGCACCAGTTCAGTTCCCAGCACCCACCTCACAGCTCACAACCCTCCTTAACTCCAATTTCAGGAAATCCAATGCCCTCTTCTGGCCTTTGCTGGCACTGCATGCACATGGTATACTTACATACATGTAGGTGAAACATGCATACACATAAAACTAATTAGCCAGGCATAATGACACACACCTTTAATCCCAGCACTCAGGAAGGCAGAAGCAGGTAGGACTCTGTGAGATCAACACCAGCCTGGTCTGCATAGTGAGTTCCAGGCCAGCTGGAGCTACAGGGAGACCCTGCTTCAAAATTTTTAATAATTTAAAAATGAGTAACCGTCCATAAATCTTTTTTTAAAAGCTTCCCTAATGGATGAGAGATGGTTTCTTACTGTAGTTTTGATTTGCATTTCCCAAATATAGTGATATTGAACATTTATGTGCTTATTAGTCATTTGTATATCTTCTTTGGAGAAATCTCCAAGTCTTTTTTAATTAGGCTGGGTTTGTTTGTTTGTTTGCTTGCTATGATTGCTGAGTTATAGGAGTTTTTTTATTGTTTTTTGGAGATGGGGTCTGGTCTCAAACTTGCAATCTTCCTCCACTTGCCCTTTGAGCAGCTAGAACTAGAGGCAAGTGCCATTGTCCCTGGCTTTGATAGGAATCCTTTTATACAGCCTGGAAAATAATACACTCTCAAGAGACCCTGTATGAATTCCAGTGTATTCCAGGATTGTCAAAGTGAAGACTTCTTAAATTTTCTCCATTTGCAATCCCCTTTTGCCTAAGAAATCTTCCAGTAATCCTAGGTATATGAAGTAGGTATACAAGTCAAACATTATGGACAATAAATTATAAATTTATCATAAAAGAATTCCTCAGTATACATATAATTTTACCATTTACTAACTATGAAAGCAAATGTTAAAGATGTATATCAGTAAGATGGATATGCCTGTTTGTCTGGACATAAAGAGGGCCTGGCTGAACAAGTGATAGTGCAGGACATGAAGCTTCTTCAGGGTCTTCCAGACTTGATTCAGATTTTGTTTTCTAATCACCAATGCTGTGAATGCTGCTTTACAGAAATGTGGCATACAAAGTGGCAAAAGTGCGGTTTAGGGCTATTCAGGAATTGTTGGATTCCATCCTAATCCTAAGCCAGAAGTCATTTAATTCTTTTTAAATTTCTTTTTTTATCATTTTAGCTATGTGTATGTGTGCGTGTGCGTGCATGTGTGTGTGTGTGTGTGTGTGTGTGTGTGTCTGTGTGTGTGCATGTGAATGCCATGCCTGCAGAAGCCAAAGGTGTCAGATCCCCTGGAGCTTGAGTTACAGGCAGTTGTGAGCCATTTGATATGAGTGCTGGGAACCAAACCTGGGTTCCTCTGCTAGAACAGTGCATGTTTTTAACCACTGAGCCATCTCTCCAGCCTCTACTTATGATTTTTTTTAATGAAACTTGAGTCAGCATCTCTAACAGCAATTTTTAAAATCAAACATTCCAACACAATACAATCCAAAGATTAAAATATTAAAACTAAAAGTCTTCATTTTCCATTATGCTTCACGAAGAGCAGGAAAGGGTGTGTGTATAGTGAAAGCTGTGGTTATCAGCCTACAGCTGCAGGCACCATTCACACACAAGCTCTGCAAGGGACAGCATGCCCAGGCTATGACTCAGTCTATGTTCTCAGAACAAGACTTCTGTTGAGTCAGGTAGTGACACACAGGTGGGCACTGCCAGAAACACCTCAGGTTCATGACACATTTGATTTTCAATTAACTTTTGGTTGTTCCCTATTTGGGAACATTTTACTGTTGTCAAAGTCTTTGTGACACCCACATTTACATGGTCATAACCCACAGTGTACGAAGTTGTACTTTAAATAATTAGGAACACCTAACTAACTTCCAGTTAATTGAAAAGAAAATAAAGCTGAGAATGTAGCAGGTTGGTAAAGTGTTGCCTAGCACGCAACTGCATAGCCTGTCACGGTGCATACCCCACTCAGGAGAATCAAGAGACCGAGGTCATCCTCAGCTACCCAGCAAATCTGAGGTCATTTTAGGCTACTACACAAGATCTTGTCAAAAGCGGGAGGAATCCCTAGAGCCCATGTAAAAATGTCCGGCATGGTGGCATGCATGTAGTCCCAGTGCTGGGGAGGTGGAGACAGGAGGGTCCCTGTAGGCCTTGTTGGTCAGCCAGATGAGTCATTTAATTTATAAAATCAAATTTTGTTAGTAAATAAGTTTAATTAACCATAAAGCCTTTGAAAGGTATTACTAAAAGTTATTTTTATAAACAAAATAGCAAGATTGGCAAGTTAAAATGTAAAGTTTAATGAAGGGCTAGAGAGACAGCTCAGTAGGTAAAGTGCCTGCCCCACAAACAGGAAGACCCGAGTTCAGATATCCTGCACACACATTAAAAGCTGAGTGTGGCTGTACACCCCTTAACCCATGCCTTTCGGAGACAGGGGATCCCTGGGGTTTGCTGACCGGCCAACTAGCCAATCAGTAGTTCCAGTTTCAGTGACACAATCTGTCTCAAAAAAACAGTGAAAGAAGGCACTCAACATTAACCTCTGGCCTCTACACACACATATACCACACATACATACAAAATTAATGAACAAACTTTAAGTTTTACATTTTATATTCTACTTTTTTTAATTGAAGTATGGTATCTTCAATTAAGTGAGGTGTGGTATCTCATGCCTATAATCCCCACATTTGGGAAGATGAGACAGGAGGATGCCATGCGATCAGCCTGACCTCCATAGTAAGTTCTAGGCCAACATGGGCTCCTATGTTGCAACTGGCCTGCCTGGCAGGAATGAATATATTCTAAAGAGACCCAATGCTCCTCTCTTTGCCTATCAAACTACTGAGACAGTGGACCCCAGAAATTAGCATTTCCTAGGAATCTGCAACTGGGAGAAGAAAAGACTGAAGCCCTGGGGGCAGTCAGAGGAGGACCTTGTCTCCAGGAGAAAGATCTTATAATTTATCCAAAGGCCTTTCAGGAGACTGACCTTGCAGGAGAGACAGTGTTGGGCAGGTGTCATACCTTTCTGGACTGCTGGACACAACTCTTAGCTTCCTTTAAACTCCAGCCTCATGTCAGCAGCAGGAAGTTGGGCTTAGGGGGTCATTGGATCTCTGTGCCCCTTTCCAATGTTGACTAAATCTCTTTTTTCTGGTTTTCATTAATTTGTCTTTTTGAGACAGGGTCTCCTTGTAGCTCCAGCTGGCCTGGAACTCACTATGTAGACCAAGCTGGCTTTGAACTCACAGAGATCTGCCTGCTTCTGCCTCCCCAGTACTGGGATTAAAGATGTAGGCCACCACAACAGGCTACTTTGGATCTTTTAATTGGCTAATGGAGGACCAGTGGTGACCAAACCTGGCTTGTTGTGGCATAGGCATGACCTCAAGTCTAGTAACAGCGTGAGAGTCTGTCAGAAGGGACGGAGGGAGGAAGGGAGGGAGAGAGGTAGGGGAGAGGCAGGCCCTAATGCCCCATCTTTTCTGTGTTCCAAACTCTTAGCAGAAAAATAGTAGGTTTCTTGCCATGAGTTCAAAGAGCTTAAAATCTAGATTTAAAGCCCACTTTTAGCCAAGATACCTCAAAAGAAAAACTAGATTTCTGCTACAAATCATTTTGGAAATGCTGTAGAAAACAAATTAAAAAGATGAAGGACCCCGCTCCTCATGTCGCCACTCTTGACTTTGCAGGGAAACTCACTGTGCCTTCCTCACATGCAAGAATACTGGAAGGAAGGAACTTGCTTCTGGACCCCAGGGACTTCACAGTTCTCAATGCAACCGACCGTTTCCTAGGAAACCTGACATTCAAGAGCAAGGCACATAGGCTCCCTGCTGGGTAGCAGCTACAATGGTGAATGGTTCCGTATGATTTTGTTCACAATCTGCCTCTGACCAGCACCAGGCGGCCAGCCCTTCTCTCTGCCATGGAGGGTAAGTACACATCCTCTCCATCTGGGGAGGTAGCCAAACCTTGAATCGAAATCTTCACAGACTTCTTAGTCTGCCACCAATTTTAGGAAATCCCAAAGATGAATAGTCCCCAGTTTAAAGCAGATATTTTGGCATCTGGAGGATTTGCTTTGTCTCCCAGATTCCCCAGAGCTGCTTTCCGCAACACTGGAACGTCCCACCTTGGGCATTGAAATTCTGACTCGCTCTACCTGAAACTCAGTTCCTATGAAACAGGAAGAGGCCTGGTCTGTAGAAAGAGACAAACTGTGATGCTTTTGTACTTACCGCCCCCGGGGACAGTCCCATGCGCCCTGGTAACATGCCCCAGCTCCTGTAGGCCCTGGAAGCAGTCCTTACAGAGCAAATGTTGGCATGGTAGAAGGCGAGAGCCCTCATCTTGTAGGCCCTGTCCGCACAGTGAGCAGGTCAGTACCACAGCCATGTGTCTATCCGTAGAACAGTGTTTCTGGTCAGCTAGTGGCTGCCACAGAAAGTTCACGTCCAGGCCTGGGCCCATGTCTGTGCTTGTGCCCAGGACCTCTGCTTTTCCACTGATATCCTCAGGGGTGAAGCATCTTGAAGAGCGAGCAAGCTCCACTCCCTGCAAGTGAAGCACAGGCGGAGGGGTTTATTTCTCTAGGAGGGGAAAGTTCCTGTCCAGGTGAGCCAGAAGAAAGCCTCAGAGGTCCAGGTAGTGCCCTTTGGCCTCCACCCTGCACCTGAGCACAGAAAGCATTCAGCATCTCCGCTGTGAGAGCCCAGTGGTGTCTCCTAGGTTCTGTGAGTCTGACAAAGTTTCACGGCCTTCAAATGAGTCCCAGAATTACCTGTGCTTCTCCTTAGTGGTGCCCAGGTGTGATAAAAGGACGATCCTCTGATAAGTTAAGGTGGATCTTAGCTTTTACTTCCCAACAACATGTTGCTGGAAAGGCTGCTCCATAAAAGTGTGGGTGAAGCCTAGCTGGAGAGCACAGCTCCTTGAAACTTTGGAGGGAATGGGTGGTTCTCAAAGTTCAAGTCCATTCTTGACTTTAAAGGCTGAGAGTCAAGATGTTTCCTTATCCAGGTATACTTTTATTTATTTATTTATGTATTTATGTATTTTTGGTCTTGTTTTTTGTTTTATGAGACAGGATCTCCCTGTAGCCCCAGCTGGCCTGGAACTCACTATGTATACCATGCTTGCCTTGAACTCACAGAGATCTTCCTGCCTCTGCCTCCCCAGGGCTGGGGATCAAAGGCGTGTGCCACCACATCCAGTGCAGGTATAATTTTAGTGAGGTTTAGAAACACCACAGATGTGTACTGTAGAGAGCCGCGGATTGCTGCGTCTTAAAGATGGCGCCTGCTCCCGCCCCCCCACCATCCCGATGTGGGCGCTCTCTGGAGCAAACAGCTCCATGATTGGCTGTGGCTGAGGTCTGGCCCTGCTTCCGCCTGTGTGCGCCTGTCTGCTTTCACCACGTGGTAGTTTGGGGTTGGCTGGCAGGAGGGACTTTAACTTTGTGGCGGGCTTTCCCCGGGAGGAGAAGGAGAAGCAGTAAGGAGGGGGGAAGAAGGAGTTATAAAATTAAAAAGCCAAAAGGTTGTTCAAGGTTCCTGAATAAACTGCTTTTGGAAGAGTCCGGGGTCGCATCTTGCTTGCTGGACGAGGTGGGCGCGACAGTGTACATATTCACAGGAATAATATACTTTTTAGAAAAAAACTTATTTTTTAAAAAGTTTCAAGAGTGACATGTTTTTCACATTTGTAAGCCTCCTTAGTATCTGACAGAATAAAAGACTGCTGGATTCCCATACATGCATCTGACAATCTGTTATACATTGCTTTGTTCATAGGTTCATAGTATACAAGGATTTAGAATAACCTCAGAGACACACCTCTGAACACAGCTGTGAGGGTGCGTCCAGAGAGGTTTTACTGAGGAAGGAGGACCTACCCTGAATGAGGGAAGCTCCATTTCAGCGGCTGAGGTCCTGAATTAAATACAAAGGGGAAGGGCCAGCAAGATGGCTCCATGAGTAAAGGCACTTGCCAAGCCTGACCACCAGAGTTCAATTCTCAGGACCCAGCATTCATCTCCTGCTTTTTGATTGCAGACCCAATGTGACAACCACCTCACATTCCTGCGTTCATGCCTTCTGTGCCGTGAAAGACTGTACCTACAAACCAGGAGCCAAAATTAACCCTTAAGTTATTTTTTGGTCAGGCACTTTGTCACAGCAAGAAGAAAAGGAAATTATACATAAGTTATCAAGTAATCTGGACACTCTCTTTTGATATACACAAAAGCTCAACAAGTGGTGGTTTCTTTCTTTTCTTATTTGTATGTGTTTCACCTCAAGAATGAAAGTGCACTACTTGTGTGCAGTGCCTGAGGAGGCCAGAAGACGGTATTGGATCTCTTGGAACTGGAGTTATAGAGAGCTGTTAGCTATCATGTGGGTGCTGGGACCTGAACCCAGGTCCTCTGCAAGAGTAGCCAGTGTTCTTTACTGAATCATCTCTCCAGGCCAAGTGTCAGTGTCATAAATGATAATTCTAAATTGAAACTGTATCAGCCAATCTGCTCTACATAGCAAGTTCCAGGTCAGCCAGGGCTCAGATGGGGACCTTGTCTCAAAAAGAAAAAAAAAATTGAAACTGCATCAACAAACTTTACTTACCTTGCTATGTTAAAATCCACTGACCCATTTTGCATTTTGAATTGTTCTTTTAGCCATGCTTGGTGTTATAAAAGTATTTGGAAAAATTGGTTCAAGGATATTCTAAATACTGGTACATTTCATTTACATAGTAACAAAAATTCAGTCTTTGTTGTCACTACTAATTTGTTCAGAAAATTCTGTACTTACTGGAAAGCTGTCAAACTCATAGGGAAGCTAAAATTTACCACAGTTTTTTTTTTTGAGAAAGTCTCTCCCTATAGCCCCAGCTGGCCTGGAACTCACTATGTAGATCAGGTTGGCCTCAATGTCTCAGAGTTCTGCCTGCCTCTGCCTCTCAAGTGCTGAGATGAAACGTGTATACCAATGCCTAGCAACAATTCTATTTTTTGATTGAAAGTTTTACTCATCATTGTCAACAAACACAGTATTTTTTTAAAGAAAATACCTGACAAATGTCAAAGCCAGAACACCCACAGTTTGTTATCTATTCTTTCATGGAGGAAAAGAATAGTTTAGTTGGCAACTAAAGTAATCATGGACACACAGTTTCTCATTTTGAGATATAGCAGAAGTATGCTAGCATACTTTAAATTTCTTTAAATAGAATATTAAAAGTCATCTCCTAAAGAATTCAGATTTTTTTTTTTAAACTTTTGCTTTTTTATGGACATTCTTTTTTAAAAGACTTTGTTTTGTTCCAGGCCCCAGCTGGCCTGGAACTCCCTATGTAGACCAGAATGGCCTCAATATCACAGAGATCGGCTCACCTCCTGAATGCTAGGATTAAAGGCCTGAACCACAACACCCAGCTTGAAGATTTTATTTTTATTTTTAATTATGTATATATGTGTGTGTTTGAATGTGGGTTTAACACACGAGTGCAGTGCACATAGAGGCCAGAAGAGGGTGTGTGATCCCCTGGAGCTAGAGTTATAAGCAGTTGTGAGCCACCTGATATGGCTGCTAGGAACTGAACCCTGTCCTCAACAGCAGTGCATACTTGTTCTAGTTTGCTTTCCAATTGCTGTGACAAAACACTCTGACCAACACTAACTTGGGGAGGAGTTTATTTAACTCACATCTCCTGGGTCACAGCTCATCACTGAGGGAGCCCAAAGTAGCAACTGAGGGCAGGAACCTGGAGCACAGGCCTTAGAGGAATGCTGCTTACTGGCTTGCTTTCCTGGCCCATGCTCAGCCTGCATTCTTATATAGTACATTCGTGTACGGTACCTGCCCAGGGGTGGTACCATCCACAAAGGGCACATCACTCAACAATCAAGAAAATACTCCACAGACATGGCCACAGGCCAGTCCAATGGAGGCAATTCTCCAGTTGAGGCTCCTTCAATCCAGGTATGTCAAGTTGACAAAGCTATTCAGCACACTGAATTAACCACTGAGTCATCTCTCCATCCCTGATCACGCCATTCCTAAGTATCTTTTTTTTTAACTGCAAAATACCTAGTGATATATAATATAATGATACATCACTTGTAACGGTTTGATGTCTGTAGTAACTAATCTTCATTGTCTACCTGTGGACTTAAGAGGACTCAGGATCACCATGGAAACACATCTATGCCAGTGTCTATGAAGGCCTTTTAAGAAAGGTTTAACTGAGCATGGAAGTTGCACTCTGAAGATGGGTAGCACCATCCCATGGGTTGAGGTCTTGCACTGAATAAAAGGAGAAAGCAATCTGAGCCCCACAATGGTCTTTCTCTGCTTCCTGACTGCCAGGCAATACAAACAGCTGCTCACATTACTGCTGCCATGCCCTCCTTACCATGATATGGACTGTATACTCTCCAACTATACACCAAAACAAATCCTTCTCTTCTTAAGTGGCTTGTTATTTTGATCACAATAACCAAGGGGTAACTAATACAGAAGACTGGTACCAAGGAGTGGGGCCCTTGCTGTGATAAACCTGGCCATGTGGTTCTTAGGCCATTGGGAGTGGTTTTCTGGAAGAATCATGAAGGGTTTTTAATTTGGAGGTAGAAAATATCTAGAATGTTGTAAGCAAAATTTAATGAGCTACCCTGGTGGGAGTTCAAAAGACCAGACTGCCTAGACAAATGCAGACAGTAGAAGTCCAGCTCATGAGGTTTCAGAGAGGAATAAGAACATGATCCAGAACTAGGCTAGAGGCCATTCATGTTACATTCTGGCAAAAATAATAATAATAAATCTGGCTGGCCTTGATGGCACATACCCTTAATCCTAGCGCTCAGGAGGCAGAGGCAGAAGCAGAAGCAGTCAGATCTCTGTGAAAGCAAGCCCAGCCTGGTCTACATAGCAAATTTCAGGCCAGCTGGAGCTACAGAGAGCTTTCTCAAAAAAAAAAAAAAAAATCTGGCTTCATTTATTTTTTTGTTTTTTACTTTTTACTAACTTTTCTCAGTTTTCATAGAATACAGTTTGATGACATTTAGATCCCCTCACCTATCTGCACCTCCCTTATTGCACCTCCCCCAATTTAATGTAGTCTATTGTATATAATAAAGCCTATAGAATCTAATTTATGCTCCCAAATGATCTTCAACATGGGTAACTGGAGCCTGGTTAACCTACTAAGAGTCCTATCCTTCAAAGAGACTGTTTCTCCTCCTCCCAGGAACCATTGGTTGCCAAAAGCTCCTTAGGTTGGGTTGGGATTTCTGACCCACCTCTCCATGTCTATGCTGGGATTTTGTCTGGTCTGAACTTGCATAGGACTTCTGTGCATGCTGTCACCATTGCTGTGAGTTCATATGAGTAACTGACCAGCTGCCTGGAATACTGCTTCCCTGTGGTCATTCACCTCTGGCTCTTACAGTCTTTCCACCCCCTCTTCTGAAATGATCCCTGAGCCTTGAGAGGAGCAGAAGCTTGATATAGGTGCCCCATCCAGGGATAAGCAATGTCTTGTTCCCTACATATTAAAATCTGGCCTCATTTTGCATGTGTCCTGAGAAGCTGAGTGCAGCTGAATTCAAAAGTAATAGATGAATTTGTTTGGCAGAGGAAGTCTTAGGACAGAAGGCATTCAGACTGTGTCACGGTTATTGTTACTGCTTTTATCCAGGGTTACAGTGAGAGAACCACGAATGGAGTGGAAAGATATGAAAAACATGCTGTCCCAGTGTGGGTGCTGAGAAAGCAGCTGTAACTGTTCAAGAAATAAGCACCATTAGGGAGAGACCTTGTGCTCTGCACTGGGTCAGCACACAGGGCACCCTGAAGACAAGACTCCACCATGGAAGGCTGTCTTGTGAAAATGCAAATTCACTTGAAGAGTGGGAACTTGACCTGAGAATGCTGCAGAAGATCCCTCCCTGCTCAAAACAGCTTAGGAAGCCTTTTCCCAGGGTCAGCACCTTTTCCCAAGGCGCCATGCCACTGTGAATCAAGGTGGCTCCAGGTGGCAGCAAAACTTGGCAGCACTGGTCCATATGGTGCTGGTTTTGGAGGTGCAGAGGATACAAGAGTGGGAGTTTGCCAAGGGAAGCTGTGAGCATGGAGTACATATCTGTGCTGCAGGTGACAGGGCTACCCAAGCCCTTTGGAACCAACACAGCCCAAGATGCTGGACATAGAGCTGCTGCAGAGAGCGATGTTTGCCCTGCTGGCTTTCAGTCTTGCCTTGATCTTATCTCTCCTTGGTATGTTCCCATTTCTCTCTTTTGAGAGAAATGTCAATTCCATGCCACTTCATACTGGGATTATTCTATGCAACCTGTTGTTTTGATTTTTCAGAGGCTCACAGTTCACAATTTGTCCTAACTTTCTGCAAAGAGTTTGGACTTTGAACTTTTGAAAGCACTGGGTTTTGAAAGAACTATTAAAGACTATAGGAATATTTAGAGATGGACTAAACATATTTTGCATTATGAGATGAAAATTAGATTTCAAGTGATACGTTTGAGTTTAAGACGATAAGGGGTAGAGTTATCATTAATTTTCATTGTCCACTCGATGGGATTCAGAATCACCGTGGATAAACATCCCTGCCTGTGTTGAGGATGTTTTTAGAGAGGTTTGGCTGAGCAGAGAAGGCACTCCCTGAATGTGTCTCAACATCCCATGGGCTGGGGTCCTGCACTGAATGAAAAGAAGAAGCAGGCTGAGACTCAGATCCATCTCTCTCTGCTTGCTGGCTGTGGATACCATTGACCAGCTGCCTCCTGTTCCTGTTGCCGTGCCTTCCCCACCAGCATGGACTGCATCCCCTTCAATTATATGCTAAAATAAGCCTTCCCCTCCTTCAGTGGCTTCCTGCCAGGCATTTGGGTCACAGCAATGAGACAACTATTAACCTGCTGATAATGTCACAAAAAACTTCGAGTGTGTGACCCCCCCAAAGGCTCCCCCACAGAGTTTACGGATCATATTTTGAGAACTACTGCATAATCATCTTAGAAACTCAGGGAGGTGAGCATCACCAGTCAGCCCTGCACAGGGTAAGACAGGGTGAGAAGACAGATGGGTCTTTCAGCTTTGTTTTTGAAGGGCAATCGAAGTAAAAGGTTAAGGGCACATCTTAGCAATGAGTTTATGTCTGAGGATGGGGAAGGCCAAATGAGTCCCTCCATACCCACTTCCCCCGCTGCTTTTCCCTGTAACGGGGTCCATTTTCTTCCTGACCTGAAAGAGTGAAGGAGATACAATTTGGAAGACAGGGATACCAAATCCAGTTTCTACAGGAAGCAGGTAGTCTGTGGATTTGGATTCAGTGTTGTTAAATGTTAATTTTTCAAAACATCAGAATCTAGATTTTTATTTGAACTTTAAAAGGTTGAGGGCTCAGGAGATGGCTCAGTGAGTAAAGTCCTTGCTATGGCATGAGAGCCTGAGTTCAGATCCCATGTAACGCTGAGCAAAGTACCTGTGCCTGTAACTCCAGTTCTGGGCGCAGAGATGGGTTGGGGGTGCTTACTGACCATGAGATGTAGCTCTAACGGTGAGCTTCAGGTTCAGTAAGAGACTCTATCTCAAAAATAAAGTGGGGAAGTCATTAAGTAAAGACATTCCAACATCAACCTCTGGCTTCCACATGTGTGCACACAGGCAAGTGTACCCACCCTACACACATATACACATACATGCACACAATACATACCTACCACACACAGCTATTGGCAACTGTCTTAGTCATCTATCATTGTAATTTTAAATAGTCACCTTATAAAAGGAAAGGGTTTATTTTGCCTTGCAGTGGCAGCAGTTCCAGAGCATGACCAGGTAGACGGGTCTCTGGTGGGCATGCCAGATAGCACTGATGGGGGACACATGGTGGAGCAAAACTGCTCACTTTATGACCATGGAGGGAAAGAGAAGAATGAGAAAAAACTGGTGTGCCAGTTATACCTCCAAGTAGCTAAAGGCCTCCCACTAGGCCCTATGTCTCAAAGGACCCATCACTTTCCAACAGCCTAAGCTGAGACCCAAGACTTTACCCCAAAGACCTGCGGGGAGAAGGGAGATATTTAAAATCCAAACTACAGCTGGGCATGGTGGCACATGCCTTTAATTCCAGCACTCAGAAGGTAGAGGCAGGTGGATTCTGTGAGTTTGAAGCCAGCCGGGCTTATATAGTGAGTTCTAGACCAGCCAGGGTCACATAATGAGACCCTGACAAAAAGGAAGAAATAAAAATCTAGACTATAGCAGCAACTAATTAAGTCTAAAAAGCATAAGAAAACCCCATGACTACCTATGTTAGAATCATTCAGCTTATGACCCAGAATTCTGCTTTAAGCCATGGAAAAATGTGGGCTAGATAAAGCATCAAGTACATAATACAGAAGGAAAGGAGCCCTCACACACAACATCTTGCCGTGTGCCACCTTCTTTTGGCGTTTCACCACATCGGAAATCCGTGGTCTTTAACCTTGCCACAGAATGGTAGAACAAACTACTTCACATCACACTGAGGGCAGGATTTCCGACTGTTCAGTCAGGTACTCAAATTATCCTCGAACCTGAGTGTGCACATCAGGCAGGAGGGTGGGCAGGAGATGCCAAGAGTACTCACTCTGCTAACCGTGCTGCGCATGCTTTCTGTCTTCTGAGACAGTCCCAGGGTCACAGGACTGGAGCAAGACTCTGTCTTCCTTGGTCATCAGTCTGTCTCCCTCTCACTGCCTGGCCCCTATGTTTAGTGACAGGACAGAGTACATAGTCAGTACTTGCAAAATGAATAACTGAATGAATATTCTTGTTTTTTTCTTTCAAAGATAAGAAAAGCTGGATTCAAAGAATGTGCTGTTTCTTCAATATAATTCAGCTTGTCAAAATGGAACAGAAAATGAACTCAAGCTTCTGTGTTCTTTTCCGTAATTGAATCCTGTGAAATTAAAGCCCCCCCCCCCCCGCCCTTTGGTCTTTTTTTGAGACAGGGTCTCCTTGTAGTCCCATCTGGCCTGGAACTCGTTATATATACCAGGCTGACCTTGAACTCACAGAGATCAGTCTGCTTCTGCCTCTGGAGTGCTGGGATTAAAGGCGTGCACCATCCCCTCAGCTTAATTTTTATTTTATATGTATGAATATATTGCCTACATGGATGGAAGCGCACCCATGTCATGCAATGCTCAAGGAGGTCAGAAGAGGGCATTTGGATTCCCTCGAACTGGAGTTAAGGACAGTTGTTAGACACCTATGGATGACGGGAATCAAACCCAAGTCCTCTTCAAGAGCAGTGGTCAGTGTTCTGAACCAATGAGCCATCTCTTCAACCCCTAGAATGGTTTTAATGGCAAGGTTTTCCATCCTAGCTTCCAACAAAGCTACTAGGAATACAATTTTCAGGTAGTATGAAATTTAAAATAAAATTCTTTTCAACATGGGAGAGAAAGTTTACTAGAAATCAGTATTCCTCAATTAGATGAGGCTTTTTTCGGGGGAGGGGTTGTTGTCGGAGTTTTTTTTTTTTTCGTTTTTTTGTTTTGTTTTGTTTTGTTTTGTTTGCTCTATGCTGAAGAAAACTCACCTGTTAGTCTATGGATTTCCCCCTAAATGCTATATATCAAAAACTACTGTAAAAGGCAAACCAAAGCTCTGAGCCTCAAGAAGTTGAAATGGAATTGGAAACTGCAAACTGCCGCTGTACAAATTGGCACAATCCATTTGAAGAAACAGCAGCATAAGATGAATCATAAAAATGTTCATGTCCTATAATCCAGCAATCTTACTCCTGGGATGTTATCTTAGACAAGCTATTTGTCAAAAGAAGAAAAAAAAAAACCCTATAGATACACAAATGCTCCATGCAGCTTTGTCTCTAACAGCAAATCCAATAAGAACTGAAACGCAAAAACAAAATACACCAGAAAATAGTACATTATAGTACGTGCTGAAGGTAAATTACTTTTCAGCTGTTGAAAATAATCCTGAAGGGCTGAGGTTGTAGCTTAGTGGTAGAGTCTTGGCCTAGAGCACTCAAGACCTTGGGTTCAATCTCCCGGCACCACAAATAAATCAATTCTGATTGCTGCATAAATATAGAAGAGGTCATGGAATCAAATGAAAAGCAAAATGCAAAAGGATTAACATAGAGCTGAGGAGATGGCTCAGTGAGTGTTTGCTATGCAAGCATGGGGACCTGAGTTCGAATCCCCAGAAACCGTGTATTAATAAAAGCTACAAATGGCTGTGTGTGCTTGTAACTCCAGTGTTAGGACAGAGATAGGTGGACCCCAGGAGCTTGTCAGTCAGTCAAATTAGTCAAAATTTCAAGCTTAGGGTTCAGTAAGAGATCCTGTCTCAAAGGAATAAGGTCGAGAGCAACAGATGGCACCCTGAGGCAAACTCCCCCACTGGCCTCCATATACATGTGCACGAATATGTATACCTACACATACAGGCATGCATACCACACACACACACACACACACATACACACACACACACAATAATACACTATGGTCATCAACTTTGTAGACAATTGTGTTTCTATGTAAGCAGGTATGACCTGAAAGTTATTTAAAAATGAAAACAGCATTGTAAGGCAGTATGATTTGAGGTGTTTAGACCTTTTTTAGATTTTAATATTCTATTTTTCCTATTAAATAAAATGTTTTAATTCTCTATAGAATAAACTTGTATTTCTGAGTTTTTCTATAATTATCTCTCTCTCACACACACACACACACACACGAGAGAAACTCTGAGTCTGCACATCATGAAATAACAGTTGTTTATTTTACAAAGGAAAGCAACATATTGTTTCCAAATGCCCAATCTAAAGACAGAGCACATAAAAACAGGGCAGAGGGGTCCACGGTTAAGAATGCACTACCGTTCTTCCAGAGGACCCAAGTTTGTTCCCAGCACTCTCTTTGAGTGGCTCACAATCACCTGAAACTCCAGCTCCAGAGCCTCTGATGCCCTTTTCTGATCCTCACAAGTATCCACACACATGTGACATATACTCACACAGACACACACACATACACATAAATAAAATAAAATCTAAAAAGAAGACGACAGGGATGGAAGGTCCATGCTTCCAAAAATAGTTGCTGTCTGAAGGACTAAACAAAATCAGGAACCCAGAGAGGAGAAAAAGGGAGAGGGGCCACTAGGGCTCTCTTTCAGGTGGCAGTGTGCTCCCAAGACCACTTGGAGAGAGGTGCCTCACCAGGTGGCTGCTGCCTGGTGTCACCTCCCCTCTCCTCATTTCATATAGTGTTCTCTGAGCCCTGACTCTCTGGGGCTCAGAGATGTTCAGATGCTGGGATGTCACAAGGCCACGCTGTACTTCACAGAGGGCGAGGTAGGTAGGTCATATTCAAGGTCATGTGTCTTGTGCCCAGTGGGGAGAGGTCACCTAATGTCTAACATCCAGCTGCTATTCAACTTTGCAGATTACAGAGCTGGTAAACTCAAAGAAACCCATCTCCCTGAACAAACACACGAGCCATGGGAATCATGGGATTACCTTGTGAAGAAGAAAGGACGCTGCCTAGAAAAGCCACAGCCGTACAAGTTCCAAAAATTCTCTCCTCCCCACCAGAGTTCAAACTACCACTGAGACTACTGGGTGGTTACAGAACCCAGCACCGATTCCTGGGCTCACTCCGGAAGGGGTTCTGTTCAGCCAGGTGGGCTGAGGGAGAGGATGTGGCTTCTCAATAACTAAAGAACCTGGCAAACTATCCAGAACAGGATCCCATCTCCACCCTTTGCAGTCTTGATCCTTGCTCAGGTCTCAATTAAAATCCATTCCACAGTTACCTTCCATTCCCAGGGCTCCGCCCTGCTTACCCATTGACAGATCATGTTCCCAGTGGCAGTCTCTAGGTATCTTTGCTCACTCCCTTCTCAAATAGGGGACGATCTCTCCTTAAATCCCAGTCCCTAGTCTCAAAACTCCTCCTCCTGCTGGTCACAGACAGTATATGATTAATGCTGAATGACAGATGAAGATCATAATGTTGTGAGGTCAGAAAGGGAGTGGTCACTGAGGTAAAAGCAGGAGGCCGTGGGGAGAGAAGGGTAAGACAAGGTCCAGGCTCTGTATCTTACCAGCTATCTGACCTCTGACAGTTTCCCATGCATAAAATGAAGCCAGTACTGCTAAATCCACAGGCAGATGCATTTTGTAAACTTCAAGGTGCTCTGAAGATGTTGGGGCTGGTACCACTGTGGAATATTAAGGTAGTTCCTAAAAGTTCAGGAATAGTTGGGCATGATGGTACATGCTTATAATCCAAGAATTTGGGAGGTTGAGACTGGATGATGAAGAATTTGAGGTGAGTTTAGGTAACATAGTAACAAGGTCCTGCCCTCCACACTCCTTCCCAAAAGTGTTGAGTGAGAGTCAGGACATGTGGTCAGGATGGTCATCCCATGCATGAGAAACACCACAAGTAAAGGCAAAATGGAATTGGAAAGCACCAGAGATGACTGCAATAAAAACCTTGCATTGAGGAAAGCTGAGACAGGACTGCAAGGGAAACTGCTCTGTTGGGAACAAGGAGCTGTTGAATTCTTTGATCACATAAAAGAATGAAAGTCCACAGGCGTGGTGGTACACAGCTTTAATCCCAGCACTTGGGAGGCAGAGGCAGTAAATGGATGTTTGTGAGATGGAGGGCAGACTGGTCTACATGGAGAGTTCCAGGCCAGCTGGGGCTACAGGGAGAAGAAAGAAAAGAGAGAGAGGGGAAGGGAGGGAGGGAAGGAGGGAGGGAGGGAGGGAGGGAGGGAGGGAGGGAGGAGGGGAGGAAGGGAGGAAGGAAGGAAGGAAGGAAGGAAGGAAGGAAGGAAGGAAGGAAGGAAGGAAGGGAGTGAAAGAAAAAGAGAAAGGAAGGAAAAGAGAGAAAGAATGAAAAGAAAGACAGAGAGGGAGGGACGGAGGGGGAAAGAAGGAAGGAAGGGAGGGAGGGAGGGAGGGAGGGAGGGAGGGAAAGAAAGAGAAAGATAAAGGAAGGAAAAGAAAGAATGAAAAGAAAGACAGAGAGGGAGGGATGGAGGGGGAAAGAAGGGAGGGAGGGAGGGAGGGAGGGAGGGAGGGAGGGAGGGAGGGAAGGAGGGAGGGAGGGAGGGAAGGAGGGAAAGAAATAAAATCATGCTTGGGAATACTAACCTGGTGGCCATTCGAAGGGTGCTTTGTGGAAGAATTAGCACACAGTTGGGTAACAGAAGGAGGGTTTGCAAACTCCTGATAAAAGAAAGATGTGGGTTAGGGCCTGAAGAAAGACAAAGATAGTACAGTTGAAAAGGAGGAAGACTGGAAGAAACAAGTGATGGTGACAGTGTATTAGAGGAACACGGACTTGGGGAAAATTTCCAGATCATATTTAGATGAGCAATGATGTTACAAGGGCAAGATACAGAATAAAGAAGGACATCAAATTATACTACAGAACCATACTGATAAAGACAGCCTCGTACTGGTAAAACAGACAGGTAGCCCAATGGGACAGAACTGAGGACCTAGAAATAACCTGACAACACTATGGCCACCTAACTTCTGACATACGGTGGGGAAAAGCTTATTTGATAAATGGCGCCAGCAAACGGGATATCCACCTGCAGAAGAATGAAACATGTTTACCTTTCCACTTTGTACAAAAATCAATTTGAAAGGGATTAAAGGCCTTAACTTAAAACTTGATAAGCTGAAAGTGCTAGAGGAAAAACATAGGAGAGTTTTTAAATTTACTTGGTTTATTTTATGTGTAAGAGTGTTTTGCTGGCATGTATGTAAGTGCACCTGTGTCATGCAGAGCCCTCAGAGGACAGAAGAGGGGGTGGTCAGATCCTGTGGAACTGGAGTTAAGGTAGCCACCATGTAAGCTCTGGAGATCAAATCCAGGTCCTCCAGAAGGGCAACCAATGCTCTCAAGAGCTAAGCCATCTCTCCAGTCCCGGGAACACTTTTTTAGACATTAAGAACTTTCTGAAGAGAACTTCACTAGCACAGGAACTAACCACCAGTATCAACAGACAGGATGACATGAAATTAAAAAGTTCTGCACAGCAAAAGAAATAATCAGCAAAATATTTCACAGAATAGCAGAAAACCTATACTTCAAACAAGGCTCTAATATCCAGAATTTACAAAGAACTGAAAAATATCAGAAATAAATCTGCTAGCCAAGTGGGCTAATGAAATGAACAGAGAGTTTTCAAAAGAAGAAACACAAATCTCCAATAACTAATTTTTTCTCTCTTTCCTTTTTTTTTGTTTTTTTGTTTTCTTTGTTGTTTTGTTTTAGACAAGGTAGTCCCAGCAGGCCTGGAACTCACTATGTAAACCAAGTTGGTCTGTCTCACAGAGATCCACCCACCTCTGCCTCCCAAGTGCTGGGATAAAGGCATGCACTACTACCCGGCTAGTGACTTTTTTGTTTGTTTGATTGGTTGTTTTTTTTTGATGTTCAACATCCCTAGTCATCAGGGAAATGCAAATTAAAACTACTTGAGACCCTCTTCTGGCCTCCATGGGCACTGCAAAACACAGGTGCACGTATATGCAGGTAAAACACTCATACACATGAATTAAGTAAATTAAAAAAGATTAAAGTAGAACCACCATATGACCACATCTGTATGGTATCTATTGTCCATGTTTAGTGTTGCTCTCCTTACAACAGCAAAGGGCATCCTAGATGCCCTTCATCTGATGAGCAGATAGTGAAAATGTGGTACATACACAAATTATGCACCTGAAAAAATGAAATTAAACTTTCAGAAGAATGGATGGACTTAGAATGTACATTAAGGATGTCAACCAACGTCAGAAAGAAAAAAGTTCTCTTTTAGGCAGATCTTAGCCTATAATGTATAAATTTAGATATAAACAGCTGTAAATATGGATGCAGTATAACATTTAGAAAAGAGACCAAAAACAGGCAATATTAGGTGATGAAGGATAGAACCCAGACAAAATGGACCGTGAGATGTGAAAGAGGATATAAAGCTAATTGTTTTCCAGGGCCGGAGAGATGGCTCAATGGTTAAGAGCACTAGCTGCTCTTGTGGAGGACCTGGGTTCAGTTCCTAGCACCCACACAGCAGCTAACAATGATCTGTAACTCCAGTTCCCTGAGATCCAACACCCTCTTCTGATCTCCACAGGCACTGAACAATACTGGTGCACTTAGAAACATGCAGAAAAACACTCATACACATAAAATTATGTGTTTTGGTCTTTTTTGAGACAGTCTTCCTATAGCTCCAGCTGGCTTGGAGCTCACTTGTAGACCAGGCTGGCCTTGAACTCACAAAGAATAAAATAATATTAAAAAAAAATCTTTTAAGCTAATTGTTTTTCAAGTTTCATCTCTACCATGTTTGTGTGTGAGGGGTGTGTATATGTGTGTGTCTACAGTGGATCATCCATAGAAATGTAACTGAATGTGTAAAACCCTAAGCAAAACCCCAGAATGGTCGTTTTTGACTGTAGAAGTTCACTGAAATGTACAGAGTTTGGGAGTGGGCAGGTGTCTGAGTGGCTACCTTAACCTAGCTCTGCAACGTTTTTACTTGTTCATCACAATAAAGTGACTTTAAAAAAATGAAAGAAAGAAAAAAAGAGTATTTTGGATGTCTATTGAAAGGTGCCCATGAAGATCATGTATAAAAGGAGGAAGAATAGAAGACAAAGGAAAGCATTCAGAAACAAAGTCAGAAAATGGAAAGCCTGGGAAGCAACCAGAGAATTAGTAAGAAGGCAAGAGATTTTCTTGAAAAATAAGTCAAAGACATAAAATACAACTGAAATGGGAGATGAAGAATGGGAAAGATCCACTCAGTTTTACAGTGGTTCAATGACAGCTGTATTCTTGCCAGCACCCATAATCTCGGTAGCCAGAAGGCCCACCCAGGCTGGCCTGAGGGGACCACAGAGTAAGAGCCTGTCTCAAAACAAACAAGCAAACAGAAAGAAGCATCTTGCTGAAGAAGGGGGCTGAGGCTAGATTGCCTAGATTACAACAGATTAGCTGCAAACTCTTTTGTGGAGTTTGGTTGTATAAAGATCGAGGGTAAATGTAGAGGACAGGATTATGTACACAGGAAAGATGAATTTCTACTATTTAAGAGATATTTACTTCTTGAACATGTACTACCGACCAGGAACTGGGAGCACATGAATTTAAAGGCAAAACACCACAGGGCATGGGGGGCGCGTGCCTTTAATCCCAGTACAGCAGAGGCAGAGACAGGCAGATCTGTAAGATTGGCCAGCCTGGTCTATTCAGTGAGTTCCAGATCATCTGGGGCTAGGGGTAGACCCTTTCTCAAAATGACCCAAAAAGGGGGGTGGGGGAGTTAGTAAGGAAGACAAATGTAACAGGGTAATTATGGGCCAGACTGTGTGGCGGGACAAGTTTGTTACTTGTGAGCGACTAAGAGAATACGACAGAAAAAGTCCGGAGTAAATGCTTGCTTGGGATGAAGGCTGCGCTGGGCCTCACTGGTCCATGGAAGGCGGGCCCAGGAGCGTCCTCGCAGGTTCTGGAGAGGATTAAATGCGGTGTCTACATAACTATTTAGACTCCGAAGACAGCAGGGCCCATGACGAAGGACAAGAGTAACAGAAGGCAGACAGTGGCCTGGCCTACGGGTGTGCAGCGGGTCCTAGAGACCGCACGGATGGATCTCGGAGGCTGCTCTCTGCGGCAACACGGCAGCCACTGCCACCCCGGCCTGAGCCTCACTTCCGGGGGCCCGAGACCCCCGCCTCGCATCGCGTCGCTCGGTTCCGGGGTGCGCGCAGGTGCTCGGCCTCGGAGTCGAGCCTCTGACGCCACAGGTCCGCTCAGCCCACATTGGGAAAAATGAAGCGCCCACTGACGCCGGAAGCCTGCGACGCCAGAAGCCCCGCCCCCACACCGGAAATGAGGCGCGTTGGTCCCGCCCCCGCATTCGCTACCTCGCGAGACTTCGCCGAGTCTTCCCTCTTTCCTTTCGGCTGCCGCCATGGTACGTGTTCCTCACGGGGCCTCCTGCTCCCCTCCACCGGCAGCTCGCTTTCAGCGGGTCTTCCGGGCTGCGCGAGGCCGGCCGCAGGGCAGGGCGGGATGGCTGGCGTGGGTCTGGAGCGCAGAGCGCGGCGCCGCGTGTTCGGGTCCAGCTTCGGATCGCTGGGACACGTGGGCCTGGGTGCCGCCCGGATCAGACTAGGCGGCTGGGTCGGGAACCCCATCCTTGCAGAAAGCTCCAGAAGGCAAGCCCGTGATTGCAGGATGATCTCGGGCCGGCAGGCATTACAGCTCCCCCTTCCCCCTAGGCCTAACCACTAAGTTGCTTTTCTCATACAGCCATCCAGACTGAGGAAGACCCGGAAACTCCGGGGCCACGTGAGCCACGGCCACGGCCGCATCGGTAAGTGCTGGCCGCCGCTCTTGCTAGGGCTTTGAACTGTGGTACTTGGTTAGGAGGTAGATGGAACAGACGTGAGTCAACTAAGACATTTTGTGTTGGCAAGTCAGATTGAACAGCAGTTTCCCAGCTTGAGCCTCTTACTTAGTTTAAAAAAACTATTATGTTGGTACGGACTGGAAATTAAATGCAGTATTGAATCAGTTGATGTGGAACCCTAAAAATGTTCTGAACAGTTGCCGTGCTTAAAAAATGAAGACTGGGGGACAGAATAACCAAGGCACGTGAATGAAGTATCGGCTTTTGTTCACACGGGTATGGAGCAGCCAGAGAAGGCTGTGATAGCCACGTACCTTTGTGTGTCTGCAGGGAAACACCGGAAGCACCCAGGAGGCCGGGGTAATGCTGGTGGCATGCATCACCACAGGATCAACTTCGACAAATAGTGAGTATGTCTTGGAGTTCGCTTTTAACTAACACCTGCAGCTTTGGAGATAGGGCATGGATGCCCTAGAACAGCCCTAGAAAACGAGTCTCCAGATCCACCCCTCTCCTGAGTGTTAGCATGGCCCTCCACACCTGGCTGGAAACAAGTGTCTTAACTTTGCTTATGCTGACTTAAGCAAATTAACACTTGGTGAGAACTGAGGGAACTTGCCATCGAGGCTAGAGTCACACTTGGGTATTCGTTATTGCCTTAGTGTGCTAGAGTCCTCGAAGAATAACTGCTGACCTTATTCACTGGCTGTGGGCCTCGTGGCACAGTCAGTCACCAGGTTAGTGACATTTGTCAGATTAACAGATTTGCTTATAGCCACCCATTAGGGGGTAATGTATTTTGACCTTAGGAAGCCTCTTAGAGAAGTGTAATTTTGTCACAGACTGCTTTTGAGTGACCCAAGATTTAGTTCAAAACTGTACTAGGTGCCTGCTGTCAGTGCTCTACCCCAGTGAAAATTTACACGAAGGTGGTTGCTTTCTCTCCCCAGTCACCCCGGTTACTTTGGGAAAGTTGGTATGAGGCATTACCACTTAAAGAGGAACCAGAGCTTCTGCCCAACTGTCAACCTTGATAAATTGTGGACATTGGTCAGTGAACAGACAAGGGTAAATGCTGCCAAGAACAAGACTGGCATTGCCCCCATCATTGATGTGGTGCGATCGGTAAGTAAAATGACATTCTTGCTATTATCCTTATGAAGTTCCTCACTCATTCACTTCGTCTCCCATCTAGTCTAACCTGTTTACCATTTAACCTATAAGAAAATCTACCTGTAATTGACATATAAAATAAGAGCACATATATATCCCTTCCCATTTGGTTTCCTCTCTGGAGTGGGAATTCATTAAGCAGATGTTTTGCTTTTATTTCTAGCAAAATGTTGGTTAATCCTTTAATGCATTTCTATTTGAATGACTTTGTAGTGGGTAACCAATCTCCCCATTGTGCCGTAGTTCAGAATGGTCTTGAGGTACAGTTCTTGGCCTTCATGTTTCTTGGAGATTAGAATCCTGATGTTGTTTATTTGGGGCCTTACACTGTCTGCAGAGAGACATCCCCCCAAATTATATAAATAGGCCTGACCAAGGGGAGGCTTTTACATTAGCTTTAAGACTGTGTTCCCAGCCTGCCTAATGTTCCTTGAGCAATCTGGGTGGCCAAAACTTGGAGATGTGCTGGTTATACACCTGCAGGTTGTTTTGGTTTGTGTTTTAGATTAATGGGGGATTAACAGAAAGAGAAGGGAGGTTTGTGCTTTCCCCGAGACTAGAGTCACATCTTGACATGGTTACTTGTCCTGGTGTGCTAGAGTTCTCGAAGAGGATCTGCTGGTCTTGGTTCACTGGTGGGGGCAGTCAGTGCTCCTGTTGGTGCCCAGATCAGAAACATGTCCTGTCCGGGTTGGTGGCTTTTTTTTTTTCTTTAACTCATGCTTGTTAGGGAGTTGATATCCATTGTAGTGTGCTATTCTCTTTCTCTTCTAGGGCTACTACAAAGTTCTGGGGAAGGGAAAGCTCCCCAAACAGCCTGTCATCGTGAAGGCCAAATTCTTCAGCAGAAGAGCTGAAGAGAAGATTAAGAGTGTTGGGGGTGCCTGTGTCTTGGTGGCTTAAAGCCATGCAGGAAGCTTCATTAAATGCTAACATTGTTTTCCATGTGGTCTGGGTGTAGGTTCTTTGGCATTTCTACACCCTTGTCTACATGTTGGAAACCTGCCCAATAGGTCCTAGGAAAGTGAGAGGGGTGGACTCTTTGATCTCAGTCAGCTCAAAATAGCCTATTCCAGCAATCTTCAGAAACACTTCAGCACCTGTGTGTGTCTATCAGTGGATTCCCAAAAATGGTTGTGGATTCATAGGTCCCTGTGCATAGACTCTTTTTCATTTGTTTTTCTTTTTGTATGAGTATGTTGCCTACGGGTCAGAGGAGGGTGTCAGATCCTCTGGAATTGGCTTTACAGTTATTAGCCACCATGTGGGTGCTGGGAACTGAACCCAGGTCTTCTGTTCTTAACCACTGAGCCTTCTCCATCCCATTCCCATATTGTTCATAGTCAAAAGAATTGATACATTACTACAAATCCAAAATGTATTTCAAATCCTGAGAGCTGAAAACCAGGTGATTTTCAAGGGTTTTTGTGTCTTGCAAAACCATGATCAATGCTTATTTATAAAATAGGATTGAATAGATCCTGGGGTGAATGATTTACTCAGAGATTATAGTTTTTTGGTTTGTTTTAAAGACATTCTTGTCTAGAACCTGGGGCAGTAAATAATGTACATTGCACTGTGGTTTGGGAAGGTTATCTAGTATTTCAAGGTCATACATACGCCAGTATCCAGAGAGGTCTTAAAGCAATTTAAAGATGTTAGGGATAAATGGTTTAAAACATTGGGGATAGAATAAGAAATCAATTTGAGAAGAATCTGCAAGGCATAGGTGTACAATATTACTGTTGGGTTTTGCACCTTCCCTAAAACCTGGAGAAGGGTAAAAGTGGGCTTTCCATTACATAATATTTTACAGAATTTCTAGTATGGAACTTGGTTCAGTCCATAGATGAGAATAGTGTTTGGTTTCCAGCAACATCCATCTGGTTTTTTAATGCTTACTATGCGTGGGCAGGCTCAGGGACTGGGCTAGTTGGGGGACTTCAAGAAAATTAGTGTGGGAATGGAAAGAAAGGTAAGACTTCAAGAGTAACTAACAAAACAGATAGGGCTTGATTACTGAATCAGAGTGGGCCTGACCCTGGCATCCAAGCATCCCTAATCTGGAAGAAACCACCACATCCCCATAAGTTTAGGAAGACTAGTGATGAGCTGCCTTGTTTATGTGCCAGAATGCACAACTAAGTTTGGTAGGTGAATTGTTATCAGAGGGTTGGAGACAAGAGGTCCAAATAAATGGGGCCCATTAACAAGCCTGAAATGTTATACTGCATTTCAGTTTTGCATGAAAGGTGGTACCATTGGATATACAAAAGAGAACCTAGACTTTAAGGAAGCATGACGTGAAGATGGTCTTGGTTCTTTATAATGAGGACTAAAGTGACTCTGAACCCCCATTTGTTTTTACCAATACCTAAAGTTGAAGCCCACCCAAATCACACCCTGGACTTTCAAACTTGTTCGAATACCTCTGAAAACAGTTGAGAAATGGTATTACCTAACTTAATAGGTGGTGAATAAGGTGTGTGCCCTACCCACGGGAGGTGGGGGGGGCGGGGCACACAGGAGGTCGGCTCTCGCTGCGGGAGAATTTGTTCCCTAGTTAGGTTGCCTGGCCGGTGAGCTCTCCATCCTGTCTGGTGCAACCCTAATTAGCATTTTCCGTGGGTAGTTGTCCATGACTCAAGACAACCCTCAGTGCTTTCACAGCAAGCTCCTACCCAGCCGAGCCATCTTCCTAACCCTCACATAATTTATAAACTTGAGTTGCAAAAACTTCATCCAAATTTTGTGACAGGTTTTATGAGAAACTGCGGTATAATTTGTACAAGGTCGGCCAAATTTGATCGAAGTTCTACCGTGTTTGTGGCCATTCCTGCTTAGGCTGGAAGCCAGCCGGAAGTATGCGCGGAAGGGCGTGGGGACTAGAACCAGATCGCGGGTGCTGACAGCTCAGGTATCCTCCATCACTTCCATGGAGTGAACAGTGTCTCGGCGCTACCACCCCCGCTGCCGGAAGTGTGGCTGGCACCATTTTTCCTCTCCCTGTTACTTCCGGCAAAGGGTGGAGCCTGATTACGCCAATGCTGACCCGACCTCTCCCCGTCAGGGGCGGGCGGTTTAAGCAGAGGCTGAATATCCTATGTCTGAAGCTTCCACAGACACTGCCTGGCCTCCAAACCGGACAGGGAAACTGGATAGAACAGGATCTGTAGTCTCTGGGTGCAAGTCCTTTCTGGGAGTTAACTGCATGGTAGTTTTGAGCCCTCAAAAAGCCTACTGTGTTCCAGAGCACCCTGTAAATGTTCTAGAACATAAAACCAACGGAAAGAATTAAGTGACTTTTAGAGGGTTAGGGAGATGGTATGTTTTGGTTGCTTTTTTTTTTTTTTTAACTGCATATTGGGCAATAGAATTTACAACGAAAAGGTTACAGAAACTTCCCAATGATGAAAACATGTTCTTCGTTTGATTTTTTTTCTTTTACACTTTCACAGTAAAATGCATTTAACATGTTTTCAAGCATATACCACCATGTAAATTTCTATGTCACCTCTAGTAAGAATTTGGATCAAGGTGTTTTCTGTTTAATGTGTGTGGGTGTATGGTGGGGTAAGACTGAGGAAGGTCAGAGGACAACTTTGTGGAGTCTGTTCCCTCCACCTTTAGATGGGTTCTGAGAATTGACCTCGGGTGGTCAAGCTTGGGTGGCAAGCACTTTACCTGCTGGGCCACCTCACCACCCTCTTCTTTCACTTAGAGTTACACCACTTGTGTAAGTTGTTTGGAGGTACAAAGTAGCTTAGACCTATGAAAGGGTATTTAACAAAAATTTAAGAGTTCTGAATTTGAGTTTGGGGGGCTCCCAATTCCACTTTGAACCAAAGGTTGAGTATTGTTTTCCAAACTTCAACTTCAAAACTAGCCATTAGCTGGGGGAAGGGAGGCTTCTGGACTAAGAGGGGGGCAGATGGTGGGAGGCAGAGCATAAAAGAAATCAGTCTCCAAAAACTGGTCCAGCATGGCTGTACACAACTTTAATCTCAGTACACTAGAGGCAGGGGCAGGCAGATCGCTGCAAATTCAAGACTATCCAGCACTACACAGTGAAACCCTGACTCCAAAACAAAGTGCTGGAGAGATGGCTCAGTGGTTAAAAGGACCTAGGTTCAATTACCAGCACCCACCTGGCCCTCTTCTGGCCTCCAAAGGCATTGCATAGCATGAGTATGCTTACATTTACTCACATATAAAATAAATTACAAAAAAAGACTAATAAAGCTTGTGGTCAGCTCAGTGAAATGGCTTGGTGGGTTAAGGCAATTGACCCCAAGCCTGACAACCTGAGTTGGATTCTCTGGGACCCACAGAGTGGAAGGACCAACTCCCTCAAGTTGTCCTCAGACCTCCAATACAGACCACGGCATGCTTGCACTCCCCCTCAACTGAAAACAAAATGTAATTTAAAAATTAGTCAACAGGCCTACCAGGAAATAGAGTAAGAAAGACAAAATGAGGAGTTAGGGGCATATCTGGGGGTAAAGTGCTTGCCTACTGTACAAGGCTGCACGTTCAACCCCCAGCACCACATTTTTTCAAGTTAAGATAAATTATTAATCTAATAATGGGTTAGCAGTAGTTAAGTTTCTGTCAAATGTGCTAAGACATTTAACTTAGCTTGCTCTAAAACGTAGGTCATTCCTCACCCCTCAGTAGTGAGGGGCCACACACACTGGAACAGTCACTCAGGTATACTACTATAACCTCCTAATAATGCAGAGCACACCCTAAGACCACATGACACACAAAGATGCGTAAGGTTAGCGTAGGTGCAACCAGAACACTTCTGCCTTCCATGAATGACATTTAAAAACTAGGGCCCTTCCTCCCCCTAGTAAACTTGAGAATTTCTCATTTGTTCTTGCTCTCTGCTGGTTCATTTAAGTCCCTCTGATTCTTTAGATAGAGGGGCCTAAGAATCTGAGGGTCTGTAACTTGTGCAGTGCTGAGGTTTGAAAGCAGTGAGGCCTCATGCATGCTGGGCAGGCACTCTTACCTTGGAGTTCTACTCCCAGCCTCTTTTCTACAGAAAGCAGGGTTGCTCAAGAGCCTACAGCTTATCCGGGCATGGTTATTTAATGAACAGAGAATTAGTCTAATGGTGCAGGCTGCTCTGCACAAAAAAAATAAGTAGATATACATTATAGGAGGCAGTCAACCAAGGGCCAGCCTTATTTTCTCCTTTTGGCCTTGAGATGGTCCCATGCAGCCCAGACTGGCTTTTTAAAACTCACTGAATAGTCAAGATTTGTGTCACCATGCCTGGCACCAAGACCCTTTCCTTTTGTTTTTTCTTTTTTTGGTCTTTTTGAGACAGGGTCTCCCTGTAGCCCCAGCTGGCCTGGAACTCAGAGATCCACCCACCTCTACCTCCCGAGTGCTAGGATTAAAGGCATGTGCCACCATATTAGGCCCAAGAACCCTTCCTAACTCAAAAATAGAGAAGGCAGCCAGGCATTCTGGGAAGCTGAGGCAAGAGGATTGCAAGTTCATTGTCAGTCTGAGTTGCACAGCACACACACACACAGAGCTGAAACTTTCACTGAGGTGGAGACAAGTGGGTTGGCCCTTAGCAGTTGCCTCAGAGTTGTCCGAAAGGTGCCATGTGAGGACCCTTGTTCTGAAGGACAGCATTTCTCTAAGAGAAGTTCATACGGCATATTTTACGTATGACTACAAAAGGGATGCTCCATGTCTTTGTGGTGGATGGTTTGGCCTGGACCACAGAAACAAGCTTAAACTCTTAACCCATTCACACATAATTTAAAAAGGTTCTGCCACCACAGTTTTTGTATACACAGGAGCTCTCTGGGATTCCCACTCCGTAGTGGGTATGTGCTGTGCTATCACCTCAGCAACTCCAACTACTTAAAACTTTTGGACTTATATTTTTTATGTATGTTTTGCTTGCATGCATTTGAGTGTATTATGTGCATGCAATGCCCATGGAGGTCAGAAAAGGGCATCAGATCCCCTGGAACTGGAGTTATGGATAGTTGTTAGCCACTATAGGGGTGCTGAGAACCAAACTTGGGTCCTCTGCAAGTGCAGCCACTCTCTTAACTCCTGAGTCATATCTCCAGTCCCTCCAACTACTTTTAAAGTCAGGGAAGTTCATACTTTGCTTGGTTTAGAATGCTACCAAAAATCATTTCAAAACACTCCCTTAACTATTCAGTGGGATCTATATTACTAACACATTTATCTACATATGTAGCTATCACAATCATGGTAATTCTATGTACAGGTTTTAGACATTTGGCTTCATTGTATCTTTTAAAGTGTGTACACTTTAAATGTACATCTAAACACATATTTACTTTTATTTCATGTGTATGCATGTTTTGCCTGCATTTAAGTACACCCATACATGCAATGCCTGTAGAAGCCAAGAGTGTCAGATCCCCTGAAACTGGAGTTATGGATGGTTTTAAGCCCCCATGTGGGTGCTGTGAACTGAACCTGGGTACTGCAGCCACTGATCTTAGCCACTAAGCCATCTCTTAAACACATGCATTTATAACAAAAGAGTTTCTTCTATTTAAAAAATATTTTTATTTTATGTGTATGGGTATATTGCCTGCATGCGTGTAAGTGCATCCGTGTTGTGCAATGCCTGCAGAGGTTAGAAGGAAGTGTCGGATTCCCCTGCTATGTGGATGCTGGGAATCAAACCCTGGTCCTGCAAGAGCAGCCAGCTTAGCCACCAAGCCATCTCTCCAGCCCCTATTTCTTTTTTATAGGTAAGATGTTTAAGTAGCTTATGTCAGCTATGAATTTCACTTCATGATAGTATTGCTATATAAAAAGATAAGAATTGGATCTGATATGGTTGAGAATCTTTGAATTAGGGGGTCCAGGGCTTGTTTGAAAGCAGAACATGGAAAGCCTTGAGTACTTTCTGTCAGCCCCCAGCCAGGATCCCTGTGCTGGCACTCTCTGCTGTGCTTTGCCATTGCAGCCTCCATGTGCCCATCCCAAACCATCACCTGCCAATGTGGGCTTTCTGAGCTAGCATAAGAGCTGCAGCTCTCTAGGACTAAGAGGCTGTATATTTAAGATAAAGATTTCAAAATTCATCCAAAAGAAGTTTACACCTCCAACTTGCAATCTGGTGTCTGAAGGTTCTTCGGGCCCACATTAAAGGGGAGGGAAATGGGAAGCAGACAGGGAGCAACAGCACCTCTGGGAAACCGAGATTTTTCTTCCTTGTTAAACGGTGTTCTCAACTTTCGGAAGTCCAGGCTGAGTTGACAGTGCTGAGGACTGCAGGTGACTAGACCCAACTGAACTTTCTGGGTCTAATCTCTTATCTTCATTTGTAAACCCAGACCTGTAGGAAGCTTTTTCAGAAGATAATTTTGCCTTCCCAGAAATCAAGCCCTTTACATGTTTTCTGATGCAAGTAGCAGGCCATATGCATGTGTAGGGCGGGCCTGCACGGGCCTTAGTGGAGATGGGTATGAGGAGGGAAGGAAACCTGGGGTGGGATTATCTCCTGTTAAATAGGCCAGGGTTCAAGGGCAGGAAGAGCTAGCTCACATCCTTCCAGACCTAAACCCAGTAGCAATGTGAGTTCCCTGTCTTGGGAGTTTTCAAGGTCTCTGCTCCACCAAGGCCTTAGTGAGTAGAAAACATAAGCCACTCTAGTTCCCAGCTCTGCCTCTTCCCTGGAATGTAGAATTTTCTGGACGCATACTTGGGATTCCAATGGAAAAAAACTTGAGAGTGCAGGAGTCATAGGCAGTGGGTTGTTAGCACTGGTTGGCCTTCAGTCCACTAGTGTCAGGGTGCCCAGGAATGTTACCCAATGATGGTGTCGAAGGGCAAAGAGTATCCTTTCCATCACTGGAAACACCTGAATGAACAGTGGACACCAGAGAAGGAAGCTGAATTCAAGCGCTGGCAGGTGCCTTCTAACTCTGCCCAGCTGTACAGCACAGACCAGAGAACTCCAGGGAAGGCAGAGACCTACAATGAACTTAACCCCTTTATAGAGTGCCGGGATTGTATGATGGTGTCTCATCCCTGATTCACCTGTCTCAGAACTCTGGGTAATGACACCGAGGAACACATGAGCTCTTGGGTTCAAATGAATGTACACTGTTTATTGAGAACACCTGTGGATGATGGGAAGACGGGACACCCTGTACCGCATCGTGGCTACCACTGACTGGGAGCCAGGCCCAGAGAGCACAGGCAGAGCTGGGGAGTGGGCTCCCCATGACTCACTGACCATCTCAGAGGGTGGGAGGAACAAGAGAAGGGCAGGCCCAAGTGCCAGGTTCCACGTTGCAACTGGGGACAGAATGGCCTTTGCCTTTCAAAAACAGGCTAAGGAGAGAGGGGGACTGCTAGAAAGAAAATAGTCCTTCTACACATAAGAAACAGCACCTGCTCTCCAGGGCCCGAGACTGGGAGCAGGGGCCTTAGGCAGGCAGGCCAGAAGCCTCCAGGAATATCAGTGGTTCGGCAGAGACAGTCAGCTGCACATAATTGGCCAGTCACCAGCACCCAGCAAGACTTGGACCGTCTGTGCTCAGGCAAGGCAGGAAAGCACCCCACCCTTCGGGATATACAAATAGTTACCGGATTCTCTCTGCTTGTTACAAAAACAGTTAAGAAAGCTTACAGCAGATTATTTACAAACAGTATCCTGGGATATGGTGAAGGCAGAGGTGGGCTGACTTGGAGGTGGGGTCTGTGGGGGCAGAGGGACCACAGCAGCCAGAGGGGTCCAGGCTGAGCCCCTCCCCAGACTCCAGGCTCGGCAAGGCACTAGACTTTGCTACTGGGAAAGATGTTTAATTCTTCTAATTCTTCTTGTGAAGAAATTTCATTTTGTTGCCTGTGGGCCAGAGAGAGCAAGGGTAAGAAGGTTTCAGTGACCTCTTTCAGCCTCCACTCTCCCCGCCCCCCCTTACAGAAAGGATTCAGAAGACCGGAGTACCAGTGCTGATAGGACAACAGTATCAAGTACTGTGTGCCTTTGGGCAAACCACTTCATGTCCGGCTTCAGTTTCCTTTTAAACAGACATGCTCTGGTCCTGAGATCACACTGGTTGAGCTCCTTGAGGGAGTGGGGCCTTGGCACTGATACTTCTGTAGACCTTTACAGACTAGGACAAAGCTCACTGTGCCTTGGGGCCCATATGTGACTGTGAAGAAGAAGTGCATCAAAACAGAGCCAACTTAGGGGAGAAACTGGCTTCTTTTCTGTGAATCTTTTCGGCTAAATGCCCTTAGAGCAGTAACTGGGCACCGCTTCTTCTTCACAGAATCTCCTCTTGCTCTGTCTACAGCCCCTACATCAATACTTGCTGGCATAAACTTAAGGGTATTTTAGGGGACAGCTCATCAAGGCTCTCTCTCCTCACAAAACAGCTATCTGATCCATAATGAGAAACTTACCCAGACCACGGAGAAACTTATTCATTCCACTCTGCTCAGTGTCCGGGAGTTCCTCTAAATACTGCTCCACTCGCTGCTCAAAGAGGCCTGCGTAAGAGGGGGACAGGAATGGGAAGAGGCGCTTCTCTATGACAGCAATCACAGGGTGCAGATGCCAAACAGAAGGTGTCAAATGGTTGCTCTTCCTGTCTCTGGGATCATCTTATCAATACCCTGAGCAGCTTGTTTAAAAGAATGAGCAACATCTCACAGGTGTTCATTGAGAGCAAGAAGACTTCCACAGCCTGCCTCCCAGTGCCCGCGCCTGAGCTGCACTGCAGTGAGAAGTCTGTTCTGAAACACAGAGTGTGGCCCCTACGTGGGCCTCTGACTTCTTTGAGACTACTCTGCCATGTTGTTTCAAAAAGGTCTGTTGAGTTAAATGGGTAACGTGAGTGAGCAGAAGCAATATGAACTCTGAGGCTAGATACAAAGCTCCTAGAGGGAGCTGATAAAATAATCAGAGACAGGATAACCACCAGCCTTAAGTGGAACTGCCACAACCCAAGGCAGCTCATCCAGTCCTCTTCAAGGGACTTCCCAGCTTCCAGACTGCTCTGCCTTGTCAATCCTATGAATAAAAGCATGGGAGAAAGGGATGGGCAGCAGACGCCAGGTGCGCTCCTGCCCCCTGGACATAACTTGTGTTTTGATTTGTTGGAGTTTTTGATTTTTTTTTTTATTTGTCTTTTTGAGACAGGGTCTTCCTATTGCTCCAGCTGTCCTAGAACTTGCTATAGACCAGGTTGGCCTCGAATTCACAGAGATCAGACTGCTCTCCCTCCAGAGTGCTGAGATTAAAGGCATGCACCACCATGCCTGGCTTCAATTTATTGTTAATGATGTGTATGTGTATGTCTTTGCGTGCATTTGTGCATGTGAGCGCAGTGCCCACAGAGGCCAGAAAACGTCATCAGATCCCCTGGACCTGGAGTTACAGGCGTGCACACTGATGTGCATGTTAGGAATACAACTTTCTCCTCTGTAAGAGCAGTACAGCTTTTAAATGCTGAGTCAGCTCCTGCTGGGTTTTTGTTGCCTCTTTTTTTTTGAGACTGTCTCAGGCAGCCCAGGCTAGCTTTGTATTCAGTATATACTTGAGGATGACCTTGGATCCTTGTTCTGGTTAGTTTCAGCTGTTAACTTGACACACCTGGGAGAGGGAACCTCCACTGAGGAATGTCCTCCATCAGACTGGCCTGTCAACTTGTTTGTGGGGCATTTTCTGGATTGCTGGTTGACACAGGAGGGCCCAGCCCACTGTGGGTGGTACCGCACCTGGGTTGTATAGGAAAACACGCACAAGTTGGAGGAGCAAGTCAAAAAGTACCATTGCTTGGTGGTCCTGTGCTTTGGTTCCTGTCCTTAGTTTCTGCCTGACTTCCCTCACAGATAGACTGTGCCTTGGGAGTGTAAGATGAAATAAACCCTTTCCTTCCCAGATTGGGTTCTTTGTTTTGAATTTGAGACAGGGTCTTCCTGTAGCTAAACTGGCCTGGAACTCCATATATAGACCATGCTGGCCTCAATCTCAGAGATCTACCTGCCTCACTTCCCAAGTGCTGGGATTAAAGGTGTGTTGCCACCATGCTCTGCCCAAATTGATTTTGATTAAAGTTTTAACTCAGCAATAAGTAATTAGAACACTCATGATCGTCTTGCCTCTGCTCCCCAAGAACGAGGATTATAGTAAGCATGGCCATCATACCCAGCTGACATACCTTGTAAGGTATTTACTGGGACAAAAGAGAACAGACTTCTAAGGCAGTTGTATTGCACATCTGTAATCCTAGAATCTGGAAGCCTTAAGCAGGAAGACTGCCTGGAGTTCAAGGCCAACCAGGCTATATAAGACCCTATCTCAAAGAAAAACAAAACAAAAAAAAACAAAATTAAAAAAGAGGGGAGTTAAACAGGTTCGGCCCTGCTGACCCCCAAGAGATTCCATGACAGAGCCTAGTTACTCAGCTCTGCTGGTGGCAGGACGGTTAGAGGAGAAGGCCCACAGCCCCAGACCCCAGCTTTCTGTGCCCTTACCCTTCGCCCGACACTTTCTCAGCTCCCTGTCTTGGATGAAGCCAGCAAACATCTGAGACTCCATAAAAACCTCAAGGAAACGACGGATGCTTTTGGAGGCGACAGACTTGCGGAAGGCCTCTCGCTGAAAGGCCCTTTCCCCTTTCTCACTGTGGGTCAGAAAGAGGGAGTAGTGCCCCACAGTCTCCACAAAGAACCGGATAAACACCTCCGACACCAGTCCATTGAGGGTATTACATTCTAGAAGAGAAAAGAAACTCTCTGAGGCTCAAGTCAAGATCCTGCAAGACTCTCTCTGATCTGCTGGTACAGTCTCTTCCCAACAAAACTCCCGGCTGGCATACTCCCTGTTCTTTTTTCCAAATGATTTTTTATTGATTTATTTTTATTTTATGTATATGAGTGTTTGCCTGCATGTATCGACCACATACATGTACCAAGTGTGTGTGATGCCCACAGAGGCCAGAAGAAGGCATTGGATACCCTGGAACTAGAGTGATAGACAGTTGTGAGCCATCATGTGGGTGCTGGGAACTGACCCTGGGTCCTCCACAAGAACAACCAGTGCTCTTAACTGCTGAACCCCACACTCAGTGTTCCTGAAATCATCTCGTGTTCACAGGCTGTTAACTAGCCCATGAGCTCCTGGGGGTCAAAAACTACTATAAACATGGAAGTTGGTACATCAAGTAGAAATTAGAGACCAAAGCACTACCTTTCCCACCTTCCTCACAAGTGAGGAAAGTCCTTCCAGTTCCTGCAACAGCCTGAGGCAAGGCCTGAGAGGAAATGCAGTTTCCTGTCAGCAAGAAGGGTCTGTGGTTGCCAGGTCTTTCGGTTTGTCTTCCTAAACCTCCCAGGGTAAAAAAAAGGCACTAAACCTGACCGGAGTGAGACCAAGTTCCCACACCTGCAGCCCCATCAGCCAGAAAGGGTCTGATGCACAGGCAGAGGGCCCGGGTCTGTGAAGCCTAGACCCGAAGCAGGAGTCTGCCCTTACCATCGTCGGAGTCACTGTCAGAGTCCTGGGAGATCAGCTCATTCTTCCTCTCCAGAGCCTGCTCCAGAGCTGCTTGTAACTTCCTAGGTAACAATGTGTCCTCATCATCCATCTGCAGAAGGCAAAGACAGTGAAGATGAACACAGATGACACCGACGAGCACTGACTGTGTGTGATAAGCCCTGTTGGAAGGTTCAGGGATGTGATTTCATTCATGCCTAGTGGCACAGTACTATTTATCATCCTCATTTTATGATGAAGGACTGAAGCACAGAATGGTTAGAAATATGCCCAAGGTTATAGAGACAGCTCAATGGTTAAGAGCAATGGCTGCTCTTTCAAAGGACCCAGGTTTGCGTCCCAGCACCCACATGGCAGCTAACAACCATCCGTAACTCCAGTTTCAGAGGAATCTGATAAACCCAATTCTGACCTCTGTGGGCATTGCATGACACAGGTGCACTTACAAACATGTAGGCAATATATTCACAAAATAAAAATAAATTTTAAAAATGTTAATAGTTCAGTGATAGTTACTGCATGTACTGCATGCTGAGGATAGTCAGGGATTCCTACCCCAGCTCCTGGATTCCTCCACCTTCAGCTCCAGATGGGAAGTACAGCTTGAAGCAGGGAGACTGGTTCAGCCTGTATCTCCAATAGGAGCCTAGGCTGTGGTTCCTGTCTCTACATTCTGGTATGGTGTCCTGTCTTGGCACCTTGCCCCTAGAAGTCCTCAGCTCTGTCAATGGTGTGCTGTAGACTGTCCATTCCCAGGGGGGACACTGGATTACACTCCCTTGTAGAGAGCCAGGAGGGTTTCCATGACTAACAAAGGCTTTTCGTAGCTGACAATAATTGTAAACTTCTACATAACAAAGCCCAGTCCAGTGGTGTTTGTAATCCCCAGGACATGTCCATTTATCACCTTTTTCACAATGCAGATGAAAGTACTGGCTTAGAGTAAGTTTAAGACCAGGTGGCTCGCACACTGAGACCCTATCTCAACAGGACCACAGGACTCAAAGGAGACAGTCCAGAGGTGAGTACTCCAGCTTCTATTTTGCTCTTTGCACTGCCTACCACCTTGAAAAGCTGGGTATGGAGACATGTGCCTATAATCCCAGTACTCAAGACGGGGAATACCACAAGTTCTAGGCCAGCCAGGGCTACACAGTGAGAGCCTACATCCAAGGAAAAATATTTTTAAAAAAAGAAGAAGCAAACAAAAAACTTATATCCTGCTGAAGTTAAGGGTTCTAAGATCAGCTTCTTCCCACTCTGTCTATCCTATGAGTTTGAAGTCCACAACTCTAAAAGCAGGCTGTAAAGGCTGAGTGCTGTGCTGCTGCAGGGTGTATGGAAGCCTGAGTCTACAGTGCCCGTTCTACAGTCAATCCAGGCTCTGTAGCATGCTGCCCTTACCTGTCGGATGAATCGGTCAGATCCCAGATTCACCATCAGTGCCTGAGAAAGAGTCAGAGGCAGTGGATCAGGGACTGAGTCCTGCAGTGCCCTCTGCCAGGCCTCCAGACCTCCCAGGTTCTCAGGGACATCCAGGGACAGAACCAGGAGAAAGGATAGCAGCTATATGGAGAAGGCCAAAGGCCTCTGGTAAGATCCCAGCAGCCTTTCTCCCTTCCTCCCCTGCCCTTCTGGGGTATCTCTCCCTTGCCTCCTCACCCCTTCCCACCCCAGCTGGTTCCTCAGTGGCCTACCTCTTCCACAGGTAGCTCCTTCAGTTTGGGGAGGGAGCTGGAGAGCAGGCCAACCAGGAAGGGGGTGGGACAGCATACAATGTCAATCATGGAGGCGGGGAGGACAGGAATGAAGGTGTGCTGCCAGGAGAAGGGGTAGAGCAAGGCCACCACCGCATGAGAGCAGCTGGACAGGGTACTGATGGACAACAGAGAGACAGGGCCCCTGAGCGCAGGCCGGCACCTGAGCCCAGGCCCAGCACCCTCAGGGAAGCGTAGTTAGAACCTTCCGGGTCGCAGGGAATCCTCTGATGTTGAACCTCTCAGTACAACAAAAATGAAATGGGGCTGAACACGCAGGCCTAGGTCAGACCCTGCAGAGTGGTGAAGCCACCACTGCTTGTCCATCATGAAGGCCTCAAAGACCCTCGTGCTGTACAGATGTGGGGGGACTCTACCAAGAAACAGCCATGAAGGCAGGCTAGCAAAATAAAGGGCTCTGTGTGTGCGTCTCTCACAAACACATGCATGCACATGCACCCACAGAGGCACAGACAGGCCTGAGCTAGTTGGAGTAGCTCTTACAAAGAGTAAGAGCACTGATCACAACTTTCCAGCATCAGGACTGGAAGGTCCTGCTGGAGTCCTTCAGTGTACAGAGCTGCGGCCTCTGGTGCTCTCCATTTGTCATAAGTGACAGAGCCAGGACAAGCAGTTTTGCCATCTCCTAGCCCAGTGGTACTTCTACTCTGCCTTCGGGCTTTCTATTCCTTTCTCCTTGGCTGGCAACAGTGGTCTGAAGAGAGAGTGCAGAGAAATTAGAAGGTGAGGCGGTCTACAGCATTCTCAGGCAGCTGAAGGTGCCACTCTTTTTTCTCTTTGTCTCACCAGGGTCACCCCTTTCTTGGGACCCTCTAGGCCTCCAGACCTATGAGCGTACAGAGCTAGCTACTCAAGTCCAGTGACCAAAGAGAGACAAGGAAGGCAGTCCCGGGGGTGTCATCCTAAAGTTCCCAGGCAGGAGTGAGTACAGATGCTCACAGAGGCCTGGTATAGGGTTCCAGCTGCCCTGAAAGAACCCCATCCATGAGAAGAGCCAAAGACCTTTTAAAAAACAGATGCTGAGCTGGAAAGATGGCTCAGTGGCAAGGCGCACTCGCTCGTAGCAAGCAGGTTAAGGTTTCTACATGGAGGCTCACAGTATCTGTAACTCTATTTCCATGGTATCTGACACCTTCTGGCCTCCCTGGGCATTGCACGTATGTGGTGCACACACATACATGCAGACTAACCACTCATACATATAAAATAAAAATATTTTTTAAAAATTAAGAAAAAAAAACAGGTATTGTGACACATGCCTTAGGCTTAGACAAATGCCTGAGGCTTAAGAAAGAGGATCACTTGAGCCCAGGAGTTCAAAAACAGTTTGAGCTCCATTTAAAAAAGAAGACAAGACCATCCCTTAGGAACCATATTACGAATGAGGGCACAACAGGCCTAAGGCCCAGCTCATTTCAAACCTGACTTCCCTTTTGCATCAATGGACCTCCCACTTATCATCCAGAAAAGCTCTGGGTTCAGCTGGGCATGCTGGCTCATAATTCTCACACTAGCATTTGGGAGGCTGAAGCACAACTGGTGAGTTCCAGGCCAGGCCTGGGCTACACAGTATGGCAAGTTTGAGGTCATTCCACGCTATCTTGTCAGGTCTGTGTGTATACTGCCACCATCAAAAGTCTTTGAAAGCCTCTGGGCTGGGCCTGGGTGCTCCAGCAGGGACGCTCACCCCTTCACCTAATGCCCCAATGGACAGAGAACTTGGGATCCATCTAAAGCAAAAATCTCTGCCTCTCTTCTCAAAGGACTCTGCATAGTCACAGATGCTTGTCAGCCAGGACCTTATGTGGCTGACTTACACCCAGTGAGCACCAAAAATACTACTGGGCCTGGAGACTGGAGGCACAGGTGTCCTAGCTCTGACGGTCCCTCCCCCAAGGACGGCAAGAAAGTCATCTGGGAAAGATCTGGAAAAGGGTGCTTTAGGTTAAGAGACACACGATCTCCACAGTCCCCCCAATGCAGTGGTGGGGGTGGGGGTCAGAAGGTTTTATGAAACCTCTAGGATCAATTAAGAGAGCACCCCCACAACAAAGACAAAGGACTTGTGGAAAACCTAAATGGGGAGAGGGTGGCTACACTGCATGAACTGGCTGGACCCACCACAGTTCTGGTCCATGTGCCTGGCAGAGCCACCCACCCTCCTGTCTCCAGTGAGAGGAAGACCCCGTGGAGAGGTCCTAAGAATGAAGACTGGTAGAGCTTGAATGCCAAGCTGGCCAAGAACAGGAGGGACCCTGAGGTATTTTCCTCTTGGAATGGTCCTGGAATGTGCTCAGAGGCAGCTGTAACCACAGGAAACAATGGCTGCATTCAGAAGCTCTTGCTGTGGTGAAAGATGAGGCTCAGCCTCCAGTAGGAGATGACACCTTCCAGAAAAGAACACTCAGTATCCAGGCTCGGTTAGGAACTACTACAATCTTGCCAGACCAGGCAGGCCTTCAGAGCTGCCACCACAGCTGGTTAGCTCCTGTTGTCAGGTTGGGCCCCTTCACAAAGGCTGGACAGACCATGAAATACCTAGACTGTGGGACATGGAAGCCTCAAGGCTGTGAAAGGAACAGAGGAGAGGCAGTCTTCATTTCTAAAGTCTGACCATGCCGGAAATGCCGGCAGCTTAGCCAGGGATGATGGCACATGCCTAGAACATCAACGCTCAGGAATGAAGCCAGAGGATTACAAGTTCAAGGCCAGTCTGGGCTATCCAGTGAGCACCTCTTTCAAAATCACTACCGTAAATAAATAAATAAATAAATAAATAAATAAATAAATAAATAAATAAAAAAATAAAAATTTTAAATGTTAGCACCTGATGTTTTTCTTTCTCCTTCCCCTGGGCTAAGGATGGGCCTGAGTTCCGGCCCCCACTGCCTGATGTCAGCCACTCAGAGACCACTTCTCTCTCAACCACTTCCCATGCAAATATCCCAGGGGTTTGGTACTTACTGGAGGACAAGGCAGCAAAGACTATACTGTCCTCCTCTTAGCACCTGACACAGGGCAAGGCACACAGCACACAGCTTAATGGCTGAATGACAGGACAAATCCCACACTGGAGGAACCTCTGTTTGAGGCTTCTTGGCAGAGTTTATGACAAAAAGAATAGATGGCAAGGGACACCATCCCATCCTCTCCCTGCCTGATCCACCCTGGCACATTCTAGGAAGAAAAAAAAAAAAAAAAAAAAAAAAAACACTACCTCAGCTGCTTGGAACTCCCACTTTACATGCCTTACGTTAGATACCCACCACTTCTACCATGGACACAACCAGATGTCTACAACCAGATGTCTACCTCTAAAATCCTAAGGGCCTATATGTTGGATCAAGTCTTCCGACCCATCCAGCTCTTAGCTCTAAGCTAGGTATTGCAAGCTCCCCATTCCTCAGTCTCCGGACATCTCCTGGTCTGACTGGATTGTCACCCTGTCTTGCTTAGACTCTTCATGCTTCATTTTGCCTTTCTCCACAGCTCCCTGGCACACCCCAACCCACCACTTGACCAGGGGCCCCTCAGCCAGCCCCTCCAGAACAGCTCAGCACCCTTCACACAGCAGCCCTGTCTGGAATCCATCAGCCTTGAAAACCCGCCATGCCACACAGTTTGGCTGCCCCCAGAGGATATGTGGCCACCTTCCAGAAAGCTCCACTTCTTACCATCTTCCTATTGTACCCTCACCTGTACACACATGGCTATTGTCCAGGAAGTGTCCCTCTTCTTCCTCAGGCCAAGTCTTCTAGTGGGTTCTCGGTACTACCATCCATCGTCTCCTCACTAAGCTAGGCTAACCTTTTTAAATTTGATCTTTGATCTTACACACATATACATACATACATACATACATACACACACACACACACACACACACACACACATACGTATGCTGAATTCATTAGTGGGTAATCCATCCCCTCTCCCTCTCCTTCCTTGCCCATGGGGCCCTACCTGAGCTTATCTGCCACAAAAATGACTCTGCGTTCCAGCAGCAGTGAGGCAAAGATTCGGATAAGCTGGCGCACACTGAGGCAAGTGAAAAGGCATTCAAAGTCCACGTGCTCCAGCCGGGAGTCCATGGGCCGTCGCAGCTCTAACACCTGTGGGAAAGTGAAGGCAGTGGCAGTTGTGGGCTAGGTGGGAGCCCAGAGCCCCAACAACACCTGTAGGCTGCTGTCCCTTCCCATCCTCTCCTTCCATGGCTCTCTCATCCTTTCATGATGCAGGAGACCCGGTCACCCCTTCCCTAGACGCCAGCTCTGCACGCACAGCACTGAGACCCGGCCGGTGGGCAGGAGGACTGAGTGTGAAAGTGGGGAGTTGTACTGCATAGAGAGCTGAAGTTCCAGACACAGTGCTCTGACGAAGGAGGGGGATGACGCTCTCAGCAGTAAGGAAGCCATACTGCCACATGCGCACAGGCCTCCTACCTTCCTGTCCATTTCCCCCCAACACTGACCAGCCCCCACAATCAACCACTGCCTTCCAGGCCATGCAAAGAATGCTGTCTCTTCACCCCGGGACTCTGGCCTCAGCCATCTCTGGGGAGACAACATTCCTGTCCACGTTGCCGTACCCCTCCCTTTCCTGATAGAAAGACTTCCATCCAAAGGCTATGTTTGTCCTGCCACACTGGCCTTTATCTCTGTCACCCCAAGTCTTGTGCCCGCGATAAGGAAAGTGCAAAGAGAGGTCTGGCTATTCCAAAAATCTTACAAGGAAGCAGGGCTGTCTGTATTGGGCCACTAGCTGTGCTAACCCAAGATCTGCGCCATAGTTCCAAAGGCTGCTTCTCGGGCCAGACACGGGGGGAAGGGCAGTGAATGACCCCAGCAGTGACAGCAGGAGGAATTGTTGACATGCAAGCCTGTGCCAAAGCAGCTGTCACTGGGGCCTGGCTAGTCTCACCGTTGGCCCCTCAGCATCTGTGGGGCAGCAGGGATGTACAGGCCTCGTGAGAACTGGGGGTGAAAATGAAGTACCACAGCCTCGTGGTGTCAAGGCCAACTCTTCTCCAGGGGTTTGCCTCGTATCATCTCAACTGTTCTCGCTGAGATTGGCTCTGGCCACTTAGAGGGCCTCATTTCTCATCTCTCTGACTTGGGTTACTTCCTGTCCTCTAGACCCTGTTTGCTTTGGCCAGTGAAGGAAGTCTTAAATCCCTGGTCATCCTTCTGGGCTCCAAAGAACAGCAAAAGGGAACTAAGGGGCTGCCATGGGACGTGTACACAGTCTGTCATGGCAGATAGTGAACCCCAGGAAGACCCAGCGATCTGCACAATGCTGAGGACACCCCTAGTGCTTAGTAAGTGTGGCAGAAGGCATGCGACCCCACAATTATGCTAGGGGCCTTTGCACCCTATCCGGTCCCTGTCCCCACCCTAAAAGAAGACAAAGCAAAGCTTGGAAATCCTCCGTCCTGTCCTGAGAATCCTGTGTGCGGCCCCAGCAAGCTCTGTTCTCCAGCCCCTGCCTCTAGGAGCAGGGATTACCCAGGATGCTCAGGTGCCCTGAGGTTCTGAGACAGCAGCCTAGCAGGGCAGCCTAAGACTGGCATTAGGAAAGAGGAAGGGCATGATGAACAGCACAGAAGGCTGGCCGAGCATTCAGGAAAGGGCAGCCAGTTCCTGCCCACCTAGGGGGTGGGGGAAGAGTTGGAAGTGTCTATAGGACATGTGACTGGGATTCCACAAAGGGGGGAGCGCTTTCAGGCAAAAACAAGGTTCAGGGGGAAGTAACCCAGGTCAGGGATGATAAGAAAAAAGGCCTGGGAAGTGGTCAGAGCAGACCAGAATGTGTCCAGGGCATGTCAGGGAAGGGTCGGCTATCTCACCCCAGACCACACATCAAGCCCAAAGTCTGTCTAACCCAGGATGGCGAGAGAGGATCTGATGAAGATATTAACAGCTGTATGCCACTGGCCAGCACACCTGTGAGTTTCTCAAGTCCATCCTCACACTCTGCGGCTCTAACAGCACCCCACCTCTTACTCTGAGATGCTCTTCTTTTCTATTATGAAGAAACAAAGCCATCACAGGGCAATCTAAAGTCCCCAAGTCCCTATCTTCCCCCCTAACAGAAGACAACCCAGTCCCTGTGGCAACCACCAGCTATGCCTTCTAGGTGAGAGTTTGTTCTCTCTCTCTCTCTGTCTCTGTCTCTCTCTGTCTCTCTCTGTCTCTCTCTCTCTGTCTGTCTCTCTCTCTCTCTCTCTCTCTCTCTCTCCTCTCTCTCATCCTTCTCTTCTTTCTCTAGGGCCAATCCCACCAGCATGCAGGCAGCCATCCTCGCCCCTACACTGTTCACGTTTCCTTTTGGCCTCGGGTCCCTTCAAAGCCATGCCCCATGAAGAGTTTCTGGACAAGCTGTGTCGTCTGCCGCTTCACTTCCCCAGTCCCCCCGGCCAAGCCCCTGGGCTCCTGGGCCCCTTCTGAAGCCCACTACTGTCAATGCACCCTGCCACCCTTGGGCACACCTGACTGGCCCATCTCCTCTTACTCCTCGGGGCTCCTTTCTTTGCTTCTCAGTCATCGCCTCTCCTCACTTCCTGTGTCTTCCAGCTTGGGGGCTGCGACTCCTCTACCATAGAGCCCCTACTTGGGGTCCCTCAGGACTGGGCTCTCTCTTTCTCCACCCTTTGCTACCATCTTCTCATAGATATCTCAAACTTAAAGTACAAAATGGAACTCTTCTTCCTCTTCCTCCACAAGCTCCCATCTCAGAATATGTCTCCATCACTCGTCCACCCCATCCCTCAGCCAGAACACTGCAAGTCGGCCTTAAGAATCGGCCATGTTTGCTCTCTACTAAGCATACACCAAGTGTTATTGCTTCCAATTCATTTATCTCTTCACCTTTCCCACTACACCTTGACCCAGGCTCTGTTACCTCTGCAACCCTATCCTAGATATCACCTGGTTTTCACTCCAGCCCATTCCCCTCACAGCAGCCAGAGCGGCCTCTTAAAAACACAACAGAATGAATCTTAACTCTCTTGTAGACAAAACCTCAAACCCTTAACCTGGCCAGGCAGGAATTCTGTGATGGGGTCTGGGCCTTCCATTTACCCCTGTTCACTACCCTGCTGGTCATCTCGACCCTGTTTCAGCTGCCTGCTCAGCATCTGTTCTTTCCCAGAGGGGCCATGCACCTGTCGTTCCCACTAACTGCAAGTGTCTTCCTCCATCCCCGGCCTTCTTCATTTAGCTGCCTCCTATGCAACGCTGAGGCTCCTGGTAAAATGACATTTTCTCGGGGAAGTCTTCCCAGGCCCCCTGACCTAAATTTAACCCTATATATTGTCACAGGATCCTGTGCTTTCATGTCACGCATACTATACTTAGGGGTTATCTATTTATACACAGAAGTATTCACCACCAAGGAACTCCTGGAGGATAGAGTGTGCCCCCTTCACCTTCACGACTCTGCCCCCAGCGTCTGCACGATTCCATTGTGAGAAAGCCCATAACCAGTATTTAATAAGAGGACAGGTGTGCAGTTTAATCCAGGTCAGGAAGGGTCTCAAGACAGCCGGGCAACACAGCCAAGGGTTCACCTTTTTATTCCTACTGATTAGGGGTACAGACCGGGTGAGCAAGGAGTGGGCTCCCGATTTCAGAGACTGCAACTCTGGATGGCTAGGCCCTACTCTAGGCCCAGCCCAGGTGCTGATGAGAGAGAGTGGTGGCAATACCTACCTCATTGCCAGCGCCAGGCAGGAATGTCTTCACTTTGATGGTCTTTCCTGGGGCCGGAAAGGGCGACTCCATGAGGCTTCTCATAAAGGGGTAGACCAGTGCGGCTGAGACCCCACGCCGGCGCTCCACTTCGTCTAGGACCTGTGCCCACACCAGTAGCCCAGAGAGAAAGGATGTTGGAGTTGCCCTCCCCACCTCTTGAGCAGAGAAGAGGGCAGCTTGGCATCTGACTGGGCTGGGCCAGAATCAGGGAGACAGGAGGGTGCCCTGCCAGGATCTCTACCCCTTTCCCATCTGTCTTCGCCCTCAGTGACTGCTCTGTCCCCTTACTGGCCTGGCTTCAGTCCCCAAGAGGGGAACTATGGGGCAAAGGAAACAGCACCTGAGAGTCAGCACCCTGGACACTCCTGGCTCCTCCAAGGACTGCAGAGGGCTGCTATAGCAGAAGTCACTGTCAGCAGAGGAGCTGGGGCAATGCCAGTCAGAGTGAGGCAGGGAGGGAGCCAGGCTAGGAACAGGGAGTCTGAGAGTTGCTTGTTCTCTACCCTGTCTCACACAGGTGGGTTTCTCATCTAGGCTGGCTGCAGATACTCCTGACAGCTGTTACTGTGGTATAGGGAGGAAGCCAGAGCCTCTTACCTTGGAGAACAAGCCGAAGCAGCCCAGGCGGCTGATGACACAGTACACCTCTGGCAACCGAGGCCCTTTCCCACTTGGCTGGACCATGACAAGGAGGAGGAAGAGGAGAGAGGAAGAGACAGCATATGCATGAATACCACATCTGGCTTCTTCTACTTGGGAACTAACTCAGGACTAAGCACTGTCCCCCTAAGTAAGGACTACGCCAAACAGATTCTAAACTCAACCAGGTTCCCTAAGAAAGAATGCCCTTCCCAGGAGGCAGGCCTTGGTTTTCTAGCCCAAGATGTTGGGTTCCTGCCATGCTCTGCAAGGGTTCCATCCTTCCTCTAGGGCAATACGAAGGTTGGCAAAGGACGCAGCAGTACAGCAGAGGCTAAAGGGACGTTTGTTGGATTTATACCCCCAAGGCTGGAACTCCACAGGACATGATGATAAGGACTTATGGACAATCTTAGGAACAGCACATGAGTTATGCTCCCCTAGGAGAAATGCTGCAAAATATTCTTTTTCTCAGTTGCTCTTTTCTCCCTTCTTGATTCATACCCAAGGAAGGGAAAATGAAAACGGAAAAGTCAAGGGAACTACTGTTCACTAAATATTTACCATATCAGAGTCCTAGGCTTGGCACTACATATACAAATGTTTATGAGTGCAGCATTCTCACCCCCATTTTACAGAGGAGGCAACTGAATTAAAAAAGATTAAGCTGTGCTGGAAAGATGGTTCAGAGGTTAAAAGCACTTGCTTCTCTTGCTGAGGACCCAGGTTCTGTTCCCAGCACCCACACGGTCTGTAACTCCAGTTCCACGGGTTCCTACACCCTCCTTTGGCCTTTGTGGGCCTATGAGTTTTGCATACATGGGGGCAAAACTCATACACATAAAATAAAAAACATTTAAAAAATATTAAGTCATTGCCTGAGGTCACATAAATGGAAGGCTGGAGCCAGGGCTGGGCGCTGGCCTTTATTCTTGCCGTCTTACCTCCAGAGCATGGTGTTTTCTGATAGGAAGGAGGGGAAAGGAACACAGAGACACAGGGTAGAGGTGTGCTATAAAGTGAAAGAGAATGAGGAAAAAAGGATTTAAAAGCTGGGCAGCTGGAGAAAGAGACACACACTACAAGCAGCCCAGGCTGCAGCCCCACAAGGAGGCTGGGATGTGTCCACTGGCATCCATTCTGCAGCCAGGAGCTGGCAGGACCTGCAGCTGCCTCTGGGCTCAGAGGCCTGGAGTGCCTGGCAAAGCCTGGTGGGGAAGGAGCAGAGCAGCAGGTGCTGGCCCCTCATACAGGCTGCTAAGCAAATACAGATGGGGCTATTTCAGTCTCCAAACCTGCTGGCCACGCGTCACAGATCTAAAGAGAAGGCAGAATCTGTTTTTGTCCATATTAGGCCTGAAACTTACTCCTCTCTTCTTCCCTCCCCCACTCTCCGCCTCCCCTGAAGCCCCAAGTGATTAAATCAAGTATGTGGGATTTGGGTTAAAATCATTGTGTCCAATCTGCAAGAATGCCGAGCCAGTGCCAGCCCCCTTGGCAGGGACCCAGCCCAGGCCCTCTCAGAGAGGGCCAGGACAAACATGCTCTTCCCTGGGGGCAGCAGGCCCACTGCAAAGGAGCAGCTCTGCTTCATCCATGTGCTGGCAAAGACAGCCTTTGGAATGCTCCTCCCTGAGCCCGAGGGACCAAGGCACATGCTGGCCTCTGCCTGGCTCCTAGTCTGGCATCTGGACCACTCCCACCTCTGCTCCTGCATACAAGACATTGAATACCCAAATACCCCTTCTCCCTAGAACATCCTCTGGGGGGGATCCAAGAGTAACAGTCTGCTGATAAAGGATTTGGAGTCAATTCTGGCTCAGTCCTCAATGCTGGGTAACCTTGGGCAAGTCATTCCACCTTTGAGTTTCAATTTTTAAATCTCCAGGTCAGAGGTAATAATACCCCAGGCTATTGTGAGGATTAAAAACAACAAAAAACTCCCAAACACAAGACAGACTTAAAGCACCCACCCTGGAACATGACAGCTCCTAAGCAAAAGTTTATTTCCCTTGCCTATCCCTTCAACGCTGAAAGTTAGCTCTCTCTATTGGACTAGCTGAAGTATTTTAAGGGTAGAACCTGTTTCAAACTCTCCTTTATATGCTTTTAGCATATGGCCTGACCTTCAACAAGTATATGATACATACTTATGGATGGATGGATGAATGAATGAATGACCCAGAACCCTTCTTTTAGGGCTCTTGCCATACAGGACTCCTGCCTAGGATCTCCTTCATCTATCCCTAGATTGGTATCTGAGGAGGTCTTCTCCGATCAAGGTCTGAAAACCACAGAACATTGTCAACAACCCAATGAATGGCTTTCAGAGAGAGTAAAAAAGAATTCAGATCCTGGGCTCTCTCGCTACACCTCAACTCTTTCCCAGGACTGAAGGAAACAGAGATGGACGGAAGGAAGGTAGGAAGGAAGGAAGGAAGGAAGGAAGGAAGGAAGGAAGGAAGGAAGGAAGGAAGGAGGGAGGATGGAGTGTGGCGGTGCGTGCCTTTAATTCCAGCACTCAGGAGGCAGAGGTAGGATCTTTTGTGAGGTCAAGGCCAACCTGGTTTACATGGTGAGTTCCAGGCCAGGGAGACCCTGTCTCAAAAAGACCAAATAAATAAATAAATAAATAAATAAATGGAAAAGCTTCTATTTTCAAAACCCAATGTCTTTCTCCTAAGTTCAAATTATCTCCAAGAAGCCCTGAGAAGGTGCCTCTTTGTCCCTGCTCAGACTGCAGCACTACTAGACATGGACAGGGCTCCTCCCATATCCAGCAGGCTGGCCTGCTGTGAAATCAAGAAGGCTGTGCTCTACCTGCTCTGATGCATAAATACAAACTGTAGGGTGACATGATCACAGTCAGTGGTCCATAACCTGAGCCCACAATCCAAGGAAAAAGAATAAAAAGTGAAGTTGGAAAGCTAAAAAGACAGGGCATCCCAGTGGAAGGCGACCCCCTCCCCTTACCACATATAATCTTAGATCCTAGGGTCCAACCAGACAGGCTGCCCTGAATCCTGCTCAGGGTCCCTGTGCAGGGGACTGTGTAAGCATGTGTGCTGGGGACAGGTTCAGAGGATTCCACATAGGCTAAGTCAAGAAAGGGAACACAGACTCATACGGATGTCCTAGCCCCTCCCCTGCCCATCAGCCTCTGAGGACAAAATGGCTTTACTCACCAGCAAGCGCCTACAGTAGCCAAAGCGCCTGCTGCCATCTTCCCCAGTCAGCATGAAAGAAAAGGTCTCACTGGAACAGGAAAGAGCGGGAGGTTTGGCATCACATTATTTATGTGAGGGCTCAGGACACAGCTCCCAAGAATAGGGACTGTCATCTCAGGGTGGCTGAAGGGTAGGGCTATGGAGGGTTTGGACTAGGGCAGGCCCCACTCAGTTCTCCACTGATACAGGGCCATATCCCCTTCCTCCCTCCATTAGGCCAGGCCAGGTCTCACCTGCTATATTCTGATACAGGCAGCCAGTCCTTGGCATCAGGAAAGCAAAACTGGGGAATGGCTTTGAGCCTTTCCTCTGCCTCCCGCATCTGCTTGGTGGGTCGGTCCAGCTGCAGGGAAAAGGAACACAGGAAGGGTAAGCAGAGATGACCAGAACCCCAGGGGTTTCTCCAGGACCCTGGGGGTAAGGCTGGGTGACTGAGAAGCATCTCCTCCTGGGTGCTGGGGTTGTGGGTGCAACCAGAGAGGACAAGATCCCCAAACCTACACTTTCTGCTCAGGAGAGTGAGATAACCAGCATTTCATGGGGGTCACAAAGGAGCCAAGCAGAGCTACATGAAAGACAGAAGTGTGCAGGAAGGAGGCTATGTCCAGACATCCGAAAAGACTTCGGAGCAATGCTACTTAGGTTGACTGAAAAGTGAGAAGGAGCCAGCAGCCACGTGAAGAACAGGAGAAATGCTGCAGGCAGGGGAAAAGTAGAAAGAGGCCTGAGGACCACAAAGGAGGCCAGGCTGGCTGCAGAGAGGAGGGCTCTGGTGTCAGGAAGGGAGTCGGGGAGAGCTGCCAGCACCTGCTAGTGCTTACAGGGTTTCTCAGATGGCAAGACACTCTAAAACTGACTGCAGTGACAGCCATGCAGCTCTGAGAATACACGAAAGAACACTGAATTGTAAACTTGAATGGGTGAATTATCTTATTAAAGTGTCTAAAAGAAGAGGAGCAGGAGAGCAACAGCAACAGGGGATACTTTCCTGGAACCCTGCGGTCCTGGGGAATAACTAAGCAGTAAGAGGTGCCTCCAGTTCCCATCCTCTAAATGAACGCTGCCTGGGACACTGAAGCGGTCTTCCCTTGCAGCTCTGAGGAGGCTGGCGGAACTAAGAAGGGAGCGCTCTCATTTTTCCCTAGGTGGGCCAGCAAGCAGAGGGGGTCAGGGTAGGAAGGGATGCTCACCTTGGGGAACTGGTAGGAGACTTCAGGGAGGTAGGTGTTCCGGGATGGCTTCTTCTTGAGGGACACAACTACGAAGTACTCGAAGAGTTCCCGTTCTTGCCACTCAAGCAGCTCCAGCTCCAGCGTCCGGTAGCTGGGTGCACGCTTCAGCATCGACTGGATGTGGACCAGGCGCTGTGTGTGGGCTGGGGGCAGGTCTCACATCAGGGGACAAGCAGGTTGGCCCCTCGAAGACTTCCCGTCAGCCCCGCCCACCTGACTCGAGGTTCCATCTTTATAGATCACCTTTGCCCTGATTCCCTAAGGGAGGTGGCAGGGAATATACCTATATAAAGACTCTATACCTATATAAAGACTCTAACACAAGGTCCTGTTCATCATGGAGCCTCTGGAGGCTGAGCTGAGGCTAACAGGACTGCCCAGGCCCAGCAGGCCCCAGGACATAGCACTAATAGCCACTGTTATCTCCATGCGCCCAGAAGGAAGGTATGAACCAGGAAGTACAAACATCCACAATGACTTTATCTTCGAACCCCTCATTGGAGTCCTTATAGTTGGGCCTTCTCTTCCTGTCCCTTAGTCCGAAGTTCATCTGTCAGCTTGTCTGGATATCAGTGAAGGGAGGAAGCTCTCATATTCTTTATCCAAGGAAGGTCTAGGCAGCGTTTCACAGTACAGAAAGCACAGCTATTTCCTAAGATCTATGGCATACCAAGGTCTAGAAACCATTTCAGGGAAGTAGATGTCTCCTTTCTAGACCCGGGGGAGATAGGTGGCCGTGGGGCCTCCAGAAAACCAATTTCCTCAGTCTACGGCACAATTCTTGCAACTGGAAGAGGTAATCTGAGCCCATCTCTGGCCCTCCAGATTTACAAGATTTACCCAAGCAAATCTAGTGCCCAGTTTCCAAAGGCTTGAGAAAGGATAGGCAAAGTCAATAGCCTCAAATTTCGCAGAAGGGGACCATTTGGATTGACCACTGCAGGACCAAGCTCTAAGGAACTCTCTGCAGCTCTTGCCCTGGTGGTCTGGTAGCCTGTCTGCCGCCTTTGCTCTACACACCAGGCCAGTCTGGGGACCCTAGGTCCATGTATGCAGAGGAAGGTACAGCTGGTTCCTTGAAACCGGGACTGGGAAGGGGTGCAGGCCTTACCTTTGAACCTGTCGTCAGAGTCGCTCTCACTCTCGCTGTTCTCATCTGGAAGAGAGCAGGTCACATGCTTGCTGAGCCCCTGGTCTACAGCAAGCATTTTCCACGTCCCTCCTTACAACTTTTCTTTCTTTGTTAATTTTTTCACATTATTTATTTATTTATTTTATTTATTTATTCTAGGGAGGGGACATGTCACAGTACATGTGTGGAGGTCAGAGAACAATTTGCAGGGTTCTGTTCTCTCCTACCATGTTGTTCCAGGGATCAAACCCAGATCATCAGGCTTGCCAGAAAGTGCCTTTACCTGCTGAGTTATCTTGCTAGCCTCCCTCCCAACTTTTTTCACAAGGGATGGACCTGAACCTAACCTGGGCTACTCCAAGCCAATAAGGTGTCTGGGGAAGGAGCTAAGCAGCTTGGGACCAGGATCCCTCAGAACTCAGACCTCAGGTACTGATCTATGTGCAAACCCCTACCCAGGGTTGATCTAGGGGAAGCTGAGGGCCTGAGTTGGAGGCTGAGCCAACAGAGAGGCCTAGAGGCCTGGAATACAAGGGCCCTACCTCAGGCCAAGATTTGAAATGGAAAACAGACCACAGTGCTCAGCAAGTCTGGCCTTTCCTTTTGCTAGAAGCAGATTCCCACACCCATCTCCCTGCTCAGGGCCTCCTAGCCCAAAGCCTGAAGTAACCTAGGCCAGGGCGACTTCCCTCTCAGCCCCCTCCCTGCTAGGTGGCCATTTTCTGGAAGAGCTCTGGAAGAAGGCAGAAAGACCTCACAGCTGTGAGGTCCACTAAAGCCAGTTCATCGTCTCCCCACTCCTGAGGTCTGTGGGCCCCAGAGGTGAATGCAGCAGCTCAGGCACCGAGGCCTACCTCTCAGCGATGCCGTCTCAAGGCTGGACATAGACAGCTTTTTTAACCTCTTCTTTCCTCTCTTGGCATTGTAGATAGAGTTGATTCTTTGGACAAGCTGGGTGAGAAAAGCATGGAGGATGAGGTAACTCTAACACCAGATGCCCCTACTTGCACTGAAAAGGATAAAGAGCCCATCCTTTCCCTTACAGGTATATAAGCTTTCTCCACTGGTCCTCCTGGGTCCAGCACTGGTCCTCTTACTGAAATGAACCCAAGTAGAGGCTTACCAGCCATGGCTGGTAGTGCTTCATCTACCTTGTCCCCCAGGAGTAGGCTCCTGCCCCAAGACAAGGACACTAAACTTAGCTCCCTAGAGGAAGGAACTGTGATCAAACTAGACAGGATGGGAGCTCCTGGGTCCCAAGAGTCATTGAACCAACGACAAAGAGCTTCTCAGATGCAAAAACAGGAACACAGTTTCTAGCCTTTCCCCTCTGGACCATAACCTGCAGCCCTGACAGGAAGAAGCTAAATTCCCAATATACCCAAGCATTGTTTGCAGGCTAAAAATACCATTTAGCTAAATCCTGCTGCTCTGGGCTGGGGACTTGGACCTCATTGCCATGTGTGCAAACCACTGCTAAAAGCTCTTCAATTTCAAAACATATAGAAAAAGCCAGTCTGAATCTTCAGGTCTCTGAAAGCCCAGAAATATTTATGCATACACAAGATGCCCAAATTCACTCATCACACTTGGTAATGGTAGGTTTCAGGTAGTTCTTCCCCATCCCCTAACATCAGGGTACCTAAGAGCAGTTAGTGCATTGATAAACCAATGACCGAGGGCAAAGCGGGACACAATCTATTCAAAGGAACTAAGGAAGCAGCCCAGATTAGGGGAGGGAGGAAGGAAGGAAGGCCACAGCAGGGCTGGCTGCCTGCCCACCCACCACCTGCCTCGCACCTTGGGCTCAGTGTTGGAAGGATACCTTGGGAATGCGGCGGGCCCTGCGGCTAGACAGCAGCTCGCTCGTGGTGCTGAGGCTGTCCTCGTTGAGGCTGGAGGGTGAAGAAGGCAGGCTCAGCTGAGCCAGCAGCAGCATGTCGTCATGGCTATGCCTCTTGGGTAATCGTGGCAGTCGATGGCTCTTCCTTTCCGACCAGTTCCCACTGCGCAGGGACTGGCTGCCGGTTTTCAGGGACAGCTAGTATGGGGGACAGGACAGGAGAGAGTCTCAGCACAACCCTCTGCCAGTTCTCACATCTGCTGGGATCTAAGGATGGAAGCCAGAAGGTTGGCACCCTTAGTTCTACTGGAACTTCCAGTAGGAACTTCCTGCTGGAAATTCGATCTACCAGAGCTTCCTCTTTTAAGACCTTAGCTGCTCACTGGCCAGGTAAGGCTTAGATTGGATATTTGCTTCCCCAAAGAAAATGCCACCATGTCTGCCAGAAAAGAAGAAAGCCAAGGCTTTTGAATTCAACTAGAGAGTAGCAAAGCAGGACTCCTCCAGGCACTACCAGCTTTGGAATAAGGATCAACTGACTATGGATGAGGAAGTCAACCTTCCCATGTCCCTACTGAGGTGTCCCTGCTCGTCCTAAAGGCTTCTGCTGGTAGACACCATAAGCTACCTGCCAGCCTGCTCTACTGTGTGATCCTAATGGCCTGGTCATGCTTACTATCTCCAGAGAGAGAACAGGGCTTTGGGTTGTAGCCACCAAAGCTGAGGAAGGTGGCCCTCACACACAAGTGGCTCCTCCTGACCATGATATCCTGGGCTGCCTCTCTCTCTATCCTTGGGTATCTCCTCTCCCCTAATCAACACTGACGCTCTTCGGTACAGGGCACTGAACTGGCTAACTGCAAGTGGCTCCCATATGCTGTTGGAAAGACAGACAACCCCTGAGGATCCCCACATATTGTCTGGGTCTGCCTCTCCTCACTCTTCAGCAAATCCTTCTTTGTCACCACAGCCCCAATCTCTTCCTTTCCAGTCAGACTGGCAATACAAATTCAATGAAAGCCTATTTGAAAAGTCTATTGGAAGGGCAAATGCTTAATTAAAACAACCACATGAGGAGCTAGAGAGATGGCTCAGTGGTTAAGAACACTGGCTGCTCTTACAGAAGACTTGGGTTCAGTTCCCAGCACCCACACTGGGGCTAACAACCATCCATGACTCCATGTCCAGGGTATCTAATGCCCTCTTCTGGCCTCTGAGGGCACTGCACACTCATGGCATACTTATATGCAGGCAAAACATTCATACACATAAAATAAAAATAAACAACCACATGATTTCAAGGCCAAAAGAAGCCTTTTATGTATTTTCTGGCCTCCTTTGATCTTTCAACTTTAATCTTTCATCTCTCCCAGTCTTTCTTCAATGTATTCCTCAAGCATCCCTTTCTCTCCTCTCTCTCTGTCTATGTGTCTCTCTCTCTGTCTCTGTCTATCTCTGTTTGTCTCTATGTGTCTCTTTCTCTGTCTCTCATTATAGATTTACACTACTGCATTTGGTTTTACATGGGTTCTGAGGACCTGAGCTCAGGTTGTCACATTACACAGCAAGCACTTTACCCACTGAGCCATCTCCCCAGCCACAAACACTCTTTCTTATTCCCTCTGCCAACCTGATGTGTTGTGTGATCCTGAAAGCTTGGCCATGCTCACTTCCTCCAGGGAGAGAACAGGGTTCTGCGCTCTGGCCACTAAGGCTGGGCAAGGTGGGCCCCATACTCAGGGAGCTCCCCTCACCACAATGTCCTGGGCTGCCCCTCCCTACAGCCCTGATCTATATCCCCAGCCCTCTTCCTATAAACACCGATGCTTTTCAGTACATAGCATCTAACTGGCAGTGGATCCCCCCTCCCTCGAGAATTCCCTGCCTGCCTGTCCACTGGGCTTCAACATGGCAGGAATCCCTGGGTACACTATTCTTTCCTGAGGCAACCTCCTCTGCCTAGTCCTAGTGAGCGAGTACGAGTGAAAGCTGAGCTCTACCTTGAAAGGACAGACCCTCACTGTGACCCTCGGTGAGGGGCTTCTGACAGTGGCTGGCTCTCCAAGTCTGGTCATGGACCCCTAAATGCCAGGATTGAGATAATTTTAGACCGGGTCTCAGAATGTCAAGACTCCAACCAGATCGGTGTCTTCCTGTTTCCCACAGAAGGAGAGGAGGAATACTGATGGGAGTCTGCAGGTGCCCTGGATCTGGTTTTGCTGAAGGCAAGACGGGATACCTTAAGATCACACCTCGACTGTCCACAGAGGGTCTCAGCAGGGCAGAAGCCTCTGGGTGCACAACTGTTTCCTGAAGTAGCCTACTCTGCCAAGTGCCAGCCAGGGCAAGAGACTAAGTGAAAGCTGAGCCCACACCCTGAGGACAGCCCTCACTGCAGCCCTCACCCGGCGCAGGCTGGAACTGCATTACCTGCATGGGTGGGTTGTACTTCCTGTCCTGAGGACTCCACATCCTGTGCAAAGAGTCCAGGGAGTTCTCAGACAGTTGCTGGGATTTTCGACCAGCTCTTCGGTTCTTTAAGTCCACATCCTCATAGGGATTCTCCTTAGGCAGCTCTCCTGCAGAGGAGACAAAGTTAGAGAACAGGGGAAAGGAGAGAGAGGGAGAGAGGGAGAGAGAGGGAATGGGGGAGAGAGGGAGAGAGGGAGAGAGAAAAAGAGAAAAGAATTCCTGGGAGCCAAAGAGAATGACTTCTGCCTGGCCCTTCAGCTCATGAGTCACGCAGCTGCCCCGTCTGCAGTGGGGAGGCTACAAACAGATCCTGGCTCAGAGTCCAGAAGCTGAGGCCCCCGCTCCCCACCTCCAGTCCAGTTCAGCCTTGTCTGGCCTCAGCTTATAAATTCAGAGTTGCACAAGACTGGCTCAGCTACCCTGCCTATGCCCAGTCAGAGGACAAAGCCAATACAAGAGCCTGTCCCTGGCTCCAGTCCCTCTGCTGGTAAAGCCCCCCAGAGAAGCACACTTCTAGAAAGCACACAGCTGTCTCTACCCAGCGCTCAGTGGTTTTTGCAGGACCCAGTTTCAGGGGTGGACATGGAGGAACGAGGGAACAGGGCTTTGCTAGACCTCCTCTGCTCCGCTCCACTGTTCTCCGAGTCTTTCAGGACAGGGTTCTTGTCTCAGACAACCCTACAAACTAGAGGGTCATCAGCAACAGCACATCCCAAGTGACTCTTTGCTCCACAGATCTCTCTCATTATAATGTCTAGCTACCTCCTCTGCCATGATTTCAGCAAAAAGGGAACTCTTCTCACTCCTTCTTTGGCAGGGACTCTCTGCAGGGACACGGGAAGTATGAAAGGCTGGAAGGAGCCTTGGCCAAAGAATGGTAGAGAGAGTTTTACATCTGAGGCACAGTTTCTGAAGTCTCTGTAGTGGGCACTGCACTGATACTACCAGAAACTCTCACGAACACCCAAAACCCAGTTCCCTGCCCTCAGAGAGCATAAGATTTTGGAGAGACACCCTTTCTCACAAGTTACACCCTCTAGCTCCTTCCTCTCCAATACATAACTTGGCTTTTCTAAAGTACAGTCATACCCATGAGCCATGTCACCACATCAGTCCAGGCTTAACCCCAACAAAACAATTGTGGTGAAGAGGTTCCCAGGGATGGCATGCAAACACAACTCTCACCTCCACTTCCCTTGTCTTTCCGCATCCCTGCCCTGCCCCAGGCCCAGTGCCATGGTCTGGGACCTCTACAGAGACAAGCAACCCTGAGGGAAGCAGAATTCACTTGGCAGAGTGAACAGGGCTGAGCTTGGATGACTGCTGAGCTCCAACACTGGTCCACAGACACCTCATGTGCCTTACACCCTGCCCAGCAGCAGCTCAGACCCCGACTCCTATAGGGCTGCCAGCAAAGGCTGCAGGGAGCAACTCTCCTGGACAGGGCACAGGAGAAAACCCAAACCTAGTGTGAGATTCTTCAAGAAGCAGCGGTTCCCCTAACTGTGGCATCTGTTTATTACATGAGAAACCACAATGAATTTAGGAAATGCCCTTACAGAGGTGGGGGAGTAAAGTTAAACAGACTGCAGCGGGGAGCAATACAAATCTCTATAAACTCAGGAGTCAAGGATGAGTCAAGACAAGATTTGGGGCTGGATTAAGTGATTCCCAACACCACGCAGTCCCCAGCAATGAGCAGACCTTTTCCTGTAACACAGTCATGCCATTAGGATGACTTGTCTCCATTCCAGGGTCCTGACTAAGCAAAGCTGGCCCGGCAGCCCTGCCTCGAGAAGCCACGTCTCATACTCAGCATCCCCTGCAGCTTTCCCCAGCCCACTCCACTATACTTCAGCAGGACTTGGGTGGATTTTCTGCTTCTTGGTCCCTCCCTAACATCTATCTTATAAGGTTGAAAGGGTGAAGGGGATTAAGAGTGGAAGAACTCAGGACTGGAGAGACGGCTCAGTGGTTAAGAGCACTGACTGCTCTTGCAGAGGATCCAGGGTTCAATTCCCAGCACCCACATGGCAGTAACAACAAATTCAGTTTCAGGGGATCTGACACCCTCTTCTGACCACTGTGGGCACTGCATGAGATAAAGGTGTACTTACAAAACACATGCAAGCAATATATTCATACACATAAAATTAAAATAATAAGCAAAATATTTTTTTAAAAAAAGAATGGAGGACTGCCAGGACATAGTCTTCCAGATCTTTAATGGAGGACAAGAGCATCACTTCCAGATTGGGACAGGGAGAACATTTATTTATATCTCTTCTAAGCTTACCAAATTCAAACTGTCTTGGGCTAAGTGATTGGTCAAAATCTTTATCATCTCCAACCTATAAGAAGATCTGTCTCAGACTTGGCATACTCCTTTAGTCCCAGCACTCAGACAGAGGCAGGCAGATCTCTGTGAGACTGAGGTCAACCTGGTCTACATAGCGAGTGCCAGGCCTGGGGCTACAGGGAGACCCTGTCTCAAAAAGATCAAAAAAATAATTAAGATCTATCTCAATTCCTTTCCATCAGGGTTTCTCCAAGCAGTTGACATGGAGTTGACATTTAGTCCAACTCTGACCTCTACCCACTAGCTGATATTAGTATCCTTCAGTTACAACCAACAATGTTTCTATACATAATCAAATGCCCCCTAGAAGCGGGAACGGGAAAGGGTAAAAAGAGAGATAGACACATGGAACTGTTCCCCAAACCAATGCTTTTGATATTTTAAACTTCCTAACAGTTTCTGAGTATCATGCTGAAAGTCCTAAGTCTAACTCCTTTTCCTCCATCCATCTCCATTTCTCATGCTCTCCTCTTTCTTCTTCCTTCTCTCCCAGCCCCCCAAATCAGAGCTTTGACCACTGATAAAATCTTAGGTTCCAAGAAAGAAACGCAAGATAAAGATGCACTGAGGAGCAGAAGCGCAGTGCGGATGTCAGTGACAAGCCCTGGGGAAGACGGCCGGAAGCACACGCTTCTGCATCCCAGAGCCGCCTGTGCCCAAGGCCTGGGGTGCCTGCTCTCCTTCCTCCCACATCATCACCAAGCTCTGCTTCAAAGCCTCATTTTGGTCCCTGGGCAGCCTCAATCTACATGTCACCCTGAACTTCAGAGATCAGCCCCGGTGACTCTTGGAGCAGACAAACTCTGTCATCTCTGCAGGCAGAAAGGATGCCTTGGGGGTGGGAATGGATAAAGAATAAGTAGACCCTCAGTGCTAGAGCCCCTAAACTGAATTTGTGCCCAAAATATCCTACAGAGGCTGCAGAAGCCAGAGCGAACAGAGAAACATGGGGACAATTTAGCGGCATGAATGCGAGAGGAAATGAGGAGACTTCTGGAAGACCTTCACTTGCATTCCCGCCCAAGCAGCTTCCTTGGGGCAGTCTACACTGCGTTTGGAGGATGACAGGGGGAGTAGGCCCCCTTCTCAGGAAGTCTTTCTCCCAGCAGCCCTATCTCGTCAAGCCTGGGAAGCCAGAGCTCTCAACCTCTCCCAGCTTTGCTGATGAGATAAGGGCTGAAGGCATCCCCAGTAGTTTCTGCTTTGTGTTCCTCTTAAAAGAGCTAGGGCTGGAGAGATGGCTCAGCAGCTGAGAGCACTGGCTGCTCTTGCAGAGGACCTAGGGTTGAGCCTCAGCACCCACATGGCGGCTAACAGTTGTCTGTAACACCAGTTCCAGGGGATTCAACACCCTCTTCTGACCTCCATGGGTATTGCAGGACACCGTGTACTTGCATATATTCAGGCAATACACCCATTCAACATTAAAATATATATATATATATATATATATATATATATATATATATATCAGCCAAAGAGTCCAGTGTCAGTACACCGATCCTCCAGAGGGAGGGTCCAGGTCCACCAGGCCATAACCCCACTCCTTCCCCACAGCTCTTTATGCTGTCCTCACACATGGAACAGCCCTCCTCCTTCCCTTTGCCCCTCCCCACTCCCTCATAACTAGAAGAACCAGTTCAGAAAAGAAGACTACATCTCCTGGGCCACACCCACAGCTAAGGTCTGCTATTTCCCTTCCCAGCCATCCTCTGACTCCAATTGGCTGTTTCTCTCTTTTGTCTCCGCCTTTCTCTCTCCCTCATAGGGCAGGAAAAAGGGCCAAGTTAGGGGTTCAATTCTCCACCACCCCAGGTCACCTGGACCACCCTCCAGAGCCGAACACCAGTCCCCAGCAGTTCCTGGCACCTTTCCCTGGACCGCACCTCTTAGCGGCTCTGAGTCCTGCTGCGACCTCCATACTGGCGGAGGCCCTCTGCTCCTTACTGTTGCCTAGCCTGGGATGAGTGAAAGCAGGCACAGAGTAGAGGCTGAAAAGGCTTTACAGGACAGGCTGAGTGGCTCTGTCCCAGGCTTCCATCCCACTGAAGTTACTGGAAGCTCTCACTGGGCCCCGCTAGCTCATGGGAGTGGGAATCTCAGCAGGAATGCAGCCCAGGCTCCTTGGTCAGGCGCCGAGGCCACTCCACATAACTCCCTAACAAGCTGCTTCCTTGGGTGCATTTTTCAGTGTCAGGCACAGAATGCAAATGATTATAAGGCTTTATGGAAAAGCAGCATCTTCCAAGGGCAGATGTCAAGTCAGATGGGCGAGAAATAACAGCCTTAGGAAGCAGCAAAGCACTAGCTTTCTTTTTGAACCCTGCTATTACAAATCAGCCTCTCTGGAGTAGCCCACCCAGTACCTCAGGCATGATGCCTGGAGTGTGCACAAGAGCCCCCGAACTTTCTAAGGCCTTTTGCTCATGTCTACTGATTACAGAGATGACCCGTCAGCCTCTAGGCCAAATGGTCTCAAACTCTTAACAGACCAGGAGCTGCTACAACTCAATGGGTTGTACCCAAGATGGAGACTTAGCACAGGTGTTCTCTGTTTCCTTCAAAGGCCCATACCCATGATCCCAGAACAAAGACTCCTTTGTCTCTGTGGACCCAAGGCAGCACAAGGTCAAAGAGAGGCCCTGATCAATCCTAGGCAAAAAATGATACTGACGTTCAGAGCTCAGCAACAAAGAACTTCTGCAAGCCTCTACAAGACTCTGTATTCTTGAGTCTCTGGAGTAGAGGGAGCAAACCAACCAGAATCTAACATAAAGAGAATAATTTCCCTTGTATTTCCCTGGAGCCTCTCTGGTCAGGTCCTAAGGTTCGGACTTGGTTGCCGTGGGGAGTACAAAACAAGGAAAACAAATCACAATTAGTGTCCAGGTCACTCCCCTGCCCGCTTTCTGATACCCTCCTCTTCCTTCCAAGGCTCCAAAGACCCAGAAGTCAACTGAGTGAAGAAGATGTCCCCACCCAACTTTACCCTGTACACACAGCCCTTTGCTCTAGCTTTACCTCATCCAAGAAGCAACCAAGCTACTTCTATATTTTCAGGCTTCTTCATGTAGTATCTCAAAGTAGAAAAGAGTCTCCTCAAGGACAGAGTGGAAGATACCTTCTCCTAAGAAGGCCCAGTTAAGAGCTGTTGCCTAGGATAGCGCCTCCAAAGATTTTCCCCTAAAGAGAGCCTTGAATCATGGGGGCAGGCAGGGGCAGAGGGCTACAGCCATCGGTCTCCTCTTAGATCACTTGCTCCAAGAATACATCCACCCCTGAAATCCTTGGGCTTCCCAAGACTTGTCAGGGATCACAGTTCTGCCTGCCAGGTATGCTGCAGGGATAACGGAAAACTATAGAGCTCTCTGCCTATTGCAGCAGTCGTACTGGATGCTCCCAAGAGTCCAGGGCAACAAATACATTTCAGTTCCTTCCACAGTAGAGGCAACTGGAAAAGACCCTGTGATAGGAGGGAAGGAGGATGAGAGCAGGATGGGACGGTGAAGTAACACAGTTGCCTCCTTGCTCTTTAGAAAGTTTCTTCCACTGTGGGATACTGGTAAGGAGACAAGGAGCTAGATGCTTCTCAGACAGATGAGCTGGGGGTGAGGCCTGTACAACATAAAACAGTTATTGGGCATCTTTCTTAACTGTTTACCTAGCTTCTGGATCTTTGGTTCTGATCCCCACAGCTCTGCCTCAGCTATGGGTGACTGGGGTACAAACCATCATTTCCCCCACAGTAGGGAAAAGCTTCCTGCTCTGGCCTGTTCTGTTGTCAGGGGCTCTCACTCCCAGCCTTACACTGAAGTGCAGTTTTGCATGGCCACATGCTACATGCTCCATTCCTAGCAAAGTGGTATGCCTGTTCATCTGAACATGGCTGTTGTCACCCCAGAAGTGCTAGACCAGCAAGTGGGAACTATAAAGTCATGACAGGTCAAGCAGGGAATACATGGTCCTCTCTAATAACACTCCCATATTTTGAGAAGCTAGAAGGTTCTCTCTACAGCATACTCTCCTGTCTCTAATACACTAAGACTATGTTCTCCCAATTCAAGGCCTAACAGTCACAGAGCAAGACAGTACAAAAGGAGGAACACGATTTTGAGCAGAACCAAAGCCCCCAACACTGAAGAAGATAAAGACAGAATCCAAATGAATACCCAAACCAGTCCAGTTACACAGAAAGACTCTGTCTTGAGAACAAAAACAAAAGAAACCCAAAATAAACTCAAGTGGGCTAGACCACCCATTCTGTTGTTGACCCTTGAAATAAAGTTTGCTAACACCATACTCTCCACCTTGCTAGAAGGCAGTTCTCTGTGCAGTACTGGGTTTTTGCCCTTTTGGGGGGCAAGAGGAATGGACAGTCCCAGAATATATGTTCCAGGATGTTTACACAGCAAAGCACTTTGGAAGATGGAGATAGTATTTCTTATCCAGCTGGAGACATAGCTGTTCTCTGACCAGAAATTGTCCTTGTAGGGCAAAGGTTGTACAGATTTGCTAACAGTCCTTGAAAAACCTGAGGTTTCCTAAAGATGGGCTCTTCAGCTGGGACACAGACCCACAGAGTTGACAATTTCTACCTGGGTCTTCTTTACACTGTCCCATGCCATTGTGACCAACGGAACTCAGGCTGTCTGCTATGCCATGAGTAATAAAAGTCCTTTGTTTGTGATCCAGAGTTTTCTATCTTCTTCTAGAATCTGTGAAATTGGCATGTGCAACTGAATGTCTGTCTGGGTTCCCAGTGTGTTAGCTGTCAGCGTCCTTGGGAGGGAATCAGGTCAAGAAGGCAGAGCCATCATGAAAGCATCAATGCTCTTGTAAAAGGGACCCTATTCAACTCCCTCACCTCCTCAGCCATGCGAGGACACTGGGAAATGACAGATGTCTTTGAACCAGGAAACGGGCTCTGACCAGACCCCGAATCTGCCTGTGGCATGGTCTTAGCTCACTCAAGTCTAACAATAATCTTAAGAAGTAGCATTGCTAGGGCCATGTGGTGGCAACACCTTTAATCCCAGCACTCAGGAGGTAGAGGCGGGCAGATCCCTGTGTGATCAAGACCAGACTAGGATGGTCTACATAGTGAGTTCAAGGCCAGCTGAGGCTACACGCTGAGACCCTGTTTTTACAAAGACAGCGGCAACATTGCTGTTACTGCTGTTCACATCATACCAACTCTTTTTTTACAGGAGATAAACAGTCCTGCAACAGTTAAGGGACTTGCCTCATGCGCACAGCTGAGGAAGAGGACCTGTCAGGCTCGAAGTCTGCCCTTCCTGTGGTTCACTCAGGGTCAGTTAGTCACTCAACTGATGTCTTGATAAAGTACTTCTTCCAGGCCCATTTCTAGGAGTTCCCCAAGGTGGACCACACTGTCCCACACAGAGTGAGGCAAACCTGTGAGCTTCTCTTCCAGTAACTGTTCTGCAGCCCCTAGGGATGGCCCACCTACTACCTCCACCACTGCTTACCCACAATATCTTCATAGGCATTCTCTTCTAAAGTGCTTTTGGATCCAAACTTGGGTTGACTCTCAGTACCATTCTCAGTGGGAGAAGAGGGGTAGAGGGACTGGAGACTGGATGCATCCTCAAACTCGAAGGATTTTCTGTGGACAATAACAAGAGTCATTTGGGCTGTACTAGATCCCTGCCATCTTGCTAGGAACAACCATGGGCAACAGTAAGACTAGAGTCCCTCTTCCTAAAGCCTATTACTATACATCTAAATAAGGGGACAGAGGGTCTGAATGGCCCCAGGCTGGGGCCTGCAATGTGCTTTCCTTAATAATACCAATATTAGGTAATAACTACCATAGCTTAAAAGCATGCTGTTAAGTAGGTCACAAGATAGCTCAGCAGGTAAGGGCACTTACCACCAAACCTGACAATCCACATGATGTATAGTGGAAGGAGGGGACTCCTGCATCCACACATGTGCTATACGCGTACACACATGCACACGCACGCACACACACACACACACACACACACACTCATGATGTAATATTTTTTTAGAGGCTGGCAAGATTACTCATTGGACAGAGGCACTTGCCATAAAGCCTGACAACCTGAGTTCAAACTGTTGGACCCTCAGGATGGAAGGAGAAAAGAGACTCTCACAAGTTGTCCTCTGACCTCCACATGCACACCATGGCACTTGAGCACAAACACATGCATACACACAAATAAATGTCATTTTAAAATTAAATCAAAAAGCATGCTTTCAGTGTCACGCCAAACACACCTTAACATGCGTCATCTCACTGACCTTCACATGGTGCTGGCAGGTATTGAGCCATTTTACATACAAGGAGACTAACATGGCGAGGACAGAACTTGTCCAGGTTGCCTGCCTCCAGAGCCTGTGCTTCCAACAACAACTTTGGCCTAGAAAGTATCCTCTTTAAGAGAAGTCCACCATTTTCAAAGGAATGGAGTATGACTGGCCTCCTAGCAAGGGCTCTGCCCTAAGCAGACCATGGGGGCTAGGCAGGGCTTTTAGGGGGCTGGAGAAAGTAGTTGGTACAGGATGGTTTGTGACACAGGAAGAGCTAATCCTTTAAACATGTCAGACCTCCTCTGAGGTGGAGTTAAGAGGACCATTTGCTGCAGTTCCTACCTTCCATTTCCCAGATAACCTGCACTGTACAAGCGCAGAGCACAGCTTCCGGGATCCTAGCTGTCCTGAGCCCACAGGACTCCCTCTTCCTCTCCCCTCATCTTAGTGAGGTCAGGGCTGCATTCTCTCACGTCCCTCCCAGCAGTCTCTTGGGGAGTGAGGAGATGACACTGAGTGAATTCTTCTCCCTCTTCCCTTTCTCTCTTGCTTGCTAAACACTCATCCTGAGGCCCTTGGGTTGCAAGTCAAGGACTGACCGTGCTGTGCTCTTAGCTCTCCCGGCCCCCCTGTAGCACTCAATCCAACAGACTACTTCTTACCCTGGCACTCTCCTCCCACACCTCTATGGCACATCACCTCCAGTTTTCATCCACTCCAGATAATTGTTTTTCACGCTCCAAGGAAGGATCCTTCTTTTTTAACTGGTCTTTTAAATGCCAGCATCTCTCAGATCAAATATCCATGGCCAGGCACTCTATCTACAACTCATACGTGATGACTCACAAGTTTCTGTCACTGGTTCAGACTTTTCCACTACATAACCAACTGCTGTGTGCGACCAAGTCCTCACGGGCACAATAGCAGAATATACATCTTATGTAGAGAGGTGCCATGTTGAGGACCAACATATTGTTTCATCAAGACAAGGACAGTTTAGTTTTCATTGACTTCTTTTTTATTTGGTATGTGTGGTGGTTTGAACGAGACTGTCCCCAATAAGCTCTAAGTATTTAGACATTTTGTCCCCAGTTAGTAGCACTGTTTTGGGAGATCTCAGAAGATGTGGCCATGCTGGAGGAAGCACATCACTGGGGGCGGACTTAGAGAGTTCTTCAGCCTTGCTGGATCTCCAGTTGCTCTCTACTTCCTGTGACTGCTTGAAGATGTGAGCACTTAGCTTCTGCATCTACTCTGGCCACCTCTGCCATCATGTCTTCCCGCCATGATGGACTCTTGCCCCTTTGGAACCATAAGCTAAATAAATGCTTTCTTTTATAAGTTCCCTTGGTCAATGTTTCTACCACAGCAACAGAAAAGTGACTAATACAGTGTGCACATGTTTGTACCTGCTCATACTCGTGTGAAAGTGAGTGTGGAGGCCGCTCAGGTTGGCTCTCTTCCTCCATTGCTCTCCACATTATTTTTTGGAGACAGGGTCTCTCACTGAATCTGGAGCTCATCAACTTGGCTAGGCTGGGTGGTCAGGGAGCTCCAGGGACCTGCTGATCTCCACCCTTAGCCTCAGCCCTAGCATTACACAGGCATGCCATCATGCCCAGTTTTTTTTAAAATATTTCATTTAGTACATTTATTTTATGTGTATGAGCATGTGTATAAGTGCACCCATGTCATGCAGTGCCTGTGGAGGTCCGAAGAGGAAGTCGAATTCCCTGGAACTGGAGTTATGGACAGTTGTTAGCTGCCGTGTGGGTGCTGGGGATATGAACTCAGTTACCGACTGAGCTATCTCCCAGGCTCTCGTCCTCTGATTTTCTTAAAGCAAAATTATTTTTCTTTGGTTGGATGCAAGAAATATCTGGTTTTCATTTCTTTAAAATAAAAGCTATGTCAGAAGCACAGCTGGCATGACACGTGTGCACCTGCCATCTCGCACGCCTCAGGAAGCACATGTTCTAGGAACAGACACACAAGCACAACAGCTCACACTTCAACTGATCCTCTTTTTCTCCAAGAGCACAGACTGAAGCTTAGTAGGTTCTTAATGTGAAGTGACTCCACCATATATGAAGTGTGCATACATTACATACAAACATGGTGTGTGGGGATATATGTAAAACCTTCAGGTTGATGAACTCTCCCCATTCCCTCTCGATACCTAGACAACAGCCTTTGTTCTTCTAACTCTGGCTCAGTCATCCCCTCCATGAGGGCTCTCCCCTCACTCCCGAGCTGAATGTAGATGCAGCTCCACTGAGCTGCCGCAGCATCCCACACTGGCAGGGATCACAGGGCACGTCACAGTGTCTGTGATTTATCTGTGTGCCAGATCACCAAGTCCTTGAATGAAGAACCATGCCTTCTGTGTCCCTTTGACTGGCACAAGGCTTGGTGCACAGCAGGCTCTGATGGATGTTTCCAGAAAGGAATAAGAACAAAGCATACACTTGGCAGGCTGTTAAAAGAGTCAAAATGCAATAGGCCAAAGCACAAGACTATCCTTAATTCTGGGGTGCTCTGTCTTGAAGGTATGAAGCTTTGTGATTCTCCCTCTGCACATGGAAAGTTAACATTTGAGAAGGAATATGCTAGGTGATGAACAGCAACAGACTAAAGAATCCCCAGAAACGAAGCAAGCTGAACGCATTCCCATTTGGGCAATAGGTAAGTTAGCAGTAAGGCTTCCAAAGAAAGCTTGTTTCCAACCTACCCTGAATTCACATAACAGAGACCTTTCAACTATGTCCAACTCCAGCTGCCAAATCACCCCCGGGAGCTGTTCCTGCTAGTCCAGGGTCAGAAAAATCAAGGCTGACCAGGAACCAAGAGGAGCTTCAGAAAGTTAGTTCTTGCTCTTGGTCAAGAAGCAGGTGAAGGGTTTTTCCATGTTTCCATTTAAGGACCCAAGAACCCTCTCTTGAAACAGACCCAGGTTTCCATATAGCTTGGAGGCACTCAGGAGAGAAGAATCATATTGAATATACCACCACTCCTATATTAATGCAATCCCCTGGTAAAGTTTCACTTGAAGAAATTAATTTCCAATGCAGGCACTTCATGTAGCTATGAGGCTAATTTCCTAGTCTCCAAGGGGCTGTCTTCTTGAGAAGACCGAAAAATAGGGTGACTTGGACCTTCTTGTGAAGGATTAAGGAGTCTCTGACACAGCCCAGCTAAACTTCAAAGACCAAAGCCAGCCAACATCTTCCGTGCACAGCACTGGCAAGGGGCGCTTTCAGTCCCCTTCCCCATTCAAGAGTCGGGGAAGCACCCTATCTTCCCCCGACACAACCTCCAAAGTAATGGTCACTCAGAGCTCCAAAGCTCAGGCCAGTCCCGTGACCCACAGCACAACCTGCTTTTGCTTCCTCCATTTAAAAGAGTGCCACTGGGGCCCGACCACCTGCCAGGAAGGTGGGTCTTACCTGTTCTGTGACTTGCGGTGACTGCGCAGGTCCTTCTTGGGTCTCCGGGTGACTGGTGGGGCTGGGGTGGAGGGTAAGGGGGGTGGAGCAGCAGGTGTGGGTGAAGGAGGTAGACCATTGCTTGGCTTAGTCTTGGGGTTCTTGTCAGCCTCGTATTCAAAGGTGCGCTTGGGCTTGGGGACAGGGTTCACAGCGGGATCGGGGGAGCTCTTCGATGGCAGCAGCTGAGAGCTAGGGCTATTTCCAGGGGTCCCCGGCTTCGTGGAACCACTGCTTTCCCTGTCCGGGGGTGGGCCCGCCTCCCCCCCAATTCCAGCCACTCCTACTGCCCGGCTGCCAGAGCTCACACTCGAGCTCCCTGTTGGCTCCTCCAAGGCGCCCAAGGCTCCAGTCTTCCTTCTCCCGTGATCTACACTGTAGCAGCTGCTGGGGAGCTGGGGGAGCCCCCCGCCAGGCTGCTCCTTTAAGGCCTGTTCAATTTTCTGGATCCGGCTCAGCACTGCTGAACTTTCCTTCCGGCTGCCATGACCCCTGAGCAAGGCACTGGGCTCACTCCGGCCTGGCCGCTTCTCCAGCCGGTATAGAGAGTCCCGAACAGGGAGTGCCTCTCCCTCCTCCTCCGTCTCAGGGTAGGAACACTCGGAGAAGGTCCTGCTCATCCTCCGGAGGCCCTTGAAATCAAAGGTCTTTTCTGAGCTGCAGGGGGATGGCACTACGCTGGGGCAGCCCACGCTGGGGCAGCCCACGCTCGGGCAGCCCTCACTGGCCGCCCACTCGCTCCCAGAGCCCTCCCGCTTCTCTCCACACAGGCTCATCCTGGCCGAAGCCTCTCGGCGACCTTCCCATGCTGAAATCTTCTCCCGGATGCCCAGGCTATGGGCTCGGGTCCCGGTGCAGGTCAGCAAGCCGCTCCGCGGTCCAGCCGCTGGTCCTAGGGGTGGGGTGCTCTGGGCAACGGGGAGGCCACCAGCCACTCCCTCTACATCCTGGGCTGCACCCTGGACAGTCTCCTTCTGGTCCTCTCTCTTGCACACTGAAGGGGTTCTGTCCAAACACCTGAAGCTGGTGGCCTTGAGAGTATAGATGGGTGAAGTATCTGGGGAGGGATCTTGAGGATTAAGGGGTGAAGGATTATGAGGATGACGGTCCTTGAGGAGCACCCGGGAACTGGAGTGTCTCGGGTACCTGCAGGCTGAGGCTTCGCTATCACTGAGAGGGTAGATGGGACTCCTTGGTGGGGACAGAACTGGAGGTGGAGAGACTGACTGAGACCTACAAGCAAAAAAGAGAAAATGGTGATGAGTGGTCTAACAACCATGCATCATGATGTCATTTTATGTCTGCAAAAGTACACTCAGTATGTCGCTGTATTCCCAGTACTTGCAAGATGGAGGGAGGAGGATGAGGAGTTCAAGGCCATCCTCAGATACATATTGAGCTCAAGGCCAGGCAGGGCTACATGATACTGTGTCTTAAAATTTAGAATCTGGGTGGTGGTGCATGCCTTTAATCCCAGCACTCAGGAGGCAGGCAATGTCTGTGAGATTGAGGCCAACTGGTCTACATAGTGAATTCCAAGATAGCCCTGGCTATAGGGAGACCCTGTCTCAAAAATCAAACAAACAAACAAAATTTTAAAGTACTCTGTGTGTGGCATCGTGAAGGCTGTTCTCAAGAAGAGAACAACTCCTCGGCCACAACAGGCCAAACTCAATAGGCCTCTCTGCCTAGTTTATCTCCAGAGACCCTGAGTAATGTATGGACCAGAAGCTTATTCTGTGATAGGCTGGAGCATCCCAAGAATCTCCATCTGTCAACCCAGTAACGGTGAGACCAGTGGTATGCTGCTAACTGTCAAACAAAAGCAGTAGTACCACCTGCTTTCTACAGTATAAATAGTTCTGAGCTATCCATGTGACATCACTGAATATACAGATGGGAAGAGGCACTAACAATCAACGTTCATGAGCTGGGACAAAATAGCTCCAGCATATTACTTCCTAAAGTAACCCTAAATATGTATGTCCAGACTGTTTGACCTCTGAATCCTTTGATATCTCCCATGAAACCTGGACTACTTGAATACAAGATCCCACTGTCCTGACCAGAATTTACATATTCAAGGGCCTCAAAAAGGTTAGGAGGCCCCTTGTAAAAGGGTCCTTTCCACTCTCTCAGAAGGCCAGTGGGGAAGAGACACTAACTCCTTAGGTGGCTCCAACCTACACTAGTGGCTGTGTATCCATCAAGGTGGAAATCCATACACAGAGCTTAGTAAACGCTCTTCCATATATGAACTCATTTAACCTTCACAAAAATTCTGTTAGGTCATTACGTATTACTGTCTTCATGTGACAAATGAAAGACGGAAAGGCTTAGAGAAACCACATATGTCACCCAAGGTCACTTAGCTGGTGAACAGTGAAGCCAGAACATGAATTTATACTATACCATGTTGCTCTCTAAAGAGAAACTGAGTCCTAGCACAAAGATACTTGCATGTCTGGATAATGCTTACCATTGCAATAGTCACAATAACTAAGAAATGGAGCTAGCTGGATTAATAGATCGAGGAATGTAGTATATACACACAATGGAATTTTACTCAGCTATAAAGAAAAACGAACTTGTGACATCTTCAGAAAAATAGATGGAAGTGGAAATTAGTATACTAAGCAAAGAAACTCAACCTCAGAAAGAGAAAATCTCCTTTTCTCTCATATGCAGATCCCAGATTTTCATTTATACATATATGTAAGGAGTATAGGTCATGAAACTAGAAAGGGGACCATGAAAGAGGAAAGAGGTCTTAGGGGGCAGGGGAGGGAAACAGAAGACGTGACATGGAAGTGGAATGGAAGCCACTGGGGGCAAGGAGAGAGCCAGCAAGGGCAGCCAGGAGCTGGGCAGGAGGATGCGGAAGTGGGGGGAGATCAACAGAACAAAGTGTGCATTAAAATGCCCTAACAAAGGGCTGGAGAAGTAGCTCAATGGTTAAGAACACTGGCTGCTCTTGCAGAGGACCCAAGTTCAGTTCCCAGCACCCACATAGTTAACAACTATCCGTAACTCCAGTTCCAGAGAATCTGACACCCTCTCCTGGCATCCATGGACACCAGACATGCATATGGTACACAGACATACATGTAGACAAAACACTCATACACATAAAGTAAAAATGATTAAATCTTTAAAATGCGGTAACAAAAGCCATTATTTTGTATGTCAATTTTTTAAAAAAACAACTTTTAATAGAGAGGAAAAAACAGTATATGTCAACTTCTGTCATCTTTGTGACCCCTCAGACTCCCAAGCATAGCTCAACAGAATCCTCCACAGCATCAGGCTCAGCCTAGTCTAGAACACAGTGCTTATAAGAACCAGGGGACTTACTGGTCTTCCTTGCAAGGCAATTTTGTTTAAGTTACGGGACATATGATCCGTAACTGTAAGGTGCTCCAATAATGCTGAACAAAAACAAGACAGGGAATGAGCTTCCTGAACAGAGCCATGAGCAAGCATACTTTCCTGGTACCTACTGTGATAAACACTGCCAATCTTGAGAATTCTTTCCAGTTTGGGGTCAAAGGTAGCAGGATTTTGCCAATACTGTACCCAGTGAAGGCCTGACTGATCAAAAGCTAGGCCGGCCAGCCTCAAGGGCTCCAAAGTACCATGCCATCTCCAAAACGGCAGCCAGATGCCCAAGCCAGGCTGCTGTCACCGCTTACTCACACACAGAAAACTGGAGCTCGGGTGAGTCAGGGATTGGCTGACAATTCCCTATTGGGTCATAGCCTCTGGCTGCCCTGATCAACAGGAAACCTCAACATGCTTAAGTTGTTTTTAAAAGGGCAAGTTAAACAAGAGCCATCCCACGTGTACATGGGCATAGAGAGAGAACTTTGGTGCCCAGCCTTGCTCATGACCAAAGAGCCTGCTCATCGAGGGGTGTGGGAACAGAAAAAGCCTCGACTATCTGGAAGGTAAGCCGACTATCTGGAAGGTAAGCCGTATCACTGCAATGAACCTGGGGAGACCCCACAGGGGCCCTCGGTCTCTCTTATTGTATAAAGCCACAGATACAAAAGGCATCCATCCAGCCCGCCTGTGAAGATGAGAACTTGGGCTCTGTCACTTCTCAAGGAGAGGCTTAAGAGCAGACGTAACAGGGAGGGTGGGCAGGTGTTGGGATGCTTGGTCTTTATGACCACGAGTTTACACAGCAGGTAGCATTCAGCATGGATGAGAAACAATGCTCAGCCTTGGGCTTCAGTTTCATTTAGTTGTTTCTCAGCCCTCAGATAGATTGAGAAATTTAGACAGACATCCCCCGTTGCGTGAATGAAAATGAGAAAGCTAAGATGGTGACAGTGCCTGGATCCAGATGGTCTCACAAAGCCAAACACTGGAGCAAACCTTTCGCCAGTATCTGGTCTCCCACTCTGCCATTACGAGTATTTAGCTGTCACTCTTCAGGGTTCCCAGGGAGGCTCTTTGCTAACCTGAACCTCTTCTCTGAACCTGAACCAAGAAGCAAAGAAAGCCACAGGTAGTTGACGGTAGTGCGCCAGCCACACTGGGCTTTGAGACACAGTTTGGCTCCTCATCCACTTGGTGTACTGAGGGCTACATCTACTCCCGGTAGCATTCTAGGCATTAGAGACCAACTAGAGATAGGATAGATAAAAATATTTTTCTTTTGCATGTATGTGGTGGTGTATATATGTGTGCATGTGCATGCAAATACACATATAGGTACATGCACATGTGTGTGGAGGCCAGAGGTAGTCAACTTCAGGTAAACTTCTTTGTCCTTCTGCTATATATTTCTTTTTTGAGACAGGGCCTCTCAATGAACCTGGAACTCATCAATTCAGCGAGATTGGCTAGTCAGTGAGCTTCAGGGATCCAACTCTCTCTGCCTTTCATGTCTCTTAGTGTTAGGGTTATGGGCGCCGTCCTATTGTTGTGAATAGATATAGATGATATATAGATATATACTGACAAAGACAGCTTAAGGGAGTAAGGGTTTATTTGGCTCACAATTCCAGGTTATTGTCATGGCACAGAAGTCATAGCAGTAGGAGCTTGAGAAAAGTAGTCACATTATATCCACAGTCAAGAGCAGAGAGCAGAGTCTGGAGAGATGGCTCAGTGATTAAGAACATTGGCTGCTCTTACAGAGGTCCCAGGTTCAGTTCCCAGCACCTATATGATGGGTAACAACCGTCCATAAGTCCAGATCCAGGGGCTCCAACCCTCTTCTAGCATCCGTCAGCACTGCACAACACAGTTGCACTTGAGTCCATGCAGGCAATACACTCATACACATAAAAAGAATAAATAAATTTTAAAGCACAAAGCAATGAATTAATTCCATGCATGCTATATTCAGCTTACGTTCTCTATTTCTGTACAAGTTCTGGATCCTCTGCAGGGAAAGTCCAGACCCACAGTGGGTGGATTTCCCACCTCAACTATGCAATCAAGATAATCCCCCAATGGCACACATGTAGAGGCCCATCTAGATTGGAAATTCTAGACTGTCAAGTTGACCACACTATCACAGGTGTGCAGTGGCCACTTCTGGCCCATGGGGGTGTTGGGGATCTGAACTCATGCTTCCATAGCAAGCACTTCACCCAGTGAGCCAGCTCTCCAGCCCCAGAGCCTTTGTCTACAGTCTATACTCTGGTGCAGGAACATAATGTGATGCTGATTTATGGGTTCAAAGTAGAAGATTAGTCAACCTGCTCTGTGAGATAGTTACAAGGTGAATAAAGAACAAAGGATGCACCCAAAGGAACCTAAGTCAGCCTACTGCAGAGAGACCTGCTCCCCCACATTCACTGATCATTACTCACAATACCCATGTTTTGCAAATCGGCCTGGGCACCCACACAGCTGACCATAAAATGTGGACTATATACACAATTGAGTATATTTAACCATAAAGGATGAAATTATGTCATTTGCAGGGAAATGTATGGAAATGGAGGTCATCAAGTTGTATACTGGTGCTGTTTTGAGTCAAGATCTTGCTGTGTACCCTAGGCTGGCCTTGTGATTCTCCTGCTTCAGCTTCCCAAGTGCTGGGATTGCAGACGTGCCCTGCTACCTCTGGCTTGGAGATCACCATGTTAAGCAAAATGTTTTCTTATACTTGAAATCTAGATTGTTTTCAAAAACTATTTTTATTTATTAGTTTTAGGTTTGTGTGTATGAGTGCATGGCCTACATGTAGGTAAGTGCACCCATGTCGTGTAATGCCTGTGGAGGTCAAAAGAGGGCGATGGGTTCCCCTGGAACTGGAGTTAAGGACAACTGTTAGCCATCGTGTGGGTGCTGGGATTTGAACCAGGGGGCCTTCTGCAAGAACAACCAGTGCGCTTAACCGCTGAGCCATTTCTCCAGTCTGAAATCTAGATTTTTGTTTCTAATTTACTATTTTTTATTTTATGTGTATGAGTATCATGCCTGCATGTGTGTAAGTGCATTCATGTTGTGCAATACCCACAGAGGTCAGAAGAGGTGTTGGGTTCCCTGGAACTGGAGTTCCAGGCAGTTGTTAGCCTCCATATGGGTGCTGGGAACTAAACCCAGGTCCTCTGCAAGAGCAGCCAGTGCTCTTCACCACTGACCCATCTCTCCAGCCCCAAGTCTTTTTTTTAAAGGCATGAAAATAGAAAGGGAAGAATAAGGGGGCCAGCAGGGGGTTGGGGGAAAGAGAGGGTGTGGGGACTGAGTTTAATCAGAGTATACTGTGAATATATACATGAAAATGTCACAAAGCATTACTGTTTCCAATTAACATATGTTAATTGAAAAATTAAAAGTTAAAAATCACCTCAAGAGAAAAGAGGAATAAGGAGGGTGAAGCAGCTGAAGGACAAGACTAAGAGCAGAGCCAGGTTGCTCCTTCGCACGGGGAGACCAGGGAAGTCCCTTCTGTCTGGGGAGCACCTGAACACAGGCTTGAAAGAAGTGCTCAGTGTGTCTACCCAGGGAAGAGCACACAAGTGGAAAGGACAGTGAGGCAAAGGCTCAAACAACAGCAAGCCTGCTACATGCCAGGGCAGCACGGAGGCCAGAGTGGCCAGCCTGGAGTGGGCGGGGGAAGAGGCTGGAGATTAGGCAGAGTGGACCAAAGGTCACATCATGAAGGATCTCACAGCCTTTGGGGTATGCTCTGACAGAAGAGGAGGTTCCTTGTCCTAGTTTGCTTTCAATTGCTGTGCCAGAACATGCATCCCGTACCAACCTGGGAAGGAAAGGGTTTATTTGGCTCACATCTCCCAGGTCACAGTTCATCACTGAGGGAGTCCAAGGTAGGAACTCAGGGCAGGAACCTGGAGGCAGGGGCTGAAGCACAGATCACGGAGGAACACTGCTTACTAGCTTGCTCCTCTGGCCTGTGCTCAGCCTGCTTCCTTATACAGTACAGAACCACCTGCCCAGGGGTGGCACCGCCCACAGTGGGCTGAGCCCTAGACCTCCCACATCACTCAATAATCAAGAAAATACCCACAGACATGGCCACATGGCAGTCCAATGGAGGCAATTCTTCAGCTGGGGCTCCTTCAACCCAGGTGTGTCAAGTTGACAACTAAAGCTATCCAGCACACTCCTGAAGTTGTGTGAGAGATGAGCCTAGTCTGACTGTCAGAGAAGGAAGTGCAAGAGTTGAGGATGGCAGCAGAGAGGCATTTAGAAAACAGTGCAACAATCCAGGCAAGATGGGAAGACATCATGATGGCTTGGGCTACCACAGAAGCAGCACAGTCTATGCTGAGAGACAAGCCAATAGGATGTGCGTCAGAGCTGGATGAGAGGTGAAGAGGCAAAGGAAAGTCAAGGATGACATCAAGATCTGTGGAGCAGGGCATGCTGAGGCAGGAAGATCTTGAGTTTGAGGCTTGCCTGGGCTACCCAGTTTCGGAAAAAGATTTTGGCCTGAGCCAAAAGTGGAGTTTAGATTATACATTTCAATTAAGAGTCCTCAATGGTATAAAGATATTATTAAAGAATGCCTCCATGACTGGGCAAACTCTAGGGTAGAAACATTACCAGGGAGGTCTAAGGTCTGAGTCTTAAGATTTCCAGTGCTTCAAGAAGAGCTAACAAAGGAAATTAAGAAGATCAATGAGGAAAGAAAACCACCAAAAGAAGTGTCCCAATACCTTCAGAAAATAGGGAGTGATTAGTGAATCCACGCTGCTCACTAGCAAGTAAGAGATAGACCAACAAATACTCCTTAAATGTGGCAACTTGGAGGTCACTGCAACCTTGAAAGGGTAAGTTCTAGTGGAGACATAGAAAGGGAAGCCAGAATAGAAAGAATTCAAGGAAAAGGGAAGAGAGGAGCTAGAGCAGAGAATGGAAGTAGAGGTGGAGGACAGCTCACATAACGCAAGGGTGCTCCTAAGAAAGGAACAAGAATGCGGCGGCGGCAGCTGGAAGGGACTGTGGGGCAGAAGTGCTTTGTCTGTTGGTTGGGCTAGGAAATAGCTCAGTGTGTTCCAATGATGACTAGAATGAGCCATTGACAGACACTGTGTCATCTGAGACTCGAGGCACAAACGCAGAAGCAACGGCCTTGAGCAGGCATGGAGGGAGGTGGGGACCCGAAACCCACCTAGCCGACTTGGCCTTTCTCTGCCAAACACCTGAACCTTCCCTGTACTGCCTGTGCTTCCTTCCCCTCTGGCTTCATCACTATGAGTAAGGTCACCTCCTTCCACTGAGGGGACAAAAGGTCGGGGTTTCCCTCTCCTCCACGCATCTGGACTTAATGACCGAATCCCACTGACTCTGCTCGGCACCTCCCCTCCCCCGTCCTCACGGCCCCACTGCTGCTGTCACTCAGACTGTGAAAACAGCCTCTTCTCTTTGCCTTCAGTCTGTGCTGGTCTGTCCTCTCATCCCTTACATCTTTAAATAGTGCCAGACTCATTAAAGCCCTCCCTCTACAGACTAAAATGCAAGTTCACTGGCAAGGCTGACAAGAACCTCATGATCTAGTTCCTACCGGTTTCCGTTCACCACCTCACACTGTCTTTCCCTCCACACGAATCCTACATCCATCCAAAGGCACATCAAACTCCTCGCTCTTCTTTACCCAACTTTGAATGCCTCTACATGGATGGGAAAGTGTCTATTAATACTTATAATACTTTTAAGGGTGTCCAACCTTGGCAGTGTAGCCAAGGTCCTTAAACATGTTGGACCACATTCATACCTCCCCCAGGATGCATGTGGTCCATAGGCCACAGGCCAGACATGCCAACATCAGACGGTTTCCCTGCATCTTCTTACCTAGTCTACGAACAGACCTACTCAAAGATGGGGGCAGTATCTTGTTAATCCTGATATCCCCGCACTTTGCATTGTAACTAGTAATTTTGTGTCGAATGCATAAGGTAGTGCGTGAATGAAAAAGCAAGCAGTGAAAACCTTGGTTTCTTTTACGCCTGCCCAAGGCGTGGTCTACAAACTTCCCTGCCTCTTTCTTGAGGCTATATAATCTGAAGTCAACACAAATACACAAAACCCCTAGTGCAGCCCAATAAGGCCGTCAAAACCCAAAGCCCTCTCCCAGAAGGCAACAACTGCGTATCAGACCAACGGCCTAGAGCTCTGAGTCTGACTGTCCACTTCTTTGGTGGGCTTATTATTCTCAAGATCTTTAAAAACAGGGAAAATACTTTCTCTGATATCCCCAGGCACTAGCTGTGGAATTAAGATGATGCCCATTTGTTTTTAAAATATTTTATTTTTTATTTTGTGTGTATGAGCATACAGCCTACATGTAGATAAGTGCAGCCATGTTGTGCAATGCCCACAGAGGTCAGAAGAAAGCATCAGATTCCCCTGGAACTGGACTTAAGGACGGTTGTTAGCTGCCATGTAGGTGCTGGGACTCAAACCTGGGTCATCTGAAAGAGTAACCAGTGTTTCTTAACTGCTGAGCCATCTCTCCAGCCCCAAGATGATGTCAATTTGTAAAGTGAATACTATGAATAACTAACAGCAAAAGAAATATAAAACAAAAGCGAACACAAAGCACTGACAGACACTTCCACGGCTCACTCTGTTCTCAGCTCCTGTCCTGCCCCAGGGCAGGCAGTCACTGTGGAACTGGGTACTTGGAATGCCACAGCTTGTCAGAGGCAGTCAGTTCTGTTGCTTAGCACAGAGACAGATGCCAACATCACAGCATACAACTTGCCAACCAACATTTTCAGGAAACAGGGAGTTAGAAAAACTGACCAAAGAGGAGGCAGGGAGCTGTGGGAATGTGCACAGGAAATTTCAGAGAAACCTAAGACTATAAACACATACACAGAGACAAACAGGTAAGACAAGAGGATGAAGAGCACGTACTACGCTATGGAACAGGAACAGATTTAAAGAGAAAGGAATGTGTGTCCATGCTCACACACATGCAGACAATTAAACCTTCTTAAAAATATTTTATTTATTTTGTGTGTATGAGTGTATTGCCTGCATGTATATATGGGCACCCATGTCATGCAATGCCCAAGAAGGTCAGAGGAGGTTGGAAGAGGGCATTGAATCCCCTGGAACTGGAGTTACGGATGGTTGTCAGCCACCATGTGAGTACTGGGAACCAAACCCAGGTCCTTTGCCAGAGTAGCCAGTGCTCTTAACTGCTGAATCATGTCTCTAGCCTCAGAAATTGAGTCTTAAAGTGCAAAACATTCCCTGTGCTACAAATACTGCCCAGTGTTAAGGTGGGTGTCCTGTCTCCCATCCTCCTACCTTGGAGACAAGGTCAAAGGCCCAGGCTGGCTTTGAACTCCCCGTGTAGCTGAGATTGACACTGAACTCTAGGTGCTTCTGCCTTTACCTTCCAAGTGCTAAGACTGCAGCTGTGCACCACCACGCCTGAACCCCTTGAGAAACACTGCAGGAACCAGGAGGCAGTTGTGTTAAAGATGCCCCACGTGTTGTTAAGCACACCCAGAATGGGTTGGAGGAAAAGTTATCTGTTGCCCTTCATGTCAACGCATTTGTAAACTCACCGTTCTCAACACTGAGAAAGGAGGGTGCAGAAAGGGGGGTTCTACAACTATTGGTGTCAATATGGGGCCAAGCTGGAACCATCTGAGGGAAAGTCCTACAACACCTGTATAATAGCCCCAGAGGCATCATGATGTGCTGCGAGTGACAGAAAGTAAGCCTGTCTTCAGGGACCTGGCTTCCAATAGGCTTCTGTACCTACTCAACTGTCATTCAGCCTGCTTCAAACAAAACCACTTTGGAGTTGGCCAGTCACCACTGCTCAACTGAGATGGGTCCTGTTGACTCTGCAGATAGCATCTTCCCACCACCCAGGGATGGCCCCAACTCTGGGGATGGTATTCTCACTGTGCTACCCTGTACTCTGGGCACAGAAGAGGAACATAAAGAGGAACACAGACCATCCTATCAGCAAGATCTGTGCTTTGTTCTCCAGCCCAGCTCAACATCCCCTGCAGATATCCCACTTTGAAATGATTCTGATAAAGAGCTAAAGGACAGTGTGATACTCACAACTTGGCCTTTCTGTTCCCAAACCCATCTCCTTTCAAATGGCCAGGAACTCTCAAGGCCCAGGCAGCCTTAGTCTTCAAGTAGGGCTATACCAGGCCACGATCTATAAAGAGTTGCCTGTTAAGCCAAGCAGAGAGAGTGATGGGGTCCATGAATAAACTGAGTCACCTTTTCACTTCCTTAAACCACATCTGTCTACACACTTCTACAGAGCCATAACTATCTGCCTCCTCCCCAGCTGATACCTCAGGAACCACAAAGACTGGCGAGTTCCTTTCTGTGTGGGAATCTCAAGCTGTCTAAGAAGTAGCAGCAATGAACAGAGTGTGCTCACAGCACAGAAGCCCTCTCTGAGGCTATGCATGACTGACAGGAAAAACCCTAATGCCACAGTCCAGAACAAACTGGACTGCTGTGAAAAGTAGAGCCAGACTTACACAAAGCCAAGGGGGACAGAGACAAAGTTCTCAAAAAATGTGCCAAAGGTACTTGTGATGATTTTAAAACATGTTTTCCAAATTCTCTGACATGCCTCCTGCCAAAGTGACCCTCCTTTTCCACCTGGGCTCTGTGACATTTTGACCAACAAAGTACAATAGAAATGATTCTGTACGACTTGTACAGAAACAGAACTTCTAGAGGCATACACAGATATTCTAGCCCAAAGACCCTGGGGGAGGTCTCAGCAACCACGAGCATCAACCTCCAAACATGGCAAGACACTGTCACCTAATACAGTCCCTGGCACTACATTATTCTGGACCTGAAGGTCTTTTAAGCAAGGTCCCAGACATCCTGGAACAGGGGCAAGCTGTCCCAGCAGTGCTTGGTCTGAATTCGGAATCCACAGAAAAGGGAGTCTGATAAAATGGTCTTTTGTGCCATGAATCGGAGGGTGGTGACTTGGCAGTGGAGTAATTGGACAAATCTTTAAGTGGGTACTACTAAAGCATAGTTCTAAAACTACTGCCTTATAAGCTGTGAGTAGAGGCTTAAAGGCAAGTAAGGAAAATGTTATGCAAAGCTGGAGAAATGGAGATTCTTATTATATTCAAAGGTTTGGCAATTCTGTCAGGCAAAGAGCTGACAACAGTCAAGAAGAAAAGAGGTGAGTCAAAAATTTAGTTTTCAAGCAAAACTTAAAAGATGAATACACAAGGAAGGGCTTCCTGGGTTAAAAAATAAGTGTTCAGTGGGCATGGTGGCGCACGCCTTTAATCCCAGCACTTGGGAGGCAGAGGCAGGCAGATCTCAGTGAGTTCAGGGCTAGCCTGGTCTACATAGTGAGTTTCAGGCCAGCTGGGGCTACAGGGAGACCCTGTCTCAGAAAGACCAAAAAAAGGGGAGGTTCTTCATTCCTAATCTCTCTAGATGGGGAAAAACTTTCTGGAATGAATAATTGGCTTCCACTGTGTAATGGCTTGATGTTTACAGGAGCTTGAGACAGGAAAGTCATGAACCTGCAGACTTCAGTCAAGCAGTAGACTGTATCACAAACAATCTTTAAAAACCTTTTTTGAGCAGGTTTACAAAACCGTCAAGGCTGTAAATATGAACTAAAGCACTACCTCAGAATCTTACAGAAAAAAGGCCTTGCACTATCCTGAGAGAGCGCCACTCTCCCAGGCCTGCTCTGGAGACAAGACATAAGACTCATAAAAACCAGTTTCACAGTAATCTCACAGGAACCCAAAGCAGAAAGGGACTCTACCTTCAAGTGACAGTATGTGTGCTGTCTGCCTGACACAGTAGAGTATAAATTGATTGATAATAAAACCATGTCAAGCACGGGGACCCAGGCTTTAATGCCAGCATTTGGGAACCAGAGGCAGTTGGATCTCTGTGAGTTCATCTGGTTCACCCATGTTGTACAATGCTCTCAGAGGTCAGAAGATAAAACCAGATCCCCTGGAACGGAAGTAACAGATGGTTGTTAGTTGTCATATGGGTACTGGGAATAAAACCCGGGTCCTCTACAAGGGCAGCCAGTGCTCTTAAACACCGAGTGATCTCTCCAGGCCTGTGAGCTACTTTTTAAATTACATTTATTTATTTATCCCCCGCCCCGTGTGTGTGTATACTGCATGCCTGCAATAGTGCACATGTGGAGGTCAGAGGACAACTTGCAGGAGTCAGTTTTCTCCTTCCACCATGTTTGTGTCGGGTTTGGTGGCATGCACCTTGACCTACTCAGCCATCTTGCCAGCCAGAATGAGTTACTTTAAAAGCAGATCTTGTTTGATAATTTCATATGTGTATATAATATTTTTCATATTCACCCACTACTCTCTTGTCAGCCTCCCACTCCCTCTGAATCCCTTCTTCCTTACAAGTCTCCCTCGTATTTTCATGGTTTTACTAATGAGCCACTGAGTGTAACAGAGTTGCCTGCATGAGTATATGAGTGTGGGATTATTTCCTGGAGCCCAGGCAACTTATGAGCGGCTACACCACTGAAGAAAAATGCCTTTCCCTAGCCCAGCAGCCAGCAGCTGCCAATACTTCCTAGGGAGGGGCTCATGAGCTCCTCCCACCTCCATGATGGAATGCTGATGAACTCTTGTACAGGTCTTGTGCTGGTAACCACTGTTGCTATGAATTCATGAATACAATGGTCATGTCATGCCCCCCAAAACCAAAGTGGTCCTTTCCATCCTCTGGCTCATTTTTTTGTGTCCTCCTTCTAGGATGTTCCCTGAGCCTTTGTGGGAGTGATAAAGATGGCCATTTAGGGCTGAGAACAGAATGAGCTGTTGTTTGAGGGAGTTTTTTGTTTGTTCCCTAAAACGGTAACTCAGAGGGCAGATCAAAAGACCAGTGAGTTGAGGCAGAGACAAGACACCCAGGCAGCGGAAGGAGGTCTAATAAAGGAATTAGCAGCACGTGTGCACTGAATGTGAGAATCACAATAGATTGACTACTGGATGCCGCTTGCTTTCCCCCTTTTGAAAAACATCAACATTACTGTTAACTTATCTTCCAGTGTAGTGCTGGGTTATATATACTCTTTAGTTCATAGGTTTTCATGGCAAGAGGCAAAGTACTCAAGAAGCTATACATAACAAATGGAAATGCACCCCCAAAAGTCTCTTCTATACCTGGATTGATTTAGATAACAAGATCCTAGACTTCAGGCTGATGGCATTAAGAGAATGAGTGCCAAATCTTATGGGAGAGACTGAGTGTATTTCGCATCTGGAAAGAATGACCAGGAGGCAGACATAGGTTATTTCCCAAAGACAGCAATCACAGCGCACTCCCATCCATACATGGTTCTTACAATGAGCCACTGATGCTCTCTCTCATTAGGTGGTGACAACTGTCAGCCCTTCCCTTGAACTTACCCCTGTGTCGTAGGATTAATCAATGAACTGCAATACAAATACAAATGACAGGTATAGGCTAGGTATATGACTCAGGAGCAGCTTACCTGGCATGTGTAAAGCCCTGAGTTCTGACCCCAGCACCACAGGGTGGTGTAATAAAGTATGTGTTCCCGCCTTGTTCTCTTAGGAATCTTACTTTTGGTACCCAAGCATCATGCTGTAAAAGCATGGAGCTTGCTTATTCACCTGCTAAGGTCCCCCTGGCTGTCACTTTTAATCATTCTAACCTCTACTAGGTCACCCCTAACCTGCAAGCTACCCTAACTGAAGATGAAGGTAAGAGACAAACTTTCACTGATGCTCCCTTGCAATTTGCAATTCATGAGCAAAAAAAAAAAAAAAACCGACTTTTTGTTTTAAGCCATTACAAGTACACATCAATACATAACTAGACCACCCATTTTGATTCTAGGAAGCATCTCAAGTAGCAGGTGCCTGAGGCTGCAGGCCCTCCCATGTGGTAGCCTGGATAGCCAGGATAGGTTTCACAACACTGTCACTTACCTCCGTGACTCTCAGATTTTATTTCCCCGTATCTTCATTCTTATTTTCTTCATGAAATCTAAGACACAGGGTGTCCAAATCTTGACCTCCTTTGGTAGTGAGACTTCAGTACAGTCACAAGTAGAACCTCTGTCTGCACTGCAATCTGTAGTCACGTGTTCAGATTACGGTTTCAGTGCCAGCTAGCTATGTGGTTTGGAGCATCCTCACATGTAACCTCAGTAACTCAGTTGGTGAATTCTAAGATCCCTCCCAGCCTAGCACTCCCCCAGAGCCCATGCTGGACGGCCAGAGTTCCAACTGAGCAGAGGGAAAAAGACTCACAAAAGCCACCTTCTGAGGTAAATGACATTTAGAGGCTCCAAACCAACAAAGAGTGCAGAGGGTAGGAGGTCCTTCCTGGCTGGGCATTCAAGAAAAGCACAGGGAAGGAAGTCTTGTTTGCACCCAGATGTGAAAATGTAAAGTCTGTGTTAGGGAGTGATCAGGGGTAGGTTTAGAGAATGGTGGATGTAGTGATGCAATGAAATAACACAAGGATCATCAAGAAAGACACGGTTGAGTTCTTCCTCCCACTGGCTCTGCATTCTTGAGGAATACTTCCTCTTTTCTGCACCTCCATTTCCCAAGGAGTAAATCAAGTAAGTTGGAATGAATGAACTCCAAGCCCTCTTTTCAAAGAATCTACAGAGTGATGAGAAGAGTGGTCAAAGTGCAGAAGGCCCATCAGAGGGTTACCAGAGGACTATGCTCCATAAAGAGACTGCCCTCCCAACCACCTAGTTGAGTGACCAACAGATAGACAACACCTCCTATAAGCCAGGCACTACTTCAAGCTCTGGGAACCCAGATGGAAGTCAAAGTCCTTGTCCTCGAGGAGCTGACAATTCCTATAGATACCCAGGTTTCCTACCCCTCTAACCAGAAGCAAAGTCACCAAACATGAGATTGGCAGCTTTATTTCCAAGTTGCAATGAGTCAGGCCCTAGTTTTCAGAGTGAAAAAGCTATCCAGGAAAGCTGTAGGTCTTCTGGGAGAAGGCCCTGCTGGCTGCCAGGTCTGACTGTGCAAGTGAAATCAGGGCAGCAAGTGGCCAAATCCACCCCCCGGAAGCAGCTGAGTTAGCTTTCAATAGAACATTTCCTGGTCTTCAGGTCACCAAGCTGCATGTGTCCCGACCCCAGGCCATCTGCTCCAAGACAATATAACCTCAGGAATTCAGAGGGGCTTTGAGAATCCTACTCCCAAGGGAGAGCAAGAGGAACCTGCAAGGGAGGGTAACTGGTAGGTGAGGTAGTGTGTTCACTCGCTTCAGCAACCAAGAGGAAAGGAAACTTACTCCTAGAGCCCAGGACGGAGCAAAGAACAAAATTTAAGTGATCAAATGAAAAGGCTTATTAGGTTTCCTCCTCCTAAAGGATCCTGCCAAATCAAGACTGGACTTCAAAGGAAAAGAAAGAGAATAAATTAGCAAAATACCTATAAAAACCTAGGTAATGGAATCCAGGATCTTTAACTCAGACTTAGTGGTGGCGCAGGCACAAGCCTTATGCAAGTCAAGGATAAAGCCTTGCAAATACATATCTGGACAGTTAGACAGGGTTCATATGCCCATCCCCACCAGTTCCTTGGGCTCCAGAGCTTCCCTACTCCAAAGCTAGCTACAAATGCCTCTTAGTACTACTGGGTCCCACTATGTTCACATGGACGATGTAGATATTCTCAAAGTAGCCAAGGGACCTACACCCGACTTTGTAAGGCTGGCCCGTTCCAATCAAACTTCTGCTCACCCCAAGTTGTACCTCTCTTTGCAGTCCTGAGCCAGCAATGATAAAAGGGCCCCAAGTCGCTACCAACAATCTACTGAAAAGTCAGATTAGGATGCTCGGGGCTAACATCATCAATCAAGCTGTAAACACCTTGGTGAGGGAGTGGGTCATTCCTCTTGTCCCCCAGTGTTCACCACAGAGCCTGGTACCTGGAGAACCCTCAGAGTTCACCAACAGTGACTTCCTAAATGAACCAGCGATCTGCTTCATCCAGCCCAAATACACCCAGATAGTGGCTAGGGCGAAGCCAGAGAAACTGCCAGACCACAGTGGTCTCTGAGTAGAGAGTGCAGAAAGCCACAGTGGACTGTACTTGATGCCAAAAGTCAGGTTCCCAGAATGGGAGGAAAGGGGAGGAACGGAAATATGGCAGAAAATAAAGATGTAGAAGAGGGGCTGGAGAGATGCCTTTTAAGGCACATCTGAAGCTAGAATATTTACAAATACTACGCAACATGTTTGGATGGCAAGAATGCTGGGAAGCTAAAGGAAAAGCAGTTTCTGAAAACATTTAGAAACATGTAGGCGTGTATTCCAAATAGAAACCCGGAAATGTGTCAGCAGTCTTGATTCTACTTTGCAATTTAATGTAAATACCACATATCCTGTACCTTCCCAACCTCAGCACGGTAGAAGTCAGAAGAAAAGAATCTAGGGCTGGAGCGATGGATTGGTGATTAAGAGCACGCACTGCTCTTGCAGAGGACCCGAGGTCGGGTCTCAGCGCAAAACTGCCTATAACTTCAGCTGCAGGAGATCCAACACCAATACCCTCTTCTGGACTCTGAATATCTGCAAAAACGTGCATATACTAACACACAGACACATGCGCATATATAAAAATAAATTCAGAATAGCACTATACAATCATATGTGTTTATTTCACTCCTATTTGTAGTCTGACGGTTTTTTAAAGTGGGGCCATGTATCATGGTGCATGCCTCTGATCCCAGCACACAGGAAGCTGAGACCTAAGTCTATTTCTGTCTTGGTCACCAAATGCTTTCAAAGAATTCAGTTCCAAGACTAGTTCTTACTAGTCTTGCTGAGGACACTCAGCTTCTTTGGCCAAGTCCAAAGCTCTTACATACCTAGCAGGACTCTTACAAAGCCTACCAATCCCTATGTGGTTGGCATGGTCCATTAGATTGCTTGTACCAGGTCAAGTCTTGCACATATGGTGTGGAGAATCTCTGTTTTATTCATGCCAGTCTCCCCACAAGCTACATCTAGGCTTTTTACTTAACCAGCCAGATCTGGACACCAACTCTGAGCAAGCTAAACATCCACCACCACCTCCAGCCAAACCTGAGCACTGCACAGCCTAGACATTGGGAAAAGCTAGTGCAGTCCCAAGCACAGCTTAACATTCTCATACCTGTCCTGGTGGTAGAGCGTCCACAAGCCAAATCCATCCACCTGAAATCTACAGAAGGTGCAGTCAAAACATCTGTGGCTTCAATAAGAAGCCTGGCAGTTCTAGGACACCAGAGTGCAGCCTAGGCCAGGTCCTGAGAAGCGCTGGAGAGAGCCACACGTCCATATCCCTGTTCTGGAAGCTTTTTAATCACATTGCAGGGAGAAAGCTGCCATATTCCAGTGGCATTACACCAGTCACTATGCTAAGCACTGACATAATTCTCTCACTAAACTTTCAGTAACAACTCTCGAAGTTCAGCACTACTATTGCTGTGATTTTACAGAGTTTGGAGGGCACCAGGAAATGTTCTGAGAGCTCACTATCAGGTTAAGTATTTAGAGCTTAAATTTGAACCCAGTTCCATGAGATTCCAAAATCCATGGATTTTGTACAATCTTATATTCTTATCTTTAAAAACAGGACAAAACCAGAATAGACCAGACACTGACTAAAATTCCTCCAGCAGCCAGGCGTGGCAGTGCACACCTTAGTAACAGTACTCGGGAGGCAAAGGTGGGCAGTTGGGCTATGAGATAGAGGCTAGCCTGGTCTACATACCAAGTTCCAGGTCAGCTGTGGCTACATAATGAGATCCTGTCTCAAAAAATAAACAATAATAAAATAAGATTCTCCAAATTGTTTTCTTTGTGGCCAGGCCTAAGATATTACAGTCTGGACTTTTGCTTGGAATTATGTTAACATGCATAACTGCCTGTCCACCACCACCCCGATGTGGTCAGCCTCCTCACAATATTGCAGTCTAGCTCAAGCCCAGCTCCAAGCTGTCTGCACCTTGGGAAAAGGTGATGGTTGGGAGAACATCAGCTGCTTCTTGCTGTCCTGTTCCTGGATGGGAGTCCCTACCCCCACCCCAGCACAAAGCAGGGATTTTTGTTTTTAGGATGACTGTCTGCCATCTCTTGCGGAGACTTATGAACTAGAAAACACTGTATCAGAGGTGACTTCTGCCTAACAGTCAGGACAAACTGGCCCAGACAAGTCACTAGGATGATCAGCAGTCACGTAATAACCATTTACACTCTGGCAGGGATTCAACCCAGAGGCCAGGCCACATGGCGGACCCACCCCTCAAAGTGTTCCCCTACCCACCTGCTCAGAGTCTCCCGAGGAGCCTTAGTGCCTCCGGCTCCATGGGTGATACTGGAGTTCTTGTTGGCGGTCATGGTCATGTCTGCTCTCTGCAAACCCAGAGCCCTGCAAAGAAGACAGAGCTTGTAAGCTAAGTTTCCATGGGCAGCAGGGGCACTCAGAACATCTGCCAGATAAATGCCACCATCGCCAGAAGGGTTTCTGCGGCAAGAGGCAGAAACCACTTTCCCACCCTGGCCTGTGGCAAGCAAGTCTGCAAGCTAGATCATTTGTTGCCTCACAAAAAAAATGATTTTTAACAAAGAAAAATTTTAAAACCCAACTCAATCTCTCATGTCTAAAGTTTCCCAGAATTTTGTCATTCCACGAAGCGCTCAGAATTCTTGCCAGATGTTCACACCTTGTCCTACTATCAGTCAGCATTTGTAGATTCATTTGGAACAGTTCCTTTTCTTTAAAAAAAAGTTAGCCTTGTTCTATGCAATAAATCACTCCTGCATTCAAGTAATTACCGAGCAACTCTGCCCATGGCAAACGGTGATCTGGTGAAGAAGAAAATCAGTCCTCATAAGCTCACATGCCAGTGGGCAGTGCACATGATAAGCATGCAGGCAGCCCTTGTGGGGTCTTTAAGGGTCCATTTGTATATATGATATTAGATAATGATAAGAACTGGGAAGCCCAGGTGAAGGAAAGAAGAAGATGATGATGATGTGACATCTAAAAAGACACCATACAATTTGGAGCTAGAAGTCATAATCATATTTTCCACACACACACAAATACACACATCTATATATTTGGTATTTAAATATTTACAAATCTAAAAAACAATGATCATCCATGTACTGTACACAGCTAACTAATATGTTACCAACAATAAAAAGAACCATCCTGTAAGAAATATTTTATAGCAAATAAAATAAGAAATGAAAATAAAAGTTAGAATTTAAGGGTACATTCAGATTGGAAAGGTAGAAATAAAATTATTTTGCAGGTGACATGATTTCGTATGTTAGAAAATCCCACGGACGTCACAAAAATTCCACTAAACTAGTAAATGAATGATATAGTTTTGATCTTGATCTTCTCTCAAAAGCCCATGTGTTGAAGGTTGGTGGTGCCATTGGGAGGAAAGTAAAACCTTTAGTGGGGCCTAAGGAAAGTCAGACCGGTGTGGGCATGCCCTTGAAGGGGACAGTGGCGGCTGGACCCTCCCTTGTGAAGAGGCCTCCTCTGCCATGTGTTTCCACCATGATATATTATTATACCTGCACAGGACCAAAGTGACCACACACTAAAATGTCTGAAACCATGAGCCAAAATAAGCCGATCTTCCTTATAAATCTGTCTGGTATTTTTGTCACAGCAAGTCAAAGCTGACTAACATAGTGAGTTCAGGAGAGTTTACAGGATACAAAAATCAATAGACTTTTAAAAAATCAATAGACTTTTAAAAATTTTTGCCAGTTTATTACATTACTTTATCTGATTATGTGTGCATGTGGAGGTGGGGTGTGTGGAGGTGGGGTGTGTGGAGGTGGGGCGTGTGGAGGTGGGGGCGTGTGGAGGTGGGGGCGTGTGGAGGTGGGGGCGTGTGGAGGTGGGGGTGTGGAGGTGGGGTGTGTGGAGGTGGGGTGTGTGGAGGTGGGGGTGTGGAGGTGGGGTGTGTGGAGGGGGTGTGGAGGTGGGGTGTGTGGAGGTGGGGTGTGTGGAGGTGGGGTGTGTGGAGGTGGGGTGTGTGGAGGTGGGGTGTGTGGAGGTGGGGGTGTGGAGGTGGGGTGTGTGGAGGTGGGGTGTGTGGAGGTGGGGGTGTGGAGGTGGGGTGTGTGGAGGTGGGGGCGTGTGGAGGTGGGGGCGTGTGGAGGTGGGGGCGTGTGGAGGTGGGGTGTGTGGAGGTGGGGTGTGTGGAGGTGGGGTGTGTGGAGGTGGGGGCGTGTGGAGGTGGGGGCGTGTGGAGGTGGGGTGTGTGGAGGTGGGGGCGTGTGGAGGTGGGGGCGTGTGGAGGTGGGGGCGTGTGGAGGTGGGGGCGTGTGGAGGTGGGGGCGTGTGGAGGTGGGGGCGTGTGGAGGTGGGGGCGTGTGGAGGTGGGGGCGTGTGGAGGTGGGGGCGTGTGGAGGTGGGGGCGTGTGGAGGTGGGGGGTGTGGAGGTGGGGGGTGTGGAGGTGGGGGCGTGTGGAGGTGGGGGCGTGTGGAGGTGGGGGGTGTGGAGGTGGGGGGTGTGGAGGTGGGGGGTGTGGAGGTGGGGGGTGTGGAGGTGGGGTGTGTGGAGGTGGGGGCGTGTGGAGGTGGGGGCGTGTGGAGGTGGGGGCGTGTGGAGGTGGGGGCGTGTGGAGGTGGGGGCGTGTGGAGGTGGGGGCGTGTGGAGGTGGGGGCGTGTGGAGGTGGGGGGTGTGGAGGTGGGGGCGTGTGGAGGTGGGGTGTGTGGAGGTGGGGGGTTGTGCACTTGTGGATGCCATAGTGTACATGTGAAGGTCAGAGGACAATTTGAGGGGAGGCCTCTCCTTTCACCGTGTGAGTCCCAGGGATTGAACCCAGGTTGTCAGGCTTGGTAGCATATTTAAAAATCAAATTTGGGGCCCAGCAAAACGGCTCAGAGGGTAAAGGTTCTTGCCATCAAGCCTGGTGACCTGAGCTCAACTCCCAGGACACACATGGTAGAAGGACAGAGCTGACTCCTGCAAACTGTCCTCCGACTGCTACACATGCACCATGCTGCGTGCATGCGAGTACACGTGCACACACACATACAAACACACACAGACAAATAATAAATAAAAGTAATAATAAATAACAAGCTGTTTTTGTTTTTGAGACAGGATCTCTCTATGTAGACTTAGTTGGCCTGGAATTCACTATGTGGACCAGACTGGCGTTGAACACAGAGAGATCTGCCAACTTCTACTTCTTAAGTGCTGGGATTAAAGGCATGTACAACAAGAACTGGCTAAAAATCAAAGTTTCAAGTGGGGACAAGAGAGGAAAGAAAAACAAGGAAAAAATCTATTTCATTACTATGTACTCTAAACTATAAAACACCACTGAGGCTGGGGGTGTAACTTGGTTTGAGAGCATGCCTGCTTAGCATGCATGAGGGAGCCGTGATAAAACCGGGTGTGGTGGGGCATGCCTATAACCCCAGGACTTGGATGGCAGCGACAGGAGGACCAGAAGTTCAAGGTCATTTTCCACTTCATAGCCAGCCTGGAGAGAGGGATGGAGATAGTGGACAGAGTGGTACTTGGATAAGTGGCAAGCAGGAGCACCAATAGGAGGTTCCTCCAAGACCAAGTCTACAGGCGCATTTGAAAAAATGGGATGGCAAGATGGCTCAGCAGGTAAACGTGCCTGCTGCCAACTGTGATGAACTGAGTTCGACCCCTGGGATTCACACTGTGGAAGGACAGAACCAACTCCCTAAATTTGCCCTCTGATCACAAGTGCACTATACACATGCACACATACGCAATGAATGAATGAATGTAATAAAAAATGAAATAAATTCAGAAATGAAACCAATAGTAAGCTTTCTTTTCATCCTTTCTAAAGCAGAGAAAAGCCTTCCTTACTTGCTGGAGGAAAGCAACTTTGCAAACTTCAGTGTATAGTATAATATTGGGAATGGCGATCAGTCGTTTGTCACTCGTGCACTATGCACACTGGCTCTGGTGAGATATTCTCTCCCACCAGCCCCATGCTGGTTAAGTGCTAGTGAAGTGCTCGCATATGGCTGTATGTGAAACACGAAGGAGAGAAGAGGCATGCCTAGAAGCTCTGCCAGGACAGCTCTCTAGGTCCTTAGGGAGCTCAGCGGTATAAGGTATCTACTTTGCCATATGTCAGCTTTCGACTATGCCACGGTTGCAATGATCACAGTAACTATCACCACCCATCAAAATAACATCCGGCACTCTATTTTTTTTTTCCAGGGCAGGCCCTCATGGAAGGGGCAGAAATTGTATAGAAAGACCAAAAGTTGAAGTATATTAAAATAACATGATATTAATAATAATATGATGAAAAACATTGTTTCGTTCCCCGAATCTCCAGCATTGGAACGGATGACCCCACTGCTCGGAAACGCTGTTGTATCATTGTGTATGGGAACACAGAACCAACTAGTGAGAAGGAAACATGTAGCGCACTCTGACATTTGGGTGAGATAAGAAGAAAATTTCTAGGATGATGTAACAGAGAGGAGCAGGAAAAGAAGTGCTCCCTGGCCCATGGCACGAGCTTGGTCACACTGCTGCATGGCAAAAGGGGCTGAAAGCTGGAAAGGAGCTGCTGCGGTAGAGCTGGGATGCCAACGCACTGTCCTACCATTTGTACTCCAGCCAGCCTACCAGAGCAAGAGGACAGCCTGGGGCTTGAGAAGGTGAGGGGCAGCCTCGCCATTTACACTCAAGGCTCAGCCTCAATGCTCACAGCATGCTGGCTTTCTACCCTCATCCAAGAGTAGTCTCAGGCTCGCTCTTTACTCTGGGGGTCATGGTGGGAGGAGAACACATTTAACAGTGTGCATATGGAGGTCAGAAGACAACTTCGGGAGTCTGTTCTCTCTTCTACCATGGCGTCCCCAGGACTGAACACAGGACAGGCTTGGTGGTAAGCATCATCTCTCCAACTTTCCTGTATACATTTAGGTGGTACCTAGCTGATCAGGTTAAGGAGAGAAGACACTCAAAAGAGATGAAAATGTCCAATAGAAGCAAGCGGGGCTGAGGAGTTGGTTGGCTCTTGGGAAGCTCTCTACAACCATCCATGGCCAAGCCCAGGCAGAAACAACACATTTAAGGAAAAAAACTCTTCAAGTAGCATCTTCAATGAACTGCCAGTTTCTCAAAAATCTACCTCTAAACAAACTACAGACGAATATTTGCAGAGTTACAATCCAGAAAAAAAAGAAATATTAAGGTACCGTGGGAGTGCCCCCAGGCACATGAGGTACAGTGGGAAGACACCTAACATAGTCAGATAACTGCACCCAACCCTGCCATCAGCTGCAGGCGATGTGCCTTTGCACAAGCGAGTTTCAAAGACTCCCTTTCTCAATGGAACAGCAGCGATAACAGGACACCCTACACCCCATGGTTGTTGTGTCAGGTGCAGAGAGGCTTAACGCGTGGTTTTTCTTCCGGATCATGTTTCTCTGGATATCTGAAAGACAACCATTTCCACATTCCTTGGCATTGCCATTCAGTTCATTTTTCCAATGCCAGACATCATGCAGTGAGCTCCAACAAAAATGCTAAGACAGCCCTGCCTCAGTGATGCTGTCAGGGGAGAAAAGTTGGTTAAACAGTGGATGTCAGAAAGGTCTCATAAGCCTTAACTTGTTATTCATAGGAACAGAGGTGTGTTTGTTACGATACATGCAGTTAGATTCCTTATATAACTTGCCATTATGATAACTAAAGTTACGAGTACTTCACATCTACTAAATAATGTAACTCTTTAGACAACCATGTGAAGTGGGTGGTATTAGTAGTAGTAATAATAATAGTAAAAGGCAAGCATTGGGGCTTATACTGGAGCCCCAACTCTAAGCTAGAACTCCATTTTGGTTTCAAGCGTATTCTAATGCAATGCGTATCATTCTGTGAGGGAGCCTTGTATTTCCAACTGGTAAATCTAGCTGCAGGGTCATTAAATGACTGGCCCAAGATCACCAATCCAGTAAAGGGACAGAACGGGATAGTGGCCTAGATCTCCCTGACTTTACTGTTCATTTTCTTTAAGACTGATGGGGTCTTGTTAAAAAATACAGAGTCTCAGGTCCAACCTCCGCCAGCTAAAAAGGAATCTGTGGGGCTAGGACTAGGAAAGTGCATTTCTAGTAAGCATTTTAGGCTAGTCTTAAACACTCAAGTGTGAAAGCTGGTGTCCTGTAACGTGGTAAGGACTTGGGAAGGTTTGAGAGGCAACTACTCACCATTTTCCCAAGAAGTTCCCTAGCTGTGAGCAAAGAAAAGATGGACACCTCTTCCTCCTTCAGCCTTCCTCTCCAGCCCTTAGTTTCTTCCACCCTGAATAGAACCACTGGCCTTCAACAGCAAAGGAACAGGAACCTCACTGGACCTCATCAAAAAAGCATCCTCAGTCCTCAAGTACACTGAGGCTCCTTGTATTTTAGAACAGCACTTCCTGCCACCTGGTAGCTAGCCATGTCTTTCCTTGCTTTGTCCTCATTTCCAAATTCCTGGGGAAAAGAGGATTTATAGTGGAAGTCATAAACTTGTGGTCCACAAGATCAAAGGCAGGTCTCATCTCGATTTCCCTTTGTTTTTCAATAAGGGTTGTAATTTCAAGAAATTGAATAGAAATAAACATTCCAATTCTAAGGCCGGGCATGGTAGTGTATACCTTTAATCCCAGCACTTGGTAGGCAGAGGCGGGTGGATCTCTGTGGGTTCAAGGCTAGCCTGGTCCATGTAGTAAGTTCCAGGCCAGTTGGGGCTACAGAACAACCCTGTCTCAAAATCACACACACACACACACACACACACACACACACACAAATAAATAAATAATTTTTTAAAATTCCAATTCTAGCTTCTCTTGAAAAATTGGAAAATCTGCCAAAACATCTGCCATTTTTATGCAGCAGTAACTGGCCAGAGTTGAGTGCAAGGGATCCATCTGGAGTCTTAGCATTGACATTCCAGCCCAGTGCCTCCATTGGTCCAACTTCCCCAGCCTGCAGGTGTACAGCTCTAGGGCTTGTATCCCATCAGGGAAGGTTTGGAAACTGAACCACAGAATAGCCTGTTAGGTAATGTCCCCTTCACATCTTTTGTTTGTTTGTTTTTCCTTTAATCCCCACACTTGGGAGACAGAGGCAAGAAGATCTCTGTGAGTTCCAGCCCAGCCTGGTCTACAGAACCGGGCCAGTCAGAGATACACAGTGAGACTCTGTCTCAAAAAGAAAAATAAATGACCAGGCACCTGTAATCCAGGTTCAGTAAGAGACTATCTCAAAAAAAAAAAAAAAAAGTAAGATGGAGAAGTGTTGAGGAAGACACTCAACCCTGACCTCTAGTCTCCAGGTACACATGTGTGCACACAAATTAAAAATAAACACAAAGGAAGCCCCTAAACTGTGAGCTCTACTGACATCTGTATCTCCCTAATTTCTTAAGCAATCAACTTTGTGTGGAGGTTACGGAGTAAGAAGCAGCTCCAAGGGACTGAAAAGGTGGTGAAGGAACCTGAGCTCTCTCGTGTGCGGCACGAGAACCTGCTCACAGCCAGGACACTCCAACTCGCGCAATGGCAGCACAGCCATCGTAGGGTGTGTGACTGTGGCCTGACAGGCCTGGGGTCCACCTGTCCGCTCATCCTGGCAAGCAAACACCTGCTCTGGACCTCTGTGCCTACTTACAGACTGCTTCCTTGTCCACAGGCCCTGGTCAAGGAGAGGAACAGGCTGAGAGCTTCCCGAGGACCTAGCCTTTCATTTTTCCTCTAAGAGTCCCAGCATCTAATACTGGCATTCCCTTCCCAAGAGGCTTAACAAATGCAACTGAACCATTATGAGTCTTTGTTCCCCGGTTCTTCACCCTCAGCCTCGGCACTCCAGTGTCTTCGGGATCCCTACATCATCAGCACATTCTTCCTGAAGCAAGAAAGGCCCCTGCTAAATTCCCCATGGAAAAGCTCTCCTGCTCCCAGGAAGAAGGCCATGCACATCTCTCTCACTCCCACCCACTCTGGTCCTGCCTGGCTCTCAAAGGGTTAAGAGAACTCCTAGAAAGAGACTCAGAACTTGACAAACAAGTCTTCGTGGAGCAGCACCCTGCACCCTCCCCTGTCCATACCGCCCTCTCCCCACCTACACACAAGAAAGGGCAGCATTAGCATGGGTCTCTGGCTCTGCTGTACCCAGAAATAAGAGAAAAGAAGTAAGTGGATGCATGGGGTGTCTGGGTAAGTATCAAACACTTCAGAAAAGGCACCAGGGGCTGGAGATGACTCAGTGATTAAGAGCACTGGCCGCTATTTCAGAGAACCCGAATTCAGTTCTCAGAACACACATGGCAGCTAACAACCGTCTGCAACTCCGATTCTAGACACCATCTTCTGATCTCCATGGGCACTGCACGACACAGGTGCACTTACATACATGCAGGCAATACATTCATACACATAAAACAAAAATAATAAATAAAGCTGGGCATGGTACATGCCTTTAATCCTACACTTAGGAGACAGATACAGACATATCTCTGTGAGATCAAGGCCAATCTGGTCTACACAGTGAGTTCCAGGCCAGTTGGGGTTGCAGGGTGACCCTATCTCAAAAAGCCAAAAATAAATAAATAAATAACTTTTAAAAAAGGAAAGAAAAGGGGTGGAAGGGGGGGCTGAAGGGAAGGCTCAGCTGGTTTGAATGAGGGTGTCCCCCATAGGCTCTAAGTATTTGGACATTTTGTCCCCAGTTAGTGACGCTGTCTTGGGAGGTCTTGGAAGGTGTGGCCGTGCTGGAGGAAGCACATCACTGGGGAGGGGCTTAGAGAGTTCTTAAGCTTGCTGGATCTCCAGTCACTCTCTGCTTCCTGTGCCTGCTTGAGGATGTGAGGGCTTAGCCTCTGTGTCTCCTCCAGCCACCTCTCCACGCCTCCCCACCATGATGGCCTCTTGTCCCTTTGGAACCATAAGCTAAATAAACTCTTCCCTTTATAAGTTCCCTTGGTCAGTGTTTGGTCACAGCAATTGGAAGCAAACTAAAAAGGACTCAAGTTTGGTTCTCAGTACCCATGTTGGCTCACACTTGTCTAGAACTCCAGTTCCAGGGAATCCAACACCCTCCTCTGGTCTCTATGGGCACTGCACACATGCGGTGCACTTACATACATGCAAGTAAAATACTCATACGTGTAAAAGAAAAATAAATAGACCAAAAAGAATACAAGAAAAGATACCAGGAAGGATTTCCCAAAACAGAAAGGAATCCTTCTAAACTGAAAGACTCTTCTTCTCCTTAATTAGTCTACATAACTTCTACTTTGCATCTCTTCCAAGCTACAGAAAGTCCTTCAAGTCAAAATCTCAAGGGGACAATAAGCCTGGTCAGGTGGAAAGGAACCAGGGTTTATTTGGCTGAGAGGTTAAAAGATTGCCAGGAGTTTTGACAGTTCCCAATGAGGCTGAAATCTCCTTTAATCAACCACAGAAAAAGATGATTTTGTTGTTCTTGTTGAATAATAATAATAATAATAAAAGAAGGACTCTTTACAGTCTGTCACACTCCCAGACTCCTCCTCAAAGGAAGCACTTTGCATCTAGATGCTCACCCTCAACCAGTTTTCAATCTCCCTTCCTGTCGGATGGTCCTCCTCCATTGCAGCAGATTCTGTAGATTTTAACCTGAAGTTAAACACTTCCCAAAAACCTGAAGCGTGGTGACCACTCATGAGGCAACTCCAGGCCAAAGGAAATCTGGTTGCTGCCAAGACAGTTTCCAAAAGCTCCACACAGCTGTTGCTGCCAGTCCGAACACTCAGTCTCTCTGCAAGCAGCTCCCCCAGCACAGGCACAATGTCTAAGCCTGGTGACTTATCACCACTTTGGAAAAGACAACAAAAAATGCACACTTGTAGCACAAACCCTGCTCCAGAGGAGTAACCGTCGCCCTCCCTCACTGGGCAAGAAGAATGCAGCAGGTCCATAATCAAGATGGTGATGCAGAGGCCACCGTCCTAACCCACGTCAGCATCTTTCCTCTGGCAGCCACAGCAGACTACAAAGAAGGCCATTTCCTGCTCATGCCAGGAATGGTCATGCCTCCAAGCTTTGTTCAACCAAGTCCTTCTTCCTGAATGTCCTCCGCCCCCATTCTTTCTTAAATAGCCAGACCAGATGTCAGCTTCTTTCTGAAGCCCTTCCTGCCCCTAGGTCCTGACCTCATACTCACCCTTCCCATGCCCTCCCGTCTACTTGAACTCAAGCTGACTGAGGGCAAGAGGCCTCCTCTGCCTTGGAAAAGCATGCCTCCTACATGCTGCACCATCTCAGAGGAGGAGGAGGAGGAAACGACAAGGGCTCGTTGAGCAGCCAAGTCTCAGAACCTCTGCTTCCCCACTTCCCCATTCTGCGCGAGAACACACCTTACTTAGGGAGCTGCCATCTACAAAGCGCTGGAAGGGCTGTGCTTTCCACTCTCTAACACCTCCGTGCCGGTCCTCACCCCATCAGCAGAACTCCGTCTCCCTTGACAAGCTGCCCCCATCACTGTTACCAACAACAAGGGTATGGATTTTGTCAAAGTAAGACACTCAAAAACACAGCTCCATTCACTCAAAATAAAAGCCACGATCTTTACGGCGATTTAAAGGCCCTTAACCAGCAGAGCCTCGGTTACACCTGCGACTTCAACTACCCCTTCCCCACTCCAGCCACAGTCTCCTCATGTCCTTAAACATGCGTAGCACATTTCCACCCTAGAATCTTCACACCTCTGGTACCCATAACACATTCCCCAACTGAGCCTGTCCCCTCCCCTCCTTCAGGTCTCTGGCTAATGCCATCTTTTCAGTGAGGCTTCCCAGGCTATACTATAAGGAATAAAACCTCTCTCCGCCCTGCAACCCTGTCAAGCACTCTGTTCCCTCTTTTCTAATTTTTCTGCAGCATCTGCCATCATCAACACACTCCTAGCATCTTCGCCTTTGCTGGTGTTCCATCCTCCATGCTCGGAACAGTCCATACTGCTCTGCAGGCCCTTGAAAGACATTTGAGATCACATCAGGGTGGCCCTCCTCAGACAACCTGCGCTCCACTACTCAAATCCAGTAGCAACGAGTCCCAGGAAAACAGTTCAGAAGAGGCTGTGCTTTCTGAATACCCTAAACACTGCAGGCAGGAGAGGGTTTACCCAAGAACTCAGCTACAGTTGGTCTTTGAAAAGCCTCACCTATTATAAAATGCAAAGGTCTTTTCGCTGGGCTTCCTTTCCAGATGGCTCCTGTTTTGGACACTATTGAGTAGTTCTCCACGAAACAGAGTAACAGTCAGTGCTCAACTTGGGCAACAGGCTGTGGCTATGGAATATCTTTATGATCTTCAAAGGGGAGTAAGGAATGAGAAATGATGTAAGAGAAATAGAAAGAGGTATGGGCGTGTAAAGCTTCCATTTGCCACCTCCTCAAACCCTCTGAGGGTGTCCTCTGAGGCTCCAGAGCTAGGCTCTGCTTCTGTCTGAGATGGGCAGGTAAAGACCTGCGTAATGGAACAGCAGCTTGACAGAAGCTTTCTGGGAATATCTGAGTCTCACAGGACTCACAGGAGATAAGGTACAAGAAGGGGAAGAAGAAACACAAACAGAAGCCAAGGAGGCCTTGGAGGGAGCAAGAGTTCCTAAGCAGAACACACAGAGTGATAACCTAACAGAAAATACTGATAAATAAGAACTCTGTTCATTAAAAAAAAATATATATGGGGGGAGGTATAAAAAGATATATTAAGATAGTTATCTAATATACTTAAGATATAAAAGGTACTCAAAAAAATCAACTAAGAAAAAAAGATAACCTGAAAGAAAATTTGCAAAAAACAAACAAACAAATAAACAAACAAAAACCCTCACCAGATATGACACGCAATGGGCGGAGACACAGGAATGTAGGGAAAGGGACCCAACCTCGGTACTATCGAAAAATGCGATTATAATCACAACATGAGTGACTCACGTACTCAATGGAAGGGATACAGTGAAAAACACAGAAGAGGGGTTGGAGAGCTGGCTGGGGGTTAAGAGCACAGGCTGCTCTTATAGAGGACCCAAGGTTCGATTCCCAGCACCCACATGGTGGCTGACAACTGTTCGTAACTCCAGTTCCAGGGGAATCCAACACTCTTTTCTGATCTCTGAGGGCAACACATGACAGGGGTACACTGACATACATACAGGCAATACAGCCATACACATACAAATAATAAAATATTTTTAAAAAAGAAAATCACAGAAAACACCAACTGCCCGCACAGACACGAAACGACTGGGGTTTTCAAACACAGACAGTGGAAGTAAAAATTAACCTTACTTTGGAAGAAGATTGGGTACTAAATCCACTAAAGCTAAGTATATGCATATCCTATGAGCCAGCAACTCCTCCCAAAAGAAAGGCAATGCGCATGTTCTGAAGAGAAGTACAACGGACAAAACCACACCATGCAGAACAGTGTGCACAGAGCCACAGCAGGCATAACAGTATTGAGACTGAAAACCACCCAAATGCCCATCCTGAGGAGAATGGACAGTAAACAATGGTACATTTACACAATGGAATAGTATACAGCAATGGGAATTTACACTCTATTTGCCCAGCTTTAGATTCACAGCATTATCAAGAAGTGGTAGCAGCCGGGCATACAGGAGGCAGAGGCAGATTGATCTGAGACCGGGGACAACCTAGTCTTCACGGAGTTCAGCCCAGCTGGGTTTACAGAAAGACTCTGTCTCAAAAAAAAAAAAAAAAAAGGAAGGAAGGAAGGAAGGAAGGAAGGAAGGAAGGAAGGAAGGAAGGAAGGAAGGAAAGGAAAGGTAGAAAGCTGAGTGATGTGGTAACACATATTTTGGGAGGCTGAGGCAGAAGGATCATGAGTTTGAGTGTAACTTAATGAGACTCTGTCCCCAAATATTTTAAAAGGTCTAGTAATAAAGTTCTATACTAGAACACTTACCTAGGATGTCTGAGGTCCCCGAGTTCAATGCCCAGTACACCACCACCATACACAAACACACACACAAAGATAACAGAGAATACCTTTCAAATTGCAGTCCCATCTAGATTATTAAGGATCAACTTCTCTTTGGGCTAATACCTTTTGCTCCTCAAATTTGGAAATCAGGAAAAGAAAGTGTACCTGTGTGGTTTGCTAGTTATATGCATGCATTTATCTCATTTAATCTCTGTAACACTGTAAGCAATAACTGTCATTTTTTCTATTTTATAGATGGAGTAATTAGAACTCAAAGAGGTTAATTTGTCCTAAGATTCACAGTAAGTGGTAAAACCCAGAGTCTGGAGAGGTGGACACTATGTTGTATAATTGGTAGTGGAGCACATTAGACCTTTGGTTTCTGTTATGCCTTGTGGCAGAAAGCCATCCCCACCTCCAAGACATCCCTGGAGCCCAGTTCTATCTGGATACTGACAAGAGATCTAATGCCTGGCCCTTGAATTCTTGGTGCGAACCCATCTAGTGTCGAGGCTTTAAGTCAACACAAAAGAAACGTTGAGGCAGCTCTCTTCCTTTTCCTCACCTACAGATAGATGGGCTCCAATAGACTGTGGTAAAGCAGGCCTTCTACCAATGCAGTCCAGAGCTGGGGAAAGCACAACAAAGGAGTCTAGCCACCCATCTGCCCAACTTTAAGGGTCAATAATGGGGACAGAATTTGCTTCATATTCCTCCAATAGAGCAAGTGCTACTCTGCCACCACAAGTCTGTGGATCTCAAACTGTATGTGGGTGTCCCAGCACAACCCGGTGAATGCACAGGGGTACTGCCGGATATTAAATTTAGGGGAAAACAATACTCAGCATTTGTCAGACACCCCACAGGTTCAGTTTCAACACTGGAGTGCACTACATTCTTTTCAACGATGTCATCTCTGTGAAGCTGATTTTCAACAGTTGCTATGGTAAAAAGCAAGTGCCGTGTGGAAAGCAGTGTGGAACCAAAAATGTGGGCGGCAGCATTCAGTCTGAGACATTGTGCAAGTCCAGTAGGTCTCATTCCTAAGTAACTGTGGTTATTGAAGAATGAAATAAAATATTTTTCCTTTCAATTTATGTAATTTTTTCAAACAGCCACTTACTTTGTTAGGATAAGGATATAATCATACAAAATTGTTTACTTAATAAATGAAATTTAGCTATTTCTTTGGATCTATGGGTACTGTTTTTTTAAAAGTTACTCAAATACTAAGACACATTAACTAAAAATGTTTGGATTCCTTTGCAAGCAGGTGATTTTGTTTTTGATTTTTTTATGCATATGAGTGTTTTGTCTACATGTATGTAAGTACACCGTATGTGTGTAATATCTGTGGAGGCCAGAAGAGAGCGCTGGATCCCCTGGAACTAGAGTCATGGACAGTTGTTAGCTACCATGCAGGGGCCGGGAACCAAACCTGGGTCCTCTGCAAGATCAGTCAAGATGTTCTTAACCACTGAGCCATTTCTTCAGCCCCATGCAGCAGGTGTTTTAAAATCTCAGTGTTAGGGAACCATGAAGGAGTTCTTAGGTAGACTACAACCTAATCCAGACACAGGCAGGCAGCAATGGTCAGGTCTGTGGGCAGCACATCTCAAGAATGTAACAGCCCTTTAGCCTGAAGAGAACTGGCTGTAAAGCAGCTCTCCCCCACACACACCCCACCCCACCCAGGGCTCCCAGGTTGCCCTCTGAACACTGTCCCTGCAAAGCTGTTCAACACTGTTCTCACGAATAAAATCCAAAGCCGTTGACTATCGGGGACTTCCATACACTCAGATTTGGGGGATGTCTGCAAGTGTGCAATGGTAACCAAAGAGAGGTCACCCAGGCACTGAAAGGCCAACCAAGCTTTGCGTGTGTGGAGGGGGGAGGTTTGCATTAAAACGCCTTCTTCTTCAGATGTAGCAACATTGCCCATTCTTCCCTAAAGTCCTAATCCTCCCTTGGTGCCATCATAGTTGTTGATACAACAGCCAGTTGTTGTGATGTCAGAGGACTCAACTGTTGTCATTTTAGGTCTCTCCAGAGGGGGGCTAGAATGGGGAATGTGACAAAGAAGGACAAGAATAGAATACTACTATACTGGAATTTGCTTTTTCATGCAGTAACTCAGGGAAGGAAAGGTTGGCCCCTGACCACAGGCTATGTGGAGATTCATCCAGGTTAAGGGCAGCCATAAGTAAGGCTCAACACAAAATCCAACATTTACTTAAAACATTATGAGATTTTGTGTGTGCACATTTTTCTTTTTTTAAACTCAAATGTACAGTTCTTGAACATGAACTCTGCAGACAACATCATTTTCACAGTGGGTTGTACGTGCCACTGTGTGTACAACCAACTGGGGTGTGAGGATGGGGGGCCGGGCAACAGAGTGGGGATAAAAGGAGTTTCTGATTCCAGGGTGGGCCACACATGAAGATGTTCTAGGTCTGGCTCAGGCCAGGGACTTCTCTTTCCATCATTCACTCCCTGGATGTGGAGAAAGCAGAGAAAGGCTAAATGGTGGGAAGGGCTCCGGGCTGGACCACTCCCTGGAAATCAATGTTTGGGACACTGCATTGTGTTCTGAACTCCACACTGACAGAGGGGCAGACTTTGTTGGTTTGAGCTGCATCCTACAGATACTGACTAGAACGGAGAGGGCACTCAGGCCTGTCACAGGGGAAATGACTAAAGGAACCGAGAATGTTTACCCTGGAGAAGGGAAGGCCAGGGTGGGGAAGGCTGAGAACTCCAAGGGGCTCTCATGTGAAAAGGGATTCAACATGCTCTCTGTATTTCAACAAAGGGAGCCTGGGCCACAAGAAGACCCAGAGGCCAACACGAAGAGAACTTCATGTTCTTAAACTTCAGTGGCAGAACCTAACATTTCTGTTGTTCTTCTTCCCATTTCTCAGTTACAAACTACACTCCTAAGGATAAGGACTCAGTTGTTCATTATGGCATCCCAGGACTTAGAGGCATAGAATAGAAACCAATTAATATGAGTCTGAGAAATGAACAAATAAAGCAGCAGCAATGGTCTGTGGGAATAACTGTTGATATTTACAGGGACTCCATATGTCTGTTTTGTTTTGGGGGCATCTCTGTTTTTTTTGAGCTACAGTCTCCCTGTTGACCAGGCTGGCCTAGAACTCGCTATGCACACCAGCAGTTGGGCTCTGATACCACAAAGATCAGCCTGCTTCTGCTGGGATTAAAGGCATCAGCCACCACACCTGGCTTCCAAAGAGATATATCTGAAGCCAGAATCTACCATTCCACTGCTTAGTGTTCTACTAGAAACCTGGGTGGCAACTGTAGGAAGAAGTTGGTTTACTCCAAGCTGGCCGTGAAGAAGACAAAGAGAGACTGTCTGGAGTCATGAACAGCTTGAAGGAAGCAGAGAGAAACAATGGACAGGAAGTCCACGTGCAGGGCGAGGTCTCCATCATTCAGATGTGTGTCTTCTTTCTTTCCTCTGGGGAGAATATAGCAAGATGTCAAACTCCTGGAGCTAGACAGGCATGAAAGCCAAGAAAGGCATGAGGGAGGATGGGAGAAAAGCAAGAGGCAGCTACAGGAGACCCCTCATTACACCATCACACGTCCCCCCACCCCTCAGTTACATGCCGGGCCTGCTCCGTGAAAAGGGCAGAGGAGGTTAGCCTGTCCCCTTCCCCTCTGTAGACTGGCATGGGTAGCACCTAATATTCCTATTAAATCTATTAAAGAGTCCTTGATTCTTAGGGCTGGAGAGACGGCTCTGTGGGTAAGAGCACTGAATGCTCTTGCAGAAGAACAAGGTTAGATTTCCAGAACCCACATGGAAGCTAACAACCATCTGTAATTCCGGTTCCAGGGGATCTGACACTCTCTTCTGACCTCTGCGGGCATTGACTGACCCAGGTGCACTTACACACATGCAGATAATATACTCATACACATAAAATAGATAAAATACTAGAAAAGATTCACAGACTCTTATAGTTGATAAAAAAAGAAATTTAAGCTGAGAGAAAAAAAGGACCCCAAGGACCTCAGAGCAAATCCCCCACAGACACAAACCCTGGAGAGGTAGGTCAGGCACCAGCTTCTCCTCAACTAAGGCAGCACTGAGCAGCCAGAGTATGGTGACCAGGCTGTAAGTCAGGTCACACATCCCATTGACTGCAGACACTATTGTAATTTCTCCCATCATGCTAAAAGCTATTTGAATGAGAGCCTAATTGCTACAGAGCAATTCTTTTAATTAAACAATAGACCTTGAGTTTCTCATAGTTCTGGATAATGGAAGTACAGGGTGTTGGAGGCTCAGTTTGAGTGAGGGCCCTCTGTGTGGCCTACTGTCAGTCACCTTCTTGTTAGGTCTTCACATGGTGGAGGGACAGTTAGTTTATAAAGAAATTCTTTAAGAAAATAGCTTCATATAGCTAGGGCTATAGGCCTGGTTCTAGTCACTAAGGGCACGCAAGCATAGCAGAAATCAATAAAACCTTATTTAACAAGATGACTGGCAGTTAGCTTCTTCAAAGTAGGTCTCAGTGACCTGCATATCTATTTTAATACATTCTTAAAACATTTCTGAAATTTCTGTTTGGAAACTGCCCTCAGAGATTTGGGAATCTTATCTGACTTTTCCCTATGGGAAAGTCTACATTTTTCATCATGGGTGCTGATTCATTCAGAGCTAAATGACAAAATAAATAAATACATAAATAAATACAAATTTGAGAGTGCCATGTTAGATCAGAGAACACAGTAACTATCAGACACCGAAAAGCATTGCTATCAAAGACGAAGCATATCAGACTATCAAATCTCCACACCTTAGAGAACAGTACTGGCTGTTAATTTCTAGCTACAGAGTCATTTAAGTATCTAATAAACCCCAAGAACCTCCATGGAAAACTTACATGCACTTAAGTTTCTGCCCACCATTGTACTATGTTCACAAGCTCCAGAAGTTCCTTCATAGCATCATTTGAGACTCTGTCACAGCTCAGCAGACAGGCAATGCTGGACACCAAGAAAGCTCACGGTCTGCAGGCACTTCCCCAAGGCCACAGGCACTATGTTTCAAACTTGAGTACCAGTGATTTATAAACAACTTTAGGCCATAGGCTTCCAGAAGCATTTGAAATAGTTAATGTAGAAATATCAGATTTGGGCTGATACATTTGAGAATGTAACACCATTGGTAGAGTGCTTGTCTCCCATGCAAGAAGGCCTGAATTCTATCCCCAGCACCACATGAACTGATTGTGGTGGTGACACATGCCTATAATCTCAGGAGTAGGAGAGACTGGGGATAGCAGGTTCAGAAAAGTTCAATATCACCCTCAACTATAAAGCGAGTTTGAGGCCAGCCTAGGATACACAAGACCCTATCTTGAAAACATACAATATACATACATACATATATGTTAGACAAACAAATGTCAAATGTCCATACAAATATAAACTTCTTATTTTAAAAATCTGTTTATCTATTTTTAACTGGGGGGGGGGGGGCAGGTGTTGCCTATATGCACGAAGTATACCAAATATGTTCCGAATGTGGTATTTTTCTAATGTGGTTTGTAAACTTCAGGTGACAGGTGAGATGTGCAGGCAGGGGCCACAGCTGGTGTCTTCCCAGAGTCCCCAGTCTCCCTGTGGGAAACCTGGGGAATGGGCTCCTGCCCTCCGGGCTGGCCAGCATACACACCAAGCTGCTCCCAACATGCTAAAAGCCACCCAAGTCACAGATGACTCATGCCACTGCTCTCTGAAATGAGGTATGACAGCCATCTAAGCCCTTGTGTATTTTCCTATTTGTAGCCTACAATTTGGCATTCTTGAGGGATGCAGCTGACTGGTGGTTCTGGTTACTGACCTATCATTATTCACACAGGCATCATGGTCAACCCAGACAGTTTCAGGCCCTGAGGCACAAAGAGCTCAGACTTCACAGAAGAGACTACTTGGTACCTGTAAGATGCTCCAGAGAAAACTGGTAGCAATGTGCCTCCAAAGGGCCATACTGTCCCTACTTGGCTGTCACAGAGGTACCCTTGATGCCCCCTGGTTTTCTTCCCCCACTGCCTGGCTCAGCACAGCTCATGCCCCACACCCAAGAGTGGGCATGTGTGTGCCAGGGCCAGCAGTGTGCCACTTTGTTGGGCACTGTCGCCACTATCAAGGAAATAGCAATACAAGGTAACTTCTGAAACCTTCAAGTCTCACATCTGAAAAAACCGTGTCCTGCCCAGCAACCCATAGAACCCACAGCCAGCTGTGTACGGCTGGGCTGTGAGAGCTGACATAGGCCTCCCAGCACAGCCTTTCTGCCACCAGCTATAGTGGTCTCATTGTTCCCAGGGCCAAGGGAACAACCTCCCCCTGCAAATAGCCACTATCCTACAACCTCCTTGGTTAGGAGGAAAAGGTTTTGAACAAAAGATCCGCCTCAGGCAACACTTCATACAAAACTTTGGCTCCAACAAAAATTCATTCCTTGACTTTTTTTTTTTAATGGCAGCTCAAATCCTGATTCTAAATATCAGCAAAGATGTTGCCACCAGCCAGACTACAGCACCTGCTGAAGTGCAGAGACAGGCCACAGCACAGAGCGGCACAGACCCGGAGCGCAAGCCAACACCCAGCCTCACTTTGCAAGCTTCCCTTGCCACTGCTGGCTCTGAAGGACGCTGGGGTGCTGTCCTTGCGACCTGCCTGACAGGAAAGAGGGAGACAGATACTTCTGTGATCAACTACTGAAACAATGGCCCCTGGAAGAATTATAATTTTCCCAGGAACCCCATGCTGGAGAAAGCCCTGGTGCCAGAGGCACTTGCTCTGCAGAAGAGATGGCACACATTTCAGACAACTTATCTGACCACCTTGTACGACTGAGAGAGACAGAGACAACGAGACAATGATGGTGGGTCAGGACCACATCTTGACCAGAGCTGCTCGATTATGCATATCTATTGGCCTCTATTTAAACCTAAACTTCATTTCAGTACCCCCAACATCATCAATGGACCCCTTTACTTGTTCCTCTTTCTACTGTATAGAATTGAATAAATCTCCTTTCTCTGCTTTTAGTCATTACTTGTCTCTTTAATCGGCATATTAAAGACAGGTGGCTGAACTTAGATGGTTGGGACTGCCAGAGCCCAGGTTTTGATCCTGAAAACTCCAGTAAAGATACCACATATTTTTTTCAAAAACACTTTCATATGCTATTGCATTTATTGTTTCTATTTCTTATGTGTAAGAGTGTATTGCCTGCATGTAGGTAGGTGCACCCATGTCATACAATGCCTGAGGAGGTCAGAAGAGGGCATTGGATCCCCCCTCCCCCAAGAACCAGAGTTACAGCTGCCATGTGGGTGCTGGGAACTGAACCAGGGTCCTCTGCAAGAGCAGTCAGTACTCTTAACCACTGAGCCATCTCTCCAGCCCCATATGCTATTTCCTATGTGTCTACCAACAGCTCAGGAAGTTAGGTGCAGTAGGTATTTTCTCCATCTCACAAAGGAAATGGGGCTCTGCTTTCCCCAAAGGCTACTCAACTAATACATAGAGAACCAGGTCTAGATCTGCTGGACAGTTGTGTGACCTGTTTCTTCCTATGTCAATAATTAATAAGAGCTACCTCACAGGATATGGAAGGCCAAATGAGTGAATGTATTCAAGTGCCCGAGATGGTGTCTGCTTCCTAGTAAGGACTATATAGTTACTATGGTCCTTACTAGCAAGAATATTAAGCCGGGTGTATGCCTTTAATTGCACCATTCGAGAGGCAGAGATAGGCAGACCTCTGTGATCTCAAGGTCAACTTGGTCTACACAGCAAGTTCTTGGCCAGTCAGGGCTACACAGTGAGGCCCTTCTAAAAAAAATAAAAAGGCAAAAACAAAAAGTATAATCACCACCTCTAGCCAAAACTCATTCCAAATCTAGAATTTATTCCTCTCTCTCAGCAGCAGCCTTGCAAAGATGCTCAGGAAGCAGTTTTATCTAACCTTGAGTGAGTCCAGTCCCAGCCCTTGTAATCTGTCTATGAAACAAAGAACTCTCTGGGCTATCTTGCCACTCCACAAACTTCCCTAGACTGTGTGCGAGGAGAAATACATACCCACCACCTGCTGCCTCTAGTCACCTGGCTGCTGATGTCACGCTATTTGGCCACCATTCTGTGGCTTGTCCTGACTGTAGCCCATCAATTCTACCTTCAGCACAATTTTACAGGTGCTTATTTATATGTTACCACGCCTTGTGCTAGGTACTAGGCAAATAGGGAAAATTGTCTTTCTAAAAAACCATTTATTTATTATTATTGTTATTGTGTGTGTGCATGATGGTGGGGGTACATGTGGAGGTCAGAGGACCTCCTGTGACACCTGATTCATCTCTGTCAACCTTGATGGAGGTTCTGGGAAGCAGACTCGGGTGACCTCATGATTGTACAGCAAGCACCTTTAGCTGCTGAGTCATCTCATCGACTGGGAAAACAGTCTCTGTCCTCTAACAGAGACCTCGCGAACACTGCAGATATAGCAGGATGCACAATGGGCAGCAAAGAGCACAGAGGCACCAGAAAATAACTGTCTGGTGGCAGTGCACAAATGAGTGGACAAGGTGACACTGAGCAGTTTTCCAGTAGCTAGAGTTCTTTCTCTCTGCATCAGGGAGAGTGGAATGGTCCAAGCCAAGGAGGAGTGAATGCAGAGGAACACAAGACACCATACCCAGAGGGACAATCACACATGGCCAGCATGCAGGGGCTGGGTGTGCTATAAGAGGAAATATAATTGGGTTTCTTCCTGATTTCTAGCACAGAGCTTCAAGCACTCTGGGGACTTACTCCCTCAAGGATATAAGAAGAGCCTCTTTCAACCACATCTGAGTTTATTATGCTAATGAAGAGACTCTGGGTGTATGGGAGTCAGTGGCCAGAAAAATTAAGGCCTGTGTAGAAGGCTGAAGTTTCAGCCTCATCTCCCAGCCTTTTTAGGGAGAGGACAGGGCTGGAGACTGAGCCGATCACCAGAAGTAGATAACATAATCAATCATGCCTATATAACAAATCATCCACAGAACCCCAGACTTTGGGAGTTCAAAGAGCTTGGATTTGGTGAACACATAAGCGTGCTGGAGGCAACACCTGGGGGGAACAGCAAGGAGACTCCTCAAATGCACTCACATGTCCCCAACACCCTGCCCAAGGTGTTGCTTCCAATCCATTCCTCCTGAGTTGTATCCTTAATAATAAACTGGTAATAATAGGCAAAAAAAATTTTCTGAGTTCTGTGAGCCATTCCAGCAAATTACCAACCCCGGGGGTGGAGTATGGGAAACCCCCAAAACTTTATAGTTAGTTGCCCAAAAATATGGGTGGCCCAGACTAGTGATTAGAGGCAGTCATGCGGCACTGAATTGGTTTCAGAATTGGTTGTTGTGAGCTGAGCGGTAGGAGGGACCACACTACATACTTAAGTGAGGCAAATGTAAAAGAAATCGATCTCCGAAGTAGGAGGGAAAGAGGAAGGGGACTGGGGTAGGAGATCAGAGGTCCTGGCATACGCTAGAAGGACACGGGCGGGCCTCGAATGCCAAGACAAAAGGGACACATCCGCTTCTGGAGCTTTCCAGCAGCCACAAGCACAGAAGCCTTAAGCATCTCCTCCACTTGTTCTGAGTCCCTGTTGCCTGCAATGGCAGGCAGCTAGGACAACAAAACACAAGCCTCCCTCCCATGCGCCAAGCAGCAAGCCCATGTTCTGGGTGAGCTTCCAGTTGCACCAATCTGAAATGCAAAAGTCTCAACAACTATTTTCTCTCTCCTCTGTCTTCTCCTTCCCTCTAAGGAAGAGCTATTCATCCTGCTCTCACTTCTGCCCTGCTCCGAGCCCTATGTTTTAATGCCACTGCTTTACACAAATCCAGCTTCACGTCTTGAGTGAAATATAATTTCATAGGAATGCGGTTCTGGAGTGATCTCATTGAAAAAGCACATCCAGCAAAGGCCATGAGCAGGCTTCAAGCCAGCACATTCACACCCACAGCCAAGAAGCTTACAGACCCCTTTCCCTTAAATGGAGAATGTGCCTGGGCCCCAAAGCAAAGCACAGCAGCTGCCCACGGACACCACCCTACCCAATGCCTGTCTGCCGAGAGACTGGGGCCTGGGTGCAGAGCGGCGACCACCTCAAACCACCCTGACACCATACAAGGACAGACTCTCGAGCATCAAGCAAACAGGCCTCACCATTCAGATATTCCCTCAGCCCCTCAGGATGGTTCTGGCTCTAGGCCAGCAAACTCCAGCTGAAAAACATGAACACTGCCCTCAAAGAGCCCCTCAGACGGCACAGGGCAGAAGCCAGGCTGCTAAAGTTCCTCCAATAGCTACCTACCTTTCCTAATGCCCTGGAGCTCAGTTACCATATGACCCCACTGAACGGAGTCAGAAAAGTTGATTGAAACTAGGTAACACAGCTGAGTCCAGCCCAGTCTAGCTGAAACAGTGAACTTGAGGAAAAAATAATTACACCCTGTCAGACACTCAAAAGCCTTAGCTAAAAAGCCATCACGCTGGAAAAAAAAAAGTCCTCATTCCAAATCTGTTCCCCAACCTCAGTGAATCCTCATAAATAGACTAGAAAAAGAGGGGGGGGGGATTATTAACGGCTTGCAGGGTCTATGGAAAGTTTCAGTGCTCTCTCTGCAACTTTTCTGTAAAGCTAAAACTATTCTAAAATTCAAAGTTTACTTAAAATAATGACATGTCATGGTTCCCTTTACACGGAATAATGGGAAGACTAGTCCTGGAGCCGCTCCAAGCAGTTAACGAAATTCGGGTATAAAATTCCTCGGCTCGCTACAAAGCTTTGGATGCGTTACTAATCTTCCTAAGCTACACTTTCCTCATCCAGAAGATGAGGATGGCAGTTCAAGTGGGGGGCGTTTGTGTGGCTTGAGTAGGATGCTACTGCAGAGGAAGACTGTGAGTCTTACTGCGAGTCCTCTTGAACAGTGCAGCTCTCCTTGGTCAGCCTTCGCCTTGGCTTCTTGAGGTCTGCAGGGGTGGGAGGCAGCTCTACATCCCCTGATGCCCCACACACCTCTCTTTAAGCCTTCCAGCCTCTGTAAGCCCAAAGCCATCACCCAGAGGGCTGAAGGACAGCTACCTGAGCAAGTCCCAACTGGTGAAAGCACACCAGGACTTCTTTCAATGTCACTGTCACTTGCAGAATTAAACTACTTCCTGTGAGGTTTGGAGATGATCAAAAGGACAGTCAAAGGTTACCAGGGCTTCTGGTGGGGTTAGCTCATTACACAGGAGGGGAAGGGGACTGGGGATCAAAGGAGGGTGAGCTAGGTGGGCTAGGGAAGTGTGCTCTCTGAGTTTTGCTAGCATCCACCACCGGCCCATATCCCTGCCTGTACCTTGCTCCCAGTATCCTAGCCCCACATGAAGGCTGACAGGCAGGGTGAGTTCTCCTAAGTATCTCCAGCACGAGGGACGAAGCTTCCCCCAAGCTGGAGCCAGACTGAAGCCCCAACTACCCTCCCTCTGGCTCCATGATCATGTGCTCTGCTCCTCCCCAGGGAGACCAATGTGCATGAAAACATGGGAACGTCATCTTGGTCTCACATGTGAGTGGGCTAGAGGCCAGAGGAAGAATCAGCTGAAGAAGGTACCTGCTCCGAGGTCATGTTGATCTCCTTGAAAATCACTCACAAGGTTGTCAGATACTTTCAAAAGTGACCCAAAATAAAGAACTCCAATCACACCCCGAAAATTTAGTGTCCAAATAAGGGAGTACTGCAACAGTTGGCTTGTTCCAACTCTGACAGGCCTTGTGAGAGAAGCGGTTCCCAGGCTCGGGAGCCCACTGACAGGTTGTAAGCCCTCCAAGAACTAATGGGCACATTCTAGTGGCTAATATCTCTGACCTTCCAGATGGCTGGATTGGGGACACACCCCAGCTGAGGCCCAAGGACATTAGTTCCTGGCAGGGAGTATGCAAAAATGCTCAGCAGCCAGAAACAAGCCAGATAGCAGCCCCTGAGGCTTCAAGGACAAGCTTCGGAAGCAAAGCCCAAGAAGAAGATGTCCTTGGAGCCATTTCTTATTCAACCAAATAAGAGCCAAATATAGCCAAATATGAAGACCTTAACTGTGTTGTATTCTTTGTAATTTCCCTCCAGCTCACTGCCTCCTGCCCAGTCTACTGCAGGGGTGTCTGGTTTTACAGGGAGCAACACTTCCTTGGGTGTCTGCCCAGAGGAGATACTACATACGTGCTAGATATTACTATTATACCACTATTTCCCCTTCACCCTTCGTCTTCAGTCCTCCCTGCCATGAACAACACAGTAAGCACCCCAGAATATCAACATTATTGTGTTGTTTGGGGCTGCTAACTGCCCAGCTCCAGCCCCAGATTCCACCAGTTCCAACCAATCTCATTCCTCTCCTTCTTTTACCACCCCTATCCTACCCCCAACCCACCCCTCTCACTCACCCCATCCCACCCCTCTCTCCTCTCCCCACCCCTAGGCAGGACACCTCCTGTCCAGTATGTCCATTTCTACCTCTGTGGTTTTGGCATCTTCTTTCTCTCTATTTATTCAAACCTCATTCATGCTACAAGGCCCAGTCCAAGGTCCCCTCTTAAGCCCAGGCCGGAAGACCATTCGATCCACAATGACTCTAAGCATCCCCTCTACACCAGGCACTAGGCCAATCACTAAGGAAAAAATAACATAGCCCTACATATATCTGAACTGGGGAGGGGCTTCAACACTGAACCATGCAGCTAGCAAAGTCAACAATTAGACCTTACTGGAAGCTTATGAAAACAAAGATGGTACAGGACATGAAACCCAGCACAATAAGATCTTCTCGCCTCTTCTGCCTGTCCAGCCCCCTGGCCTTGATGATTCAGTATATATCCTATTTCAAGAACTATTACCCTTATTTCTGATGTGGCATGTACCCTGCCCAAATGTGGAGTTTATCAGCTTCAGAGCTAGGCACAGACCCGGAGCATCTTGGTCCTTTACCTCCTATAGGAACAAATGCCATGAGCTGGTTCCTTGCATCTAGTCCCAAGCCACCAGGGGATTCAAGTCCCTGTACAGAAACAGCTGTTGTAAACTGTCAATGTGCCATCATCCCCTGGCTCCCCACCTGGGGCAGCCAAGAGAGCTAGCTGCCAAGTCAAAAGGAAACCTGAAAGCAGATTTGTGCATTTAAATCCAAAGGGCGATCCTAATCAACTTTTCCCAGTCCAGAGAAGACAAAAGCCACAGTATCAACCCCTGGGAGACTGGAACTATCACAGACATTGTATACTCCTTAGGGTTATCACACATGGCCCAAAAAGAGCTGTGATAGGAAAAAATAGCCCAACCGAGTGCTGTTTCAAATACCCTCGGACAATCACCCCAAGTGTCAGACACTGTGAACCAAGTACTCAAAGCACGCATGTCGGGGAGTGCTCCTAGAATACCTATCAGCTTACCCGCCTAGCGCTGTCACAGACCAGAACAGCCTCTCTAAAGCCTCTAGATCTATCTAATCATAGACACCCCTTTGACAGGGAACATCTAACCCATCCTTACTTGGGTTTTCATCAAAGTCTTTCACATCACTCACCTCATCACATCTAGTTGAACCTCAAGCCCCATGGGTAAGCACCAGCTGTTCCTGCTATCAAGACCATTCTTCCAGAGAGACGTGGTCTGTCCTTCCACAGGAAGGGAGCTCACACATTCCAGGAGCTTACCCAAAGCACTGGTTGTATAGTTAGGGTACAGACCTACACGGCTTTATAGGTCAAGTCAGGTATCAAGGTCATTGATGATTCATACACAACCCATGTGAGCACTAACAGGGATCAGTGAACAAAGCCTCAAACAAAGGACAGCAAAGAAGAAAGAAGCTGCCATCTGGGCCTCAGATCACCAGCATCTTGCTTGGAGGAGTGTCAGCCTGAGCAAAGTACATCCAACTGTAATGAGCAATTTCTCTTTGAAAACTATGACATCGAGCTCTCTCCTGCTCCTCTGCCTTCACAGGGGCCTCCCACACAGTCAACCCTGTGATAGGCCCGCCGCCAAGGCTGGAGAGCGGGCCCAGGGCACACAGCACCTTTGGAGACTCAGTTATGCATCTTCAGTCCCGTCCATTTCAGCCCTCTCCCTGCCCTCCTCTCCCTCCCCAGTTCTCAGTCTCCACATGTGTCTCTGTGCCTGGGTGTCTGCGTTTTATTTACACTACCCGTGTCTGTTGTTAGCAACAGAAACAAAGTACTTTAAGGCAGAAAAGACAAGTCTGCCAACTGGCTTGCTGTCCCTCATCTTGCTTCCAGCTCAGGAACGGGCTGGTAAAGGACCCTTCCAGCCCCAATGGATCATGTGTGCCTACAGTTTCCATGTCCTAGGGGGGCAGGAAGCATGGAGCCACTGAGCCCGAGTTGGTTACTTACTGGGTCCCTCCTCTTCCCTGGAGCCCAACACCGACACTTCATTCGCTAAGCTGCATGTGTGCTGATTGCTGCTTGGAAGGCACAGAATTCAGGAAAACACTCTCCTCACTCATCATCTCCTATCTGCCCACCTCGGACAGTGAGGAGAGCTGCCAAATAAAACAAGACGCTGGGCTGGGGAGATGGTTCAGAGCCTACAGTGCGTGCCACACAAGTCTGAAGATTTGAATTCAAATCCTTAGACCCCATGTACAAGCCAGATGTAGTAGCACATGTGTTTGTAATCCCAGTGCAGCAAGGAAGTTCATGTACGTGAACTGGTACACAGTTCAGCCCGGTGCACACAGTAATAAGCAAGAAAGATCCTGTTTCCAACAAGATGGAAGGCAACGACTGGCACCAAAGATTGATCTCTGACCTCCACGGGTGAACCATAACACACACACACACACACACACACACACACACACACACACACACACACAATGATACTCCTAAGGCAGTGTATAAGTTTAAATCCAAAGGACATTTCCCAACCCATGGAAGCAAAAGCTTGCCTTTCTCCAATGCATGGGGGAAAGTCCCAGTTCAGGAAAGGCTGGTAACAGACACTTCTAGACATGGAGGCAAGGACGGAAGCCCAATTCTGGGAAGGCTAAGCTTCGCTTTCCCATCTTCAGCTTTTCTAACACAGATCATCTGAGTTCTGATATCAGGCTCTTCAACATAATCAGCTAAACTCATCAAGCACTGTTCTGTCTTCAGTAGTGCGGGGGTTGGGCCGTGGGGGACTCAAGGAGCTCAGAGACTACAGAGTAAGGATAAGAGACTCAACAGCCAACAATCCAAGTGAGGAATACCGAGTGAAAGCATCTAATGCACAGAGGGAGAGGGAGAGGGAGAGCGGCTGCGGCAGCTTGAGATTTCTATGGGGGAGGAGATGTGAGCCAGACCTTCAGAGACGAAGAGGGGTGGGACAAAATGAAACGGAAGCCACCTGCAATGAAGAGTCAGACTGTGATTCACGGTCCCAAGACAGAGAGAATAGCAAACATCATGCCTGTGGTGCTTCTCCAGTATCTAACCGGGCTTTACTTCTCAGAGGTAAGCAGGAAAGAAGCTGGCCTCACTTAATGAGTATATAATAAAATATATGAGTATATATGCAATGAGTATATAATGAGTATATAATGAAAATAAGTAAGGGTCACCACGCTCCCTACCCTTCTGTGCCCTCCTCTGGCAAGACCATGTTCAGTGTTTCCTTTTCCTATGCTACTCCAAAATCCTCTCCCTGCAGTAGTCAGCCTAACTCTCTAAAACCCACAACAACCTGATGGACCTTTCTGTACTTAAGACTTCTGCTCCTACTGGGTGCGGGGACACATGCCTTTAATCCCAGCACTCAGGAGGCAAAGGCAGGCAGATTTCTGCAGATCTCTGAGTTTGAGGTCAGCCAGTGCTACACAGTGAGGCCTTGTCTCAAAAGGTAAGACTTCTGCTTCTATTGTAGGCCAAGTTTCAAGCTCACCCAGTTACAATAAGGGGCAGTGGTTGGATTATTCCTGTGCCTGTCCAGATCAAGCTATGAGACCAGAAGAAGGGACAGTATCAATTCTTGATAAGCCAGGGTCTTTCTCCTCACTCATATTTAAAATGTGTGCATTCAACTAATATAGACCAAACACCAAGCGAGTACATATCAGTGTACTCAGTGCTGACTGGGCATGAAACAGGTCCATCCTCAGGAGCTTACACTCTAGTAGATTAGGTACAGAGACACATAAATCTAATACATAGTGAACAACTATTTCAAATGCCAGTAGAGAGATCAATTAAATGCCCTCAGGGATATAATGCTAGAGAAATGAAACAGTATGGCACTAGGTAGAAAGGGATTCTTTTCAACTAAAGACTGGTAAGGCCCTAGGCCCAGAAAATCAGAAGGTAAAGGAATAAAGGTGCATTGCTGGGCAGAGGAAACGATATCAGCAAAATTTGGAGCTCAAGAGTAGAAGATACGTTCAGGCTGATGGGAGCTGAGTTGAAGACAGAACAGAGAGAAAACCAGATGGAAATACAAGAGCCAAATTAAGGCTCTCAGCCCTTCTCTGGGGATTCATGGAAATCCCTAATAAATGATGAACCAGGTTGCGTGCTTCTGAAAGATGAGCCAGCACAGGTTAGAGGCAACAAAGGAAGGATCTGATGGTGATCAGGAAAGATAAGGGAGAGAACTGAATTAATGAATAAGAACATGACAGGAATGCTTGTTTCTGAGGTTCAGGCCAAACAGAAAATTCAGCGGGCAGTCCTTGGGGCAGCTACAAAGGCTCCACAAGCACAGAAAGGCTTCAGAAGCTGATGGAAGGGAGCAGTGAAAGCTTGGGAGGTGGGCTCGGACAGGCGATGGGCAAGAAGGGGATTCCAGAGTCTAGAATCTAGAAAGTGGAACTGCTCCAAGCAATGGCTGTGCTACTGTATCTTGAGAGGAATGAAGACAGAGCCGAGTCCTTCAAGCTGAAAAGGCTGAGGAACTGTGGGCCAGGCCACGTAAGGATTCTCAGTATGAATCCCTAAGTTATTTTTTTTCTAAAAAGATTTATTTTTATTTTACGAGGATGTTTGCCTACATATATGTATAAGGTAGCATGTGCATGTCTGATACCAGAGGAGGCCAGAAGAGGGAGTTGGATCCCCTGGAACTGCAGTTACAGTTGACTATGAGCCATGATGTGGTTGCTGGGAACTCAACCTGGGTCCTCTGCAAGAGCAGCAAGTGCTCTTAACCACTGAGCCATCTTTCCAGCCCCTGAATCCCTAAGTCTTAGTTATTCTAAAAAGGAAACATACGAAAAACATGAAAGGAACTAAATAAAATCAAGAGGCACATAAAAGCACCAAGAATTAGCAGATTAAGACACATGTGAAGGGAGGAGCTAGCTCTCCTGGGAAAGACCACCAGGCAGGACAGAAGCCATGCCCGGGAACAAAGTGAGAGTCAAAGAGGAGACACAGTGGCTTCAATAGAGAATGTCAGAAGGAAGCAAGCCCTTTGGGGAAAGCAGGCTGTCAGCTACGACAAAGAAGTAGGCGTGCTCAAGGAACAAGTACAAAACGAAGGCAGGACCACTTCTGTGATGAAGAAACACCAGGCATGCAGACACGCACCTTAAATCCCAGCCCTGAGGAGGCAGAGGTGGAGGCAGGCTAAAACCCTGTCAAAAACAGTTTTTTAAATGAAGAAAACTACTCCTGAAGTCAGGCAGGGCGTGGCAAAATGGGCCTATACACACCCTGTCAACCAATGCCATTTTTCTAAAAGATAATTTAGGAATGTATTTTTTTCCCACATATATATGAATATATATTTCCAAGGCTCTAAAAAGTACATGATTAAAATAATGCCCAGTACAATGTTAGAAGATAAGTCACAGACAAGTATTTGAGTATTAGATGACTGAAAAATTAAAAGTATGGAAAAGAGGAACGGAGACGTAACAGACAAGTTAAAGAGATGAAACGATGGTAAAGCTGTTTGGTGAATCAAGAGAATACAGATACTGAATATAGTGACACATGCCTTTAATCCTAGCACTCAGGAGGCAGAGGCAGGCAGATCTCTCTGAGATCAAGGCCAACCTGGTCTACACAGCAAGCATAACAATCTCCAGGTCAGCCAGGGCTACAGGAAAACCCTGTCTCAAAAATAACAAAAAGGAAGAAAGAAAGAGAAAAAAGTACAAATAAAAGCACTGAAATATTATTTCATACTCACCAGCCTGGAACATACTGAGAAGTGTTGTATCTCTGAGTATTAGCAAAAATAAAAGCTTGTATGCATTGCTGATAAACATTGCAAACAGCAGTTTGGAATAAGTATTGTCAAATTAAGCAACAGACATTCCTCTCCAGCAATCCATTTGGACATATCTAGTATACACAAACCCTTGCACAGTCATTGTACAACAATGTCCATCACAGCAATGTTTATAACACACAGGTTAAAAAGACGTCAGTCTTTGCTCACGTCATATAATGGTTCATTACACACCAATTAAGCGGAATTATTTTATACATGCATTCTTATATGGACCTTTTATATTTTCCATATTCTTATCCAAACTTGAAAAGAAATAGTTACCCAGAAATTATAATAGGCAAATGTATGTAGACATTTACTGCTTCAAAGCTTTTAAGAGAATAGAAAGTACTCAAAAGTCTATCATCAAATGGATTCTGGCATCCAATGGAACCCTATGCAGAGTTAAACATTACAAAATGGTCCTGGCTGTATTACTGGTAGATATAGTCAACTAAAATCAGTAGCCAAAAAGGTAAGTTATAAATCCTAAGTGCAAAATGATGCCATCCATGTTTGAGAAAAGAATGCATATGTAGAACATATATGAAAAATATCCAAAAGGACAATGTATATCAAAAAATTAATAAATTAGGTGCTTTTACTTTTTCCTAATACTTTTATTAATTTTGCATAATATAAGGGAAATATAAGTGAGCTGGTCTGCCAAATAGGTGTGGTTTATCTGGGATAATGGAAAAAGTTAGCACCCCCCCCCCCCAAAAAAAAAGGGCAAATGCTATAGTATTGTCACAACCTAACAAAATGAGAAAAGAAAGCTGGGTTTAGAGCTTCTCATGCAGGTTGAGAATTTTCAGAACCAAGAGTGAGAAAAGGTAAGAAGTGGGAGGGCAGCCAGGGGACTGCTCATGACTGCAGGGTAGTGGGTGAGAAGAGAGGACTGCACAGTTCCCAGATTCGTATGGAAGCTGGGCATTAATTCACTCTCCACCTCAGCAATTCAGAACCAACCATAGAGCCCGGCTCTTTTTGGTGTAGTTGGAGCTGCCTGCGATGAGAAGGATGGCAGAGGAAACAAGAACAATGGTGTCAAAGTGGCCCTTGTTTCTCTGGAGCAAATGAAATAAAGGCTAATAAAACTCGGAAGGCAGAGGCAGGCAGATCTCTAAGCGTTCAAGGCCAGCCTGGTTTACACAGTAAGGGAGACCCTGTCTCAGAAAGACCTGAAAAAAGAAAGAAACAAGAGAAAAGAAACATCTTAACTGAACCGCATCAGCAAGCACGGACAGCGGCATCTCTGAGCCAAGTCAGCCTTCATCAGCACATCCCTTCCTTCTGGGTGTGGTCCTGCATAACACAAGGGGACTCCTGAAAGGCCATCTGCGGAAATGAAGCCACCCTTCTACTTTTAGACCTTGGATATCACAAGGAGCCATCTGTCTGCATTCCCACAATCAGCTTCACCCTCCAAGTCATAAAATCTGAGTATTCCCTGTGACAACAAAACACTATCTTCTGCCAGGCACGGGTAAAGCACACCTTTAGTCCCAGAACTCAGGCGGCAGAGGTAGGCGGATCTCTGAGTTCAAGGCCAGCTTAGTCTACACAGCTCCAGGCCGGCTGGGGCTACAGGGAGACCCTCTCTTGAAAAAGAAAGAAAAAAGAGAAGCCATCATCTGTTTTGTTTTGAAATACAATTGATCAAAGTGGCAGATTTTCTATTTTCTAGAATCACTGTTACAAAGAGGAAAAGCACAGGGTAAAGAGACAAACACTCAAATTCTGTTTTTTCCACCTGCCTCTGACCAACGAGGATGAGGAGACAGAAGCCTCTTGTGCATTGGGAGGGAGCTACCCGATCGCCTTGTTTTCATCGTTTGAAATAACAACCTTCCCAATTAGGGCCTCTCCCCAGTCACTATAATCTCATGACTTACCTATGATGTGGATAGTCTTCATTCAGCAAATGCCCAGGGCTGATGTTATATAGAAGTGATGAGTTATATCCATAGAGAAAGAGTCACCCACATAAAGAAGTGACCTCTGTCTAGCATTCATGAACCATAAGATTGAAGAGGAGAGAAGACCGCAGCAGGCCTATTCATCTCTCAGCACTGAGCCAGCCTCTGTCCGTAGTGGGAGGAACAGCCCAATACCTGGTGCTTAGAAGGAACCAGGCCTCCCCGGGCTACAATAAAGATTCATTCAAAATAATATTTTAACCTAAGCAAGAATATATGTTACTAGCTCTAACTTGGTGAGAAGTCAACCTTCTCAATCTGGTTTCCAAAGTCTATGGCTCTTCATTTAGTTGAAAATACTGGATAACATGTGATAAAAAACAAAACTCGGGGCCTTGAATTATGGTATAACTCCAAACAAAATCTCACCAGAGTAGAGTTACACCACTGCCTGTGGTATTTCAAGCCCCATTTTTCTATCAGTTAGGTCACCAGGCAGCTTTATATAAGATCACATTTATATATTAGATCAGCTCCTCACACAATGGGTTTTAACAAATTATAATTTTATTCAATAGATTTGAATTTTATCAGCAGTCTATACAACAGAACTAAAGGAAATCAATGTTGCATAAGCATTTGCTGTTAAAATGGTAAGGAGATTGTTGAAGTTGTAACAAGAAAAGCTATTTCTTAGTTAATAAAAAAGAATTGGTGCTGGAGAGATGGTTCAACAGTTAAGAGCACTGGCTGCTCTTGCAGAGGATCCAGGTTCAAATCCCAGCACCCACAGGGCAGTTAACAACCATCCACAGCTCCATTTCCAGGAGAGTTCAATAGCCTCTACTTACTGACTCTGGGAGCACTGCATGACATAGTGCACTTACATACATTCAGGCATTCATACACATTAAAATAATAAATAAATAAATTAAATTAAAATTACTTGGCTGGACTGATAACTCAGTAAATAAACTGTTGCCATGCAAGGCTGAGGATCTGAGTTAGATTCTTGGAACCTAGGGTAGAGGGAAAGAACTGACTCTTGAAAACTGTCCTCTGACCTCCACGTATGTGCAGTGGCACACGCTCACACACTTAATAATAATAATACATTAAAATAAAAAAGAATTACTGTCTCATACAACATTCAATATTATCCTAGCTAATGTGAAAAAATTTTTTTAATTTTAAATCCTGATCTGCCGTGAGACTGGTACACAGACTACAAAAGAAGTTGGAAGGGCTTTCATTTCTACAACCACAGAAATGAGCAAGATTAGGACACTGCACGCTGTGCCAATTATCTGTTACTCTGCTATTAACAGGATTAAGGGCCCACTTTATCAGTCCTCTACTGTATGCCAAGCATTGTTCCCATGTGTTAATTATACCAATTCATTTAATACTCTAAAACAATCCTATGAGGTAAGTGTTACCAATTCTATTCAGTTTACCAAACAAGAAAATCACATCCCAAAATACAGTTAGTAATAGGAGACGCCAGAATTTCAAATTCCTCTCCCTGGAGGCTGGTGAGATGGCTCAGCAGGTAAATGCACTTGCCACCAAGCATGAAAATCTGAGTTTGATCCCTGGACCCCACATGGTGGAAGGAGACTCCCACAAGTTGCCCTCTGACTTCTGCATGCATGCCATAACACACACACACACACACACACACACACACACACACACACACATACACACACACACACACATGTCTAGAAATGGTCCCTTCCTAGTACTAGCCCATAGAAAGTACAGTGGGGAACTGTTGGTACTGCATCATCTTTAAGCCAGCCACCTCGTTCCTCTTCTGAAAAGAGACTAGAGATCTGAGGAAATAACGTATGCAAAAAGGACATTTCCAATGCTCTAAGATAGCAACTACCATCATCCTTGAAAAGATGCATGGCAGAGCTAATGCCGATTACACAGACACATACACACACGTGTGTGTCTGCACACATAAACACACATAATATTATCAGGGAACACAATTCAAACACAGCTTAACAAAAACACTTGTCTCTCAACATTATAACTCACAAATCCATGCAAGTCACTCCCTTAAACAGAGGTGTAGGCTTAAGAGTGAGAAGCATTCCCACCTGTACCCGCTCCGGACAGAGATCTTGGCTTCACCAAGGAGGAAATGCTGGTTCAGCCAGGAGGTGTCCCCCGCTCAGCTCCCTTTTTACCAGTCTCCTTCAGTAATGCCCATGCTCAGAGCATCCTTCCAAGACATGCTATCTTTGGCTTTTACTTTGCTGTCTCTGTGATGCTGGGGATTGAACTCAAGGTCTTGTGCATGTTAGGGAGACAATCTACCTCCGAGGTACATTCCAGCCTCAAAAGACATTGTATCTTTGAGCAGAGGAATTACCACTTCAAGCTTTCAAATTCTGGCTCTAAACCAAAGTTCTCCAAAACTCTGGTAGCAGTGTCTCTTTACTGTAAGCTTGATACTGGGAATCTACAAGCCACACATGCCTCGCTCTTTAGAGACAAAGTCAAAATCAAGAAGAGTTCAGAGGAAGTCCCTCCCCTTCCCAAGCTGAGCTTCCATGACTTTCCAGAAGTTTAAGAGGCAAGTAGTCATGAACAGCAGGAAAGTGCTGGCAGCTGTCTCATTTGGCAGCACCCACCCATCCTACCCACCCATCCAAACCCCATAAGCAAAGTGTAAGGAGCAAGGCACAAATCCTTCCGAAGACCGGTAAACAAAACAAACTCCAATCAAGAAGCAGCTGGCCTCCACTCAAAGGGCTCCCTGAGGGCAGGGCCAGGACCAAGTGTCTCCTCCAAGAATCCCAAACCTTTTCCTTTTCCTTAATCCCTCACCTGGTTTTGTTTCCCTTGTCACCCAGCAGACAGCAGCATGACAGGAGAACAGCAAGCTAAGTGCTATGTAAAAGAATGCTCTGGGTCTTTCTTACCTTATCTTCTCCCTCTCCTGATTAGGTCTTCAACCTCACACACCAGGTTCTCTGATAGCTCTCTCTGACTGGAGACTTCAACACCTATGACCACTAGAAACCCTGGTCTCATGACTTCGGATTCACTTTCACATTAGTCATCATACCTAGCCAACCCTTAGACCTTAGCACTCTAGACTATATTTCTTAATATCTTGTCCTTGGGCAGACAAGGTAGATCAGCAGGTGGAGGTGCTTGCCACCAGGCCTGACCACCTGAGCTTGACCCACATGATGAAAGAACTGACTCCGGCAGGCTGTCTTCCAGCCTCCACTTTTCATAGTGGCATACTCATGAGTGCATGCACACCCACAAAAAGAAATTAATGAAATGTAATTAAAATATTGTTCTCAAAACTCTCTTATGACCACCCACTCCCTTCTGCCCATCTCCGGGCCACCTTACAACCCATCAGCTGCACACTGACCTCGGCCAGGTGTCCATTTCCTTTTACCTAGCTGACATCAGTCATCTTCTTGGGTCTTCTCTCTGTCCATCCAGGTAAAATCTGTGACCCATCACATTCAAATCCATGGTTCCTCCCTCTCTCCTTCCACTGACCCCTAACTCTGGATCAGCTCGACCACAGGTAGATATTTTCTGCTGCTTTGTCAGGACAACTAAAAACTGTTGATCAGAAATCAGCATGTCAAAACTCATCTTCAAGGTCTTGGAGATTCTCTGAAATGTTGGTGAATGAAAGGGTTTGGTTCCTGGAATTTGGTGGAGGAGGAGTAGCAGGCACAGAAGCAAAGCTGGCTGGCCCACATGTGGGGAGCACTTGCAGCCCAATGGTGGCTAATGGAGTATTCATCTTCTACTCCACTTTGGATAGGTTTGACATTTTCCATAATACAAAGTTTAAAAAACAAAACCACTTAAGTGAAAGATGAAAGGGGAGCAATGCCAAAGGTCACCCACAGATGACCTTCACAGAATGAAAACTATAATTTTACATCTGACTGGGCTGCTTTAAGCAGTAACCAAAGTTAGCATCAGAAACACTGGGTTAACCAGGCATGATAGGCCTGTGACCCTCTGCACTGCTTCTAACTGGCTCCTCTCCCAAATGCTTAACCAAATCGGGTCTCCGAATCTAATTTACAGTTCACAGAAAATACAGAAGGGAGATGATCAACCGGAACAATGCCCCAGGAAACAGCCAGACAAATCTAACACACGGAAAGTGAATTCCTGGGGAAAAATTTTAAAAAATGCCCCAAACAACTCATCATTCCCTTTCCACCCCTCAAAAACATGCCCCGCCGATGGTTTCTCCACAAATTCCCCAAGTTTCTGCAAGTCACCCTGACTGTGCCTCGTGTTCAGCCTGTCACCAGGGCCGACACCCTCTGCCCGCTCTGTGCCTTGGACTCACCGTCTCCGCTCCCGACCAGCAATTGCCTGATTTGCCGCGCTGTTGGCAAACCCATCTCCTCGCTCGCAGGCTCCTCAGATACACTTCCGGCCCTCCTGCCTTCGGATCTTTCTGGGATGTACACCTGACCACACCATCCCAGGATGCTAATTCTCTTGGCAGCACCACAGCACCGGAGTGTTTCCCAAACTGTGGGAAAGCACATGGCATCTGACATCTGACGTGGCACTCCACCCGGCACAGCACTCGGAGGCGGGAATCGCAATGGGTTAGGCATTTACTTTTCAGTTGCTCCAAGTTCTCACTGGATTAAGGGGACCGTTTCTATTTGCTGCCATCTTTATCTCCAAACACCTCTACCACTCCCTCCCTCCCTCCCTCTCTTCTTCTGCATGTACATGCGTATAGTGTGCATGGGCATGTTCGCATGTGTGTGGGTGCACCTGCACGTGCATGTGTGTGGAGGCTGGAGGCTGGTATCCTGCCTGTCAAGAGCTACCCCAAGACCTACCTGAAGTCTCACCTTGATCTTCCTCACTACCTTGTTAAGAACAGCATATTACACCATTCCTGTTCCTCCTCCACAAACACAGACCCGTGTACCCACCCCCAACCAAATCCTGTGAGCAAAGTGTTCCACACGTACAAATCTTCGAAGGCTAACAAGGTAGACCCCACCGCAGAATGCAAGCTAAGTTCCTTGAGAGTGTGGGCTGTATGCCTGTGTGCAGCTGGCCCTCGGGGTCCGATGTGTGCTATCTGAATACTTTCTCCTCCTCACTTAGCCTACTTCCACTAACGCTTCTGCCTACGCACTCCTGACTGGCGGAGCTTTTAAACGATGCCTGCTCATCCCTGCTCTGGACTCTCCTAAACCCTAATGGCCAGTCGCAAGATTTTACTTTACACTTTGACCCTTGGATAAGGGTTCTTTCCTGGGTTTATGACCCCTAGGATTAGCAACCCTTCGCTGACCCTACACTGAAAGTTGTCTTTTCAAATACAGTTAAGGTGGATGTTTAGTGTCTGAGACAGAAGTCCTCAGTAAACAGCATTCCTCTTCCTCCTCTGACTTCAAAAATCTTCCTACATCTGCTTTTTTTTTTTTTGGGGGGGGGGGTTATGTGTATGTGTGTGTATGTGTGTGTGTATATGCACATGTGGAGGCCAGAGGTCAACCTTGGGTATTGCTCCTCAGAAGTCATTCGCCTTCATTGTTTCTCCCTGGCCTGCAGCTCACTAAGTAGTCTGGCTTGACAGTGAGCCCCAGAGATCTACCAGTCTCTGCCTCCCCAACACTAAGATTAGAAGCATACACCACCAACTTTTTATATGGGTGGGAGGAATCAAACTCAGGCTCTCATGCTTATGTGGAAAGCAATTTACTGACTGAACTATCTCTCTAGTCTTTTTTTAAAAAAATTATTTTATGTGTATGAATGTTTTGCCTACATGTATATATGTGCACCACATGCATGCTAGAACCTGCACATGTCAGAAAAGAGCATCAGATGTTCTGGAACTAGAGTTACAGCTGGCTGTGAGGGGCCATGTAGGTGCTGGGAACTGAATCTGGGTCTCTTCAAGAACAGCAAGAGTTCTTAATACCTGAGCCATCTCTCCAGCCCCCTTATTTTCTCTGAGACAAAAATCTCATTATATAAATCAGGCTGGCCTTGAACTTATGGCCATCCTCCGACCTCTGTCTCCTGAGGGCTGGGATTACAGACATGGGTCACAACACCTAGGTCCTTACTCTGCCTTCTAAGAAGACACAGTTCTTCATAAACTTTACCCTGCTCCCATTCCAAAGTCACACCCTTTCCGAGTCTGACACTTCCCAGGACTTTGACCCAATTACGTGGTACTCTCTCACTGACATCAGTCCCCAAGAGTTGAATTTTGTGTTATACCTTGAAAACTTTTCTTTATTCACCCAAAATTATACAAATATTTCTATCAGAGGTTTTCATAATGTACATTTTGATGTCAATTTTTTTACACTCCAGCTCTACTTAGTTTTTCTCTTTCAGTGAAGTGACAGTTAGATCTCTATGCTCCACCTTGGCCAGAACGAGGGTCACCAGACCTAGCCTGACTTAAGAGACTGTGACTCTGTGTCACAATCTCTAGGTCTCATGTGTTCACAGAATTGCATCTAGGATTCACTGTAAGCTCTGCTCAAATACGTGGAAAAGGAAGATGGCTGCACCATGGCCAGACTAATAGAAAACACAAATAAGAGGCAGGATTGGGGCCCCAGAAGACTTGGGTACAGTTTCTGCCTCATTTTTCTCTATAGACTGAATTGGAATTATTCCTTCTTAAGTGTTGCAAAAAAAATGTCTGTAATGGTTATGGAGATGGTGCAAGAGTTTGAATGTGGGGGCCTGAACTCACTGAAAAAAAGGGAATAAAGAGAACAATACACAAATTTTATGTAAAGGACCATTTTAGCATTTTCAATCAAGTAGAGTTGGAATGTAAAAAAATTGACATGAAAAGGTATATTATAAAAACCACTGATAGAAATATTTTTATAATTTTGGATGAATAAAGAAAAGTTTTCAAAGTATAACACAAAATTCAGCTCAACTCAGAAGTCATTAAGGAGAAAAAAACAAAGCAAAAAAATCCCATCATGAAGGAAAATATCATGTGTTTCCTACATAAAAATGTTAAACGTGTAAAGGTGGAAAACTAGCATAAATAAAGTCAAAATCTCTTTTTAATTAGAGGAAAAAACCTGAGCAACACAGATGGCCCAGCCCTGAGTGATGAGTGTAGAAGCCCTTACAAATCTACAGGGGAACACAAAGGACCACACAGAAATAACAACACGCGTGAGCACAAAATTCAAAAAAGGATAAAAGCAATTGGCAGTAAACTTAAAAGTGCACATTCTGCTGGATGTGATGGTACACGCCTTTGACCCCAGCACACAGGAGGCAAGCAGACCTCTGAGAAACTGAGGCCGGCCTGAACTACATAGTGAGTTCCAGGCCAGCTGGGGCTACAAGGAGACCCTGTCTCCAAAAGACCAAAACCAAAAAGCGCACAACTCTGCCAATAATGACAGAAACCCTAAATAAATCAGGAGTAAAAATCCCTTTTCAAGCGCTGGAGAGACAGCGCAATGGTTAGGTGCTTTTTTGCAGAGGACTCAAGTTCGATCCTCAGCACCCACACCAGGCAGCTCATAATTGCCTGTACCTGCAGCTCCAGGGGATCTGACGCCCTCTTACAAACTCCACGGGCACTCACTCATCCATGCATAAGCACACACAGACACATAAATAATTTTAAATTTTTTAAAATCCTTTTTTACTTATCAGATTGGCAAAGATTTAAAAGTTTGATCACACCCATTTGGGCAAAGGTGTGATGGAACCAGTCTTTATATACTGTTGATGAGAATTAAGCTGATGTAACATCTTTTGGAAAGTGGTTTGGCAATATGTATTATCATTTTTAATGAGCAAACTCTTTGGTCAGAGATTCTTCCCTTCTAGGAACTTTGCCTGAGGACAAGTGCTGGAACACAAGGCTGTATGTGCCCACTAACTGGAGCAAGGTTCAGAACAGGGAAACTGGAAACAACTCAAAGGCCCATGCTTAGGGGCTTGGTTAAGAAATCACGAGCTGCCCATCTGCAGAAACACAACACCTCGGTTAGGACAACGCACTAATACAGGAAAATATCCTCAGTGAAGTATACGTGAGCCATTTTCAGCATAATTTTTTCTTATGGTAAAACATAACATAAAAATTTTCATTCTAATCATTATCTGTGTAATTCTGTAGCATCATATTCACAAAGTTGTGCAAATATCATCACTATCTCCTCAGAAACTCTCCAACACTAAGTAGTAAGCTGCTATTATTGCATCTCCCCAAACTCCAGGTAATCTCTAACCTCCTTTCTGTCCCTACTAACACGCCATGGCATTTGCCAGTGCTCTATAAGCAGAACTACAGGTTGTTTGTGCTTTTGTGTACAGCTTATTTCAATCAGCACTTGCTCAAGGTTCATTCATTTGTAGCATATACCAGGATCCAGACCTTCTTACTGGCTGCATAGCATTTCCTTGTTTGTATAAACCACATTTTGCCTATCCACTCATTCAGTAGTAAACATTTGGATTGATTCCATCTTTGGGTCCTGAGGATAGTGCTATCATGAACTGATTATCTGAGTCTCTGTTTTCAATTCCTCTAGGTAATTTGCCCAGGAATGGAATGGATGGGTCATGTGGCAATCCAGAGGTTTAGGAGGAATGGCCAAACTGTTCTACCGCCTGCATTCCCATCAGCAGTGTGTGAGGGCTGGATACCTCTATGACCTCATACACCCACATTAGTTTCCTTTGTTTTGATTAAAATACAACCTTTTGTGGAAATTAACATACATATGAATGTATCATTAAAAATGTAACATGCCAGGCATGGTGGTGCATGCCTTTAATCCCAGCACTCAGGAGGCAGAGTCAGGTGGATCTCTGTGAGTTCAAGGACAGCCTGGTCTATATGGTAAGTTTAGGCCTAACCACATAGTGAGACCTTGTCTCAATCACCAATCCCAAATAATAACAGTGGGGGCTGAGAGATGGCTCAGTAGTTAAAGCCCTTGCTGCACAAGCATGAAGAGCAATCTAAAGCCCAGTGTTGTTGTCCTAGAGCTCTAACCCCCAGAAGCCAGCAGACAGCTAGCCTGGCATACACAAATAGAAGACCCTACTTCAAACAATGTGAAAGGCAAACAGACATCCAAGGCTGTTCTCTGACCTCCACGTGTGCATGTGTGCACACACACACATGCACACACTCCTGAGTACACACACTCAAGTATAGATGACAGGTAGGTGGGTAGGTAGGTAGGTAGAGTGACTGATTTTGTTTGGGGAAATGAATTTAGAGGATAGGCTCATATTCTCATATTCTGCCTTATATATTAGACCCTCTTTTTGAGACAGGGTCTTCCTGTAGCCGTAGCTGGCCCAGAACTCACTATGTAGACCAGGCTAGCCTTGAATTCACAGGAGGCTTTTGCTGGGATTAAAGGCATTAAAGGCATGTACCACCATGTCCAGCCCATTTTGTAAATATTTTTTACTTATTTACTTATTACTTAAATATTTATTGCTGTTGACAATTTTTAAAATATTAGGCACTGGGTATGGTGGCATTTAATTTTGTACTTGGGAGGCAGAGGCCAGCCAGATCTAGGCTAGCCTGGTCAACATAGTGAGTCCTGGCCAACCATAGTGAGATCAAGCCAGATCTAGGCTAGCCTGGTCAACATAGTGAGTCCTAGCCAACCATAGTGAGATCCAGCCAGATCTAGGCTAGCCTGGTCAACATAGTGAGTCCTAGCCAACCATAGTGAGACCATGTCTCAAAGTCAAAACCAGGAAGAAAAAAAAAAGGTTAGGCAAAAAATTAATCTAAGAACCTGGGGAGATAGCTCCGTCAAGAAAATGCTTATCTTACAAGCACAAGGACTTGATTTTGATCCCCAAACCCACATAAAAAATTGGGTGCTATGGTTTGTGCCTATAATCCCAAACCTGGGGAGGCAGAGACACGTGGCTCCCTCAATAGTCAGTCAACCTTGCCTACCTGGCACCATCCAGGTTAATGGAGACCCTGTCTCTAAAAAAGAAGAAAGGTGGATGGATAACACCCGAACAATGACACTCGAGGCTTTCCTCTGGCCTCCCCTTGCACACACACACAAATACACACAGTTCTTGTGTCAGGCACACATGCAGCAAGGCCCTGAACAGCAGAAGTGAAAAGGCCTGCAACCCGATCCAAACTCTGCCAATGTATCCTCAGTTTTCTCATATCTGGACCCAGGCCCCCTGGAACTGGATCTGAGTTCCCAGCTAGTATGCCAAGCACGGGTTACAGCTGTGTCCACACATGGACTCCTCCCATCCTGGGGCCAGCACTAAGGCCACAGGCTGGTATTCGGGAGCTGAGGGTAATCACCTTCATCCCAGTCTGTGTTACAAGATTAGATTGGGCAGCACTGGGTCAGATAAACTTTAACACTTCCTACCTGAAAACAGGGTCCTAGAACAATGCCCAACCAATGAGAAAAGACAAATATAAAACAGGAGGGGCTGGAGAGATGGTTCCGCAGTTAAGAGCACTGACTACTTTTGCAGAGGCCCCGGGTTCTAGTCCCAGCACCCACATGGTAGCTAACAATCGTCTGCAACTCCAGTTCCAGGGGATCCAGTGGCCGCCTCTGACCTCCATGGGCATTGCAGGACATGGATGCACTTACAGACATGCAGGCAATACACTTATGCACATAAAATAAAATATTTAAAAAATAAAACAGGAGTGTTAGCCAATATGGTAGCTCATACCCATAATCCCAGCACCTGGGAGACTGAGGCAGGAGGACTGCCACAAGCTCAGAGCCAGCCTGGGTTACAAAATGAGATCCTGCACGCCTTTAATCCCAGCATTCAGGAGGCAGAAGCAGGCAGATCTCTGTGAGTTCAAGGCCAGCCTGATCTACATAGTAAGTTCCAGGCCAGCTGGGCCTACAGGGAGACCCTGTCTCAAATAGACCCCAAAAAAAAAAAAAAAATCAAAGACTCTGTCTTTAAAGGAAAGGAAACGAGAGAAGAAAAGGTCGAAGCCACAGAAAAAGCCTAAGAGTCCTTGGCCACCAAGAGGGAGTGGAACTCTCTCAAGGGAAAAGCAAGCCAGGAAAGGCTACTAACGTGAAACATGAATTGAACACCAAGAAAGAGAGGGCGGCTTTGTGTCCAGACTCAAATGTCTCACCTGAAGCCTTGGGTGAGGAAGGAGATCACAGGGGGCGGAGCCTACAGCCATGAGAGAAACTCTCACAAGGAGAAAACCTGACCTCTGTGGGAAGCAGCCCCAGGGTTGGGTCAGTGAAAACCAAGCAAAATCCTCTCTTCCAGGTGTTCTCAGCCTTTCAACTGCCAACTGTGGACTTTGCCCTTGAAATTCAACTCCAGGGCTGCAGAGATAATCTCCCAGGCATGCCCTGTGTAAACCTGGCTAATCGACAGAGCACTCCGTACACAGCACCCGAGACAGCCCAGCCAACCAGAGGCTGTGCCCAAGGACAGGCAGGGAGCTTTCCTGGCATAAACATCACCTGTCCTAATGAAATCATGGTCCCACAATGGGCATTTTCCAAAAATCAGACAAGCAGCAATTTAGAGACAAGCACATACCTGAAATCTCACTCTGGCATGATTCAAACATTATGAGAAAGTCACTATGAGAGCAAGACCTGTCCTGGTCTCTGCTGGGTGTCCAGGACGAGGCAGCAGAGAACTTCTGAAGCATCAACTTGTACACATGAAATTTTAGGTTAGGCAAAGCAAGTCATTTAGCATCTGGCCTCAAAGCCTTCCTACATCTCGGCCATCAAGCCTCATAAGGAGTGCTTCTCAAAAAGGCATTCCAAACCACTACCATACCACTACACACACCACTGCACACACCACTAAGACCACCACCATCACCGCCACAACCACCATCTCCACCACCATCACTACACACACCGCCAACCCGACCACTGTCATCCCACCTGCACACCACTATCATCACACACCACCACAACCACATACCACCACCATCACCACACCAGCATGCTACCACACCCACCACCACTACCACACGCCATCACCATCACCACCAGCATGACCATCACCATCACCACCACCACCACCACCACCAAGACCACTTCATACCACCCACCACCCACCACCACCAAGACCACTTCATACCACCCACCACCCACCACCACCAAGACCACTTCATACCACACACCACCCACCACCACCAAGACCACTTCATACCACACACCACCCACCACCACCAAGACCACTTCATACCACACACCACCACCACCACCAAGACCACTTCATACCACACACCACCCACCACCACCAAGACCACTTCATACCACACACCACCACCACCACCAAGACCACTTCATACCACACACCACCACCACCACCACCAAGACCACTTCATACCACACACCACCACCACCACCACCACCAGAACTTCTATAAGCTTATTAAAAGTGAAACTTCTCTGCCCCACTTCAGCCTTACTGAGTTGGAATCAAGCTCTCCAGATGAGTCTGGTGCAGATTTACGTTTCAAAGCTGTTGTTTAAGGCTCCTAGGAGTTCTGCAATAGTGGGGTGCAGATACCACCCTCAGACTTCCTTTATTTTCCATTCTAAATGAATTTTAAGGAACTGGATCATTTATCTATAATTGCTATATCCAATAAGATGGGCAGGATTCCTGCCGCTCCAGCCACATCTCCACCTCATACATTGCTTTTCCACAAGCCAAGTCCAATGGTGCTTCTTTCCTGCTTTTGGAGCAGCCTGGCTCCTGGTGTTTGAGGTCTTCAAGATCTCAACTCTATCTTTTCAGCCTCATGTCCTAACTCATCTGTGTATTCCTGATCAAGGTAATTGTCTATTCGGTAAATTGGTGTTAAATACAACCTGAAAATACACTCTCAAGAAATCTTTCTCAACCACATATCTTTCCTTCAGAAGCAAGATAACCAGACTCTGGTGGGGAGGCCGGAGGGTAGAACCCAATTACTTACACAAGAAACTCCTCTGTCTCAGAAACCCAGCTATATCTGAGATCCATTCTTACCACACCCTGCCCCTCACAAACTGTCCCATCCCAACACACTGGCTAGGCAGAACACAGATGGCCTAACTCCAAGGAGTAAGAACTCATAAATGCTCCACACATCTTCATTCCAGAATCCTGGGCCTCAATCCAGGCAGATTCAGTTCCTTTAGAAAACATACCTACACACAGAAAGTAATCATTGTTCAATTTCCAATAGTCAAAGTTACAACCTGATAACTTTCTTTCCTCAAACATGTCCAACAAACTTGGAGACTCTAGAAAAGATCTATAAACTAGGAAACAAGGGTTTCTTTATTACATATACTCGTTTACTAGCAAATTAAAATTTCCAAAGCCAAACTCTATCTTCTTACTATAAAATCCAGGAAGTCATAATCTAAAACATCTAAGAAATCACGGAATATCATGAGGGAACCACACTGCATAAACTGGGCACTCTAGAAGTAGAAGCAGGAAGATGGAGTGTTCAAGGTCATCCTTGGCTGCATGGTCTGAGAGCAGCCTGGGAAGGAAGGGAGGAAAAGAGGGAGAGAGCGAGGGAGGCAAGATGGCTCAGCAGTTAAGAGCAGGCAATGCCCTTGCAGAGGACCCAAGTCTAGTTCCCAAGACCTATATTGGGTGGCTCATAACCATCTGTATCTTCAGACCCGAGGGATCCAATACCCTCTTCTGGCCTCCACAGGCACCTGCATGTATGAGCACATACTTGTCTCAAAGCCTTGCCACATATCCAAACCCTCTTACTTTAAAAAAACTATTATATGTATGAGTGCTTTGTACACCCGTGTTGTACAAAGCTCACAGAGGCCAAAAGTGGTGTCAAATCCCTAAAAACTGGAGTTATAGGTGGTTGTTAGTCACCACATGAGCGCTGGGAACTGAATCCAGGTCCTCTGCAAGAACAGCCAGTGCTTTTAACTGCTGAGCCATCTCTCCAGCCCCAAACCCTCCCACTTTTGATACTGACTGGCAATCTCAGTATTTAATGACATATTCTTTTCAAGAAAGTCAAAAATAACTCGTTCAGCTCTGCAAACATTCAAAAACTATTCTAGCTTCCAATGAACAGAAAGAACACCCCAAATAAAGGACAACAACTCTGGGCAAGGGACTCGGTAAATGTTTTAGATAATCAAGAGGAGCCGTCTGTTGGTATGTCAATCAAAGTAGGGGCATGGAGAGAACACATGTTTCGTCTCATATGGACTTAGATTTTGAATTTAAGTAAGTATGCAGCTGAGTTCCTGTAGACATCAGGACACCAACAAATTCACTCACAGTCTGTCATGAGGGATTACTAAAATGACACAAAATCGCCTGGTATAAGACAGAACTACTAATGTATAACATAAAACTAAAATCTGCAGGAAACTAGGAAACATATTGTTTGAGCCCAAGAATTATGCAAAACTTATTCATTCAACTTTGGTGAGCTGAGCAGCTTGCTGCCTTAGCCCTACTCCAAACTGCTTATTTGTTTTGCTTTGTTTTTCTTGAATCATTTTCTGGGAATCTATATTCCCAGCTGGCCTAGAACTTGCTATGTAGACCAGGATGGCCTGGATCTCACAGAGAGCCACCTGCCTCTGCCTCCCCAGTGTTGGCATTAAAGGCCTGTGCCGCCACACCTGGCTTCCTTATTCTTTTTCTTGATTCTCCTCTATGAGACTCAGTGCTGCCCTTGACTGTCCCTCTCAGATGGATCGCTGCAAAGTGTGCCACAGGCCTAGAAGGTCTACCTCTGACTCCGAGTTTCCCAAACCCCTGGCAATGGGCAACAGGCCGGATCTGGACTGACCTCTGCCAACACCGCAGCCTGTGTCACTTCCTCCTATAGTCTAACCACAGCTATTCAGTATGTCAAGCTCTTTCCACCTCAGGGCTTTGCCTCTGCCGCTCCCCTCTCTGGGAACGCGCTTTCTCCAATCCTGCGCAGTCCCGGCTTCTCCTTACCTTGAGCTCAGAGCTCAAACCTCACATTCTCCAAGAGGCCTCTTCTAACCTTTGCGTCCTTATTACCTCTCCTTCACATCACCATTCTCTCCTTTGGAGTACGCATCATTTCTTTATCCAATTTATTGATTTGTTTACTGAACTCTTCTCCACTACAAGCTCCATGACAAGGACTTTACTATCTGTTATCTCTACATCCCTCATACATAAAATAGAAGCTAGAAGGAAAAAAAATACTCGGTAAAGTTATTAGGGCTGGGGAAAAGCTTAGATAAAGTATCTGCCACACAAGTGTAAGGACCTTAATTCAGAGCCCTAGAACACATGTAAAAAGCCAGATGTGCATCTATAATCCCAGTGCTCCTACACAGACATGGGAGGCAGAAATAGAATCCCAGAAACTCACGGGCCAGCTAGTCTGGCATAACAGTGACAAAAAATAATGACTCAAACAAGGTAGAAGGCAGAGGCAAGACTAATACCCAAAGTGGTACTCTGACCTCCACATATATGCCAGTGGCCAGCACCCCCTCACACAAACACATAAAGATAAAATAAATAGTTATTAAATGAGTCAGGCATGGAACACACACCTGTCATCCCAGCACTGGGGAGACTGAGGCAGGTAAATCTCAAGTTCTAGCCTGAGCTATATAGTAAGACCCTGTCTCAAAAATATAAAAATATTTAAATGCTTTTAGAGAAATAAATTCAATTTCTAAAATATGAGGCGGAAGTGAAGCCACCTTCTTCTTTCTCTTGACTAATGATGACAGTAAGGATGGGCCCCCGAGGAAAGACTACAGATGAGGAAGGAAAAGGCTGGAGATCAACCCTTTGGAAACATCAATAAATAGACACCCCAGCTCTCCGCACTGAAGAACATTAAATGCTGCCAGGGGCTCAGGAGGCTCATGGGTGTTGTAGTCCCCAAGGTTTTCTGCTTTTTACTGCCCCCAGTGAGCCACACGGACCTCTGACCTTCAGTTTTGCAGGTGAAAACAAGTCTCGATAGATATCATGGCTTTAAACCCACCGGATTTGCCCAACTGCTATGGGTGACGAGATGGAAAAGAAAACGGAAAAAATAAAAACTTAAAAATTTCTACTAAATGAGATTTAAATACAGCAGAAATCCCACTTGTTTTCTCTTTTAACCTGATCCCTGTCCCTTCTGAGCACTGATTTAAAGTTAACCAAACCCTTCCTTACTGTGTTCACAGCTGGCTCTTCCAGGAATTATAAGACTAACAGCTGGGCAGTAAAGGCTTTGAGCAGCAATGAACACCCACACTCGGAGGGGGCAGTATTGGCCATCTGTTTGGGTCTGAACCCAGAACAAAAGTGCCTGGGCAGGGGACAGGGTGGAAGTGGCAAAGAATGTAAGGCTGATCTGCCCTTCCTACCTAGAATCCAGTGCTTTCACCCTCTGAACACAGCAGTCAGTGAAGCCAACGGCTGCAGGGCAGAGTCACTGCCACTGCCAAGATCACACCACTGTTCTAGGTACCTTCCTGCCTTCCACTTCTTTAGAGTGGCCAGGGTCAGGCACACTCCTCATTTCCCTTCTCTGTGCTCCTTTATGCCAAATAACAAAGTCTAGACGCATATGGCTCTGTTCTTGTTCCCAGCTTTGAAAATGGGTAGAGCCCCATGTGTGGTTCCAACACCCCACAGGCTTTGCCTTTTAATCATTCCAGTAGAACAACATAGGTCACAAGTAGCTAATCAACTAAATGGAGAAGGGAGAGAATCTATCATAACTCTGTGCCGAGGCAACATAGCCCCAACCAGAAGCAGGGGGCATAATTTTAATGAGCATTAAGACTGCTGTTCTGGTGATACAGGGTGCTAGCACAGAATCTGAGATCTGCCTACGAGAGCCCTGCTCTGCAAAGAGTTTGGTCTTATAGAGAAGGAAAACCTAAAACTTAAATTATAAACAGTCGTATTCGAAGAGAAAAGTCTGTGAGGTGCCTGTTTCCAGGAACTCCCCATTCTGCCCTAGGCCTGCCTGGGTTCCACAGGCCCATAAATTGGCACTGTTGATGTGACCTTTCCAGGCTATATTTCAACAAGAGATAACAACAAAGCTGAGAGCTTTGGTAGCACTCAAAGGAGATTTGCAGGACTTAAAACACTCTGCTAAATTTGGCAGCAAAAGTTCCTGTTTCTTGCAGTTGGAAAGGGAAATCTCTTTCTAATTACCCTGTAGATAAGGGGCTACTTGTTCTCTTTAGAAATAGATTAGAACCTCCTCATTCAGATCCCCCCACTCCTCTGGTGGTCAGAGGGAGTCCTACCTGGGGCTGGAATCAGGATGTCTCTTGGGAAGGGCTCAGCCACCTGCCATCTCAGCCACAACCATTGGCCCAGACATCTGGCACTTCTCAATGCCTGGATCTTTCCATCCCTGCCTCCACACTCCTCTGGCCTCCCATCAGACCTCCTGATCCTTCACACAGGGTTGTCCCTGTCCCAACCCTGATGCCATACAACATCACAGGCAGTCCACTCAGCCTAGTTGGTTCTTTGGTTTGGTCATATCCCCCCTCCAACTTACTTCTTTCTTTGGCTGGTTTGGGTTTGGTTTAGTTTGGTTTTAGAGAAGATCTACTATAGCCCAGGCTAACCTCAAACTCCTGAGCCCCCTGCGTCAGCCTCCCAAATACTGAGATCATAGGCACAGTCCCTCACATCCTACTTTGACATATTTCTTTTCTTTTCTTTTCAGGGAGGAAGGTTTTTTTGAGACAGGGTCCCTGTCACCCCCAACTGGCTTGGAACTCACTACATAGACCAAGCTGGCCCCCATCTCACAGAGATCCGCTTGCCTCTGCCTCCCGAGTGCTGGGATTAAAGGCCTGTGCCACTGCACCCAGATTCTGATTTGTAATTTCTTTACAAAACCAATGCACAAGAGTTTTGCTCTGTTCCCAACCAGGGGATACTTAGAATTCTGCTGGTCCTAGTTATCTACCCAAGAGGTAAAAAATAAAGGGAGGCTATCACCAGACATTTCTCAAAAGAACAAGCCCCACAGATTAGCCACCAAGAAACAAACACTGCCTGGTTTGCAAGGGAATAACAAATACAAAAATTTACTACCAGCCAAGTGACGGTGCACGCCTTTAATCCCAGCACTCGGGAGGCAGAGGCAAGCAGATCTCTATGAGACTGAGACTAACCTAGTTTACACAGTGAGTTCTAGGCTAGCCAGGGCTACAAGGAGACCCTGTCTCAAAAAAGATAAAACAAAAACAAAAACCTGCTAACATCCTGTTCAGCAGCAAGGTAAGGAGATACTAACAAGATCTCTACATGTAGGCTTCGCTACAGTCCTATGAGGCTAAGTCATTTACTGCTGGATTTTACAGAAGCAGAAGCTGGACAAACTAAGCAACATGGACAGAGCTTTGAACACAGTATATGACAGAATCACTAGGTACTTTGTACCCAGTCTGACTAGAGTTCAAATTTCAATCATCATTCTGCGTGTGAGACTCTTCCCCTAACAGGTAGATTTGTCTTTGGCTAACAACTGGTCACTTAAACTCTGAAAAAAAAAAAAAAAAGACATAGTCCTTCAGACAATACTGTAACTTCTCCTTTCTCTAGAAGAGGAGAGATGGTGGTATTCGCAATCTGCAGAGCAAAACCAATAAATCCCAAGTACTCGCTGACCCACCTTCTTACTTATTGATTGGCAGACCTCCTGGCTTGCTCAAGGGTCGGGGCCTCTTTACATTCAGTGCAAGCACCCAAGCACCCCACACATCTGAAAACAAGTTTCCCATCTCCAAGTTTCAGAACTAAAACAAAATGCTTCCTAGGTTTTAAAGTTACTCAAATATCTGTCTGCCTGCCTGTCTGCTTGTCTGTCCATCTATCTATCTAGACCAAGGGGAACATTTCATTTTGAGAATATAATCTACATAGTAGTATGCTTAATTTCATAGTATTTCAGGGAATCTAGCTGGAAAGACAGTATATAGACATTTTTTGACAGGTCAGAATGTCAGTGAAAACTCTCAACCCATATCTCTTCTTTCTAGAAAAGGAAACTAAAACCGAGACCTTTCCAAGCCAGCAAGTTAGATAGAACCAGAACTAAAACTCAGATCTGCTCATTACCTGGCCAAGGCATTCTCCCGCAAGTGGAGGAGAGGTTACTAACAGCAGCCAAGACATTTATGAGTGCGTGTGAGGCCGGAACTAAGCTGATACTTTGCATAAATCAAGTCATTTAACTCCTGCAACAGCTCTCACAGATGAGTAAGACTGCCCACAATTTACATAAGAAGATGCTCTGGCTTAGAGATAATAACTTTCCAGAAGTCCACAGATAATAGTAAGGCCACTCCTGCTGCCCCCACCCCTCACCGCATCTTACCCCCACCCCTACCCCACCCCACCTCGCCCCTCCCCTGCCCTCTACTCCTCCCACCCTCACCTTATCCCTGCCCCCACCCCCAGCGAGCTACAAAGCCTGCACTGCAGGCTAGGATTTGGAGAATGCCTGGATTAGCAGTCACAGAGGTAAGGAGAACTGGGTGGAAGCCTGTGTCTAGCAGAGAGCAGCCTACAAAGGGACTCCAATAGGAAGTCAAGAAGGACCTCAGGAAGCAGAGGCAGTGAGTTGGATCTCTGTGAGATGGAGGCCAGTCTGGTCTACATAGTGAGTCCCAGGCCAGCTGGGACTACAGAGAGATTGCGTCTCAAAAACAAAAAAACAAAAGCAAAGATGTGGTTGCATGCCTATAAGCCCAGCACTGGGGAAAGCAGTGGTTGGGGGAGACAGGACATCACTGGAGCCTGCTGGCTGCTGGTTCAGCTCCAGGTTCAGTAAGAGATCCTGTCTCAGAGGAATAGAGTGGAGAATGATAGAGCGGGACACCTGCCATCCTCCTCTGGCCTCCACATAGTATACCTACCCATGTGCAGACACACACACACACACACACACAGATCTATGAAACTCAGTTATCTGACTGGGTTTGTAGTTCAGTTGATAGAGTGCTTGCTTAACATGCATGAGGCCCTGGTTTGATCCCCAGCACCACATAAAACCAGTCATGGTAGTGGCATATGCCCAATCCCAGCATTCAGACGATGAAAGCCAAAGATCATGAGATCAAGGTCAACTTTGGTTACACTGTGAGTTCAAGGCCAGCCCAGGCTACCCAAGACCCTGCCCCAGACAAAAACAATAACCCACAACAAAAAAAATAGCCACAACTTCATGAGGTCGCCTATGTTTTAAGACACAGGTGAGTACACTAAAATTCAGTTTCTTTGCTAAAGCTGGAATTCTAAAGGGCAGCTGATCGCCTCAGCCTTTGACAATTTCAGAGACGGTCCACAGTAGTTTCGAACCCCACCCTCCCTTATGTAGTCCTCTACTTGGCTCTCTCCATCAAACAGTGCTTTAAATCAGAGTCTAGGAATGGGACCCTCCTTCCTTTTTCTTAGCCTAAGCACCCGAGACAGTCCTTAACCCTATCAGCAAACCCCAAGCTTCAGCAGCTCTATGCTTCTCTTTCATTGTACTCACAGAAGTTCACATAGGAGCAGGGGCAGCAAAGAGAAGCCCAGAACTACACAACATCCATGTAGCACACACAGGAGTGAGTCCCACATCTCATACCCAGATCTTGGGCCCAGATATACTTTGTATTCACTAATTTAAAGGGTGAATAGACTTAGAGAGAGCACATATTAGATACCTCTGAGCCCAGGCACAAGTCAAAGGGCATGTTGACCCCATAACTTCCCAGTGCTTGCTAAGACCTGCATTATATCCCTGGGTCCCCCAGAGGCAGGCCATTCTTCTGAAATACATACATGAAGGCTTCCTAGGCCAGGCTCTCTATTACCACCTGCTGCCCCTGAGACCTACTATCTTCTCAGCCCCCTCACCAGGGCTTCTCTTCTGTGTTTCCAGTATCTTCTTCCTGGTTCCAGATCTTTCTCCCATAGCCCATAGTTTAATCTTCTTCTTCTTCTTCTTTTTTTTTTTTTTTTTTTTGGTTCAAACAGTTCCTGTCCACTGTGTCGATTCCTCAGGGCGAGTGTCCAATTCACAGACAAACCTTTATCTACAACAGGTCTCACAGGAGAAGAGACTGCAGTGGTTTCATGAGAAGCCCGTAGAAACAGGCCCATCTTGGTTAAAGCAGCTTCATACTCTAATTGCATGTAATTCACCCTTTTATAGAGACCATCTGAGAGAAGCCCAAATATTCAGTCATTGTGATAGTCTCAACAGGCCCCACAACAGTGTGTTCATTATATCAGAGCCAAAGAAAATAAGAGAAGAGCTCCTTAGAGAAACTCCTCAGTAAGGTCGTCTAGACTCATTGAACACCTCCTCTCTCATCAAAAGAGAGACAGACAAACAGACAGACAGACATGCACAGAGAAAATGTCTAGGGCCTCACGCTAAACGTAGAGACTTCAGGATTTCTCTTACCATCATGACACTGTTAGAAGGCACAGTAACTCCCCTAAGAGAGTTATTCCTACTTACTAGAACAGAGGAGCACTGTGCCCCGCACCCCTGCAGAAAGATGCCCTCTCTCCCCTCCCCTAGGAGAAAGCACAACACTATTGCAAGTTTTCCCACAGGCTTCGAAGAGAACTCTCTGCCTATTCTATTATGCCAGATGGTTGAATTTTTTTTCTTATTCTTCATGCCCTCTCGGCCCCTCCTCTACTTTCCGCAGTCCCTCTAACTCAAAGAGCTTGATTATCTGCCTGCAGAGTCCCTTCCCCCAGCCCCCAAGCCAGCAGACAGACTCAGGACTGCTCAGAGGGCTGCTGCTCAGAGGGCTGCTGCGTAGCCTCCTTTGGCTTCAGAAATGTGTTCCCTTTGCCTGGCTGCCTTGGCAAGCTCTCCTGGGCCCAACAGGGGAAATCAGGAGCCTCCAGGACAGTGACAGCTAGCCATCCACTTTCCCGCAGGTACTCAGGCCCTCCCAACTCCCTGAGGAGCCAGCCCGCCCAAAGTGGTTTTTAGACTCAGAGGCACTGGGGGCAGCCTCTCCTAGTCCCAGGTCAGAGGTGCAGGCCCGATACTTGGAGTCTGAGGTCTCTCTGAAACTGTTCTCCCCAACCCAGGAAAGGGGACCAAGCCAGCAGAATTAAAGATGTCCTTGGTCTCCAAGGTATTTCAAAGCTTCAGTTTCATTAGGTGACTGATTATTCTCATTTTGCAGAGAGAGACTGGGGGCGGGGGGGAGACACAGGAAGGGGAGCAGAGGAAGGGGGAGACAGGGAGTGAGATCAGGAATGTTACTTTTTAATCCTTAAGGAACATAGAGGGATCCAATTGGTGACTCAGCTCTGGGAAGCTGGACCGATGGGGAGAGGGGAACAGCTGCAACTCCGTCTAAGCTGTGCACAACTTCTCCTTCAGGCCTGAGAGGTCATTGTGACGTGACTCACCTAAGAGAGCTGTGCTGTTTTATTACAGAAAAAGCAAACCTGCCTGCTCTGTGCCTGCTCTTCCCAGACACCACTCCAGGGCAGGGCTGGCAGGTTTTCCCCTGCCCTGTGATACAGGGTGTGGGTACCCTAGTATGCCATATGCCCTACAGGTTCACCGAGGACAGAACTAGAATACCCTTGCTAGGAGTTTCCCTCCCCTGCTACTCCATTCCTTGGCACAGTCCCAGGACATATCAAGTATCTGCCCTTGGAATTCCCACTTCCTTGTTTTTCTTTTTGGTTTCCCCATAAGCTATAGCTTTACAAGTTCCTCAAGAGCCACCCAGCCCCTACCAGGCTTTCAGAGCAAAACTCCCTACCAGTTAGAAGCCTAACTTTCTAATCCCAAGCCGAGGAGAAAGGCCCTCCTGTCCACTCAAGACAGTTTCCCAGAGGAGCTCACCAGGACCACGGAGCCAGGCCTGGCACCTCATAGCCTGTCTTACTAAAATATGTGACATCACAACTACAAGGAGTATGAGACACTGAAGAGGAAAAGGTTTCCTGGGATCCCTTTCTATACTAATACAGGAGTTGCGTGACCTTTAGGAAACTTCGCCTCTGAAGGATTATTGCCCTACTAAACCGCCCAACCCAAAGAAAGAACTATTTGCTTCCTTAAACATTTCAAAGAAGACGTGAGGTTTTTTTCATTCTGATTTATAAACGCTTTAGAGCAGAAGGCTCTAAAGACCCAGAAGAAAGGAAAAGTGACTTTCCAGAAGACTTGGGTCATTCTTCAAGCTTTAATTCATATCATATTACATTATATGGAGTTTTATTTGTTTACAACTAACTGGTTTCATAGAAACTATTCCATTTGTTTCCTCTCAATAGCCCTGTGGAGTAGTCGTTATTATTTCCATCTCACAGCTAATAATCTGAATCTCCTATTAGTTAAGGGACTTACCAGCAAGCAGAACAACCCCACGGGGGACCACTGGGCTCAGTGACCTCCTCCTTACACCCCCACCTTTCATCCTGACCCACATGCCACATCCCTCCAAGCAATGGATCCCTAGAGTGTTGTAAAAGGAGGAATTAACTTTGGAAATGGCCCATCTGAGGTCCAGGGCCATGCAGTTCACACTGGCAGACCCTCTGGCCACAACACTGAGGCACACAGTATACGTTCAGCCTGCCAGAATTAGGGACGGGGCCAGCTCCTGCACTGGCAAGCTGACCCAAAATTAATCAGAAGGCCCCCTTATTGTTCGCCAGGACACAAAAGACAGACTGTTCAGAAAGTTCAGGAAGGAAAAACCGAAGAGCCAGAAGCAACAGCTGTTCTCTCATCCCACTGAGAAACAAAAAGCTTCCACAAAGTTCCCTGCGGCCAAGGGGTAAGTTGAAGATATGCCCTAGTTGAAGTGGAAGCATATCTCCTGCTGGGGCAGAGTGCCCCACTCATCTTCCCCCTAACATTACAGATGACCTAGCTACTTCAGCCCCTATAAAACTGTCATTTGGGGAGGGCCTCCTCTCCTAAGCCACAGCAAGCTTGCACACCACTCCTATCCACTCCTCTAGGTCAGAACACATTTTTACACAAATTTAGGACAAGGAGTACACAGTGTGGACACTGTGTGCTCTGAGACTTGGTTAAAATAGGAACTACACAGATCACCCAGCATAAGCACTGTCCCTTGAGTTTCCTAGCTCCTGGTAACTAGATCCCTAAGACCTCATTCTGCCAACAGCTGGACACTTCTTCACAGGTCCCCTAACCCAAAGAATGGCCCCTTCTCCACAACTCAAGCAAGCAGGGTGACAGACCTCATTAATGAGGGAGAATAGTTTGCTTTGCCTGAAGCTACCTCATACAGAGAGAACAAGGGTCCCAGCTCTGAAATCCTATGACAGTCCTTCAGTCCTAGAAACTGCTCAAGAGGGACTTGGAACTCACTGCACGCTCCTCATGGAGCATCATTAGCTTGCTTATTTGCTGTTGTTACAGGTCAGACATGGCTTCAAGAAACAAGACAGACAGCAACGGTGAGCACAAACCAAGTCACTCAAAAGACCCGAGAGTCTCCGTGTAATAGTCTTCCTGTGATGATATCTGGTGACAATTATTTGGCTTCGTGCTAAATAAAAGTAAATAAAATGATGCTTTCTACAGTGAAGCTCAACACCTCCAATCCAGCAAGAATGAGATTAGCTAGATTTGCAAAGTCCAGAAAATTGGCTGTTTCCCTCTCCTCCTCTTCCTCGGAACTAATAGAATCCAACTGCTGAAGCATGACATCATTCTTGACCCCCAAACCCTGCACACACAGCACAGACACTCGCCCGCCTGCCACGAACAGCCCAAAACTGGAAAGGAGAGCGAGGGGCTCAGAGGTGCCCTTACCTGGCAGTCCCGGCGCTTTCCTGCCCACTCCATTCTGGACAGAAGTTGGCTCACACCTCAGTCGCTTAGGGAGCCCAGAGCCCCCAGATCCACTGGCTTAAGCTCCAGTACCTGCTGCGAGCTTCCCACAGCTCCTTCCTCTGACCTTTCCAGACGCTCCTTCCAGCCAAGAGAGCAGAGCTAGCTAGCGCGGCTAGCCAGCCAGGCCGGTTGTCATGGAGACCCGGTCCTCCCAGGCTGAGCGCACAGTGCACAGCGCAATCTCTCCACCACCAGCCCCGGAGCCAGCGAGCTAGCATGCGCAAGCGCGCGCACACATTCTCAGAGTTCTACATGACGTTCCGAAACAGCACTGTCTTTTGAACAGTTCGGTTTAAGCACGCATTCCACTCCTCCTACCTCCCTTCCAATCCACCAGGAGCTCCAGACTGCTCCTGGGAACTTGCTGCAACAGCCCCAGAGGGGAGAAGGACTAGGGCAGTGAGTGGACTTGTTTTCCTCCCCTCCAGTGTCTCCGTTTTTATAACTTGGAAGAATCCCCGCCAAGGGGGAGGGAGCTAGCTGGAGGCTTGGAGGGGAAGCCAGCTCTTCCTCTGGGTCCTGTGGCAGTCGCCATGTGGTTAGGAGGGACCCTGATGTATGCTGCCTCGACTTGTTTGTTCACTGGGGATTTTCCGGCAGCGACTGGGGCGGAAACTCACACCCCAGGGGGCTCGCCTGGGCTGGCTTTTGCTTACCTTGCTGCCTGCTCAGGTCACGGAGATGGCTTTACCCAGTACAGGGACCCATGGTACTATGCAGTCTCTTGTCTTCCTGCAATGGAGAGGAAACACATCAGATCAGGACCAGAAAGAGTCCTGGGACACAGCTCAAGCCCATGCCTCCTGTGAGCAGCAAGGGCCAGCACAGTACCTGAGACAGGGCAAGCTCTCTGAGTTTAGAAACCTCCCTCACCCAACTTATTCATAGTCTTGCTTGTACACTGTTTAACACTTTTATTTTGTTTGATCCTCATAACCATTGATACACACTGAACAGGCAGGTTTGTGACTGTTTTACAGATGGCCAGACTGAAGTCCAGGGAGATCTGAACCCTGATTTACAATTACACAGCCATTTAGAACTGAGTAGAGGACCAATGAAGGGCCTCCTAATCTCAGACTTTCCACTAAAGTACAAGGAGGCCTGAACTTGAAAACAAGCTAGTTTTCTGATAACCACGTAGGAGACACACACGCACACACGCACGCACAGTTGGACTCCTAGGGGAAAATGGAAACACTTTCTGAGTCCTGGTGAACCTGACCGCCAGAATAACCTGCTTCAGGCTGGAGAGAAAATGTCCAGTCCTACAGCCTTCCCCAAATAGTCACCAATGATGGTTTGTCTGTTCTCTCTCCAACAGAGTAGTCCTGACAGGTAGGGCTGGTATTGTTACACTAATTTAAACTTTGAAAAAAAAAAAATCTAAAACAGGAGCTAGAGACATGGCTTAGCAGTTAAGAGCACAGGCTGCTCTTGCAGAGAACGTGGGTTCGGTTCCCAGCACCCACATGAACAACCATCCTTAACCCAAGCTCCAAGGGATCTGACAGCTTCTTCTGGCTTCTGAGAGCATTGCATGAATGGGTACACTTGCATACAAGCAGGCAAACACTCATGTACATAATATAAATAAATCTAAAACAAAGGTAAAATTGCTTGCTCCAGCTCACAGAACCAGGAAATAACAGGTCCAAAATTAATGCATAAGCCTTTCTATTCTCCAGCATATGTTAAGCAGAAAAGTTGCTCAGAACACTAGGCAGAGCAGGAATCACAAGACCTTGGCAATGCCTGACCTCATCAACTGGCTGTCTGCCACTGGGCACAATGCCTGGCCATCCAGTTTCTACCTATATAGCCTACCCCCCTGCCAGGTGATTGCCAGGGCAGGGCAGAATATTAAGATGTCGCCTGTCGAAGCACCTCAAGTTTGAGTTTTACCTCATTGAAAGAAAAAAAACAGGAATAGTTGGTAGCCTCCCTCCAACCAGATGAACATGGTGAGACTCAAGGAAGATATTTTCCAGTGTTTTCCCCCAAATCTTCAAAGTATACATACCTACTAAAAATATCCAATCTCACCCAAGCCCCAGTCCAGGAACCCCTCCCAGGCCCTAGAGTCCCAAGTCAACAAGGCAGACAGGATAGAAGAGGAAGTGCAATACAGTTAAATCCCCAAACTTTTCTCTCTTCTGACTCTAGACAAGCACCTGTCTGCTCTTCTGAATCCCCAAAGTGCACACTTGCCCAGTCTCTAAACAGAAGATACAATAAGATAAAGTTTACAGTATAATAGCAATACCAACTAACATTTATTGGGACACTACCATATACCAGGAATACTTTAAACAGTATGAGGAACCAGAGGTCACACTACCAAAGCTGATAGCCACTAAAGTAATCAAAGCTTTAAAACCCTGAAAACCAGACACAGGACACACAGTGCAGGCCACGCTCCCCCTAGTGGCCCACTGTAGTTACAGAGGTTCTTTGGGGCCTTGTCCTTAGAAAGGACAAAGTAAAGGGCCCATCAGAACCCTTGCTTGGATGATGAGGTTCTGTATGAGTTCCTGAAACAACAGAAGTAGAGGTTGACCACCTCCCTCTGCTGCATCTACAGGCTGGATCCAGATCAGTTCTGCCTGACTTTTCCTAAAGGATGAGGTTTTACAGGCCCAGAAGTCCCCAGGCAGCCAGGCCTGGTGATTCAGGCTTGTAATATCAGCTACAAGAGGCTGAGGCAGGAGGATTGCAAGTTCAAGACCTGTCTGAGCTACAGAGCAAATTCAAAGCCAGCCTTGGCAATCTAGTGAAACCTTATCTCATAATCAAAAATAATGTGCTCAGTGGGAAAAGGCACTTCCCACTAAACCTGCAACCCAGATTCAATCTCTGGGACACATGGTTGAAAGAAAGAACCACCTCCTGAAAGTTGTTCTCTGACTGCTACATGCGTGCCAGAGGATGCAGGCACATGCACGCACGCACGTGCACACAAAATGTAAGAATGTTTAAATTAATCTATTTATATCTGTTTTTATCTATATTTTGCCCGCATGTATTTAAGTGTATCTGTGTTGTGCAGTGCCCATGGAGGCCAGAAGAGGGCATCAGATCCCCTAGAACTGGAGTTACAAATGATTTTGAGTCACCATATAGGTGTTGGGAACCAAACCCAGATCCTCTGCCAAAAGCAGCCAGTGTTCTTAATGCTGAGCCATATCTCCAGTCCCTAAATGTAATAATTTTTTTAAAAAGTAATATAAATAAAAACAAGGGAAATCACTCGCCTGATTGATTTCCTGATGAGCACTTGCCTGATGCACGTACAAAAAGCAATTCCTAGAACTGCAAACAAAAACAAAAACAAAGCCAGGCATGGTGGCGCACACCTTTAATCCCAGCACTCGGGAGGCAGAGTATCTCTGTGAGTTCTATGTAGCAAGTTCCAGGCTGGCTGGGGCTATAGGGTGACCCTGTCTCAAAAAAGACCAAAGAAAACCATCCCCTGTCTCCCTGCCTCCCCACAGGTACTCTCCATTTACCAATTCCAAATAATTCTATTTGGGAAGTGCATTACTACCTGCCCCCTTCCTCCACCTCCATTGCTTTCTCTCACATTAATCACTGCAGAAGCCTCTTTACTCTCCCAGATTCCACTACTCCTGACCTGTCTGAAAATAAGGAGAAACTAAATTCAGTTCCTTTTACATGCTCACTCAATAATCAACACAGTAGCCTTCTGCTGCCGGCTGACGGGAGGTTTCTCCCCACACATCCAGCAGTCATCATTCTTAAAGTGCACACCAATTGTGTGCCCTCCAGTGCAATTCTGACAGTTTCCCTGGACATAGCACCAAAAGCCATGAGGCTCAGTCCCCAAGATTCTCTTTAGATATCAATTGCCAATTTCAGGTTGTTTCCTCTGAATCTATATCAAAGTTTTCTAACTGCTTTGTTGGCTTTAATTAATTACTATTAACGGATTGGCCCATAGAACAGATTGGCCCAGGAAACATTTATATTTAGTACTTTATTACAAATGATATCACAGAGGATGACTATAGGCACCAGATGAAAGAGATACATAAGGCAAGGTGTGGAGAGCAGACATGGAGCCTCGAAACCCTCTCTACAAATGCTATATGTTTGGTTGCTCTCAGAATCCAGTCCTTTGGGTTTGTATAGAAGCTTCAGTATATAAGCATGACTGATTATATTGCTGGTCATTGATGACCAATTTAGCCTCCAGTCCCTCTTCTCCCCCAGGAGTTAGGGGGTGAGACCAAAAGTTACAATCATCTAAATACACAATTCCTCTGGCAAGCAGTCCCCCATCTTGAAGCAATCCAGGAATTCCCAGCCATCAATCAAATCCCAAAAAAGACAGATCCTACTTCGGAGATTCCAAAGGATTTCAGGAGCTGTCTGCCAGGAAATCAGAGGAAGACCAAAGACATATTCCACAGCATCACATCCTCACAAATCCGTCCTCCACAGAGCTGTCTCAGTCACCGTTTGACACAGGATCATGTCATTTCCTGCTTAGCCCACTTCAATGGCTTCCCCCTGCACTTAGGATAAAATCTAAATTCTTTTTTAAATTTTGTTTTATGTGTACGAATGTAAGTGCATCCATGTCATGCAGTGCCCACGGAGGACAGATAAGGGCATCAGATCCCCTGGACCTAGAGTTACAGAGGGTTGTTAGCATCATGTGGGTGCTGGGATTTGAACCTGGGTCTTCTGCAAGAACAGCCAGTGCTCTTGACCACTTAGCCATCTCTCTAGCTCCCAAAATCTAACTTCTTATCAGGACCTAGCATGATCCTCTTGCTTCCTCTTAGCACACTTTCTGCCCTTCCCCTCTGAACACAAGACTTCTTTTCATTCCCTAAAAATATCATTTTTTCCCTGACACTTGCTTAGCCAGGGAATGCCCCTCAATCAGCAATCTTTGCCCAGATTACTCTCATCTTGCCCCGATGTGACTCGCCCCTCTTGACTTCCAGAATCCTTCAAACTTAGACATACTTCCTGGTATTTATCCTTCAAAGAACTCATCAGGATTTGCAATTATGCTTTTGTGGATAAGTTCCCTGGGAACCAGAACCTTGACTACTTTCCTACCATAGCCCCTGCACTTGATGTAGAGACCAGCTCAGAGCAGCACTCACCAAATACCTGTTGGATGAATGCATAAAATCCATGTCTTCCTGTTCTACAGGAAGGAGAAACTCAGAACAGCTATTCCATGTCACTCCTTGTGTCTTTTCATAGACTTACAAACTATAATTACATCTCTTTTCCCCATGTGCCTTGCCTGTGGGCTCCACCAAAAATTCCTGTAAAGTCTCCCTGTGGTTTGTTTCCCAGAACCTTCCTCGTAAGGCCACCCTCCTGGGGACGCACTCTAGGGTTTTACAGCCTCTCTCCTCACTGGAATGCCCACTCATAGGCCCTCCGCCACCACTGTACCATTGCCAAACTAAGCGGGCTGCAGGAATGCCCTGGCTCCCACAATGACAGGGTTCTCTGGGGTCAGCTCTACCCAGGGACAAAACACTGTCTCTCGCCTCCACTGTGTAGTGAAAGTCAATGTGCTGACCAAAATGTAATTTCTACATATATGCAATCAAGGACAGCTATGAACAGAGCCCAACGCAAAATTGCAAACTTAAAACATTACAAGGGTTTTTTTTTTTTTTTGCAAATTTTCTAAAAATATTTTGTTTTTATTTTATGTAAGCGCACCCCTGTTGTGCAATGCCCATGGAGGTCAGAAGAGGGCACTGGATTCCCTTAGGAACTGGAATTACAGAAGGTTATTAGCTGCCATGTGGGTGCTGGGAATGGAACACAGTTCTTCTGCAAGAGCAGCCAGTGCTCTTAACTGCTGAACCATCTCCTGAGTCCTGGAAATCTTTTTTTGTAATTCAGTTGTCAGTTCTTCAGCATGAACTTTGTCACACAAAGTCATGTTAAGATGTCAAATGATCGGACAATCTGAAAATATAAATGTGTATGTATAAGTCTATATATGCATATAATTTACAATTGAAGACAGATGAAAAATGAACTTGAAGCAAAGAGTTGTGTTATTACAAAAAAAATCATTGAAAAGAACATGGGGAAAAATAATGAAGTATTAAATAAAAGTAATCATAGTGTGATTAGGACCAATTCCTCTTGCTTTTATTTTTTTATGTGTATGAGTATTCTGCCTACATGTATGTAAGTGCATCATGTCCATGCAATACCCACATGAAGGCCAAAAGAGGGTAGCAGGTCCCATGGAACTGGATTTACAGTTGGTTGTTAGTCACCATGTGGATCCTGAGACCTGAACTCAGGTCCTACGCAAGAGCAGCCAGTGCTCTTTAACCTCTCCAGCCCCCGACCATTCCCTCTTAAAAGATATACTTCCTCCAAAATCTGAAATCCTTCCACCTCACTCGACAATCAACAGAAAAGAATTCACACATCTACCCACACCTCCCTGCCACCATCACCCCAATGTAGGCACGATCACGGCATGCCACAGCACATAGCCTGGCGCTTTGGAAGCTGCCTGCACCTTCCTCCCTCTCCCTCAGCTGTTCATGCTGTCACCCACATCTGGCTGCTTCTCCTCCCCCAACTCACAAAACCTTGCTGCCTTTAATGCCCATCTCGGTTACCATCTTACCTCTATGAGACGTTTCTCCACCTCCTGTCAGAGATTGTTCTTCTGCTGACCCACAGCAGCTCAGAGATGCCTTTGTGATGCTGCATGTAGCAATTTATCACCATGACTTGTGCACCTTGTCCCCCAACAGGCCTGAGTCCCTCCAGGCGCAAGGACTTCAGAATCTCACTCATCATGTGCAATCAATGTATATAGAGCAAGTGGAAAATTGAAGACTCCCCAAACAAGTTAACAGAAGCAGCTGTTCTCCAGGGCAAGGCATTTTTAGATGGGCTTACACTACAGAAAATATATATATATGTTTATATCGATATTTTATATATGTCTAGATTATATAGAGTCTAGATTAGGTCAGTACAGGAATTTATGGTGTGTTCTCTCTCTCTCTCTCGCACGTGCACATTTTTTGAGACAGGGTCTCCCTGTGGCTCCAGCTGACCTGGAACTCACTAGGTAGACCAAGCTAGCATCAGTCTCACAGAGATGCCTGCCTCTGCATCCTGAGCACTGGGATTAAAGGCAATGCCCAATCTCTCTCATTTTTAAACTTTTTAAAAACACTCATAAATATTCATGTGTGTGTGTGTGTGTGTGTGTGTGTGTGTGTGTGTGTGTGTGTAAGACAGAGGAGAACTTATGGGAGTCCGTTCTTCCTTCCACCATGTGAATCCTGGAGACTGAACTCAGTCATCAGGTTGGCAGCCATCACCTTTACCCACGGAGCCATCTCAATGGCCCCATATTTTCTAATCTCTTGAAAGACAATGCCTCAGCTCCCAGAAGAGTCCTAAGGGACTTCTACTTTTCCTTTCCTACTTGTGAGTCACAGTATGGAGGGTTCGAGCTCAATGGTAGAGTGCTTGCTCATCATGTGTGAGGCTCCAGGTTCAATCCAGTATTGCCAAAAGGAAAAAAAGAAAAAAGCAAGTGTCAATGTGATAAGAAAAGGGGAAAGTAGCAAATACACACTGGGGTCAGATCCTGGCTTCCAGTTCACTGGGATGGTAAGACCTGAGCAAGTCCCTGTCTCCCAGGAGGCTTCTGCTTTTCTCTCCAGTGGGAAATAAGTCAGGGTTTTATGTTGTTGTTATTGTTTGTTTGTTTGTTTGAGACAGAGTGTCCCTGTAGCTTCAGTTGGCCTAGAACTCCTATGTAGACGAGGCTGGCCTCAGTCTCAGAGACAGCCTCCTGTCTTCACATCTTGAGTGCTGGGACTAAAGTGTATGCTATTATGTCCAGCAACACCTTATTTTTGTTTTTTGGGTTTTTTTATTTTTATGTGTATGAGTTTTTTACATACATGAGTTTACATGTATACAAATGCAATGCCCACGGAAGCCAGAAGAAGGTGTTCGATTCCCCTGGAACCAGAGTTACAGATAGTTGTTAACAACCATGCAGGTGCTGAGAACCAAACTCAGGTCCTCTGCAAGAGCAGGCAGTACTCGTAACCACTGAACCATCCCTCCAACCCCTTCACCTTATTTTTTAAAGACGGAGTTTCTCACTAAACTTGGAACTCATTGATTTGAACAGGGTGGCTGGCCAGTGAGCCCCAGGGATCTCCCTGTCTCTACCTCACAGCACTAGAATTACAGATACAGCCTGCTAAACCTGGCTTTACGTGGATACCAGGAATCAGAACTTTACAGAGCAGGCCATCTCCCTAGCCACAGACCCTTCCAGTTTAAACGCTGTGGCAGTCATCCACCCCTAAACTTTCTGAGGAAGTCCAGGCAGGAGGGATGTTTCTTACTTTCAAGAACAGAGTCTACCCAACCCTTTCAGCACAGCCGCTCGCCTGGAGCTCCGGAGTCATCTGCCTGGAAGCCATCAGCCAGAGCAGACCCTCACCAACCAAAGGCAAGCTTTCCTGGAAGAAAAGATGGACACTCGGGCTTCCCGCCTAAGGGAGGCTGGAGAGAGAAGGAAGCTGCCAAACGCAGAATGGGAACATTGGGAAAAGGCCTGGGAAGTGCCTAGAAAAGGACTGAGGCTCTGCAGGGCTCTTCTCAGACAGTCTCAACAAAGCTATCTTTAAAGAGCAGAGAGCTGGCATCTCTAAGTCCTCTTGGGAGGTAATCTGTTTACAGCAAATCAGTTGGTCTCCATATGGGCTCTACCAGGACCTTCAGATCAACAAAAATTAACTCCCCACAGCTGGCCATCCCAGCCCTCTTCTGCCAGGGAGCCACATGTGGCAGGACTCCACATGTGGCAGGACCCCACATGTGGCAGGACTCCACTGCTCTGGCCACTGCTGCACATACTTTGCTTGTATAGTCTTCCTGGGACAACAGAAAAGTCATCATTCTGTGTTCACAGCCTGGCACTGTATAATGAGAAACTCCCCCAGGGCCTTCTCCCGCCCTAGCCTTCCAGCCACCCATTCTACTTTGCCCCCTGAAAGACTGAACCATAGGAGTGTGACCCTCAGGCTATAATGACCCTTTGTTCAACTGTGGCAATGCAACGGTGGACACCTTCGTGTAGGGTCGAGCCCACTGTCCTTCAGTGTGCCAACCTTCCAGTTCCAATTCACCCCTACTCAGCTCACAATCTTCGATATGAATCAAACTAAAGGTTCAGACCTGCAAAGAACATGGTGTGCAGTGGAATGATCTGGCCTCTTAGAGTATCTGTCACAGTGTTCATATACAAGCTGATCTGCTGAAAACTTAAATCCCCTGTCTGAGTATTTTAACACAGGGCCACAGAAATACAGAATCAGGTCCAGGAAAGACTGCACCATGGAAATAATACTTCAGAGAGGAGGGGAGGGGAAGGGGGCGCATGTATGTGTACAGGCAGGTAGGCGAGCGGCCATGGGACCACCTTGGATGTCAGTCCCCACCTTCCACCTTGTCTGAGACAGGGTCTCTCTTTTGTTGTTTGCCACTGCATACAACAGGCTAGCCACGCTCCCTCAACCTCCACAGCTTCTAAAGATCCCCTGTCTCTACCCTTATCTCTCAATAGGCTCGCTGGGATTACAGGTGCATACTGCCACACCTGCCTTGATGTGGGTTCTGGAGATCTGAACTCAGATCCTCACACTTACATAGCAAGCACTTTACCCACTCTCCCCAGCCATTCTCCTCAAGCCTTGGACTGCATTCGTAATCAAAAAAAAAAAAAAAAAAAAAAACTACCTCCCCAGCCTGGGAAAGAAGTCCCCCTCAGAACAAAACCCGGGGAGGCTACGGAGGTGGACTCCCACACTGCATCACCCTCTATCCTGCCTCCCTCAGCTTCCCAGATGCACCGGATTCCCAACTCGGTGCTCCTGGAACCAGCAATCTATCAATGTCAATTGTGTCCCACTATTTTGTATTTCAGTGCATCAAGGCTTGTTTGGCTTAAATTTCCTGACAGCCTGTAGCATTCTTCAGAACCAGAACCATGTCTCAACTCCGAAGCCTAGTTTCAAAAGCTCTGGTCTCTTGCCAGCAACCTGCCTCCTTTTAGGAGAAATGACGGAAGACACTCTTAACCAGGAGCCTGGGGAAAACTTACAGCTGTCAGTCAACTGCATGGTCTCCAGCCCTGTGAGGAGATCTGGACGTGGACTGGACTACCATGATGACCGCTGTAATCTGCCACCTGGAACTCAGCAGATAGGCTAGTTCGCTCACTACAAACACTCAGAACTTGTCTTTTGGGTTCTGTTACCTCCTCTCCTCCCACAAAGCCATTGTTAATTTTTTCATGTTTCTTAAACTATTTACTTTTTAATATTTATTTATTTGGGGGAGAGTTGGAGAGAGAGCTCAGTGGTTAAGAGCACTGGCTGGTCTTGCAGAGGGCTCAGGTTCAATTCCCAGCACCCACATAGTGGCAACAACCATCCTTAACTCCAGTTCCAGGAGATCCAATGCCCTCTTCTGACCTCTATGGGCAATGCATAACATGGATACCCTTACCATATATGCAGACAATATACTCATACACATAAAATAAAAATAAATAATATTTTCATGTGTATGTGCGTAGGTGTCGATAGAGGAGAGAGGGAATCAGATTCCTTAGAACACTGGTTCTAAGTAGTTTTGTGAGCTCTCTGATATGAAGCAAACTCAGGTCCTCTGCAAGAGCAGTAAGCATTCTTAACCACTGAACCATCTCTCCAGCTCCTTAATTTAATTATTTTTAATTATGTGTATATGTGTGTCTGTATATGAGTATGTGTACATGTGTACATGTGCCCAGAGGCCAGAGGCATCAGATCCTGCTGGAGCAAGAGTTACAGGCAGTTATAAGGCACCTGACAGAGGTGCTGGGGATTAAATCAGGGTCCTCTGCAAAAGCAGTACATGCTCATAACTGCTGAGATATCTCTCCAGCCCTCTTTCACATTTTTAATTACATACAAGCTCTTCTGAAAGGGGCCACCTCTGACTCATTTTTAAATGCTTGTATTTCTGCTTCCTCTGCATGTGGTATGTTCTCAAAATTTATTAAGTAAGCAATACCATAGTCAGGATTCCAGATCAGTGTCTCTAAAAAGTGGCAAGGATTTTGAGAGGGAAGTATTGAATACTAGAGACTTAGTACAAATCATGCCACAGAACCTCATTACTTTCATTTAATGGGGTTATATATTACAGAATTATTATAGAGAATAGAGACAATATATGGAACACATTCAGTAACAGGTAGTAATCCATAAATAATAGTTTGATGGTTTTTAGAAGTATATGCAAGGCCGGGTATGGTGCTGCATGCCTATAGTCCCAGCATTCTAGAGGCAGAGGTAGGAAGATTGTGGGTTTGAGGCTAGCTTGGACTATAGAGCAAGACCCTGACTCAAGGCAGATAGTTCTGCTACTGCCATGTCCACTGCTCTCTTTGCAAGGTACTAAAGAAATCTGTTTTCTAAAATAAAGTCCCTAGTGAAGGCTGGAAAGATGGTCAGCAGTTAAGAGCACATACTGTCCTTGCAGAGGACCAAGTTCAGTTCCCAGACCTATATTGGGCAGTTCATAACCACCTGTAAAACTCTATCTCTGGGGGGATCTGACTCTTCTGACTGCCCCAGGCACCTGAACATATGCACAACCCCACACATGGACACACAAACACACATAAATAAAAATAAATCTTTTAAAGCCCTGTTTCAAAAAGAAAACAAATTAAAAATGAATACATACATATGTACATGATGTATATTTGTCTATACACTTTATCAAAGAATCCCAGAAACAGAATTTATATGATCTGAGAAAAATCTCTCTTAATCCTGTGACTAAAGCAGAGACATGCAGACGCACAGGCCCCCAACAGGCCAGCAGTTCAAGGTGGCTGGGCCTTGACAGGGCTACAAAGAGATAGACATCAAGTCGGGAGAGAAAGCCTAAACGCCTTTAAGTTTGGACACTTCCAACAGCTTTACCACAGGCACTGATCTACACATGCTGAAACGTCCTTGACCCCAGATAAACTGTACTTGATCACAGTGTATGATCCTTTTCATGGACTATTAAATTTAGTTTGCTAGTACTTTCTTTGTTTCTGTGTAACAGTGTTGTGCCTGCACATAGATAAGTGCACCACATGTGTGCAATGCCTAAGGAGGCCAGAAAAGAGCATCAGATTTCCTGGAACTGGAGTTTTTGATGGTTGTGTGCCACCATGTAGTTGCTGGGAACTGAACTCTTAACTGGTGAGCCATCTAACCATCCCTGGTCTGCGAGTACTTTGTTGAGGATTTTTGTATCTATGTTCATGAGGGATACTGGCCTGCAATAATTTTTTCTCATTTGTTCCAGATCCCATCACAGTCATCATTTTTAGATAAGACAGACCTCAAATACGTATATGATAAATTAACTGGGAGAGATAATGCACTAAAGATAACCAGAAAAACACCTCTACAAACTAACCATAGCTTAAATATAACAGGAAGAAGTATACAGTATATAATTTTAATCCTTAAATTTTTTAAGACTTGCACCTGGGCATAGTAGCACACATCTGTAGTCCCAGCACTCGGGAGATGCTGTCTCGAAAAACAAAAAGAAAAATACCTTTTAACTTAACAGGACAACAAGATGAAGATGGTTTAAGTATAAGAACTTGAGGACGAGGGAAGGTTCAGCACAAGTCAACTAATGAGTTGATGTGATTCGGAGTTTCAGGAGACCAAAGATCTCCATGCTCCACTTAAAACGAAAGAGTTGCTAAGGGCTGGGAATCTACCTCAGTGGTAGAGTGCTTGCCAAGCATGCACAGGGCTCTGGATTTAATCCCCAACACTACAGAAAAAAAGTATTTCTGGAGTTGGGCCTAAGTAGTGCACACGTATAACGCTGAGGCGGGGTCTCGAGTTCTGTACCAGCTTGGACTACATTGTAAGACCCTGCTTCTTTAAAAAAAATATTTTTTTAAGTATTTCTGGGCTGTCATGTGTGATCCCTGGAGCCCATATGGTGGAAGAAGAAAACTGACTCCTACAAGTTGTCCTCTGACCTCCACACACAAACAGTGGCATACACACGCCCCCACTCAAAACATACATACATGCATGCATCCACATCACATACATACACACACAAATAAATTTTAAAGAGTATTTCTATGAGACAGTCTATTTTCAGTACAAAAGATAAATGGAATCTTGAATAATCAAGTATACTTAAAGAGAAAGAGAAAATCAAATCAGTGGAGCCCCTTATGCTAAGAAATAAGATGCTGAGGGTTTGTGAGTCTGTAAGCCCTCCTGAAGAACAAGAGGGCAGAGAAGCACTTTTGTCCCTGAGCCGTCATCTCTGGGGACACTCATGGCACAGAGAGATAAAGGACACTTAGGAAAGCAAGACAGCTGAGCCCTGCCCGCTCTGTCCTCTCCTCTTGCTACTCCGAGCCGCCCACTGGGGCTCTGACCTTCCCAGCTTGAGCAAGGACATGGCACAGCTCAAGAATCCAAACAATTCTTACCACTGTGTAGAGAAATCACGGTTTACCATGGTCAGAATCACAAAGTGATATTTTTAACTACAGGGTGAATTCTTGTGGATCTTCAACCTTCTATCCTAAGCTGTCATCTGATAGCTGTCTGTGAGCAAGGGCTGGGGTTTGAATGTGGTGTCTGAAACGTTAGATGGTAGGAATGCTTGTGCAGCCTTCAGACATTGTTGGGATCTGTACAAACCAGCTTATTTCCCAGAAACAGAGAGTACACACTTGTATGGAAGAGAAAGTTCTAACAGCCCCTCAAATACCAGTTCTTTTCCCAGGAACACAGAAGACAGCCCTGGTTTACAGATAAATGCTATACTAATTAAATATCACTGTCCTATAGATTCCATTTTTAAAGCCATTCTCCCCGACCCCTACCCACACACAAGGTTAGGAACCTAAAAATTCCTCATCCAAGCAATAATCAGGTCTTTTCTTACCCATACAGGTATTGGGTATATCCTACTTTTAAACACAGAACAGAGCTAGTTTGTTTTAAAAAAAATGCTTATGAATATGTTTGTTCATTTAAAGATCAACAGAGGCACCTACACAATAAAAGAAAAAATGACCCCCCCAAAAAATGCAAGAACAGGAAAAACAGGAAAGATGATAGGAGAGGAGGAGAGGACACAGAGGGAGAGGGGAGAGGAGCGAGTTCTGAGGGACAGAAACAGGAGGAAACTTGTTAGGCAACTGGAATGGCAAATTTTGGGGGAATTCCTGTATATTACTCCCAATGAGGCCACAGAAGACACTTGAGCACCACTTATCCTACTGAAGGGAAGAAGGAATCCATAATGCCTTTCTTCTCACAGAAGTTGAGGTTCCTTTCCTTGGAAACAGATTGCCTACATCACATGCAATTAGTGGGCTGATGCTGCTAACAGCCCAGAGGAGGAAGGCAGCATGCCAAGAAAGGGTCAAGGACGACTGTGCCCAGCCCAGCAGACGCCAGAGAAGATTCCCCTGTCTCAAGCCATGTCTCTCCAGAGGCTACACCTGGCTCCCCTCAAACCACAGCAGATACGGGAAGTCAACCACTCAGTCCTAAAGGTGATGAAAGACTAACTGAGCACCATTAACGCAGACACCATCTGCCATCAGTAAATGAGTGCTACATCTCTTCCAAGAAGAAGGCCACAGGAGCTGAGGGAAGTGTTCTCAAGAAAATCCGTCAAAGTGAAGCTTGAGTCTTTGTGCTCCCCAGAGGTAGTTACCATGAAACTGCTGTTTTAATTAAATTTTGTTTCCTTCTAGACTTTGGGCACAGAAATGCAGTCACCATCAGTGAGAGTCACAGAGAACCGGAGAGAACTGAAAAGGTTATCAGAGTAAGGATGGCCTTGTAGTTGCGTTTGTAGGCCTGAAGAGGTTTGGGGGTTCTTTTTTTAATAAATGAGATGAGACTATCCAAATCTTTGGGCCACCTATTTCAGTTTATCCACCAAAGGCTTGGGGAAACTCAACTGCCCTTGCCTTCACCTGCTGCTCTGATGAGCAGGAGAAATAGAATGTATCTTCCAGATAAGACCACTTACCAGGCCACAAACCTAACTTCCTCCTTAGTCCATTCCCCCTGCTTAAACCTCTAGGGTACCAGGCTAGGAGAGGAAGCTAGATGGACCACAGCAGTATAATCAAAGAGCACAACTAGGAGGAAGAGGCAGACTCCAATAACTGGATGCAGAACTCAGGGAGGATACCAAGGACAGGGTCATTCAGATTAAACGAGCACCGTGAAGTGAACCCCCTTGAGAAGCTTCATGAAGGGTACTTCTACCAACATGGCTGGGTCAGAAAGTAAAAGAGAATAACAGACCAGACAGACGCAGAGAACCTGGGAGAGCATAGAACCTCACTTCAGCCTGGTGACTTTTGATTCCTCTCGTAAAAGAGCCTAGACACAGAGCTGTCTTCACAGAGCTTCTACAGCATGACTCAACAATTATGGGTGTGTACCAGACAGGTAGGAGCTCCGCCCCCGGGTAAAGAACAGGTTTCCCAGACCCCAGGATACAGCACTTCCCGGTCTGCTTCCAGGTCTCCAGTACAACTGTACCTGTGAGGAAGCTAAGGGTCTAGGCAAAGCCCACAGAGCTTTATGAGGGGACCCCCAAGATGCTTTAGAGGACACTCGGTGCCCTTCACCTCTGCTTCCCTTTTGTTTGGGCTCCCTCTCCTGCTGTCAGGGGTGGAGGCTCAGAGATCATTGTATAAGAAAACAAGAACTTGGAAGATGATCGGCCTTGAAGGTGAGGAAAGTCCAGAATGACTCCACGATTCTGGCTTGCAACACTAAAAGCCAGTTACCACATCAGAGAACATAGACAAAACAGAATAGTCCAAGGTGCTTTGCTGAAGTCATGCTCTGCACAAGTTGGGGGGGCGGGCGGGCAACACAGGAAGTTATCTAGACAAGACATGAGCAGAAAGACATGGAGACAGAAGATGGGCAATGAAACAAGAAAAACTGGGGGAGAAGAAAGGAGGAAGGAGACAGAGAGAAGGAATGGTGGAAATATATCGCACACATGTATGTGCGTGTGCATATGTGTTCATGAGTGTGTACATGTGTATCTTGCAAGCTGAGCCACAAGCGCACCTTGGGTGCTGTTGGTCACTGACCACACCCAACCAAGGCGGGGTGGTGTCCTCAACGGTAAGCTTCTTTGGCCACACAAGAAGAAAACCATGTGGAGTCAAATTACTCTTGAAATTGCCTTGGAAAGGGAACAGCCATGGTGTCTTGGGAACATCAATTAAATTTTTTAATTATTTTATTATTTTTATTTTATGTGTATGAGTGTATTGCCTGCATGTGTGTAAGTGCATCCATGATGTACAATGCCTATGGAGTCAGAAGAAGGTGTGGGATTTCCCTGGAACTGGGGTTATAGACAGTTGTTAGTCACCATATGGGTGCTAGGAATCGAATCCAGGTCCTCTGCAAGAACAGCTAGTGCCCTTAACTCCTGAGCCATCCCCACAGCCCAATCTTTTCATATATGTAATTTCTATGTGCTTAAGATTCTCAGAATTAGAAGGAGCTAAGGAGTCCATCTTCTTGGTCTGTAGTTCCCAGAGAACATTTCTTAGTAGAATAGCTAATGCAGTCTGAATATAGAGGGGAAGCTTCCTTCTGCTCAGAGATTGGGAGCCACCTCGTGTCACCCCACTGTATGAGCTTTTTTCTGGCCCCTCACTCATTCCTCCATGCAGCTGTTAGCTTAAAACAGCCCTAGGAGAGAGAAGGCAGAGTGTGCATCCCTCTCACCCCTTCCAGCTGGGTGAGCAGGGACAGTCGCTTGGTCCCTTCACTTTCTTGGCTCCCATCTCCCAGCCAAATGAAGTCAGATTAGATGAACTCTAAAAACCCAGACAGCTCTAAGGCACTGAGTGAAAACGTGCTTTGAAAAGTTCATGGCACTTCACAGAGACGTCAGATCAGTATCAGTCAGCCCTCACAGGCCAGAAACTGCAGCAGTTTCTCCTCAGCTTCATCCTTAGTATCCCAGGTCTAGGACCTGCCTATCTCACTGGAACACTCTACAGGATATGCCCTGACCCCCTTTTCTCTGTTTCTATTGCAGATCTCCTGCCCTTTAGCAGATTGCCTTACTACCAAATTCTGTCCTCTCAACAAGTCCCTCCTTCTACAAGAAAGATTTCTAGGGGCTGAGGATGGCTCAGTGGTTAAGAACATTTGTTGCTCTTCCAGAGGATCTGACTTCAGTTCCCACAACCCACACCAGGCAGCTCACAACCACCTATAACTCCAGCTCCAGGGGATCCAACACCCCTGGTCTCTTTGGGCACACACATGTGCACAGACACAGAGAGACACACATGTATAAAGACACACACAAACACACTTTTTTACAATAAAAATTTCAGCTGAGCATCGTAGCCAGCACTCAGGGAGCAGAAGCAGGTAGATCTCTGCAAGATCAAGGCCAGCCTCATCTACATAGCAAGTTTGAAGCCAGCTGGGGCTACAGGGAGACCCTGTCTCAAAAAGAAATAATAGATAAATAAATAATAAAAATTTCCACACAATTCCACTTTTACTGCCTCATAGCCCATCTCCCGTTCACCAGAGTCAACCTCACAGAGTTGAAATTCATGGCTGTGCCCTGTAAGACCTCCTGTTTAAAGGCATCACCACGACCTTCGAGTGCTACATTCTCCCTGGGTACTTGCTGTTCTCCACATCCAGAACACGTCCCACCCCTCCTTTGCTTATAAGGTCAACCTAACGTTCAAAGACCAGGAAAAAACAAATCGTGCTTCTTCCAAAAAAGCTTTCCTATGGCTTTAAGACACAATTTTCTTGTTTCCAAACTGAAAATATATCTGTGGTTAAAAACCAACCCAGTTAAGAGCTTGGATGTTCTTTAATTGTTTAATAAATATTGTCTGTCTGGATAAATTAGAAATTCATTCTGGCCAAAAAACAAGCTTTATATAATATCTGCATCACGCTGTTGGTTAAGCTGAAAAAGCCAGCGAGTGCTTGTTGACTGCCTGATGACTACAAAGCAAGGTCCTGATTCTCTCTTACCAACCTTGCCAGTTCTCCAGAACTGGCAATGCAGGAGTGCGGGCGGGAGAAGGGACACAGAATCAACTCTCCCCCAAGCCTGAAGCACTCTCCCACCCTGTCCTCCTGCTCTCACCCGCTCTGGGAAGGAAAGGACCCATCCTGAGTTCTAATCGACATCTCCGTGGAGGAGCCTGACGAGCCTGAGCACCCCAAGCAGTGTGCAGACAGTTATATTTAGTTCCATTCTTAACATCCTGATCAGCCCGCCTGATAGCGGCAGCTGCTCACAATGCCTGTCCGTGATGGGGAGATAAAGGGAAGGAAGAGACAGGAAGAGCCAAGACTAACTAGTAAAGTCTTCTAATACATATTTCAGACCTGGGCCTCTGAGCTAGTTCCATTTCAAATTAAGCCCTCTTCCCCACTTTTTTCAAGACAGGGTCTCATGTACACCAGGATGGCCTCCAGTTCAATATGTGGCTGAGGATGATGACCTTCTGATCCTCCTGCCTCCACTTCTCCAGTGCTGGGATTATAGTCATGTACCCACTGCACCTGGTTTATCCAGTACAGGGGATCAAACCCAGGGCCTCACACAGCTTGCAAGGCAAGCCCTCTACTAACTGAGCTATAGCCCTAGCTCTCCCTCATCTTCTGTTATTATTTTCTTAGGATACAGTCTCACTATGCAGCCTAGGCAAGCCTGGGACTTGCTATGTCACCTAAGCTAGCCATGTCCTGCCTTGACCCCTGGAATTTAAACCCTAAAGAGAAGGGCTCTGTACTTACAAGGCACAGAGCCCACCATAGGCCAAGTCAGCAAGGGCTGGCAGCCACCAAGCAGCTTCCCACCATTAAGGCGGCCAAAAAACTCGGAGGGGAAAGACTTGAGCTGACCAGCTACTCTCAGACCTAGGGGCTCTGCCCCATGACACTCTATGTCACTCCCCTGACAAGCTGAACCACACAGGTACACTGTGAGTGCAGGGCAAGAAGGCCAGTCGGAGAGCCAACTCTATGCCCAGAGGAAGGCATTCCGGGTCATCACAACCTAGGCACTTAGCAGTGCAGGCACAAGCTCCTCACTGCTTCCGGCCTCTGTTCCCTCTGGAACACACCCCCAGCTTCTCCACTCTGCTGTCGGCCTCCTCCACTCCCTCTCCAGACTTCCTACCCCTTCCCGTCCATGAGAAGGGCTCACTCCACCCTACATTCATGTCCCCTTCCACACACAGCCTTGGGTAAGGGCCATCCTCTCAGGCTCCTCTGTGTCCTCTTGGGTTCTTCCTACTTTACAGGAGCTAACTGCCCAGCAGATTGTTAAACCAGGTAAAGATGACAATTGCCTTCAGGGGAAGGAGACACCTTTTCAGAACATCAACACAGCCAGACTGAGGAGACATCAGTTCCATGACAGCCAAGAGCTAGCCTCATACCTGCCTCTCAGCTCCTTCATAAAAGGTACCTGCTGTAGCCATCTAAAGTCCGAAGATCACAGGAAACTGAGCACCACCCTTGCTCTTCACACCCGCCTTCCAGAGCAGCAGGGAGAAGGGGAGGCAAGTTGTGAATGTTTTAGAAAGAATCGATATTGATCCCAGGTGTGGTGGTCCACTCCTGTAATCCCAGCACTTAGGAAGCTGATGCAGGAGGATCACAAGTTTGAGGCTCATCTAGGATACTTAATGAGACCGTGTCCAGAGAAAGACAGACAGACCACCCCATAAAGCTAGCTTCTAGCACCAGAATCACAAGAAAAGGCCATTCCTCCTTCAAAACACCCCCAGCCACCTCCAGTAGTCTCCACGGAACCATTTTAACATTCCACATCACACATCACAGAAGCATGAAGCAACCTCACCCCACTCAGCCCCTGAGGCAGAGTTGGGCAGAAAGGAATGCAGACGGCTTTCCAAAAGTACCCAACCGAGAAGGAAACTAAGAGCTTGTCCACAGCATCCTGGGCCCAGGAGGGGAGGCACTGGGTTTAGAACAAGCATGTCCATAGCTTAGAAGCGGACTGAAAAGATCCTTAGATCTGAAAACCCCAGGGAAGAGCAAAGAGACAAGGGTGGAAAGACCCCCCATACACACACACACAGAATATACCCCATGCCTTAGAGCGAGCAGTGACCACACTTGAATGTGAGCAAGGGTCTTGGAGAATCCCAGAGCTACCTGGGCACAGGCCAAGGGATAGGTGTTCCTATCTTTGGTATAAAGCATCATTTCATCTACCTTCTGTGCCAACAGGCTTTGCTTTCTTCCATCTGTAGGGAAGCGGGCAGAACCAGAGGGAACTCAGTATCTGACAGGAAAACAAAGTTGGCAAGAAGGTGGGTTTTGCTGGCCCCAACCCTGCTCTAGCCTCTCCGTCATGCTTCAGAGCTCTTCTAGTCCTCCTGCTGGCTGCAGGCTTCCCAAGAAGCCAGGCCACAGTTCCAGGAAGCACAGAGCCAGATGAGCTGAGACATCATCCTGCAGTCGCACCTTTTTCGATCCGTCACCTAGCACAGTCTTGAGAGGCTTTGTTCAAAGAAAAGCACGGAGGCAGGAGAACACAGGAAGTCATTAGAAATGCTATCCTTTGGAATGCGAGTATTCACACTGAGGCATCAACTAGTATTAAGTAAAAGATGATTCAAATCAGGGATGAGAGATGGTTTAGCTGGTAAAGTGCTTGCCATTCAAGCATGAGCAGCTGAATTCAGATCACTGGCACCCATGTAAAAAGCAGAGCACAGTGGCACATATCTGTGATCCCAAAGCCGTCTAAACAGTGAGTTCCAGGACCAGAGAGACTGTCTCAAAAAATAGGTGGAGAGCAAATGAAGACAGATGTCAACCTCTGTCCTCCACAGACACATGTGCACACATATACACATGTGTCCCCTACCCCAAAACGGGCATGCACATGTGCACTCTAACTCAAATCCAAGGAAAGGTTAATTCCCAGTACAGAGTACAGACAACACCTTTTCTCACTGCATATCCATAAAATATTTGTATTCATAAGGTTTACAAACCTTAGTCAGTTGTTAGTGTCACCACAAAAGGTATCCGCAAGTCTGGCCAGTCTTCAAAGATTTGTTCCCGTAACCAACGTTCCGATTTCTGGTCCCCATGGGGACAACAGGAGGTAGGAATTAAAGCTTTTCTCAGGCGAGGCCTTAACTGCTGACAAGGCTGGCCGTGACTTCAGACACCCCCACATGCAGGAAGGAGGCTTAAACACCTGGAATCTCCCCTTCCTGCACCACACCAGCAAACTAGCTGATGTCATCCCTCTGGTTGCCACATGTCTGCCTCTCAAGCCCTGGGATTTTGCCCATCCTCACCTCAAAATTGCACAGTAAAGATCTGCAGCTGGCTACTTCAGTTTCTTACCGCCCAGGGCCAATGAAGCGGAGGTGAAGGGTTTGTGGCTGAGAAGGGACATTAGTTTCATGCTAGCCTCTGGCCCCAGATTTTACTCGCAAACCTAGTTCAAAATGTATGCCTGCTTTTCCTCAGAGACAAAATCAAAGATGGATTCCAAATGAGCATCCTGGGCACTGTGGAAGGAAGGATGAAGGGAGATAAAAATCAGCGATGCCGTTTCCCAGGAAATATGACACATGCTGATCCCCGATCAGGACAATCTTTCTCATCCTATCAGTTTTCAGTCACCTGGAGCCTAGAGCAACGTGGAATCTTATTTTAAAAGTAATCTAGCCCACAAAAGCAGGTGAATCTCTATGAGATCAAGGCCAGCCTGCCTACATAATAAATTCCAGGCCATCTGGGTACAAGGAGACCCTGTCTCAAAGAAACAAAGGGGGCTGGAAAGATGGCTCAATGGTTAAGAGCACTGGCTGCTCTTGCAGAGGACCCAGGGTTGGTTCCCAGCACCTACATGACAGCTAACCACCATTTGTAACTCCAGTTCCAGGGATCCCATGTCCTCTTCTGTCCTCGGTGGGCATTGTACACCTCGGTGCACTTATAATACATGCAGGCAAACACTCATACACATAAAATGAAAATAATAATGTTTTAAAAAATGAAAAGAAAAAGTAGTTCTATTTTCCTAAAGTTTCTTTCCACAAGGCTACCAGTCACACACAGGGCACTGAGTCATCTTCAAGTTGCCCAAGTTAGCAGCATGTTTATCCTATAGGAAATGCACATGATTTCAGACTAGGAGCTTTACATTTAAGATCTGATTATTTCTTAGTCAGAAATAGGAGGCAACAATTCCATTATCTCCACTATATATGTTTGAAGAACATGATCATGCCTTTCAAAGAGGGGGAAACTACATGGGGCTTTCAGTTAAAGCACATCCTGACTTGACAGTCAGGGAGAGAAGGAAAGGTTTAGGAAAGTCAAGAGTGGCAAACTCCGTCACCTCCAGCCTAGAGACTCCAGCTCAGAGGAAGGATCACACTTTCCTGACCTTGCTCCCAGAATCCTTTGGAAGCACTTTTCTTCCTCTCTGTACAGTAGGAGTCAGAGGATGAACCCATTTTGTTTCCATAGAATGTTCCTATAGCAGCTAGCCACATTTATAGGACAACAGGAACTTTAGACCTGATGGTTGGAGGCCCAGATAAGCTCATTACCAAATAATAGGGCTGAAATATGGTTTGTGCAATAAAGATACAAACAATACCCCTGCAAATACTAGCAATAAGATATAAGAAGATAAAATTACATTAATGTTTACATAGCTTTCAAACTGTAGTTGAGAAGGACAAGTTAATTAAAAGATGAAGCTGGGTGCTCGCCTCAGCAATATATACTAAAACTGGAATGACACAGAGATTACATGACCCTCATACAACCAGGGTAGCAAAATCATGAGGCATTCCATATTTTTTTGAAGATGGAGGGGCTGGAGATATGACAGCAAATGGCTGCTCTTGCAGAGGACCCAGGTTCTGTTTCCAGCACTCACACAGTGGCTAACAACTGTCAGTAACTCTAGTTCCAGAGGACCCAATGTCCTCTTTTGGCCTCTGTGGGTACTGCATGACATGGATTCACTTACATACATGTAGACAAAACACTCATGCACATTAAAATAAATTTTAAAGTAAAGTAAAAATAAACATAAAATAAAAAAGATGGAGCCAGGTATGGTGGCACATATCTATAATCTCAGCACCAATTAGAGGCAGGAGGATCAGAAGTTCAAGATCAGTCTCAACTACATATCAAATTCAAGGCCAACCTGGACTACATGAAACTGTCTCAAAATCTATCTTTAAAATAAAATAATAAAAGTGGCCATCTGAAGGGATTTTCAAGGGCATTCCCAAGGACAACACTGATAGCACTGATAGTTCACAGCATCTTATTTAATTTTATGTGTATAAGGGGTTTGCCTGTATATATGTAAGCACACCGTGTGTGTTTAGTACCATGGAGGCCAGAAGAAGGCATTAGATCCCTTGGAACTAGAGTTATAGAACTATAACCATTATGTGGGTGCTGGGAACCAAACCCAGGTCTTCTGCAAAAGCAGCCAGTGCTCTTAACTGCTGAGCCACCTCTCCAGCTTCCACCTAATATTTTTTAATTTAATTATGTGATGTGTGTATACCTGTGTGTGGGTATGTGCACGTATGAGTGCAGTTGTCCACGAAGGCCAGAAGAGGGCACAGATTCCCTGAGACTAAAGTTACAGGTAGCTGTGAGCCACCTGACACAGATGCTGGAAACAGAACTCGGATCCACTCTGAGTACACACTGAAACACAGAGCCATCTCTCCAGCCCCACACCATCTAATTTTAAAATTCTCTTCTTTATTGATATGTATTTATTGTGTATAGTGTTGGGTTCCGTAGTCTGTCTTAAGTATATCATACATTTGACTATCTTTGCCCTTTCTTTCTCGTCCCTCTTCCCCTTCCTGCTAGCCTCCCTGTCCCTAGCTTCTCTTCTACTTCCATGTCATACATATAAATGATTTTATGTATCTATAAAAAAAAATCTAGGATCCACAAATGAGGGGAAAAAAAAATCAATATTTGTCTTTTTGAGTTTGGCCTATTTCACTTAATATCACAATCTCCAGTTGTATTTGTTTCCCAGTAAATGACAGAATTTCATTCTTCTTTATGGCTACATATTGCCTAATTTCACCCTCAAATACCTGACTTTCTTTTCAGATGTGTTCTTGGCATAATGCTTATCAGCCAGGATTAGAGATTTTACCCCATAATCAGAGAGGAATGGGGACACGGAGGGTGTTTGCTGAGGAAAGTAAGTAAAACAGGTTGGAGAGAGAGGGAAGAGAAGAGCAGGGTGAAAGACCAAGTGAGTGGATTTGAAAACAGAGATGAGCGTGTTCACAAAACTCCATAACAGGACTGTCAGTGAGAACACATCTGAGAGTACATAATTACCAGTTGAGGGTCATCAGCCTAGAACTTAAGACCAAATGGAATGTGGAGGAGGGGACTGCCTACCAGACGGGCTCACAGCCTCGCATCGACCCCCAAATCAAACTACCATTTCACCCAGATGTTTCTAGTCACAATGAACAGTCTACAAGCCTCCAGCAATGCTCACTGCCAGGTTTCCTGAAGCTGGCTAGATGACAAACAGTGCCTACTCTATAAAGAAAAAGGAGCTGTATTACCTAGACCTAACTGTTCCAGGAGAGCAGAAGGCACCTCCTGGGTAGGATTAGGATGGAGTCAGAGCTTATGGAATACAAAGAAAATCAATACTGTGTGATGATCACTGTGCTGACTGTCCTGGGACTCAGATATAAATAAAAGGCTGCAGACTTGCATAGAGGGACTGCTTAGAGGTAGAGAGAGTCAAGGAAGTAACTCTTCCCTCCAGAACTATTCTGCCAAGTTCTCTGGCTTTCTCTAGCAAGATCCGCAGCCTAAGAGCCTCTGAGGGATGAGGGAGCAATAGTAAGCATGCAGCCTCAGCCTCATTACTAACCCTACAGAGACAGGTACCCTGTGATCACTCAGACTTTCCGCAGAACCATGGGGTAGCAAAAGACCTCAGAGACTGTCCAGCTCATTCTGCACCAAAGGAAACCAAAGCAAATCCTTAAGGGAAAGGAAAAAGGTCTCACTGAGGCAAAATCTGATTAATCCCAGCCCATTTTGGGCAGGAATCAAGATGAGGAAGAAACAGAGTTCTTCTGTCAGTGGCTCTGGTATCAGTGTATAGTGGGAAGGAAAGCTGGGTTTATTTAAGAAGTCAAACTAGTTTGTCTCTTCTTCAAAAACCCCCTGGCGTTCTTGTGGGGCATCTCTCATCTCCTCAGTCCACTCTTATTTCACAGCTCTTGGTAATAAGATCCCCAGATACTCTGCCTTTCCTTGCTAGAAGCAAATCCTATCTGCTCCAGAGCCCAGGTTTTGGAACACAGCCATGTACTGCACAGAAGAAGCCATCAAGAAACAAAGAAGCTGGACTTGTTAGCAAACATTTAAGGTTTCCTGAAGTTCCAACTTCCAAGAACCAATCTCCACATGATGGGAAAATCAAAGCCAGGTGAAGATCTGGGCTGAGTTTCAAATATTCCCAAGTTTGTGAAGGAGGTAGAAGGTAGGAGGAGGAATTCTGGAACTGAACCCACAGGAGAACAGGCTTCCCACACTCCAAGGGTGACAGCAAACAGATGCAGACCCAGAATAAAGCCAGGGATGGCCAAGGCTGCTCCCTCCTGAAGTGATCCTTGTCAGGGACCATCCATCATTTCATTGCACTTTTGACTTTTTCAAGATGACCACTTGGATCAGCTTTATCTTTATATGAGTCATTTGGGTTCCTCTTAGGTTCAACTAACAGGACTGCGCTCATGGCAACGGTTCTACATCTCCTGCCTAGACTCGCTTCAAGATCCCCAGGCTTGCTCTCTGGGTTACCATCTCACACCATAAAGTCTCATTCTCATTATCGTGAAATAAGGAAATTGAGATATAAAAAGTGCCTTGTGCAAGATCACACCAAAAATTAATAGCACAGCAAGAATCAGAATCTAATTCTCCAAACCCTGGCCCATCGGTCCTGCCAGCTGAGCATAATCCTCCTGTTATAGGAGAAACATCTGTGATAGAGCACCAATACCAAGAAGCAAAACAGTTTATCTGTATGTCTTTTTAAGCAAAATAACATAGCCAGAATGTTTGGCAGAGGCTAACTAAATATTTCCTCTGTGACCTCCACCAGAGGGGAAGACTGTGGGAGACCAGTAGGCAGAGCACACCAGGAAATGGAAGCGAGGACCACCGCATAGGCCAGCCAAAGGGTGGCTGAAAAGATGTGATATTAAACCAAGGGCACACTGGGCAAAGAAGTCAGGACTTTTTGTTTTTGTTTTTGTGACAGAGTTTCACTATGTAGCCCTCACTGGCCTGGAACGCACTGAAGTCAGGGTTTTTGAAAGGTGACTGGGATTTAAAAATTGGATTCTAGATCTGACTGTGAATGTTAATAAACTGCTATCTAAGACAAAAGAGTTTAGAAGAAAACTTAGCAGGGTTGTCTTTGGGATCTTGGGAGGGGGAGGGTTATTAAAGAGGACACAAAAAGTTCTACCCAAGAGACAAAAATTGATGAAAAGACTATCCAAAGCCAGACATGGTGCCAAATTGATCCCAGCATTCATGAAGCAGAGATAGATTTCTCTAAGACTGAGGCCAGCCTGGTCTACATAGTGAGTTCCAGGGAAACAAGCTTCAGGGAGACCCTATCTCAAAACAAACAAACAAAAAGGCTAGACAACTAAAAATTTCAGGGCAATATAAATGAAACAATTATTCTTAGACCTAAGACACCTTACTTAGAAGCAACATATATCAGAAACAACTTGTTCTAAGCCCAAGGTCTGATCTGAAACCTGGTTTAGATATATAGGCCACAGGCCAAAGATTACATTCCCAATAAAGGAAAGAAAGTGAAAGAGAAGACTCTTCCAGTCAAACAGAAGCTGGAAGAGAGCTTAGGCCTGATGAAGCAGACAAGACTCCCTGGGTGTGAAATAGGAGCTGGGAACTAGGAACCGCTTCCACAGAGCACCATTAATAAAAGTGAAAGGAGACTCAAGGGACCCAAGCAAGGATTTTCCAAACACAGAAAAAGCAACAAGATCGATCCACTGTAGGAATTAATCAGATGATTAATCTGGGATTCCTCATCAAGGAAGGCTGGTGCATGCAGTGACTGTGAGGAACTAGGTCCCACGTAAAGGACGGGAAAAATGGCTCAATGGTAAAGTACTTGCCACACAAGCATGTGGACCTGAGTTTGGATCCCCAGCCCCCACAAAGAAAGCCAGCAAGAATGGGGCTAGTGAGATGGCTCAATAGTTAAGAGCACTGGCTGTTCTTGTTGGAGACCTGGGTTTGATTCCCAACACCCACGTGGCGTTAATAACTGTAAGTTCAGTTCGAGAGGCTCCGACACCCTCTTCTAACCTCCTCTGGCATTACACGACACACAAGCAGACATTACTCTCATACACATAAAATAATAAAATAGAAAAGCCAGCAGAATAGTCCAGCAGGTAATAATGCCTACCACCAAGCCTGATGACTTGTATTCCATCACTGGGACCCACGTGGTAGGAGAGAACTAACTCCCATAAATTGTCCTCTGATCTCCACAGGTATGCACACCACACACACACACACACACACACACACACACACACACACACTAAAATGGAATTTTAAAACAGGGTCTCACTGTGTAACCCTGTCTGGACTGGATCTCCCTATGTTGACCAGGCTGCCCTTGAACTCAGAGCTCCCCCTGCCTCTGCCTCCTGAGTGCTATGATTAAAGGTGTGTACCACTATGCCTAAGTTAGGGGACAGTTCTGATAACTACAACAGTGTCCAGAGAATGAGAAAGAATCTAACGTCCACAGAGCCCAGTGGATTGGAACCATAGGAGGCAAATTAATTGCTTCTTAACTGGGCACTGATCCAAGCTCTACGAGAAGACAAGTCAATGAAAGTTTTGTGGGTTTTTTGTTGTTGTTTGCTTTTATTTTCTGTCAAAGCAGCTCTTCCTCTGCTCAAAAACTGAGAGCAGACAAAAGGGAGTGACTTCTACGGAAGCAGGGAAATCCCCCACCCATGGCCTCATTTGTAATCAGGGCAGAAGGACCAAACAAATGTAAACAGGCCTGGGAAGCTAATGTGCCCTACTCCAGATAGGCCAAAACACACACTTCCCTCAGCACCGCCCTGGAAATGCAGAAGGCAGGTGCGCCCTTGAACAGCAAAGGTGGACCAGGAGACCTGGGGGATTTCCAAGGTCCTTTCTGGCTCTTTTTCTTGTTCCCAAGCATCAAGCTTTCACCAAAACTCGGGGGCTCTGGAACTAAACGGAAGGCAGAGCAAGGTGCTGCTACCTGAGAAAAATGAAATTCGTGAGATGTCCACACAGGGAGACTGCAAAGAGAGGCAGGCAGAGCAGCAGTTCGTCCCCACCTGTGCGCACCTGGAGCCGAGGCCTACTCGACCTGCCCTCATCCCTCCCGAGCCCCAGTGTGATGAACCACGAAGGGCCAGAAGCAAACTCCGCTGGCCCAGTTACCATGTAGGACCAGGCAGGATGCCTCCTTCACCAAAGCAGCTCTAAAGCAGACTCAGGTCCTGCGGGGCAATCAATCATACCACTCCCCGTCTCAAACGAATCCCCACCCGTTCCACACGAAGCAGCCGCAAGGGTTCTGTGCAGCTTCCATCCCAGCCAACAACCTATGAAGCGAGGAGACACGTTCCTACGCACCACTCAGACACTTTCTTCCCAGCCTGGCTATAAAATAGAAAATCTAAGAACTGTTCTTACTCCCCTCTGGTTATTCACCAAAACACACCATACATTGCTCATATTCTTTCTTTTTTCATTTTTGGTCTTTTTGAGACAGGGTGTCCCTGTAGTCTCAGCAGGCCTGGAACTGGCTATGTAGACCAGGCTGGCCTTGGACTCACAGAGATCTGCCTGCCTCTACCTCTCTAGTTCTGGGATTAAAGGCATGTGCCACCGCACCTGGCTGCTGATATTATTAACATTCAGATAGCAGAAAGAATACTTAATAACTGAGCTAGAGAGATGCTCAGCAGTGAAGAGCACTGACTGGTCCTGTGGAGAAACCAGGTTCCGTTCCCAGCACCCACATGGCAGCTAATACCCATCCTTAACTCCAGTTCCAGGAATTCCAACACCCTCTTCTGGCCTCCTCAGGCACCTGTATGCATGTGGTGCACATACATATATATGCAGGCAAAACACACACATAAAATACAAATAAATAAAATATTTTTAAAATATATTTAAAAGTTGGATGTGGTGAAGCACACCTTTAATCCCAGCACTCAGGAGGCAGATCTCTGTGAATCTGAGGCCAGCCTGGTCTACATAGTAAGTTCCAGGCCAGCTGGGGGTTCAGGGAGACTCTGTCTCAAAAATCCACAAAGAAAAATAGTTAAAAACTGATCAGAAATAAATAATTGACCCAAGCTTCTCTTGATTTTGCAATAATAGAAAAAATTCACAAATTAACAAATGCACACCACAACTTTACTTAAAGTATTCCACCTAATTTTGTAATAGATGAACATAAGGTCTTTCCTGGGCATCCTATTATCTTACTTTTGCTTTGTTTCTGGAATTATTTGCATTTTGAGACAGAGTCTCACTATTTAGCCCAGGCTGGCCTCAAACTCAAAATCCTCCTGCCTTAGCCTTCCAAGTGCTGGGATTACAAGCATGAGCAACCATGTCTAGCTTGTTTGTTTAGGTTTTTAAGACAGGGTCTCACGTTGCTCAGGTTCTGCCTCCATTATTTGTTTCATTTATTTATTATTTTGGTTTGCAAAAAGTCTCCTGTAATATGATGTGAAGATGATAACAGTTTGAGATTATAATTTGGTTTCTGATAACAATTTAGTTTAGAAAATTTTAAAGGAAATTTATTTGGGCACCAAATAAGAAACAAGGAAGCAAAAACTGTTCATGACATCTCTTACCCCTGCAGTGTGCCACCCTTCGTCTGTGGTAACTAAAGGCAGGTGAACTCAGGGCTCACCTCTTCCAAACCACCAGCACGATCGAGACGCCACGCCTAAATCCCTTCACGAGGAGCAGTCTCCCGAGCTCCTGGAACCCCTCACCGGATTTCCTTCTCGAAGCATTGCTTCTCCCAAACAGCTCCGGATAAACAGGTGCAGCTTCTCAGCACAGTGAGCAGGTGCCACGTTTTGATTCTGAAATGTCCACACAGACCCACGTTTTGCATGCATGTTCACAGTTGGTGATGCTATTTTGAGAGGCTGTGGGACCTGTAAGAGGTAAGGCCTAGTTGGAAGTGGGTCACACCAGGCCAGTGGTTCCTGTCACACTCCCTCTGCCTCCCGGTCTGCTGTAAACAGACACCATCACATGCTCCTACCACAGAGACCTGAGCTGCCCACCTGGCCTTCCCCTTTGGGATGAACTGAACCCTCTGAGTTAAAATAAACCTTTGCTCACTTAAGTCGTCAGTAATTAACAGCTACATAGCACGAGCATCCTTAATTCATTCCATTGGATCTCATCAAGAGGAGGCATCACAGAGAAGGCGGGAGGGCTTTGGAATCAAATGAACCAAAGTTCTAATTCCAGATCTTGGGCAGTGTCTAGTCTGGTTTCTGTGACTATGAAAAACAACCATGACCAAGAAGCAACGTGAGGAAGCAAGGGGTTTATCTGCCTTCCACTTCCATGTCACAGTCTATCAGTGAGGAAAGTCTGGGCAGGAATTCAGGGCAGGAAGCCAGAGACAGGAACTGAAGGAGCTCCTCGGTCGAGGAGCACGGCTTACTGGCCTGCTCCCCCTGGCTTGCTTAGCTACCTTTCTCATGCAGCCCAGACCCACCTGCCTAGGGATGGCACTACCCACAGTGAGCTGGGCCCTCCTATATCAATTAGTAATCAAGAAAATGCCCCACTGACATCCCCACAAGTCAGTCTGATGGAGAAAATTCCTCAACTGGGGTTCCGTCTTCCCAAATCGACTTTAATGTGTGTCAAGTTGACAAAAACTAGCCAGCACAGGTAAGTTCTCCATCTCTCTGAGACAGTGGATGGGGGGGGGAGGGAGGGAAAGAGGCGGACAGAGGGAGGGTTGCGGCTCTAGCTCAATAATCTTGCCCAGATGTACAAAGCCCTAATTTTCATCCCCAGCACTGAATAAACAAAGTACTGTGGCACAGTCCTATAATCCCAGTACCAGGGAAGGTAGGACAGGAGTCACGCTGGGACACATAGAGTTCAAAGCCACCCTGGGATACATTAGATCCTGTGTCAAAAAAAAAAAAGCCAGTGTCATGTCACAGTGACATGTAGCAGGGCTCCTGTGCCGACTCAATACTTACTTGACAGCGTTCTTTCCTGTCCTCTCCGCAGTTAGCAAGTTTTTGGAAACTATTTTGAAAATAGAGCTGGAAAAATATGCCACCAAATACATTTTCCCACAACAAATCAAAGTGGTACGGCGTCCCTTACCTCGCTTTGCTGGCTGCATTCCCATGGCTGCCCTTAGTTCTGAGGTTCTCCTCAGAAAGGCCCGGGGCATCTATTTAGTGGTATAAACTCCCCACTTCCTCCTCTCAAGAGTCTGGAAGAATGACACTAGGCGGCTCAGGGTTCTCTACGGGCAAGGCTGGCAGTGTCATGCCGGAAAGTATGAAAACGTGGAAAAGGCGCTCATCAGACTGCCTCGTGCTTCTGTGTGGGATTGAATCAGCTCCTCGGAGGTTTTCTCCTGGAGCTGGGCCCATCCGCTCTGAGCATTGCAGCCGCCTTGATCACTGCGCTGAGCAGATGTTACAGGCAAAACGAAGTGTCATCCATTTCTCCTAACTACAAACAACCTCGCTTCACGGCACTCCTCCATCATGAAAGCAAAGGAATTCAGGGTCAGATGAGTGTCACCCTCTACCTGTTCTGAGACCACAAAGAACTTACAGAGTCTAATTATTTACAATAAAAGTGATTTATAAATGCCTTAAGTTTCATTCATTTTTTTAGACTCTATTAAGGCTTCTCATGTAAATAGGTTCACAAACTGAGACCCAAAATCTTTTACTGGCCCAAAAGTACCAAGTTTTTACTCCAAAGTTGTAGTCACTCTTATTATTTTAAAGATTTTTTTAATTTGTATTTTATGGCTATGAATATTTTGCCTGAATATATGTATGTGTACCATGTGTGTCCCCAGTGCCCACAGAAGCCAGAAGGGCCTCAGATCCCCTGGAACTGGAGTTACAATGGTTTTAAGATGCCATGTAGGTGCTGGTAACTGAACCCAAGTCCTTTGCAAGAGCAATCAGTGCTCTTAACCACTGAGTCATCTCTCCTGCCCCTCGGAGCCACTCTTAATGATAACCAGAGAGAGATTCCCCTGCCTTATAGCACTGAGCTCTGTCTACCCCTCATTCCCAGATACAAACCAACCAAGGAACAGACTCACTAGGGACCCTCATTGTCCTCTTCTAACTGAACATAAATGTCTACATTGTAATACTGTCCAGATGGATGTTAACATGGAAAACAGTCACTGGGAAGGAAACACCGTATGGGCTGTTATCACTTTCTCCCGCCCAGTCCTTGGCAAGAGCTCCCTCCAAAGATCTCCAGCATAACCTCCAGCACGTCACCTCTTTCCAAGATGCGCTCAGACCCTGTCAGGCCACTGCCCCGGGTTTTCTGCCTTTTTTGACCTCCAGGTCTTTTACAGATACTGTTCTCTCTTCCAGGAATTTCCTTCCATCTCTGGTTTGCTTAGCTGACTCCAACGGTCCCTCAGATTTCACCCCCAGCGCGTTCTCTGATGACTTTCCCTAACCTTAGGGATTCCTTCTCATCGCCTCCTTAACAAGCTTTGCTTCCTATACCACACGCCCTACAAATGTTTATCACATAAAACACTTTACAGAATACATATATATATGTACGGTAGTCCATATATATATATATACATATATATACACATGTATAGATGCACACATGTATGCACATATACATGCAAAATAGTCCTATATAAACATATATACACATACATATAAGTTAGTGTTAGTATTTAAAGTTTGCATCATAAATAGTAGGAATGTACTTTCTGGTATATTGTAAACATTAGAATTCTCAGCTAGGGATTCATTCAGTGTTCAGTGGGAGAGTGGATTCTTAGTAGATGTAAGGCCCAAAAAGGGAGGGAAGGAGAGAGGGAGGGAGGAAGGGAGAAAGAGGAGGTGGTGAGGTAGCTCAACAGTAAAGTCATTTCCTAGTGACTGCAGTTCAATCCTCAGATCCCATATAAAGGTGGAAGGTGAGAAACAACTCCACAAAATTGCATCCTAGCCTCCACACATGTACTGTGGTGCATGTCCCTGCCCCAAGTTGTGTACACACACACACACACACACACACACACAATAAGAAATGTTTCCTTTCTTTTAATTCTTTTTAATTTATTTATTTTTATTTTATGTGTATGAGTGCTATGCCTGCATGTAAGTGCACACATGTGTGCAACGCACAAGGAAAACAGAAGAGGGTATCAGATCCACTGGAACTGGAGTTACAGACAATTGTTAGCTTCCATGTGGGTGCTGGGAACTGAACCCAGGTCCTCTGCAAGAGCAGCCAGTGCTCTTAACTGCTGAGCCATCTCTCCAGCCCCACACAATAATATTTTCTAAAAAGTGAATAGAATATTGTATTTAAAGGTATTTGCCAATAAGTAAATCACTTCATTGTTCTTTTAATGGTCTAATCTAAAGGGTCCAATGGAATCTGAGCATCACATCAACACTTGAAAAACAAATTTTATATCATTAATTTTTTTCCCTTGAATTTTTATTTCCTTATTCAGAATTTTATACTTTGGGGGGGTAGGATTTGAACCTGGGGCTTTGCACATTAGGTACATGCCCTACCTCTGAGCTACATTCCCAGGCCCCTCTTCAGAATTTCGGTCTAATTTTTTTTCCCCTTTTTTTTTCTTCTTTTGGAACTGAAGTCTAATATGTAGCTATGGCTGGCCTGGAACTCACTATGTAGGTCAAGGTGGCCTTGAACTCAGAGCTCCGCCAGGCTGTGCCTCACAAGAGCTGGGATTAAAGGCATGTGCCACCACACCCAGCATTTTAACCTAATCTTTATCCTTCAAAATTTTTTCTTGATCAACCAATAAAATTTCTCTGCAAAATATGTTGTATTCATAAACATACACATCTATGATTATAGTTTTTAATTCTCCTATAAACATAACCTCTGAATGTTTGTTTAAAATGTTATTTCATTATTTCTTCTAAATTGGATTTTCATTTCTTTCATTATTAAAACACATTGACAAAAACATAATTATATTATAAATATACTGGCACTACTAAACATAAAAGATAATTTACCAGAAATGCATTATTTTTTATAGTAGTTGCAAGGGCTAAGAAACCTTGTTCACATAAGTAACTCAATAGTAATAAAAATAAATTTTGCCCTTAGCAATAACAGTCTTTGCATTCATTCAGGGTTATGTCAAAATCACAAATTTGTACTGATCATAAAAATGATTTTTAGGGGTTAAAGAGATGGCTCAGTGGTTAAGAGCACTGGCTGCTCCCGCAGAGGACCTGGGTTTGATTCCCAGAACCCACAGGCGACTAACAGTCCTTAGCTCCAGTTCCAAGGGATCTGACACCCTCTTCTGACCTCCTTGGGCACTGCACAACACCAGCACACTTACATATATATAGACTGTACACTCAGACACATAAAATTAAAAAATAAATATGCTTATCATTATTTTTACTTAACTAAAGCTTAAAATTCTCAAAATTTTGTTGAAAGCAAGTATTATAAACCATCAGACTTAGAAAAGAATTTTGTTGAGTGTGAAGCACATATCTTTGATCCCATAACTTGGGAAGCAGAGGCAGGCAGATCTCTGAGTTCAAGGCCAGACTGGTCTACATTGCAAATTCCAGGCAAGCCAGAGCTAAACAATGAGACCCTGTATAAAAAGAAAAGGGATTTTCACTGAGTCATTCACTGTCCCAACAATTTCTGATTATGTCTTTGGCTTGTTAACCTGAAGATATTCACACACCCAGGAAACAAATAGAGAGACCCTAGATAAGTAAAGATGGAGGGGACTGGAGACATGCCTCCGGGAGTCATTAACACTGGTTGATGAGGTTGGGAGGGAGACCTCCCCACAAGGTGCTAACATGAAGGTCATGTCTCTGTCCTTAGACAAAGGCAAGCACACAGCATACCTGGACCCTGAAACAGCAGCACACTGATAGGCCTGCTGGGCAGAGCACCACTCCCTGAGACTCACAGCCCTCACTGTTGAAAGTGAGGCAGAATCTACAGCCAGGAACAAATGTACCTACCATGTAAAATACTTCCCATGCTGAGCCTCAGCAGACCCTTCCTAGCTAAAGTCACTTCTTCCTCTCATCGAGTCAAATGCTGCCAGTCCTCCAAATCTTGACCTCCAAGCCAAGATCATGCCCCTTGTGCTCCACGCAGACTCCTTACACCCTGTGTTAGTCAGTTCTACAATCCTCATTATTGCTCTTACTGAAGACATAGCAGGACACCAGGTCTTTGATCTCCTCATGAATCTATGTACATCTTGATTTCCACCTTTATCTTTTTTTAAATTTTTATTATTTTTATTTTGTGTGTATGAGCACATTGCCTGCATGTATGTAACTGCATCCATATCACACAATGCCAATGGAGGTCAGAAGAGGGTGTTGGATCCCCTGGAACTAGAGCTGAGGATAGTTGTTAGCCAGCATGTGGGTACTGGGAGTCAAAGCCCAGTCCTCTGCAAGAGCAGCCAGTGCTCTTACCCGTTGAGCCATTTCTCCAGCCCCCATCTTTAGCTCTTTACTGTTGGTATTTTATACCTCTCGAGGCAGGATCTATGTCTGCATCGCCCAGTTCCACAGTTGATCCCCTGCATTCACTATGCAGAAGCCTAAGTGCTTCCACTTTCCACTGCATAGCTACCTCCTCTCAAATGTCTACCAGTCTTGCATTATTTATAGGCTCACACCTGAGCCTTCATGGGTCCTTCATAGTCCTTAGCTTAGGGTTTCACCTTAGCTAAGCACTCTTGGGACTGCAGAAAACAATTTCCCAGAGCTTCTCTACCTGGAGGCTGTGGACCCAGCCTGCCAGCTCTCCAGAGGCTGAGCTAAACAATGTGGCTCCCACAAGCAAGCAGCATCCTAGGAGAGCATGTGCCCACTGGGAGAGGGCACGCCCTTCGAGCTAAGCTTTTTTTAATGTGTGTGTGTGTGTGTGTGTGTGTGTGTGTGTGTGTGTGTGTGTGTGGTATATGTGAATATGGAGGGCACACCCTGTACGCATGTGGAGGCCTGAGGAGAATGTTGGGTGACTTACTTTCTCTCTGCCTTATTCCTTTGAGGTGGGGTCTCTCACTGACCCTGGGGCTAAGCTGGCAGGTACAGCCCCAGCAATCCTCCTGTCTCAGCCACCCTTCACAGGATATTAGTGTCACAGGCTAGCAGAGTCACCTATGGCTTTTTAAGCAAGGGCTGGGCATTTGAACTCAGTTCCTCTGCTTGTGCAGCAAGCATGCTTATCTGTTGAGCAATCTCCCCACTCCTCAAACTAATCTTAGTAAGAACAAAATGTAATTCAGGATTTCATTTCCCTTACACAAAGTTATTTCCCAAAATGGGGGGAGGGGGGATTACTTACTGCAATTAGACGGTCTTTAATTAAAGTCACCATCAAAGCTGGGCATGGTGGCTCATGCCTGTAATCCCAACAGGAAGGCTGCATGAGACCCTGTCCTATAAAAAAAATCAAAGTAACTTTGGGTGTTGTGGCATGTGCCCTTAATCCCAGCCCTCGAGAGGCAGAAGCAGGAGGATCTGCAAGACTGAGGTCAGCCTGGTTCACATAGTGACTTCCAGGTGGGCTGGGTCTTGGGAGACCCCGTCAAAAGAATTAAAATATCAAAACAACAACAACAAAAAATCCCTACCAGCACAAGAAAAAAAATACCTTAATTCCTTCACAGTGAGCCTGACAGAGGATCTCAATAAATGTAATATATATAATATATATAATATATATATAAGCCAACTCATAAATCTCAGTCAATACAGTGCAAATAAAACAGTCAGAAACCATGAAAAGAGAATCAATGGTAAACATAGAAAAATGAATAAATACCAAAAAGGCCTAAGCAGCTCAGAAATAATGATACTTATTATAGAAAGAAAGAGCCAAGTTAATCTCTATAATAGAATGCCATCCTCCCTGTAAACACTCCATAAATATCTCCTACCAATTTCAGAATGGCTGACCTGATTCTCAAGAAGATGAAACCAGACTGTAGAGATGAAAAAAGAAATGACAGTAACATTACTTAGGACTACAGCTAATCAGTAAGATGAGGGTAATGGAATTAGGGGTGACGCTGCAGAAGCAGTCACGGCGAAAACTACGGCACGCAGCAGTGTGTTCTTAACAAAAGAAGCAGGTTAACAGCATGCAAGGGTGACAAGCAGGAGAAAGGCGGGGCTCTGAGAACCACCCTGCACACAAAAGAAGTCTTTGAACACATGGCTTCAAACCTATAATTAAAAGTTTAATAGGTACAAACTGTCTAGAAATGATAGAATAGTTTGGTCTGAGTATAAAAGACTTAGACACTCCTGAAAGAAACTGACAACCAGAGACCACCACTATGACACTCTTAGATTTTCAAGTATTATGAAAGAAAAAGACGGAGAGAGGACGTGAGTTCAGTTCCCAGCACCTGTCAGGTGGCTCACAACTGCCTGTAACTCCAGCTCCAGATATGGCCCCCAGAGTCATCTGCACTCACACACACACAGACACACACGCACATGCACACCATACGCTCACCAATTAAAATAATAAAAATAAACCTTAAAAATAAAGAAAAAAGAAACGAAAAATGGATGTAGAGCAAACCAAATCCAAATCTCTTCCCGCAGAGACTACGGACCGGATGGACATCTAACACTCTCAGAGGAATATTTTTAATTTACTTAGCAAGCTATAGGGACTCCTTGAGTAAATGAAAAAGAAGTGTCTCTTTGTTTTGTTGTTGGTAGTGATTACTTGGGGGGTTTTTTTGTTTCATTTTTTGAGACAGGGTCTTCATATAGATCTAGTTGGTCTGGATCTCACTATGTAGACCAGACTGACCTTGATCCCCAGAAATCTGCCTCCTGAGTGCTAGGATTAAAGGCATAAGCCCAGACCAAAAAAGAAATGTCTCTTAAGAACTTGAAGGTTGGCAAGATGGCTCATTGGGTAAAGGTACCTGCCATCAAGCCTGACTGATCTGAGTTCAAGTCTTGGGAACCACATTGTGAAAAGACTTCTGCAAGTTGTCCTTTGATCTTTAAATAAATACATACATTTCTGTTAAGAAGTAGGGGCTGGAGAGATGACTCAACAGTTACGAGCACATACTGTTCCTCCAGAGGACCTGAGTACAATTCCCAGCACCCATATGACAGCTAACAAGTGTCTATTACTCCAGTTCCAGAGGATCTAACTCCCTCTTCAGACGTCCATGAGTACTACACACACATGGTACATATATAGATACAGGACACTCAAAGAAAATCTCTAAATAATAATTTTAAAAAGAACTCTAATACAGAGGTTCATGCCTGTCAGCAGGAGGATTGCTGCAAGTTCAAAGCCAACCTGGTTTACTTGTACATTTGTTTTAAAAAGTAAGAAGAGTTGGGAGCTGGGCATGGTGGTGCATACCTTTAATCCCAACACTTGAGAGGCACAGGCAGGAGAATCTCTGTAAGAGCTACATAATGGGTTCCAGGCCAGCTGGAGTTACAGGAAGATCATGCCTCAAATGATGAAAAACAAAAGTAAGAGTTTGGGCTGGAGAAATGGCTCAGACATTAAAGGCAATGGCTGCTCTTACAGAAGACTCAGGTTTGGTTCCCAACACCCACATGGTGGCTAACAACCATCCATCACTCCAATTTCAGGGGAATCTGATACCTCTTTCCACCCTATGCAGGCTTTGTATGCATATGGTGCACCTACATACATGCAAGTAAAACACTCATACACCTAAAATAAGGCAACAAGCAAATTTTTTTTTAAAGTAAGACTTTGTTAGATTCAGTAGCACATTCCTAGAATCCTAGCACTCAGGAGGTGGAAACAGGAGAATCAGTTCAAGGTCATCTTCAGTCACATACCAAATAACAACCAATCTGGGTTACTGGGAGCCTATTCAAAAAAAAAAAAAAAAAAAGGTAGGGTGTGACAGGCAGGCAATATTTTAAGATCACTATATTAAATTATTTGATTTTTTTAACATGTGGAAAACAAAGTTGAAAAACAAATGACAAAATGGAAAAATCTATATAGCACATACAAATTAATATCTTTAATATTGAAAGTTAGTAAACAGCCAGGTAGAATAGCCTGTGCCTATAATCCTAGTACTTGGGAGGTCGAGGAAAGAGGATCAGGAGCCAAGGCTAGCCAGGACCTCATGAGAGCCTGTCTATAGAAAAAGAGAATAACATAAGACATGAACATTCATCTGATAAGAGGTTAATATTCAAAATATATAGGGAACTCAAACAAGTCAACAGTAAAGAAAGCAGTCTTTTTAAATGGGTAAAGGAGCTAGGATTATGGTACTGGCCTTTAACCCCAGCCGTTGGGAGGCTGAGGCAGGAGGATCACCAATTCAAGGCCAGTCTGGGCTGCATAGTAAGACACTATATCAAAAATAAAAAGGGGATGAGGGGACAGAACATACAAAATAGCCAGATGAATGGCTAATAACCCAAAAATACGAAAGCGCTGGCAGAGATACGAAGAAAAGAGAATGCCTAGGCACTGCCGGAGTGGGTGCAAATTAGTATGGCCATTTGGAAAAAGAATGGACAGTCATCAAAAAATTAAAAACAGAACTACTATATGATCCAGAAATCCACTTCTGGATATACATCCACAGGGTATGAAATCAGCATCTTGAAGACACACCTGCAGCCTCGTGTTCACTGAAGCATCATTCGAAAGACAAGATATGGATTCAACCCGTGTCTATCAGTGAACAACTGGACAAAGAAATCCTTATGTGGTATCCACACACATGAGCACGTCAGCCTTACTGAAAAACAAAGCCCTGTTACTTCTCATAACAGATAAGGAGATTATGTTAAGTGTAATAAATCAGGCAGACAGAAAAGTTCCCTGTGACCTCACTTGTATGCAGAATCTAAAAAAACAAACAAAAAACCTCATAGAAACAGAGAGTAAAATGGCAGACAGTGAAGGTTGGGAGAGTTGAGAGATGCTGGTCACAGGATATACAATTTCAGGGAGACAAAAGAAGTTGAAGAGGTCTACTGTTCACCACAACGACCATACAATTAATATACTACAGCCAGAGGACAGCTGTGAAACACTGTCTTCTGCACATGGTGTGGCTGTTCCACTTACAATAGAGTAGTTAGTTGCACAAGACCTTCATAAGACCCAAGAGGGTATCATGGACAGGGCAGGGCCTAGGAGGCCTCACTCCTCTCTGGGGAGCTACAAGCAGTTCATTGTTGCTGGGAGAAGGGGAGCCATATGCCTGGGGTAGCCACTGGTAAGCTGCCCTTGTAAATAGCCCCATCCATACTCATGAAAGCAACCCTAATGAAATGCAATGGGAGACACAGAGAAAGAGACAGAGAGAGAGAGAGAAGAGAGAGTGCACCATGAAAGAGGAGGAGGTGTGGGAAAGATGAAGGGAGAAACAGGGATAAGAGGAAAAAGGCAGGGGCTATAATCAAAGAACGTTCTACAGAGGAACGAAACTGTGAGAGAATAACTGAAAAGAAAAACGAGTCAAAAACAATATGCTGTATACTTGGAAACTGGTGAGAGTAGATATGTTAAACAGCTTGATCTAAGCATCCACCACATGTACCACATGTATATACATGTAACATCAGGTCCTATGCCATAGGTACAATTTTTATTCCCAATTAAAACAAAACACATTAAATATCAATCACAAGACTGTCAAAATAAAGTGGCCCTCAAATAAACAATCTACCTCAGTAGTAATCAAAGAAATTCAAATTAAAACAGCAATGTGACGCCATCTCTATGATGGGCTCACAAGTGTTTGTCATTTATGTCATTTTCAGTTTGGAGGATGGCTACAACCAATCAGGCCCATTTAGCCCAGGGGAGATGCACACAGTCTAAGACTTTCCAGAGAACAAGTTGGCTAAGCACATCAATAACTCTAGAAGTGGGGTACAGTGGCGCAGGCCTTTAATCCCAGCACACTGGAGGCAGGGCAGGCGGACCTCTATGAGATCCAGGCCAGGCTGGTCTACATAGAAGGTCCACGCCAGCTAGGAATCCTGTCTCCAAAAAAAAAAAAAAAATACAAAAAAAAAATCTATCCTTTTTATTTAGCCATTTCACTTCTAGAAAACCTAGTCCCCAAATAATTGAGGTATGAAATTAAAATGTATACACATAATGGTGTTCATTGGAGTTTCCAAGATAGTCATTACAGTATCTCTTATAGCAATTGGGTGATACTAAACATGAACAACAGGAGATTAAATAAATTAGGTAAATATTTAACATTTTCTGAATGTACATTTGTTTCAAAGTCTTCAGGTTATTTTGATAAATATGCAAGCAATGGCTAGTTCTGTTGGGTGGGCTTTTTTCTTTAATTTCCTAATTTTTCTAGAAAGAACATGAACTGCTAGTATAAAATCCAACCAACTGTTTTTTCTTTATTATGTGTATGTGTGTCTGTACACCCGAGTGCAGGTGCCAGGAGCCAGTGGCGTCACCGGATTCCCTGGGAACTAGAATTACAGGCTGTTGTGAACACCTGCCATGAATGCCAGGAATCGAACTCGAACTCCAGTCCTCTTCAAGTGAAACACATGCTCTTAACTGTTCAGCCATCTCTCCAGTCCCTCAACCAACTAATTACAGAGGAAATGTCACATCATTCCTTGAGCTATGAATCATGCATTATTCAGGAAAGCAAAGGATGAAGGAAAAGGACGTGTAAACAAACGACTGACTGACTGATCCTGCCCCCAGCATGCAGAGGAAGGCTCAGTTCTGCAGAAGGAGCTGGGGGGTGAATTCGAAAAGGAAGGCGGTCAGGGAGGCAAAAGATTACGAAACGCAAAAGAAGAGAAAAGTCTGCCACATTTATGTGCTACCCATGACCTGGCATGACAGGAAGGAGGAGTGTGTAAGCATGGAGAACTTGCAATAAAAGTTATATGGCACCAGGCCTGGTGGCGCACGCCTTTAATCCTAGCACTGAAGAGGCGGAGTCAGGTGGATCTCTATGAGTTCAAGGCCAGCCTGGTCTACATAGAGAGTTCTGGGGCTGCAGGGAGATCCTGTCTTTAAAAAGACCCTACCCCCCACCCCAGAAAAAAAGCTAGATGGCAAAAGCTTTGGAATGTCATGCCAAAGGGAGGCGCATTCCAGGACAAATCAATAAGCATCTTCTGTGATTCATTTGTAAAAAGATCAAAAAAGGTAAAAACAAAAGTTAACAGACGCGTGGTTAGGGATCGGAATTCGTGGAAGACCTGCAAGCAGTCATGAGGGAATTGCAAATGCTCTGTATCTTGACCTGCTGGGGTTACACGGAGGGACATACATGTTGAAATACATCAGCTATGAACTGGGCATTGCACACTCCATGCTATTCCTTAATTTAAAAAGAGAAGACGGGCTGGAGCGATGCTCCGCAGTTCAGAGCCCTGGCTGCTTTTGCTGAGGACCTGGGTTCAGTTCCCGGTACCCACAGGGTAGCTCACAGCCTCCTGTAAACTCCAGTTGCAGGAGATCCGACGCCCTCTTCTGGCCTCTGTGGGCACTGCATGTGCGGTGCACTTACATACGCGCAAGCGAAACACTCAAACGCGTAAAAGAAAACTAAATTTTTTTTTAAAGAAAAGAAGATCAGGCTTGGTGGTGCACACCTTTAATGCCAGCACCAGGGAGGCCGAGGCAAGTAGATCTTAGTGAGTTCGTAGCCAGCCTGGTCTACATATAGAGTTCCAGGTGGGGGAGGGAAGAAGAATAGGAGGATGAGGAGGACACAGAAGGTTTGGTAAATAAGTGTCTGTTTTGGAAAGCTTGCTCTTTAGAGCAGCCTGAGAAAGTGGAGAACACCAACACATTAAAGCTGCATTTAGCCAAAACCAGCCAAGTCTTTAGCTGGCTCGGAGGCAAGACAGTGAGGCAGAGCCTGATTCACAGCATGTTTGGAAAGAGACTGGTAAGGTTTTTGAAGAATGATGCTGAGAGAGGACAAATCAGACAGAGGTGACTCTGCTATTCTTAAAGGGGAAAAGATTAGCTTAACAGTACAGCCAACTATTGAACATGGGATTTTAGAGTGTCTGTGGTCATCCACCTGCCTAGTAACACTAGCTATGTGCAGGTCTTTTAAGATTAAAACATATTAATATTAATATCTTAATATATAATTATTATATAAATCATTAAATATTAATGAGTAAAGAAATATCGATTATTCATATTCTACATATGATCGTTTAGCTTCACAACAGCTTGATGAGGCAGATACACTATTACCTCATTTTACAGATGAGGAATCTGAGACACAGTGAGTGTGCCGGACAGCTTTAGTTGTCAACCTGACACACCTGAATTGAGAGAGCCTCAATTAGGGAATTACCTCCATTGAGCTGCTCTGTGGCCATGTCTGTGGGGTATATTCTTGATCACTGAGTGATGTGGGAGGGCCCATTCACTGTGAGTGGTGCCACTCCTGGGCAGGTTGTTCTCTATTGTATAAGAAAGCAGGCTGAGCATGGGCCAAGGCAGCAAGCCAGTGAGAAGCATTCTTCCATGGCCTCTGCTCCAGCTTCTGCTTCCAGGTTCCTGCCCTGAATTCCTACCTTGGGCTCCCTTGGTGATGAACTGTGACCTGGGAGATATGAGCCAATAAACTCTCCTCCCCAAGTTGGTATTGGTCAGAGTGTTTTATCACAGTAATTAAAGCAAATCAGAATAGCAGAGAAGGAGCTTATTAGTCCAGGATCACATAAAATAGTGGTAGAAAACAGACAGAAAACCAGGCCATTTGGCTCTAGCCCACCTGTTTTTTTTAATGTGTATGAGTGTTTTGCCTGCATTTAAGCACACCACATGCATGCAATGCCTGCAGAGGCCAGAAGAGGGTGTTGGAGCCCCTGGAATTGCTGCTGCTATATAGGTGCTGGGAACCAAACCCAGGTCCTTTGTAAAAGCAACTAGTGCTCTTAACACTAAGCCAGTTCTCCAGTTCCTAGCCCACATCCTTAAAGTGACTACAATGATACATCTGACATAAAGGAAATAGCTTAAGCCCTGGGAACAGCTGAGATCCCACAGGAAGGGAGGACATCAAAAATGAGGAAGAAAACATACATCTCAGCTTTGTTGCAAGGTTAAATGAGACGACCTTCATAAAATCCTTAGCAATTCAAAGGAACCGGCTAAAAATTCTTCAGTATGACACTATGGTACAAAAAAGACTGGCTAGACTAACAGAAGTTTAGGGACATAAAGAATCAGACAGAGAACATGATTATAGGCTTAACACTAGACAAAGAAAAAAAAATGCTAAGAATATTTGAGGGTCAGTGATTATGTCCTCCAAAATTCATGTTTAAATCTGACTCTTATGGTGAAGGTTCTAAGAGATGAAGCCTTTGGAGGGTAATGGGATTGCTGCCCTTATAAGAGACTTGAAGGAAACTGCTTACCCTTTTTGACATACAACAGCACAGTCTGGTGTCATTCACAAAGAACAGGCCCTCGCCAGACAATGAATCTGCTGGCACCTTGACCTTAGACCTCTCAGCCTCCCTCCAGAACTGTAAGCAATAACTTTCTGTTGTTTATAAATTTCCCAGCCTAAAGTATTTTGTTAGAGTAGCTGGAACAGACTAAAGCCATGGGAAATCTAAATATGGTCTGAATATTAATTAAAGTAAAATTTACTGAATTATAAATGAGGAAACAATTGAAAGATAAGCTAAAGTTAAAATCTGTCTATGTAACATGATTTATCAATGTTCTGATTATAGGCATGTGCCATCCTACCTGGTCAAATACTGGGGGGGCGGGATAGTTGTTTGGGGGGTTGTTTTGCTTTGCTTTGCTTTATTTTGAGATAGGATCTCATTTAGCCCAGACTGACCTGGAACTCCCTATGTAGCTGAAGATGACCTTGAACTTCCAATCTTCCTGCCTCTACCTCCCCAGTGCTAGGATCGAAGGCATACACCACCCACCACCACATTCAACTTACGCAATGCTAGGGATGAAACCCAGGGCCTTGTGCATGCCTGGCAAGCCTTCCACCAAGCGTGCTGCATCTCCAGTTCCACAGACTGTATTTTTTAAGAACCAAGTTAAAGTTGAATGACTATTTTGGAGTTGTCTATGGAAAGGGCTCATAGACAACGATAGCAAAAGAGGCCATTTCAAGCAGACAGTGTATAAACAGGCTCCAGATGCCAAGCAAAGGAGGGGGGGGGATGCCATCTCACTTCGATTGGCAAGCCCAAGACTCAAAAGGCATTACTCTGCCATAATCATCTTTTCCTCTTCATTCTGAGCAGCTGCCCTTCCAATGTAGGAAAATCTGAACATAATTAAGGGTCTCTCGTTTGTGTCATTTATTCCAACAGAACAAGACACCCTTGCCCCTACAGCTCCTCAAGAGGGAGCCAACCAATCAAAACTATAGGGAGACCCAGCCTCAGAAAAAATGAGGGATGTGGGGGCGGCAGAGTGAGACACAAGGCCATTTTACTCAGGCTGCTCTGACAAACTTCCCTGAGGTTGTGCACTGGATCCCACAGTATGAACTGGCGATATCATCAAGCAATGACCGGGAAGAAGAGCATCATCCCAGGAGATGGAGAAGGGCTCGGAGATGGGAGGACAGAGGAGAGCAGGTGAAGGGCTGTAGGTTAGCTCACAGAAACAGCAAGTCTGGACTCTGAGTGTGATGACTCCACATGAGGCTCATGTAATGTTCTAGTTAGGACCAGAAGAGACAGTGAAGAGGCAGGACCAGTGGAGGAAGCAGGCTTAGGGAGAGGCTGCACAGAACCAGTCAGGGGACAACAACATCACATCCTGGCTCTCCAGCTCATAAACTGGATGATCAAATTTATCTCCCTGTCCCCCAGTTTCTCCACCTTTATGTGAGGATGCTAACAGTTCCTACATTGTAAGGCTGCCTGGAAGGCTCAATTAAAATCTAAAAATCTTCATGCCAGACTCTACCACAAAGTAAATACTCCTGAAGTTCTAGCTAGCACTTTAAGGCCATGGGACTATGCTAGGTGTGGTGGGCACCGTAATTCCAGCACTCAGGAGGTATGGGCAGGCAGATCACTGTAAATTTATAGCAACCTAGTGTACATAGTGAAATCTGGGCTATCTAGAGAGAACTTCTCTGGGGAGGGGGGGGGCAAGGCTGGGGAGAAAGATAGTAAAGTGCCTGCCTTGCAAACACAGAGACCTGAGTTTGATCTCTAGAATCCACATTTAAAAAGCCAGGCATGTGCTGTAATCCCAGTGCTGGGAGGGCAGAGCTAGGTAGATCCTCGGGGTTCACTAGTTTGCCAAAGTAGCCTACTGAGTGAGCTCCAAGTGAATTGGCTGTAGTGGCACACGCCTTTGATCCCATCATTTGGCAGTCAGGAGCTCTGGGAGTGTGAGGCAAGTTCCGGGCCAGCCAGGGTTATATAGGGAAACTTAAAAAAAAAAAGGTAGAATGAGCCTGAGGAATGACGCCCAAGGAGGTCCCCTGCACACTCACATGCACCCACACATGTACACACACACACACACACACACATACACACACACACACACACATACACAAAGCCACATAAGAAAAAGATGCTGAAGACTGAACTCTGAGGTACCCTAACACCTCGAAATGTCCTGACAAGGCCTGGGGCTCACTATCACCCAGGGCTGGGCATTTACACCTTGGTAACTGGATACTTGAAGTAACAATTATGTCTCCTGAGTTCAGGTTATTTTTTCTGGTATTTGTCTCGCATGTACATAACTTTACTTGACATAGACACATACCTGCATGGTTGGTCACAAACACCCATTCACAGATAATGCCTTGTGAATTTCAAAGAAATCAATGAAATGCACTATGCTTTCTTTTTTTAAAAAGGTTTTTTTAGGGGCTAGAGGGATGCTTCAGGAGTTAAGAGCAGCACTGGCTGCTCTTGCAGGACCAAGGTTCAATTCCCAGTATCCAAATGGCAGCTAACAACCATCCATAACTACAGTTCCAGGGGATCCCTATGCCCACTTCTGACCTCGAAGGTATTACACGACATGTATGTATTTACATACTGCGGACAATACACTCATACACATAAAATAAAAATAAATAAAACATTAAAATGATCATTTTTTAAAAAGGTTTTTTAAATTGTGTGTCTATATGTATGTGAGTTTGTGCACATGAGCGCGGGGTGCCGTAGAGTCCAGAAGAGGGCACTGGATCCCCTGCAGCTGGAGTTACAAGCATTGTGAGCTGACAACTGAACTTGGGTCCTCTACAAGAGCAGCAAACTCTAACCACTGGGCAATCTCTCCACCCTCACCATGTTTTCTTTTAAGGAAAAAAAATTCTCCTTCTTTCAAAGGAATAACAAGCCACAAGTTATATACCCAGCACCACCATCCAACACCAGTCCTGTCTTAGCAGACAGTCACAGCCCACGCTGTTCTGTCCTGGCTTTCTTCCGAATCTCCGCCCTCTGTAAACCCTGTCTCCTCTAGGTGTAAAAGTCTACTGTACCTGACAACATGTCACAGTCAACCCAACATTCCCAAATTCCCATGGCCCTAAAAGAATCTAAGACAAGGGTTGGCAAGATTGCTCAGTGGGTAAAAGGGCTTGCTTCAAGCCTAATGACCTGAGTTCTACCCCCAAGTCCCACACGGTGGAAGGCAAGAACAAGTTTTGAAACTTGTCCTCTGACTTCCACACATGTACACACACACACACACACAAACTAAATAAATAAATGTAATAAAAATTGAAGATTAAAAAAGAATCTAAGCCAAAATATTCCTGTGGGCAGGGACCTTCAAAACTTAGGAAGAAAAGAGGGAAAGGAAACAAGCCCAACCCAGCCCTGATGTGCATGGAGAATCACCAGCCGGGCTCTTCCCACTAGTGCGTGGGGTCACAGTGCCTTCAGCCAGCTTCTGGGAAGGTTTATGAAATGCGCTTCAGTGATAAGAATTTCCCACAGAACAAAGTCCAACTAACTAAGGAAAAAAGACTTGTCTTTTTCACTGTTTTTTACTCCAGTTCCACAGAACTATCTGCCCTTGTTTTTCTCCCCTGCACATCCACGCCCCCGCCTGTGACCCCTGGTGATAAGCCACAGAAAATAATGCTGACCCATCAGGACCAGCTCTTGATGTGGCTTCAACCAAGTCTGGGCCTCATATCCTGAGATCCACCCCAGGACCTCCAGGGACCAGTAACAGTGAATACATGGAGCTATGGTGGTGACATGACATGGACAGAGCCAGGCACATGACAGTGCTCCCAGAGCAAATCCAAACCTAGAATAAGCACAGTATTGGGGCAACAAATCCCGCATCTGACACTAATTACTAAGCTGCTTGTGTGGCTTTACGAAGAACATGGCCCGGGGATGAGGATGTCGCCTAGGTAGAATGCCTTGCCTGGCACGGATGAGGCCCTGTGTTCGACCCCCAACACTGCATAAACCTGACATGCTGGCACATCACTGTAATCCCAGCACTCAGGAGCTAGAAACAGGAGGATCAGGAGCTCAAGGTCATCCTCAGCTACACAGAGAGGTCAAAGCCAGCCTGGGATGCATGGGACCTGGGGAGGTGGTGGGGAGAAGAAGGAGGAGGAGGAGGAGGAGGAGGAGGAGGAGGAGGAGGGGGAGGAGGAGGAGGAGGAGGAGGGGGGAGGAGGAGGGGGAGGAGGAGGAGGAGGGGGAGGAGGGGGAGGAGGAGGGGGAGGAGGGGGAGGAGGGGGAGGAGGGGGAGGAGGAGGGGGAGGAGGGGGAGGAGGGGGAGGAGGAGGAGGAGGAGAGGGAGGGAGGTGATCCCTGGGACCCACATGGTAGAAGGGGCAATCCCATTCTTACAAGTTGTCCTCCGACCTCCCCACTCATATCAGAACACACGTACACACACACACAATTTTAAAAAATACCAAACAAAGGTCTGTTTGAGACAGGATGTCCCATTTCATCTCCCATGATATTTTTTTTTCTTTTGCAAAGCTGGGACTCAAACCCTGGACCTTATACATGCTCGGTGAGCACTCTACTAACAAACTATATCCCAGCCCTTTCCCATGACTCTTACTGCTCTTTCTGCACAAATACTGTGATGTTAAATATTATTCTAATGCAAGGCAGTGGCCTGTCAAAACATAGATGTGGGAAAAACATAGCAAAACAAAATCATCACAATGGATACATCTGATTAATTCGACAGTAAGGATGCACATGGACATCTTGACCTAAGTCTCATTTTCCAACACTAATTCAAAACACCGCTCCCCTGCAGGCTCGTTTTCTTTTACCTCAAAGTCTCTGTGCACAGATTCTAGAGTCCACTGAGAAGCAAAAGGTTTTGATCCCCCTCCATCAAACAAGAACAGAATTCTTTTGTTTCAGTCTTTCAGATAGGGTATGCTTTGTAACCCAAACTAGCCTTAAATTCCTCTCTCTCTCTTTCTTTCTCTCAGGGGGAGGGGTACACATGTGTGCACATGTATGTGGAGGCACAAAAGACAACCTCAGGTATTAATCTTCAGACCAGTGACCATTTTTCTGAGTGGTCTCTCAGTGGCCTGGAACTCACCAAGTAGGTTCAGCTGGCAGGCTCTCTCCACCTTCTCAGGGCTGGGATTACAAGTGCATATCATCATACCCACCTTTTTTTTTTTTTTTTTTTAATGTGGGTTCTGAGACTCCAACTCAAGTCTCCAAGCTTTCAAGGCAACTACTTTACCAGCTAAGCTATCTCCTCAGCCCATGGCTTTGAATTTTCGATCCCCTGCCTCCACCTCCTGACTTCTGGGATTTCAAGTATGCACATCTGGCCAGTACTCCCACACACAGAGTTTCATATACTCCAGACTGGCCTTAAACTGTTACTGGCCCCGTTACTGATGGCCTTGAACTCCTGATCCTCCGAGTTCCACCTCTGGAGTGCTAAGATTACAGGTGTGCATCACCACGCCCAGTTTATGCAGTACTGGGGATCAAATCCAGGGCTTTCTGCATGAAAGGTGAGGACTCTACTCACTGAGCTATGTCCCAGTCCCAGTCCACAATTTTTTAAAGGCTTTTTTTATTCTCCTTGGACTTGGGCCTGGTGTATGGAGGCCTCTAGATCTACGCACTTAGGACCCAGGCCTAGAGTGAAAGAAAAGCACACACTTTCAGAGCACTTTCCCCTTATTATTGAATGGTACTCTCTAATATAAGAGGACATCATGCTCACACTGGCATTCCTGGAAACAGTAAATGTAGACTAACATTACTAATAGGAAAAATAACTAACTAGGCCCTGTTTATCACTAGAACATGCATTCCCACATGTTCAGCCTCCTTATCAGAGGTCATCAACACCCACTCAGAGGCCACAGCAAAATATAAACGGCAAGTAGTGACTTACCAACAGCAGCATTTGAGATGCTCAACACCCGTATGAAAGTCAATTTGCATTTTAATTTTTGTGTGTGGTACTAGATAGTGACCTAGGGCCCTACATATAGAAGCAAGTGCTCTACCACTGAGCTATATCCCCACCCCCAGCTACACCTCTTTATTTTTTAATTGTGTGCCTATGGGGAAAGGGAAAGGGCTGTGAGCATTCGAGTGTGAGTGTGAGTGTGCGTGTGTGTGTGTGTGTTTGCTGTGGAGGCCAGAGGTTGATGTCCAGGGCCTTCCTCAATGGCTCGCCACCTTAATTCATGATGGCAGTGTCACTCACTTGAACTCAGAGCTCGCTGATGGCTCCCCGTCTCCTCCCCTCTAAGCACTGGACTTACAGGCAGACCCCCACACCCCTTAGCCTTTACATGATTTCTCGGGGGTTTGAGCTCCAGTTCTCACTCTTGCTGCTTGTGTGAAAATCCTTTTATAATAAACTGAGCCGACTTCTCAATCCCACTGAGACTGGATCTCCACCAGGTCAGCCAAGCTGACCTTAAACTTGATCTTCTACTGCTTCAGCCTCCAGAGTAGGTGAGATTATGGGCCTACACCACCAGGCCAGGCTCCACTTAATTTTCTAACTTCCCCGACTCACTGATTCATCAAACCCCTAATATTAAGCGAGTTTACTGAGGGAGATTATTAAGAACAGACAGCGAGAGGCCGGAGCACCCAGTGCTCATTCTATAGCACAGACTTAATGAAGGCTGGACACAGGAACGAACCACAAAGAACAGAAGCAACCTCACTACCCTGGAGAACAGTACCTGACAATGCTCCCTGATTGGGGGGCTCCCTCCGTCCTACTCCAGTTGGCCTTCCCCAAAAGGAAGACTAGGAATTAAAGAAGGATGAATTCACAAATATCTAGATTCAAATTTGTCTTAGCTAAGTTAACATCCAAGATCCCAACTTTGCAACAAAGACAGACGAAACCAAACCAGACCCTTCCCACTCAGTAGTTTCCAGAGAACTAACAGGAACATGACCACAGCACATTCTAGTAACTATGGTCCTTTATCACAAGAGGCCCATAAAGCAGGGCTTAGTTCTTAGGCCATTAAACGGGGTTAAGCAGATTACTTCTATCATATTTGCTTGGGGATACTAAATTCAGTTTAAACAAATGATTCCCACACTTATAGAAAGGCCTTAATTGGGTTAGTCAGATACTTTCAATGCAATCTTACAGAGACTAGATTGTTTTTAAGCCTTTAAAAGACTTGGGCAAAATTCTTTTGAAGATAATTTTTTAAAAGATCATCTCCATAGTTTACATATGTACATGATGGGTGGAGGTCACATTTTATTCCAAACTGCAAGCTCTAACCGCCACCAACACATCCCAAGTGAACTTCCTGTATAAAACAAAACACAGAGTAACAAGTACACAGTATAATCATAGGTCTAAAAAGTGAGACTCACAAAGTCAAAACAGAAAATTTAGCCAGAGGACCCGCAAGGAAAGGCTGGGCACAATGGGATCCTCTGTACATTTGGTGACAGGCTCTAGGATCCAAGGTAGATAATTTGTTTATTCTCTTGCATAGAAAAAGGGAGAGAGAATAGTAAAAGTAAAAAATACTAAAAGAAAATCAGCTGGCTACAAGGACACAGTCTTTGATCTTCAATCTGGAACCCTTCACACTGCTAGAGAGGCTAGGAAATCACCTGAGAGCAAGTGGCCTAGCCTGACAAAAAAATTAAGGGTATCTGAAGGTGGAATGGTTTAAAATAGCTTTGCACATAAAAAGTCAAAGTTTTGTACCAGGAAATTACATGTGAGTATCAAAAAGAGAGTCCAGTCACATCTTTTCAAGGCATTGGTTATCTTAGAAAACCTAAATCACTCTTTCAATAAGAATTAAAATGACAAAGGCTTACCAACTATCAAAAACAGTAAGACTGCATCAGAAATTCAACCAATACACCTGATTTTTAAATAACAGCATTGCCAAAGATTCTGTTTGAGATGTCTTGTCAACTCTCAGAACTAAGCTCAAGAGCATTCCCACAGGAACTCCTAAGAAAAGCTCACCAACTGACGGACAAGAGCAGCCACTCTCTGAGGAAACTCCAAGCAGTGTTCCTTTCTGACCTGTAAACAGAGGCTACAGATAAAATAAAATGGCTCCCAGGGAATACTAGATACAAAATGGGGGAGAGAACTCAGGGGCTTATTTGGACATAACTTCCGATGTCTGGCCCTAAAGGATCACTGTGGTCTAAGGACAGAAAAACTGAGCTAGTGCCTGCCTCTAATTCCAGCACTCAGGCAGCAGAGAAAAACAGACCTCTGTGAGATGGAGGTCAGCCTGGTCTATATGGTGAGTTCCAGGCCATCCGGGACTACGGGGAGACCCTGTCTCAAAACAAACAACAAGCAAAAAGAACCAACAACTGAGCTACCCTTCAGACACAAATTCCAGAAAGCTGAGAATAAAAGGCAAAGCTGGAACTTTAACCCATGTTTTTGGACTTCAAATGTCTTGCCCCAAGACAGTTTACCTTCTTTCAAGGCTCAGAACCCAGACTGAGTCACATCCATCGAGGTACTGTGAAGAGTAGCAAATAATCTCATAAGATTAACTACTCAAGACTATGAAATCTCTATCTGTTGGAAGAACCACCTTTCCAATTTCACTGGTCAATCACCTGGTCATAGGACCACCCCTAGGAAAGCAGGTTCACCTTAAGTCACGCTAAACAGATGGGTGGAGTACCTAATGCAATAATAAGACAGTGAACTTCTCCCGAAGTAGGAATCCTGCCTCCCAGTGCAATGCTTCTGGATCTGGTCACAAAGCTGTAGCTCTCTGTAAGTCCGCCCAATTTCCTGAAGCATTTGGAAAGGCGTGATCTCTCCTTTTGTTCCTTATATCCCTCTTTCAAACATGCGTTCTCTAACGCTTTGGGTTGTCCTAGCATCTTGTATTTCTTTACTTAGCTCCCCTCCCTCGCCCCCAAGGTGGCTACCACTCAGCCACATGTCTGACCTCCCACAGGCTCTAGACCTGCATGACTTCTTGGCTTTTTTCCCCTCTCCCTCCATTCTCCTCCTCAAGACAGCTGCTGAGATTCACGGCTTGCCTACTCTGAGGATTTTTCTTTAAATTCTAATAAAATTGTCCTAAAACGTCCATTTGGGTCCATTCTTAAATTCTTTTATGAATGAGACTAAGAACTCTCTAGGGGACACTGTTTCTTCCCTTTTCAGTACCAGTGACCACTTCAAAGCCCAGTTCAAAGAACAGCTCTCCGGGCTAAGGGCAAAATGGATATGGAGAACTGAGAGCACATTTTATTATTTATTTAATGTATATGACTGTGTTGCCTACATATATGTAAGTGTGCCACATGTGTGCAATGCCCACAGAAGCCAGAAGAGGGCGTCAGATCCCCCTGGGACTGGAGTTACAGACCGTTGACAGCTGCCATGTGGGTACTGGGAATAGAACTGGGATCCTGTGGAAGAGCAGCCAGTGCTCTTAACCCTTGAGCCATCTCTCCACCTCCTACATTTTAGGGGTTTTTTGTTTTTGTTTTTGTTTTTTATAGCAAAACTTTCACATTAGTTAAAATTTGTTATTTTTCTGCCTGTCAGTCCCTTTCTGTGCAATGGCCTGTCACCTGATATGCTTTAGCCTAAGAACCAAGTTTTCATAACACTAACAAGTTCAGAAGACCAGACCTACCAGCTACACAGGGAACAGCAAGAACTCAGGGCTATTCAAAGAGAATTCTAGCTCCACCCACTGCTGCCCTTCCTGTGTCTATTATCTGCAGAGAATCAAAGAGCCTGGTTATAAATTTGAGGATTCAATGACTCTATGTTTCCCGGTAATACATACAAACACAATTCCCTGGTAAGAAATGTGAGGGTTGGAAGAGCCTTCCACACCCCCAAATCCCTTCAACATTCCCACGCCTTAATTCTCCAAAGGCATCTTATTGCTCCCCCAGTGACAAAACGTGAATAAATTGGTCCCATTTGGTATTGGTCTCATGATTAAGAAAGAGAATCTCAATCATTTTTACTGTATCATTTTAAATTAGAGCATTTTTAAGAATCAAAATGTAAGCAGGGAGAGCATCTTAAAACATTTATGGTAGGTAAGGCTACTGCACGGCTCTTAAAGGACAACACAGATTTCTCTCCCTCTCAGGGTAGTTGTTAAAGAAAAAACTTTCACCAGAGTATTGCAAAACAGGTGGGTAACACACAGGACAAGCCACCAGCTGCGCTGCTCCACATACACATTCCATTTCAATGTTTGCCTACTAACATTTAGTTCTTGTCTTGTACCCAGAAGTCCTGTGGTCACTGCAACTAGTTCTTACCCAGTAAACCAAGCTGCTTGCTGCAGGGCACTGTAAATGAGGCAGAAATCGAAACACCCAAATACCTTGGCTGCATTTCCTTTCTAACCTCCTAATTAAGATCTATGTTGTCCTTCACACATTACATTCCTGTACACCAATGTCACACAAGTCTTCTAAAAATATGGTTCTGGCCATCAATCCTCTAAAAAAAAAAAAAATACACACACACACACACACACTTTAAAAGCTTGCTGATGTACATGGGATAAAAGTCCAGCCTCTGAGCCGGAATTCAAGCTGACCAGGGTCCCTTCACTCACTGTGGACATAGTCAAGGGGACACAAACAAATCAGCCAAACCAGCACTGAAATTCCACTCTGCCATTGACCACTGCCATCTTGAGCAGGCTACCCATGGCTCCCATCCTTTCCTTAAAACACGAGCAATACCCACTTCATGCAGTGAAGAATGAGAGAGAACGGCACACACCACGCAGAGCAGATGCTCGGTGGGCCTCTCCTCCCTACATCCCGTTCAAATGGCCCACTCTTCTCTCAAACCACCAGCAGCAGCTTGGCATCACACCATTTCTACCATTCTCCCCGGCCAGCTGGCTGAAAAGTCTTCTCAGAGACGCCCCTGCCTCTTTACCATTTTGTATTTGATCATCTTTAATTCTTATGTTCCAAGTCAATCAACATGATAGTTTCTTCTGTGTCACTCTTCTTTTCCCCAATAGGTCCACAAACTGAAGAGCAGAGATTTTACTACTTATCAAACCAATCCCAACAGAAAATACATTGAAGGTAAAGGTTATGTTGAAATTGACAGAAATGGGTCCCTTTCTGGCCCAATTAAGGAATAATAACATTTCCCATATGCATCTTTTTCCCCACATTTAAAGAAATCACTTCCCAGCATCTTGGACAGTCTTAATGGAGGCAATGTTTACTGACTAAATAAAAAGCATGGCTGAATCTATTAGTCATCTGGGAACTCTCTCAGGTGAGCAGCATTCAGGCAGTTTTTCCTTCATCTCACGCCTTCAATACTCTGGAGCCTTTGATCTTTCCTAATTCAGCGGAAGGCTAGGGGAAATTCAGTCTTTTTGAATAGTTTTCTGGAGTCTACACTATATCTGCTCCTTTAGAAACATCCATTTCTGAAAGAAAAATTTAAAAAGCAACAAAGAGTCACACCTATAATCTGGGTACTTAGGAGGTGAAGGTGAGGAGGACCAAGGCCAGCTTCAGTTACACAGCAAGTTCAAGGCTAACCTGGGCTACATGAGTCCCTCTATCTTTAAAAAAAAAATCATCGAAGTGATTCATCTTCTGAAGAATATCACTTGTAGAAAACAAAACAATTATACAGTCACTTGTCAGTTTTCCTTCCGTCCTACCCACAGGTGAGGTGCCTTCACCACCCTCAAGACCCTGCAGTGTATGTAAAAGAAGAAACACCTGGGTGGAATTGCAATCCAGAGCTGGCCCGAGGCAGCATTACAGAAAATGTTTTCATTCAGTCGAGAAGCTTTCATTCCCTCTTCAAAGCAGTTATAAACTGTGCTCATACAAAATCCCCCAGAAAATTTCACTATCCTCCTCTTTCAAAACACTAGAAACATTCGGTCTCTTCCACTCTCCTCCGATGCTGGATTATCTGACCCTGAAACCGCATAAACCGGTTAACCGGGGTTCCTTCAGTGTTTGTTCACTTCGTTCACACTGCAAGGACAGAAGTGGTAGTCAGCCACAAGTCCTGTCTAACGGGTCCAAGTGCTAGAATACAAAGTTAATTTCCTTTGTCTGAGTTGGGAGCGAGAGTGTGGGTGCGCGTGTGAGTCTGCAAGTGTGAGCGTGCACGGGTGTTCCTCGCCGAGCCCCACGCGAGCTGCAAGGCTCAGGTGAGGGCAGCCTGGGCGGCGTCTCCCGGGCCTGAGTCCCGCAGCTCTGCACAGCTCCAGACCCCCAAGGCGCTCCTCGCCCCCACGGCGCAGCCCGGGCCAGGCCGGAAGGCTGGGCGGTCCGCGATCGCGGGGAGGACGGTCCCGGCCGCCCTGGGAGCAGCGGCCGCCCTGGAGGCAGCCGCCCCCTGCACATACTCACGCGGCAAGAGCCCCGCCAGGCCCGCGAGTCCGGAGTAGCGGGAGGAGCGCCGGGAGCACGGAGAGCTGCAGAGCGGGAACCCGCGTCCTCCCAGCCCGCCACCGGGCGGGAGCCGGAGCGGCGCGGCGGGCAGGCGAGCCTCTGCGGGCGGCCGGGCGCCTCTCACCTCCGCGCACCCCAGCCGGGCTCCCAGGGCGCCGCGCAGCCCGGAGGAGGAGCCGCTCCCGCAGAGAGGGCGGGCGGCGGGCGGGCATCCGCGCCCCGGGCTGCGGCCGAGATGCAGGGCCGAGGGGAGGCGTGCCTCCACCCGGGACGGAGAGGGTGGGCTGCTGTAGCCCGGAGGAGGGGTGTGCTCCCGGGCGCTGGAGGAGGGGCGCGAGAGGGGAGGGCTGGGTGGGTAGTGGGTCCCCAGACTGCACGGCCCTCACCTCGGCACCATCCGACCAGGGATTGTCTGGGTCTGGAGCAAAGGCACAAGGGGGTCTGAAACTTTATGTCATTTTCTCATACACACGTGACCCCCCTGCAGTCCAGATGGTTTCAATCACTGGAGGAAAAAAGCGGCTCCGCTGGTATGCATGAAAAACCGGAGCTGGGAGAGTCTGGGAAAAGCTGTCTGTTCAGCCCGCCTGCCTTCAGACAAACCCAAGAGCTCTTTCCGTTCTGCGGGCTCTTAGTCCGGGCAGCCCTACCAAACTCAGTCGACAGAAGAAGCTAACTTGGATACTGAAGCCAGTAGCTGAGCTCAGAAAGCTCTAGGGTTGCGAGGCTCCTGGTCTGAAACCAAAGCTCGGTTCTCACAAGTCCCCATCGTGAGAATTTTAGACTTCAGGAGCACTCAAAACCGGAACGTAGAAGTGTCATTTAATAATGAAGCCATGACCATTACCCATGATAACATACGAGTGGCATTCTAAGGGAAATTGTTGACCCAGTGTGATAATCCACTTGGAAAAGAATAAGTCTCTTATAATCCAAACCCATACTTACTTGGCGGATGTTATAAAACCATGCAACCCAGTTTCTCCTCCCATAAATCATTTATACATAGACCCTGATATTGCAATGCACAAATCTGTTGATCAAAAATGAAAGCTGCCTTTCAACATTTAGAATTTCAAATTCGCATTTTTGTTCGTTTGTTTGTTGTTTTTGAGACAGGGTCTCCCAATAGCCCCAACTGGCCAGGAATTCCCTATGTAGACTAGGCTGGCCTCAACCTTACCTGAGATTTGCCTGCCTCAGACCTACACCTCCCCTCTGCCTGCACTCCTCCCCCCACCTCCTCCCACCTCCCCAACACCTTGGGACCAAAGGCATGTGCCACCACACCTGGAAAATTCACAACTTTTTTTTAATTGGGGGGAATTTATTTTTATTTTATGTGTATGAGTGTTTTGCCTGCATGTATGCAAGTACACTGTGTCCTGCCCACAGAGGCCAGAAGAGGGTATCAGATCCCTTGGAACTGGAGTTACTGACAGTTGTTAGCTGCCATATGGGTACTGGGAACCAAACCCTGATCTCTCCAAAAGCAGTCAGTGCTCCTAACCATTGAGCCATCTCTCTAGTGTCTCAAATTCATAATTTTTAGGGCTGGGGGGTATAGCACAATGATGTGGCACTTACCTAGCATGTGTGAATCTCTAGATACTGTCTGCCCACCACACAGGTATGTCTGTGTGTGTGTGTGTGTACGTGCACACACATACACACTTTATAATTTTGTGTTGACTGGTTACTTTTCAAAGGAACATAGCAGGCTCTAAAGCCAACACACATTTCCAAACCCAAGCCAATTCAATTGTCACATCTCCTAAAGAGTGTTTACTCAGCTGCAAAACAAGCATCAAAAATTATGATTTAAGATTCATCCTGGGAAGAATTTAACTTGCTCATGATCAAACACAAACCATGGCAAGAACCAAACTAATAAAGACTATTGTTCCTTTGCCATAAAAGGAAATCAGACATGAAATTCTAGCATTAACTCTGTCTCCAACAACATCAAAGAGGACATTTGGCCCTGCTAGCAAACCTTACCTTGGTGTGACATACTTGTCTGTGTGTGAAAAATGAATCAATTCCTGGTAAGTTAAACTTGTTCTATGCTGGGAAAACCCTTTCGGCAGCTGTTGAGGCACTCAAAAACACAGGGACAACTTGGAATTAAGCAAGTCAGAACAGGTTGTATTCCAAACAATCCAACAGTAAATTTCTTCTCTAGTTGACTGATGTGTAAAACCCAGGAGAACTGGACTGTATTTGGATGGACTTACTTTTCTAATCTCCAATCTTAAATTAGGCTGATTCTTCCCCCAACACAAGGAAAGAAGTGTGTATTTGAAAGACTCCCCCACAGAGACCCAGAACACTAGTAATTTCACTCTGGCAGCTGTTGGGGCCTCTAATGAGTGCTGACGCAAAGTGAGGGCAGCACTGAGGAACAACTCATTCTTTCTGTCTGACAGTTGTGTTGTGTGTGCGCTCAAGAGTGCCGCGTGTCACCTGTGTCACACACTGTGTGCTCAGAGGACAATTGCCCATACTTGGGTCTCTCCTTCTACCTTTTTGGGGAGGGCTTCTCTTGTTTCTGATATGTTATACTCCAGGCTAGCTGACTTTCAAACTTCTGGTTGATTCTCCTGTCTCCTCCTCCCACCATGGTAGGAGGGCCAGCATCACAAGTGCACATGGCTACCACATCCAGCTTTTTACAAAAAATATTTTGTTTATTATTTTTAATTTTGTATGTGTATGACTGTATTTCCTGCATGTATGTAAGTGCACCCGTGTCATGCAGTGCCCACAGAGGTCCAAAGAGTGTGTTAGATACCCTTAGAACTGGAGTTATAGACAAATGGAGTTGTGTACCATGTGGGTGCTGGGACTTGAACCCAGGTCCTCTGCAAGAGCAGCCAGTGCTCTTAACCACTGAGCTATTTCTCCAGTCCCCCCTCCCAGTTTTTTTCTTAAATATTTATTTTATTATTTTTAATTATAGGGATATGTGTATGTCTGCGTGTGGATATATACATGTGTAAGTGCATATACCATAGAGTCTAGAAGAGGGCATCAGATCCCCCTGGAGCTGGACTTATGGGTGGTTGTGACCTGCCCAACATGGCTGCTAAGAACTGAACTGCAGACCTCTGCAATAGCAGCAAGTGCTCTTAACTGCTGAGCCATCTCTCCAGCCCCATAACCAGCTTTTACACATGCTCCAGGGTTGAACTCAGGTCTTCAGGGTTGCACTGCAAGCCCCTTTATCCAGTGAACCATCTGGCATGCCCATTCATGGAACTTTTTTAATTCCTAAGAAAAAATCTTTACTAGATCTTTTGGAAAGAAAATGAACTTACTCTAAGTATAATCCTGAGTTTAAGCTCCACATATGTGAGCATTAGTGTTATGTTAATACTAGCCCAATATTTATTAGAACACTTACATCTGGAATTTCTTTTAATTTGCATCAACCTAATGTTCACTTCATTGGATGAACAAGGCTAATTATGTGTAAGGTGCCCGGGAGGTGGTAAGCTTTGAGGACAGGAGCCAAGTCTAGTTTGCGCATGATTACATTTTATGTGCCTACCATGATATAAATGCACGTTGTCTGAGTGGATGAAAGATAAACAAGCTGATCACAGTGAAATGTCTGTGAAAAGAAAGATAAATAATAAATAAAACACTTCCCAGTTCCCATAGAGACATACTACTTGTAAACAACAGAATGAAATAATAGCTGTAGAGAAGATACTAGCGCGTGCGTGCAAGAGAGAGAGAGAGAGAGAGAGAGAGAGAGAGATAGGAGGGGATAGTTGGCATTAACCAGCCATGTGCTTTAATCACAACATATATTCAGAAATGCAGAGACTGCTAAGAATATGAAGCATCTATGGAAGGAATTTGCTCTCTTAGTGCCTAAATTAGGGACTTCAGAGATACACTTTCCCACGTCTCCATTATCCAGTACCTTCAGCTCAGAGCCAGGACAAGATTTGAGCATAAACATCCTGACTCTAATTTGGATAGCAGGAACACGGATCCTTTCATCCTCTCCCCACTTCTCCTCCGCCCCCAAGCCGTTTCCTCTGTGCTGTCTTGTGTCAGGCTAATGAAACTTTCCTAATCTTCAGACGCAGTAGCTTTGGCTTGCTTTTGTGCAGAGAGCACAATACACCCAGATTACATGGTTATATTCCATACAGATGCCTGGCAACACATCTTCCAGCGAAGGATCTGTTCAATATTTTGACTCTGAAGGGCTTACAACTCAACGGTTTCACTGCACACCAAAATAGAAGTTGACATCACAGAGATGGGCTTTACTTCCTCTGTCTATTTTAAATCCTGCATTTAAGTAGAGTATGTTGTTTGGGTCACGGATTTTGTTTTGACATTTTATTTTTCATTTGCAGGATGGAGGGTTCCACTTTTCTAGGAAGACTTTCAGGTCTGTAGCTCCAGTACTCATGAAGTCATCATTTCCTCCTGGTCAGACAGGGCCCCTAGATGTGGGCTGGCTTATCTGTGTTTCCTGATCCAAACAACCAGGTTTCTCTATAGCAGGTAAGCAACTAAGGGCAACAGTTAAACTAGATCACCTCTAAGTTTTCTAGGACATATGTTTCCTAACTTCTTTTTTTGTTGTTGTTAGTTGGTTTTTCTGTTTGTTTTGACAGGATCTTCCTGTAGTCCCAGCTAGCCTGGAACTTGCTATGTAGACCAGACAGGCGTCAATCTCACAGAGATCTGCCTGCCTCTGCCTCCCAGATGCTTGGATTAAAGACATGCACTGCCACACCCACTTCTGTTCTTGTTTTTTTGTTTTAATTGGGGGAGGGGGGGTTCAGTTTGTTTGATCCATTTGGTTTTGAAGACAAGCTCTTGTGTAGTCCAGGCTAGCCCCCAACTTGCTATATAACTGAGAATGACTTTGAATTCCTGATCTTCCTACCTCTACTCCAAAGTTCTTTTCTATTATAATTTATTTAAACTGCTAAATTTGAATGTTAAAGATTGAAATCATCCAGAAATGTGTTTTTTTTTTCCACTAATCCATAAACTTACCAAGTACTATCTAATCCAGTTCTGCTTTCCATTCACCCAGACTTCAGTAGAACTTCATTTTCAAAACCACCGCAGCTAGATGTGGTGAGGCACCCTTGTAAATTCAGCACTTGGAAGCTGAAACTGGAGGATTGCTGCAGGTTCAAGGCCAGCTAGGGATACATAGGGAAATCCTGGCTCGAAAACAGAACACAGGGCTGGAGATGTGACTCAACTGGTAGAGTACTGGTTTGCCTAGCACATAGGAGCCCCGGGTTTGACTCCCACTGCTACATAAAAGTAGGATGTGGTGACAGTGGCGTGGAATCCCTGCACAGGAGAAGTAGAGACCGGAGGATTGGAAGTTTATGTTCATCCTTGGCTACATGGTAAGTTCAAGGCTGGTCTGGGTTACTTCACACCCTGTCTCAAATAAAATGCCTTGATGCATCTCATGAGCTTTAAGACTCTGGGCTGCTTTGGGCATCCATGCTTCAGATTTGTAATCTCTGGAACCCCAAGCTCACTAAGAAATAGCTATGAGGGCCAGCAAGATGGTTCAGTGAGTAAACACTCTTGCTGCACAAGCCTGACAACCCCAGTTCTATCCCCAGAACTCACATAATAAGCTGGATGCAGTGGTATGCAGTTAGAATCCTGGCACTGCCTTTCTGGACCAGCAGCTAGTAGACTAGCTAGCCTGGGATAGGAGGCACAGCCACAGGATGTCCCGAAAGTCATCCTCTGACCTCCACACCTGTACCATGGCGCACACACGCACACACACACACACACACACACGTAAAACTTAAAAAAATAAGTAAATAGCCATGAGAAAGGGAATGGGGTAAGTGATGCACACCTCTAATCCCAGCGTTTGGAGGGCTGAGGCAGAAAAGGTAACCACGAATTCAAGGCCAGCCTGGTGCAAAGCATTGTGGAAAGCCTTGTTTGTCCTCTCTTTGACTTTATACTTTATTTCCAAACCTCTCAAAGGGCAAACATAGACACAACTCATGCACATTGTCAGCGGTATGGATCCCAAGACTTGGCTTTGTAATCAATAGAGCACATGGCAGGTAGAGAGACACTGGTTCCTCACTCAGAAGCAGCTAAGCAGCTGTCAGAAATGCAAGTTCGTGGGCTCCAGCCTCCACCTCGGAGACTGAGAAGCGCTTCGTGAAACTCTAAGGTCCTTACTTGGTTTGCTGCACACAGGGTATTTTTCCTCATAGGAAAACCCACCATTGACACACACTCACATGATCTTCCCTAAAGGAACACAGCAGATATTAGAATGCAGCTCTTTCCTTGACAGGAAATAGCTTACCTAGACACAGCTACCTTTTACAGCTACTACTAAAATAATAATCCACAAATTTTTAAAATAATTTTTAAATTTATTTCTTATTTTACGTGTATGAGTGCTTTGCATGCATGTGTGTAAGTGCACAATGTGCATGCAATGCACACAGAGGTCAGAAGAAGGCATCAGATACTCTGGAACTGTAGTTACGGACAGTAATTAGCCACCATGTTAGTGCTGGGAACCAAACCCTGGTCCTTTGCAAGACCAGCTAGAGCTCTTAACTGCTGAGCCAGTTCTTAGGCCCCTACAAACTAAAATTTTAAGATTTAATTCCTACCAAATAAGGCCTTAAAAATGTTTTTCTAAAGGTTTTTAAATTTATGTGTATGTACATGCCTACATGGTATACATGCACCACATGCATGCAGAGGCCAGAATAGGGTGTCAGATTCCCCTGGAACTGGAGTTACAGGTGGTTGTGAGCTGGGAGCAGATCAAGCCCTCTGCAAAAACAGTAAATACTCTTAACTGCTGAGCCACCCCTGAGCCTGAAAATACTTAACAAAACTTTTTAACAAGTCTCTGAGGAATCAGCAACATCTTGTTCAATAGAACACTAGTAGGCCACTGGACCTGCTTGTCGTCTAGGACTGTCCTCCAACTGACAGTCTCCATCTTTCTGCGATAGCTTCTCCTACTTGCCTAAGATCATTGAAGCTGGACTTGTTGGCTGTTCACGAACCAGCCCCCTCACATGGAAGGAGGGGCAGAGAGAATCCCCTCACCCTCACCACCCTCCCTTGAGAGTCCAGCCACACCTCCCAACCCCTGGAGAGCAATTCTGCACTAGTTGCATGTGGTCTGGAGGAGGGGCAGAGCATATAAGCTGGGGAAGAAGGGGAAGGTCTCTCTCATCATTTTCATCCTCCAGGCCTGGGTGAGGACTTTCAGGTGTGGCCTTAAGTGTGGAACACCGACATTCATGTAAGTAAGCCCTCACCCATTGCCCTGACAGTAAGCCCACGAAACTCACTGGAGTACATTGTTGTGAAATTGTACCTCAGTTTGTAGTTGGGACGAAAGGAGAAGGTGGTGGGCGTTGTTTACACCCCTACAAGGAATTTTAGCAACTCTGTTGGTTTAATTTCTACCTTGTAACCCATAAGTGACTGAATGCATTTCTAATTAAAGATTGCTTTTTAAATTGTTTTTATATTCTTTTACTCGTGTGTATGTGTGTGAGTGTATGCATACTTGACGCATATGTGGAATTCAGAGGACAACTTGCAGGAGTTGGTTCTCTCTTTGCACTATGTAGGTGCTGAGGACTGAACTCCGGTCTTCAGGGTTGGCAGCAAGCACCTCTGCCTACTAGCTGAGCTATCTCTCTACTTCAAGACTGTATAATATTTTTTTACTTTCTAGGGATAGGAAATTCAGATCCTAGTTGTATATGTTGTATATAAAAATTTTAGATATTGTGACTTAAAAGCATTTTTGCATCAATATAGGGAAAATATAGTATAAAAGTATAAAAATAGTATAAAAGACTATACAGAGAAAAATAAGCCCCCCCCTTCAGTCTTACGTGTGTGCATGTTCATGTGTGTGTAAGTGTTCATCTGCTACAGTGCCTGTGTGGAGGTCTAGGATGCCCTTGGGTGTCAGTCCTCTTCTACTTCGCTTGAAGTAGGGTCTCTTTGTTATTCAATGCTGCTGCTTCATACCCTAGTCTAGCTGGCTCCTACCTTCTCATAGGAGCACTTCAACAGCAGACATATGCTATAGCTGAAGTGGGTTCTGGGGATTTGACTCAAGTCCTCACACTTGCAGGGCAAATGCTTTATTCACTGAGCCATGTCCCTAGTCCAGGTTTTCCCTCTCATTCTTGCCCTCCAGTTCCCCTCTCGTCAGGCAAGCACTGCAGATTATGTATTCACAGAGATGCTCAGTGGGAAATGCAAAATTTCTTAGATGTATAGAATTCGTTTACAGAAGGAAATGTCCACAGCTTTTAATGGATTCTCAAAGTGCATGAGATCAGAAACGTTAGAAATCACCATTTTAGAGCAAAGCTAAAGGACCTTGCCCCTCACCCCAACCAGCGAGTTGGATTAGCAGAATTACAGTCTGCTTCAGTGTTTCTAAGTACAGTTCCAGACAACAAAATCTCAGCAAGCAGTGGGTTAACACACAACGTGGCTATAAAATGCTCCATCTGTTTGTAAATAACTTCCTGATTTTTATTTCTGTCTCAGCCAGTCCCTCCAATAATGTTAGTGTGTTGACTGACAAACAATGAGATTCTGTAGGAAATTTAGGCACAAAGACAACAGACATTTTTCTCTCACAACCAAAACTTTTTCTATTGGGATAAAGGAAAGATTTTGTTAAGATCCACACAGAATTCAAGGGAAAAGTAATGAGGAATCCTGGTTACTATTATTAACCTAAGTTTACAGGGTTATCAATAAGAAGACCCACAGTGCACGCACACACACACACACACACACATATATGTGAGTGTATGTTTTATATATATATATATATAGAGAGAGAGAGAGAGAGAGAATCTTGTAAATATCACTTTCATTTTTAAAAATATTTTATCATTTTTAAATCATTTTGAAGAATGATTATCATTTTATTTTTAAGTGTTATCACTGACCTCTTAATATACAGTTAAAACAAGTTGCTGGGAGTAGTGATAGAGGCCTTTAATCCCAGCATTCAGGAGACAGAGGCAGACAGATCTCAGGGAGTTTGAGGCCAGCCTGGTTTAGAATGCAAGTTCCAGGCCAGCCAGGGCTACACAGTGAGACCCTCTCAAAAAAAAAAAATTAAAGCAAGTTTAGTTTCTTCAAGTCTGAAAGAATAACTGAACCACTCTCCCTAGCCCCTTGTCACAGTGAAGTCTGTTTCCACTGCTCAGATTCCAGGCATGCCTTTCACTGTCCCCTTCCAAAGTATACAGTCAATGTAATACAGAAAAAGCAAGGCTCTCTCAATAACCAGCTAACTAAATTAGCCTTGGGTCCATTTGTTTTTGTGCTATAATATTTGGTACTGTATTCTAAATACCAGGCTCTTTAGTGTTCACTTACAAAAGCGTTTGGGCTGGTGCCTACCACCAAGCCTGACAACCTGAGTTTAATCCTCAGGACCCACATGGTAGAGGGAAGACACTGACTCTTACAAGTTGTCTTCTGACCTCCATATGTGTACCGTGGCACACACACATGAACACACATGTACATAAAATAAATAGTGTATAGGAAAAACAATAAGGAAAGAAAGCATTAGGATAACATTGCTGATGAAGCAGGCAAGCTGGATCTGAGAACCAGTGAGCTGAGATGCCATGTCTCCGGAAGTGGAGGTGAAAACAAGTTCGGGAGGCTCACTAAACCTGGACAGGCTTCACCTAATGTTCTCGCTTAGATTTATTTCTGTTATTTTATTTTTTATTTTTATTTATTTGTATGTGTGTGGGGGATACAAGTGTCCACAGAGGCCAGAGGTATCAGATCCCTCCTGGAGCTGGAGTTATATAGGTAGTTGTGAGCTGCCTGACATGGGTGCTAAGAAACAAATCCCCATCCTCTGAAGAGCAGCAAGTGCTTTTAACATCTGAGCCATCTCCCAAGCTCCCTCACCTGATCTAAAAAGAGAATTTCAGCTTTTCTGCACTCAGTAGGGGGCAGATCACAGGTCTGTCATATTCAGCTCTTACTGTGTTGAGATTGAGGTACTCCTCTTAAACTCAGTGGGCTGTTTGGTTTTTCAGTCATGAAGGAATGTTGAATTTTATGGAATGCCTTTTCTTTTAGAATGATCAACATTCCATGCCGTCCCTAGTTCCTTCCATATTCATCAACCAGCCTTCACTACACAACTATCCAAGGCTTGAACAGCCAAGAGATTTAAATGATCAAAAAACTGCAGATGCCTGAGACACTGTTTATTAAGTGTATGAATGTATGTGTGTATACATATGTATAGATGTTTATGCATGTGGCTGTTCACTCCCAAGCATCATTTATCATGTGTATTTATTTAGAGCCTCACATTTCCAATATAGGCTCTCCTATAAAAGCAATAATAAATCAATTTGTGTGCTTGAAATACATCTTTACAGCATCTCAACAGAAAGCAATCCTTAATAAATAGCACTCAAGCAATCTGGCTAACAGAAGTCCTTTATCATTTCTAGAACCTTACTAGGTAAGATACAAAAGAAACCAACAGTCTTCACTACAGACCTACCAGGGCTGGATACCACTCAATAATCCTTTCATTCCTCGTGATTCAGATGCTTTTTGTTTCTGCATAGCGACTGCCCTCAGCTTGTCGGTTCTCGAGCTTCTAACTACTCTCTGTCAAGGGGAAACCCTGCCTTCACTCCTGTGAAAACAGATGTATAAGAACCTCAGCTTTCCTCCCCACATCAAAACATCTCATTCCCGTGTCCTGACCAGAGCAGTCTACTCTCGTGGATGGAGGAGCACTCTTACGGAAGCCTGTAAAGGTCCCTGAAATTATATGATGATGTCTTTTGATATGGATAGGTCTTCAAACAATTTCCTAAAACATTTGGTAGGTCCTTCTAATCTGGAGACCCAGGTCTTTTTGTTGGTGGTGTTTGTTTTGCTTTGTTTTTGAGACATAGTCTCATGTACCACAGGCTGGCCTCAAAATTCCTATGTAGCCCAGAATGACCTTGAACTTCTGATCCCCTCCCTTCCAAGTACTGGGGTTACAAGTGTGCACCACCATGCCCCATTTCAACAATTATATTTTTATTTTCCAAATGCACTTCCTGTTCACATTCCTTCTCTCTGTAGCATCCTGAGCTTTTAACCCCATTCTGTCTAGGCTCCCAGCCGCTCAGTCTCTATGTCTCTGTGACTACTCGTTTTCTGTCTCTTTTATCTCTGTTTTCCGTATGCACACTTTTTAAGCAGAAGGTTTTCCTCTTGGCTCTTTCCTACATAGTCTCTCCATAGACATTTTATCTGTTTGCATGGTTTCAATTAAATATACTGACATTCTGAAACTACTAGCTCTAGTGCTAGCCTCTCTCTCCTGTTTTCTAAACCTAAACTTCCAATTTACCTGTGAGGTGTCTGTACCTGCATATCCCAGAGATGCCTCCATCTCATTGCCGGTTTCAAGCATTCTGTGCTCTGGTCTCATAAACAACCTGGTCCCAGAAAATATCAAAAAACTTAACATCTTTGATAGGCTCAACACAAATGTTACCTCTTTAGTCAAGCTTTCTCTGACTTCTTACTGTCCTAGGCAGAACAAGTCAGTCTCTGAGCACCCAAAGCCCAGGTCATAGCCCATGATGCTTGCTCCCCAGTCTTGTTCATGACCCAGTCTGTGGACTCTGCAGACACTGGAAACCTCTTGAAAGTATGCACTGTATCTCCTTTCTATTGACATCAACTCCATCTTCAATATCTAGCTAATTATGCCTCTGAGTCCATACACAGCTGTTGAATTATAGCCATTTCAAATGAACATACAGTATAAATATTTGACAATGTAACTGTGACTCAAAACCCAACCCACTAGAAAAAATATATAATATACATACATATATATGTGTGTATATATATATATACATATATATATATATGTATATATATATATATTACTTCAAAATATACCTTAAAGCAGGCATGGTGGCTCATGTCTTTAGTCCCAGCACACAGGAGACAGAAGTAAATGAATCTCTATGAGACTGAGGCCAGCCTGGTCTATATAGCAAGTTCCAGGCCTGCTGAGGCTACAGAGAGAAACTGTCTCAAAAAAAAATTTTTTTTTTAATGTGTATGAGTGTTTTGCATGCCTGTATCTAAAAGCACCACATGCATGCACAGCCCAGGGAGGTCGGAAGAGAGCATTGGATCCCCGGGAACTGGAGTTATAGATCACTGTTAGCCACAGAATGGGTGCTGGAAACCAAACCCGGGCCCTCTGCCAGAGCAGCCAGTGTTTCTAACCACTGAGCCATCTCCCCAACCTCACCTGTAGTTATTTTTATAACTGTGATTTCAAGGCCAGCTTGGTCTACACAGTGAGTTTCAGACCAGACTACCCAGTGAGACCCGTCTCCAGAAAGATGTTTTGTTTAAATCAACTTTCCCCATTTTATCCAAAGGCACATTCTTCATAGTGACTAGCACAGAGATAAATTCAGACTTTGAAAAGCTAAGTCTGTTTTCAAATCAGCTATTCTTCCAAGCAAGTACCTGAATGTAATGTTTCCTTAGAATGCAGAACACACTTTGTTTGGAAAGTGTTTGTTTGGAAAGACAACAAAACAAAAGGAAGCTAAGAGAGATCTCTTTCGAATGTATTCCCCATACAAAATGTTAGCAGCGGGTAGTTCCCAAACACACCCACCCCACCCCCCTGATCATTTTCTCTACAGATGTTAAGTAGTTAAGGAGTAAGGAAGAGAAAGATCCTGCACGTTGACTGGAGCCCTGCTGGGTTGGGCACTGGGAGACTGAATAAAGAATGCTCATTCAGGCTGGCAAGATGGCTAGGGTGAAGTGCTTGCTGCCAAGCCTGTCAATCTGAGTTTGGTCCCCAGGTCCCACTTGGTGGAAGCAGAGAACTGACTTCCACGAGTTGTTCTCTGACCTCCACACACATCTGTGGCATGCATGAACACACACATACACACACACTAAATAAAAGTAATAATAAAAAAAAGAATGCTCATTCGTATGCACAGATTAGACCTTGTGGACTTGTTTAGTTTTGGTTCTCTCTCTCTCTAACTAAATTCAATGCCAAATCTTATTTTTTTTTCTTTTTCCTGTTAAACTGATGCTATGTTAAGATATAAGCACAAACATCTCATAAGCGTTTTAAATCCATCCAATTGTTTCAGAAGGCATACGTGCTGGGCCATTGAAACCAAAACATTAGAGCTAGGAATTTGATGGAGATAATAATTGCTTACAAACCAGCTTGTTTTAACTTGCTCAACAAAAAACACAATCTTGGACCACACTTTCATCCTGGACTTTTTCTCTGCATAATCGCAACTATTACAAGGCCTCTTAAAAGGGAGATTATCTGCAGGTTGTCATAAGGAAGTTATCAATTAGATTTCATCATCTTCAAATTTTCATTTATTCAAACTTTAATGTAAAAGTTTCTTGGCTGATTTAAATGTCATTTTACAGCCTATTTTTGGCACGCACAGCATGAATCTAGAATAAGATAGCCAAGTCCATTTCCAGTGCTGCCCTAAGAGACTGTCAACCTCAGATGGGCCAATAATTTCCTTGTATCGTAGTTCATTTCCAGGACATTTCTGCAGGTCCTGAGAACCCCTGTGTCTGCAGCTTACATCAGAGGGCAACGGCGTGGATCTGTGGCGGGCTCCGTGCCTTAGGGTAGGAGTGGCTCCCTCGCTCCTTCCTGCTCCATTCGGTTATTTTTTTATAAAATAATTTATTATTTGTATTTTATGTGTATGAGTGTATTGCCTGCATGTGTGTAAGTGCATCCATGTTGTGCAATGCCCACAGAGGTCAGAAGATGGCATCCTTTCCCCTGGAACTGGAGTCACAGATGGTTGTTAGCCATCATGTGGGGGCTGGGAACTGAAACCAGATCCCCTGCAAGGGAAAGCCAGCACCCAGTTATTTTTTAAAATCATCTGTGGACCCTCTAATTCAATATCCAACTCTTTTGGGGCAGGGGGAGGCGGGGGAAGCTCAGTGATTAAGAGCACTGACTGCTCTTGCAGAGGACCCGGGTTCAGTTCCCAGTACTCATATGTTGGCTAACAACTATTCTCTGTAACTCCAGTTCTAGAGGATCTGACGCCCTCTTCTGACTTCCTCAGGCATTGCACGGCACAAGTGCACTTACAAAATGTGCAAGCAATCCTCTCATACACTTAAAATTAAAATAAATAAAATATTTTTAAAAGAATTTAATTTCTGTTCTGCCTCCATCTTCCAAGCACTGGTTGGTGTGTCCCAACCCAGCCTGGTTGATGTGGTGCTGGGATCAAACCCACGGCTTCATGTATGCTAGGCAAGCATTTCACAAACTGAGCCACATTCCCAGCCACTCAATCCATGTTCTTTTTAAAAGATTTTATTTTTATTTTGTGTGTATGAGTGTTTTGCCTGCCTATATATATATGTGCACGTCCTGTGTGTGCCTAGTGCCTTCAGAGGCCAGAAAATGGCATTGGACCCCCTGGAGCTGGAGTTATAAATAGTTGTAAACTACACATACGTGCTGGTAGCCGAACCAAGGGTCTCTACAAGAGTAGCAAGTGCTCTTAACCACTGATCCATCTCTCTGGCCACTCAATCTATATTTTCTTAAGGACTCTGTCTAACACAGACATTGTAGAGAGGTTAGGGGTAAACTCCGTGCCTGAGAAATACTAATACTGGTTTATTGGCCAGAATTAAGCTCAGGTTTTCTGCTGATGTCACTCTGATTCTTTGCATTTCCTCTTCTTTATTTCCTCTTGGACATGTAGTTGAAAGTTCCGAAAGCTGAGGTGTATTAGAGTTCCAGGGTCAGGGTTAAGGCGGTCACTGAGGTGTATTAGAGTTCCAGGGTCAGGGTTAAGGCGGTCACTGAGGTGTATTAGAGTTCCAGGGTCAGGGTTAAGGCGGTCACTGAGGTGTATTAGAGTTCCAGGGTCAGGGTTAAGGCGGTCACTGAGGTGTATTAGAGTTCCAGGGTCAGGGTTAAGGCGGTCACTGAGGTGTATTAGAGTTCCAGGGTCAGGGTTAAGGCAGTCACTGAGGTGTATTAGAGTTCCAGGGTCAGGGTTAAGGCGGTCACTGAGGTGTATTAGAGTTCCAGGGTCAGGGTTAAGGCGGTCACTGAGGTGTATTAGAGTTCCAGGGTCAGGGTTAAGGCGGTCACTATGGGCAGATGGTTGCAGGGCCAAGCAGTGTGGAGTCCACAAGATTTCAAGGCAGAGATAAAAAGTCATGAACAGAGCAGGCAGCCATTCACAAGGCCAGAATAACTGTGATGGAACCAGTGGGGACCCCCGATTTGTCCCTTCAACTCCAGTCTCCCAGGTAGGCCCTTGAGCACTCACTTAGCAAACTGCTGACAGCTGAGCTATGCGGGAACAATGTACCTTAGAAGCCCTCAGGCTGGGTGTGTGACTTTCACCTACACCTGAAATCTCATAAAGAGAAGGAGATAGGAGAGACCTGTGCTGTCCAAAGGACTAAGGGGCCTGATTTTGTGTGTGTGTGTGTGTGTGTGTGTGGTGTAAGTACAGATGTGCACATGAAGGCCAAAAGAAGACCTTGTGTGTCCTGCTCTATCGCTCTGCCTTGTTCCTTTGAGACAAGGACCTGGAGCTAGGCTGGCTGCGAGCAAGGCCAGGAATTCTTCTGTCCCTGCCCCCGAAGCACTGGGGTTGCAGGCACACCACTCGGCCCGCTTTTGGTTTGTTTTGTATTGTTTGAGACAGGGTCTCCTTGTAGACCCAGCTGGTGTGGAACTCCCTATGTAGATCAGACTGGCCTTGATATCACAGAGAGCTACCTCCTCTGCCTCTGATGCTTTTTTAAAAAAATGTGTGTTTTGGGGATTAGAACTCTGGTCTTCACGCTGTGCGACACTCCCTCTTACCCACTGATCCATCTCTTCAGCAAGAGGCCAGATTCTTTTCATTTTTTATTTTTCATTTTATCACCTCTATTCATTTATGTACTTATTTTTGTGTGTGTCTATGTGGGGGGGATGCATTCCCATTTGTGTGAGGGTCAAAGGACAACCTGTAGGAATTGGTTCTCACCTTCCACCATGTTGGTCATAGGGATTGAACTCAGGTCATCAGGCTTGGCAGCAACACTCAACCTGCTGAGTCAACTGGCTGGTGCCCGAGTGACTTGACACTTTTTTAAAAAGATTTATTTATTTTTATTCTATGTGTATGAGTGTTGGGCCTCTATGTATATATATGTAGCATGCCTGGTGTCTGCAGAGGCCAGAAGAGGGCATCCCAACTACTGGAAATGGAGTTACAGATGGTTGTGAGCCACATTGTGGGTGCTGGGAACTGAAACTAGGTCCTCTGCAAGAGCAATAACTGTTCTTAATCTCTCTAGCCATCTCTCCAGTAGGGCCATCCCTCCAGCCCCTACTTAATACTGTTTTTATATTTTATTTTTTTAATTTTATGTGTATGAGTATATCACCTGCATGGATGTAAGTGCACCTGTGTCCCTGGAACTGGAGTTCAGATGGTGGTTAGCCACCATGTTTGTGTTAGGATTTGAACCCAGGTCCTCTGTAAGAGCAGCCAGTTCTCTCTTAGTCACTGAATCATCTCTCCAGTCTACCTACTTAATACTTTTAAACTTTAATTTTTTTCATTAATGAAATCCATCTGTGCAATTACAGCAACATGAATTTTTTTTATTTTATAATTATGTGTATGTACGTGTGTGTTTGTGTGGGGGTATGTGTACATAAGTGTAGGTACCTGTTGAGGTCAGAAGAGGTCATTGAATCCCCTAGAGCTGGAGTTAAAGGGAATTGTGAGCCACTCAGTGTGGGTACTGGGACTCAAACTCAGGTCCTCTGGAAGAGCAGCAAGCACTTTTAACAGCTAAGCCATCTCTCCAGCATCAGCAACAAGAACCTTTACTTCTTTTGTCCCTCCAACGTGGCTCAGGCAATCCACTGTCCATTTGCTTGCTCATGCCCCAAGTCAATGCCTTCCAACACAAGAAGCTTTCTCTGTGGGAAAAGATGCTCCAGGAACTGCTTTCATGAAAGGCACTAAAGCCTGGCTACCAGAAGTCACCGGGTTCTAATGGCAGAATTTACATTTGGGTCTCTAAACTGTGCCCTCATTGATTCTTCCCCATTTTGATCCTGCTGGTGTGACAACCTCCTCTATTTTTGCCCATGACCTGCTGTTTATGCTGATCCTTGCCACTGAGAGGCCACTGTGTTATAACCCAGGGTTGGTGCCCATGTTCCCAGTCTGAAACCTTTGTGTGGCTCCAGACTTCTGGCCCAGGTTGCATCACAAGCAAATTCATTCTCTTGCCACTCTTCCCATGACACTCGTTTCTGTCTTCGCAGCTTCTGTCCCGCTACCCCAGCCATGGTTGCCTGCATGTCTAGTCCTGACCCACACTGTAGAATCATCTTTATCCAGGCAGGATAAAGGAATTAAGTAATGATGAGGCTAACAATACTGTGCAGGGAACATACAAACTTGCTCACAACTAACTGTAGTATCCAATTCACTGTCTTTAAATTAACACACTTGCCACTACATTCTCTCAAAGATGCAGTTATGTTTAATTAAAATAACATGTATTATGGAATTGTGGCAAAGCTATAATACACTCCTACATTCCCAACTGTATAATGGCATTAAAAACATCTAGAACCAGGAGCTGGAGAGGTGGCTCAGCAGTTAAGAGCACTGGGTGCTCTTACAGAGGAACCAGGTTTGAATCCCAGCACCCACTTAGCAGTTAACAACCATCCATAACTCTAATTCCAGGTGATCCAATGCCCTCTTCTGATGTCAGAGGGCACTGCACAAAATGGATGCACTTATATAGCATGCAAACAATACACTCATACACATAAAATTAAAAACATACCATAATAAAGAAAAAATTAATAAACTGACACCATAAAAAGAACATACATTTGGTGCAATTCATTTTGTAAATATAGCATCTAGGCCACTTCACAAAATATTTCAGAAATGGTATGTAAAAAGAAAAATATTAGCTAGGTGTGGTGGTGCACACTTTTGGTCCCAACACTCAGGAGGCAGAGGCAAGCAAATCTCTGTAAGTTCAAGGCCAGCCTGGTCTACATAGTGAGTTCCAGGTCAACTGGGGCTACAGGGAGACCCTGTCTCAAAAAAAAATAAAAAAAATTTTAAAAAGGGAAAGAAAGAAAAATGTTCTTCTGAAGAAATTCAGTGGTGGGTCTCTTTTCCATGATGAAGGACATTGACCTTGGAAATATGAAAATTAGCTCATAAGTAATAGACTCTTGTGTTTTGTTGAGGTATGGTCTCCCTGTAGCCCCAGCTGTAGCCTCAGCTGGCCAGGAAGTCCCTATGTAGACCAGGCTGGACTTGATCTCAGAGAGATCCGCCTGCCTCTGTCTCCTGAGCGCTGGGATTAAAGGTACGTGCCACCATGCCTGGCGGTTAACAGTTTTTATATTTCCAGATACAATTGGTTTGAGTTTTCTTTTCTAAATATTTTAATTACATTTACTAATTCATTTGTGTCTGCATGCATGTGTACCACGGTTGTGTGTGGAGGTCAGAAGACAACTTGTGGGAGTCTTTCCTTCTACCATGTGTGTCCTAGGGATCAAACTCCAGTCACTGAGCTTAGCAGCAAGGGCCTTTACCTGCAGAGCCATCTCACCAGGCTGTGCATTGAGTTTTCTCAGAGACTTATTTCAAAAATCTCATGGGAAAAGAATATTCTGTGTACATTTTATTAACTCACTTTTTCCCTAGCAAATTGCTAAACCAGATGCTCTTTCTTTTAAAGACAAGCATCTTCACTGCACTAATAGAGAGAGTCATGCTGAAATATTCTATGAAGTACACTTTAAAACACCAAGGAGTTCAAGATCGGTCATACAGTCCCTAGGAGTGGCTGTACCTAGAAAGGGTTAACAGAAGCAAATAGTTTCCTGAAATTGTGCCAAAGCTCCATGTCAACTCCTGGCAGGAAATGCTTTCAGAGGACGAGATAAACAGACTCTCATCTTTTGAGGGGAGAACATTCTCTTACAAAACAAATGCCCTGAATTTAATCAGCATCACAGAATCAATGAGCACAAAGGTCACTGTGCATGTCTGAATGAGAATACCTGGAGGGCATACCACAGTTACCACTCTGCGCTTCGCTTCCAGCACACATAAACCTCACCACTCAACAGGCACGCTTTCAGAATTCTTGTTGAAATGTTAGGTAGATTCAATCTTATCTCTCTATGGTGTCTCCATTATAGCGTTATAAGAAGTTTCCACTTTAGGGCTGGAGAGACGGCTCAGTGGTTAAGAGCACTGGCGCCTCTTGCAGAGGACCCAGGTTCAAATCCCAGCACCCACGTAGCAGCTGACAACCATTCGTAACTCCAGTTTCAAGGGATCTGACTCCCTCTTCTGACCTCCATGGGCATTGCATGACATAGGTGTTCTTACATACATGTAAGAAATATACTCATATACATAAAATAAAATATTGAAAAAAAAGAAATTTCCATTTTAGAAGCAGTTCTTAAGACTTTTGTGTTGTTGTTGAGATAGGATCTTACTCTATAAGCCAGGATGGCCTGGAACTTACTAAGTGACCCAGACTGGGCTTAAACACACAGTGATCCTTTTACCACAGTGATCCTCCTGCCTCAGCTTCCCAAATGCTGGGATTACAGTAATAAATCACCACACCTGGCTTGTTTGTGTGTTTGTTTGTTTGAGACAGTGTCTTTAGTTCAGGATGGCCTTGAACTTCCTACATAGCCATGGAGGATTTTGAACTGATCTTTCTGCCTTCACTACCAAGTGCTGGGATGACAGGTTTGTGCTACCACACTAGGTTTATGTGATGCTGGGGATCAAACCTAGAGCTTCTTGCATGCTCGGAAGCACTCCACCAACCCAGCCTCATCCCCAGTATTCCCTCTCCCTCTCCCTCCCCTCCCCTCTTCTTCCCCCTCCCTCTTCCTCTCCCTCTCTGGATAGAATCTCAGCTCATCCTCCTGCCTCAGCCTTCTAAATACTGGAGTTGTGGATGTGTGCCAACACTCCTAGCTTAGCTCTTTAATACTTTAGCACTCTGGAATGGTAATTTTTTTCTTGCACTTATATAACAATAAAATTTTCAAACTCTGTTACATTCCTTATCTTCGTTTTTCTGTCCTCTCATTTTATAAGGCCCAAGATGGAGACTTAAGGCAAGCTAAATCATTTGGTTACAGCCTAAGATAAAGTTACTCTGAGAAACAAGTCTAGAGTAAATTACTCCAAAACATTTCCCAGTCCACTTCCATCTGTTCCCACTGTGTAACGGAAAATACATCTGAAAATCCACCTTCACTAAATTAACCCTCTACCGCACCTTTTACTATCTTTAACTGTAAAAATCCAGGTGTTGACCGAGAAAGCCTACTTACTACCAAAGAAATCTACTGTCCTCCTTAAAGTCTACTTGGTCTTCTCCCATCTCCATTCTTTCTCTACCAGCCACCCGGAACCACCTATTCTGCTCCAGGCCCAACTACCTGCGATCCTTCACTTCCTCCTCTCTCAGGTTGGGAGTGTGCTCTGTCCTAATCTCCTCATGTCCAATCTTGCTCAGTCACAATGGGAAACAAAACTTGCACAAGAAACAAGTTCACACAAAAGGGGTATGTCTGTGTACCTCTGTGCCTCAGCCTAACTCAGACACCCACACTTTGAGTCTCTCTCCTCTTCAGTGTCTTTCCCAGTATTCTATAAGCACCAGTCGTCATTTCAAATAGCCACTCAAGTGGGACATCTCTGCCTTAGTTACCATAGGGGATCACAAAGAAATGAAAAGAAACTTGTGTAGAGGCTTTTATGTTTTCTCCACAACATGAGGAGGAAGAGAGAGGATTCTGGGAAGGCAGAAGGTCAGAAAGCAACAGGAATCCCTCTCTGACTTGACAACTGCGGAAGCAGAGTCTGTTTGATGGAACTGTTTTGGAACTCTGGAGTTTAGTGAAGGATTCTAACTTTCCAAGCTTGGATGGTAAATTCCAGTTAACTTCAGTCAGTCTGAGCTTTTAGCACAGTAGACACTACCTATCCTCCACACCCCAGACAGATGTGTTACAGAAGTGCAGGTGCAAGGGCACTTTGGGGAACAAAAACTTCCACATGCCAGTTTGGATCTGGACTGTCCCCATGTGTTAAAAGCTTAGTCACCAGCTTGACTTCTCTTTCACAACCCAGCCACAAGCTAAGGAACTGTGCTGTTCCACACATTCCCTGTCACAACGTGGTCTCTCAACACAGGCCCAGAAGCAATTGGGTCAACACCTCATGTGCTGAACTAAGCATACGCTTTTAATCCCAGCACTCAAAAAGCAAAGTCAGGCAGATCTCTGTGTCTGAGGTCAGTATGGTCTACCTAGAAAGTTCCAGGCCAGCCAGCGCTACATAGTGAGACCTATCTTTTCCCCAAAAATAATAAAAATAAAGAGTAAATAGGGACCTGGAGCAATGGCTCAGCAGTTAAAAGAGTCCTTGCTACTCTTCCAGAGGCTCAGCTCCCAGCACCCACACGGCAGCTCACAACTGCCTGTAACTCCAGCTCCAGGGGATCTGACACCCTCAGGCCTCTGTGAGCACCTGCACACAAGTGGTGTACATGAACTCATACAGGTACACACACATACATTAATTTTTTTTAATTTAAAAAGTCACTTTTATAAATTAATTATTTCAGATATTTTGTTATAACCATGGAAAACAAGTTATAATGCAGGATAACTGTCACTGTTATTACAAGAACGAAGCCAGGCTCTTAACTAATACCATACATGAAAAATAACTCAGAATAAAAAATTTTAAAACCTGAGTATAAGGCCTAAAACAATAAAACTCTTAGAAAAAAAAATAAGCCAAAAGCTTCAAAACACTAAATTTGACGATTTTTTTTTTTTTTGGAGGTGATACCAAAGCACAGAGAGCGAAGGAAAAAAACGGATAAACTAGACCACACAAAGCTGAAATTTCCTGCATCAAGAGACTATCATGAGGAACTGATATTCAGAATATCTAGAGAACTAAAATTCAACAACACACAAATAAAAATGAGCAAAGAACTTGAGTAGCTATTTCTTTTATAAGGATGCACAGGGAGCTGGAGAGATGGTTCATAGTTAAGCACACTTCCTGCTCTGACAGAGGACCTGAGTTCAGTTCCCAGCACCCACATCGGATGGCTCACAACTGCCTATAACTCCAGCTCCAGGGGACCAGACACTCTCATCTGGTGTCCTCAGACACTTGGCACACACAGGGTACACATACATATATGCAGGTAAAACACTTATACACATAAAAGTTATAAGAAGGAAAGGAAGGGAGAAAGGAAGAGAATGCGAGCGAGAGATCACACTGTTCAGCCACACCCAGATCTTAAAGAAATGAGAAGGATTACGGTATGATACTGTAAGTTTTTGTCAACAAATGAGACAACTTAAGTGAAATACACAAATTCTGAGTCAGAGAGCATAAAAGCTGACTCAGAAAGGGACAAAAATATGAGTAGACTTAAAACAAGAAATTGAATTAATTAAAAATCTTCCCACAAAGAAAAGCCCAGGCACAGATGGTTTCAATCAAATGAGAATAATACTATTTCTACACAAACTCTTCCAGAAAATAGAACATTTCCTAAATCATTCTATGAGGCCAAAATCTTGTACCAATGTAGATAAAGACACAAAGAAGAAAACCAGAGATCAAAATCCCTTGTGAATGAATATACCCACAAATATCTTCAGTAAAACAGTATAAAGCTAAACCCAGCAACATGTAAGAAAGATTACACACTGTGTCATGGGATTTATCCCAGCAACAAGAAATTGACTTAATATCCAAACATCAACAAATATAATACTCTGCATTAGTAGAGTAAAAGATAAAAGCCACATGGTCATATCAATTAGTATATAAAATTCAACAATATTCATGAGTAAAAAAAGAAAAATACTTAACAGAACAGAAATAGGAGGAAAGTTCCTCAACCTAACAAAGAGCATCTAATACCTACAAAATCGCAAACCTCAAGCTGGATTCGGCAGTGTAGCCCTACAAACCTAGGCAGTGGCAGAAAGATTGCAAATTTGAGGCCAACCTGGTCTATAAGGCAAGTTCAAGGCCAGCCTGAGCTACGTGGGCATATTCTGACGCAAGAAGCTAAGGGTTGGGGATGTAGATAGGATGGTAGAGCCCCTAACTAGCATTCACCGAGCTCTGTGTTTAGGATCTGCACAACACTGCAAACATCCAAATAGCACAGAGTTAATGGTAAAAGATTCAGAACCACTGTTCTCCTCAGCCATTTCTATTTAACGCTGTACTGACAAGCAGTATCATCGGGCAGAAATCCAGAAGGAAGGATAAAGGGGGATTGTTTGGTATGTAGTCCAGGTTGGTCTTGAACTCTTCATCCTTCTGCCTCAGCCTCAGGTTAGATTTTCTTCACTTGTTGATGATCCTATAAGTAGAAAATCCAAAATAACCGTCATTAAAAAACCCAGTGGGATTCATTAATGAATCCAGCAAGGTCCCAAGATACAATGTTAGTATACAAAAGTCAAGTACATTTCTATATACTAGCAATGAGAATTCGAAAACAAAATGGAGAAAACAATTACATTAGTAACAGCATCGAATACTGTTAAAAGAAATGCAAGACTGAAGTGGGAGCAAAAAGTAAATCTTAAAAAAGAAAAACAACTAGGCATGGTTTTTATCCCAGCACTAGGAAGGCAAAGACAGGCAGATCTTTGTTACTTCAAGGCCCCAGCCAGGTCTTCATAGCAAGTTCCAAGCCAGCTAGGGCTATAGGGAGACCCTGTCTCAAAAAGACAAAGAAAGAGAGAGAGAGAGAGAGAGAGAGAGAGAGAGAGAATACTCATAACACCATAACATATATCTGATAATGGATCCTTTGTCCAGAATTTGAACTCTTTATTACTCAATAATTTAAAACACACATACAGACACACACACACACACGCATGCCTGGTGGGGGGAGGGGGTTGGGGGGAGGAGACAGAGAGACAGAGAGAGACAGAGAGAAACCAAATGTAAAATGGGCAAAGGGTCTGAGCAGATACTTCAGCAAAGAAGAAATAGGAGCAGTTCAGTTAATAACAAGAAAAGGTCCTATAGCGTCGTCATTCGTGGAGCTACAAATGAAAATCACAGTGAGATGCTACTTAAAACTCACAGTAGAATGTTGTATGTCTTCCTCAGTTGCTTCTCCACCTCATTTTTTTAATTAGGGTCTCTCACTGACTTGAAGCTCACTGATTCAGCTAGACTGGCAGCCGGCAAACCCCAGGCGCCGCCTGTCCTCACCTCTCCCGCACTGGGCTTAGAAGTGTGCTACTGCTCCTGGGTTGTTCTGTTTTTGTAATTCATTTTTTGAGTGTTTCATACATGTATGCAGCACCTGGCTTTTTACATGGATGTGGGAAGCACTTTGCTGAGTGAGACATAACACTATGAGGGGCAGTATGTGAAGGGGACAAGAAGGACTAACTTCGGAAGCCATGTCAGAGGCACGGATGGATCACTACACGCTACATACCAGAGAATGTGTGGATCGTGCTGTTTAACAGGAGGTGTTTGCATCTCTTCAATCAGGTTACTGAAGAATAGGAGAAATTCATTATGAACAATGTCATCTTGGGCTGGAGAGATGGCTCAGCAATTAAGAACACTGGCTGCTCAATTGGAGGACCCAGGTTCAATTCCCAGCACCCACATGGAGGCTAACAACTGTCTGTAACTCCAGTTCCTGGCGATCCAACACTCTCTTCTGACCCCCAAGGGCATTTCATTTGGAGGGGGCACTTGCATGCAGACAAAACACTCATACACATTAAATAAAGAGAATAAAATATTGTAAAATGTCATTCTGCTTATGTAGATTACGGAAAATTCTCAAATTCATGAGAATTGACATTTACAACTTGTTAAAAATGACAGGAAGTTAAAACATTGGCTGCAGTGCAGAAATGATTAAAGTTTTACCTTTTAAAAAATACCTCACAAAACTACCTGTAACTCTAGCAACCACACAACATTGACACATGCACATGAACAGACATACACCTGAAACATACATGCATACACATACAAGCTGTAGAGTGGATTGATTCTCCTAGGGAAAAGGTGGACAAACACCCCTCTCAGAGTGGTAACACCCAGGACCACCTTGAGCAGAAAGATGAGGAGCTGGGAAAGTCCTATGCCCCACCCACCCGGTCTATTGGCTTTGGATGTGAAAAGAGGAGGGGCTAAAAGTATTTAAATCGGGGGCACCAAGAGGCCGGCCCTTTTTCTCCCCTCCCCCATGGGCCATTTGGCAAGATCCCAGCCACGAGGATTTACTAATGTAACTTGTGGGGTGTGTGTGTGTGTGTGTGTGTGTGTGTGTGTGTGTTCTGTAAGTAACCCCTTACCCATTGCTCTGTTAGTAAGCCCAAGTAAACTAGCTAGAATCTGTTTAACTGTGAGTGGAGAAATCTGTGTGTTTGTTGCGAGGCCTGGGGAAACTTTTGTGGGTTGCAAGGCAGGGACAGAGAGGCAGGTTAAGTTGGTCTGCCTCTCCCAAAGAGAAATTTTAATAACACAAGCACATACACCCATACTTATGTATACACATATGGAGAGAGAGGGAGAGGGAGAGAGAAAATGAAAGAAATTAAGCATTTTAAAAATCAGAAGTCTTAAGGCAAGTGTGGTGGTATGCGCCTTTAATTCTAGCACTTGGGAGGCAGAATCAGGCAGATCTCTGTGAAATTAAGGCCTGCCTGGTCTACACAGTTTCAGGCTATCTGGGGCTAAGGGGCTAAAAAGATCAGAATAAATAAATAACAGAAGTCTTAGTGCTGGAGAGATGACTCAGTGGTTAAAAGCACTGGCTGTGCTTGTAGAGGACCTAGGTTCAGTTCCCAGCACCCACATGACAGCTAATAACTGTGCTTAACTCCAGTTCCAGGGGATCTGATGCCCTCTTCTGGCCTTCACAGGCATTGCATGCATGGATGCACTTACATACCTCCAAGCAAAACACTCATACACTTAAAATAAATCCAAGTTTTAAAAACTAAATAAAAAAGAAGTAAAAAAAAAAATCAATATCAATTTTTCCTCATCTGTCAAGAATATAGATTTCTTCTACTTCTCAGAATAGATAACTCAGGCACAAATAACTGTTGTTGGTTTGGGGTTTTTTTGTTCTTGTTTCTTTCTTTTTTTTTTTTTTTTTTTTTTTGACTTTTTGAGACAGGGTCACTCTGTAGCCCCAGCTGTCCTGGAACTCAGCTGTCCTGGAACTCAGGATGTAGGTCAGGCTGGCCTTGAACTCAGAAAGATCCACCTGCCTCTGCCTTCCAAGTCCTAGAATCCTTTAATCAAAGGTGTGCACCACCACGCCCAGCACAAATAACTTGTAAAAACAAAGATTTTCTTTTTATTTTTCAGTGTGGGTATGTGCACCACATATGTGTGGGCATCCCTCAGAGGCTGGAGGCGGGCGCCAGATCCTCTTAGCAAGGTCCACTGCTGCATGGAAAGACCCCATTTCCTGCACCAGCTGTTCTGTTAGAAGGGCAATGTTTGGCACAGCTGCATGCATAGATAGGCTTGTGCCACAAGACCTGATTTAGACACATAACATCTATTCATTCTCTAAGGTAAATGTACCTGGGGAAGAGACTCATATTGACAACCATTTCCAAGTAGTTCCCTCCTTCCATTTGTCCTTCATTCCACTTCCAGGGCTCATCAGTTCCTTCAGAAGCATCTGGTGAGAGAAATAATTATAAGGAATTCAGATCTTCTCTGTCAAAAAAAAACAGAAAGATCTCACAGGGATGTTACCTTTGTAATACTATTTTGTAATCTTCCGACACCTTGTAGAAGTTTTTGTTTACAGGAAGTCCTGCTGCACACCTGCACTTGGTGACTGGAGCAGGTGACCTTTCCCCTTCTCCTCCCTTTCCTTTAAAAACATTGCTAGGCGTGGTGACACACACTTTTAGTCCCAGCACCAGGAGGCAGAGGCAGGCAGATCTCTGTGAGATTGAGGACAGCCTGGTCTCCATAGCAAGTTCCAGACCAGTTAGGCTTATAAGGAAATCCCACCTCAAAACAAAACAAAAATAAGCCAACCACAAAAGTCTGTGAGGTCAGATCCCAGCCAATGGGGAAAAATACAGTACTCTTACCTCAGGATAGAGTCTATCAAATTTCCTGCTCTGTATGCCTGCTTGCTTCCCACGTGAGGCAACACACACTTTTACAAAAATAACTGCTGGCTTGCTGAGTTACTTTTCTTTGTCCATGTCCTCTTTTTGCAGAATCAGTGGGGTCCTCAGTATCAAAAATGATTTATCTGCTTGTGTGGTTTGAATGCGAAGTGGTCTGCTCAAGTATATGAACACTTTGTCAGTTGGTGGTGCTGTTTGGTGAGGGTCATGGAACCTTTAGGAGGTGTGACTGTCCTAGAGGAAGCATGTCAATGTCGGTGGGGGGGCGGGGGGGCAGGCCTTGAGAGTTCACAGCCTGACTCCACTTTTAGCTCCATCTCTCTGCTTCCTGTGCGAGCTTGAAGATGTGAGTGATCAGCTGTACCAGCTGCCTCCCCACCATGTTGGACTCTTACCCCTCTGGAACCATCAGCCCAAATAAACTCTCCATTCTATAAGTTGCCTTGGTCATGGTGCATTATCGCTGCAACAGAAAAGCAACTAACACGTTGTTCATAGCTACAGGGACACAGTTTAAAGCTATGAAGCCAGAATTTTGAAATCAAAAAATAATAAAGAAGACCAAATTCAGTCTCACCCTCAAGCACGCCTCCTGCAGGCTTCTTATTCACCTTTTCAAATCTCATTAATTCCTAGGCCATTTTTCAAGGCCTAGTTCAAGTACAACCTGCTCTCCAAAGTTTTTCTAGATCCTTCTGTGGCAGGAGAACAGGGTTGGAGAAAGAAGCATCAAGGTTAACATATGAAGGAAGCCAGTTGGCAGAAAGAATGGAAATCCCCCTCCTAGGGCTACTTGTAACAAAACAGAACACTCTAGTGAAAAGCACTGAGCCTACAGAGAAGGTGGGTACTATGTAAAAATTACCTATAAAGGAGCATGGCTCTGGCCTGGGCTTTTGAGTATCTGCCTTTCCTAGCTCTCAAGCCCACTTCAATTTCAGGAGTATATTTTTCTTAATAAATTGCCTCTATTTCTATTACTACTGTTAACTGAAATTTCCAGAAAAAAAGGCCTTATCTACATTAAACATTCCACAGAGCTGATTGATAAGATCATCAATGATTGTGGAAAATTGGGATGGTTCAGGTCCAAATCAAATTATCTTGGATTATCTTAGTCCCTAAACAGCGATTTATTGCCCTCTATGTGTGACCTAACATCCTTGTGACTATTAGGTAAATCCTTTTGGAATGTACAAACAGACCCCTAGATTCCACCAACCCAAAAGCTAAGGCTGTCATCAGCAAACATCTGAGCCCTGCAGGAGAGACCTCCCTGCTTTACTGTAACCCACCTTTCTGATGTTTCCACCATTGTATTTGAAAAATGTTTCATAACTTTCTTCATTGTTAAGAAAACAAATGAAACATCAGGAAACTGTTACCACACTAGAACATAGTATTGGGGGGAAATGGTCACTCAGATTTGGCTCCTGAATAAACTCTCTTCTTTTCCTTTAAGGTGACAGCTAGGTTTTTTAAGTCAACACTATCCCTGGACCAATTCAATGTTCCAGGACACAAGAACCTGGAAATCTCAATGGGTGACTTCCAGACTGATCCACATTTTTAACACATCTAGATGATTCCAGTTGATTCTAGTTTCATAGAATTTTATCTGTATCAATCTTAAGGCACACCATGATTTTTTGTTTGTGTATTTTTGAGACAGGGTCTTCCTGTAGCCCCAGCTGGCTTTAAATCTGTTATATAGATCAGGCCAGCCAAGATCTCACAGAGATCTACCTGCCTCTTCCTCCCAGGTGGTGGGATTAAAGGCATGCACCGCCATGCCCAGACACATCGTATTTGTTCCTAGCATTGTAGAGTGTATGCACATCACTTTGCCTCTTATATTTTCCTTTAATCTAGTCAACTTTTTACTCTCCATAACTCCCAAGTCAGTGCCAGTCATGCAATAGTGCTACCTATATGTTATGGAACACATTCTTTGCAGGTCATTGCATTAAACATTTTAAAGGAATAATCTCACAAAAGCTTTACAGAAACCAACTCCACAGCTATTCAGCAGCTACTGTGACAGAGGAAAAACCAGATGTACCTTAAACTTGGCAAACAAGACAGATAAGATTCCTCCTTCAAGAATCTGACAATCAGCTGGGTGTGGTGTGATAGGACACATCTGTAACCCCAGTACTTAGGAGGTGGAGGCAAGAAGAGCAGGAGTTCAAAGCCAGTCTCAGTTACACAATGAGTTCAAGGCCAGTGTGGGATAGTAGATGAGATTTTTGTCCCCTACTCCCAAGGATGTGGGAGCTGAAGAGGTGGCTCAACAGTTAAAAGCTTGCAGAAGACCTAGGTTCAGTTCCCAGTACCCACATGGTGGCTAACAACCTTCTGTAACTCCATTTCCAGGGGATCTGACACTCTCTTTTGACTTTTGTGGGCACTGCATGCATGAGTACACTTAACATACATACACAAAAAACATTCAGACACATAACATAAAAATAATAGTATTTTTTAAATTCTCTTAATCTAGGGGGGTTGGTATATTAGTAACCCATCTTTACTGCATGTTTAAAGATGAAGGAAAGAGAGGCGCAAAACAATTTGTGAGTCTTATGCTCCATTTGGACAAAAGATGTCAGGTGTTCTGCTCTACAAGGCTTGGCCTTATCTCCTTGAGACAGGGTCTCTCACTGAACTAGGCAGGGGATCGGTCAGCAAGCTGCAGCTACTGTACTGTCCCTACCTACTGCAGTGCTGAGGTTACAAACAACTTGACACCCAGCTTTCTACAAGGAAGCTGGTGATTTAAACTCAGGTCCTCCTGCTTACAAAGCAAGCATTCTTGAGGGGTGTGGGAGCTTGTTTGAGACTCCAGCTGGCCTGGAACTCACTATGCAGACCAGGCTGGTCTCGAAATCTTGAGATCCACCTGCCTCTGCCTCCAGAGTACTGGTATTAAAGAAATATGCCACCACGCGCCCGGTGGCAAAGCAAGCATTCTTACCTGCTAAGCCAACTTCTCAGCCCTTTTATTTTTGAGACAGGATCTTGCTATATAGCCCTTGTTGGCCTGGAAGTCACTATGTAGACCTGGCTGGTCTCCAGTTTACGGCAATCCTTCTGCCTCAGCCTCCCTGCTGGGATTATAGGAGCGCACCACTGCTCCAGCTTTCAAAGGCATCATGTACTCAGAATCACAGCAAAAAAGAGGCACAACCAGAATTCAAAGCAGCAGGTAGAATGGATATTCCGAGCCCCTACGCGTAAGCACTCTATGCCTAGGAGGAACCTGATAATCACTTAGGGAAGGAAAAGTTCCTGAGATGCTGCTAAAACGAAATGCCACCTCACTGATCATAGCTTCACTCCCTGCTCTTGCTATTGGGGAGGGCAAGGGGCAGGAAATGAGCAAAAGTACAACGGGAGGTTGGCGTTGAATCCTATCTATTGGTTCTAAGGACTGAGAATTCTGGGTCCTGTAGCGACCCCAACTGTGCAGTGTCCCTTAAATTGGGCTTTCTTGTGCCTTACTGCCTACTGCGAGATGCGGCTTAGTGACTCACCACTAGGACTCTGGGCTTATCTCCCAGAGCCCAGTGCTGTGACTCCATGCCTTTAAAATGCTGCAATTAATGCTTAAAAGAGGGACCCAGAAGCGAGGAGATAGGGGCCTCTAAAAATGTGTGAATTCGTCCTCCCTAAGGAAGAAGCAGTGCTGAGACACGATGAGACCCTCCAACTCCTCGGGCGCCCCCTGCCGACTGGGCGGGAAACGCCTGCCTATGCGAACAGCCCCAATGCCTGCTTTTCGCTTCCATCCCCAGCCCTCAGACCGCTATTCCGACAGAATGCCCTTCTCCCAAACCCACCTGAGCAGCCAAGTAGTTCCACTCAGCCTCATCACCTCCTCAAATAAAACAATACTCCAAAATATGGAACGAAAGAGGCTCTGCAGACACAATTGTAGCCCAACAGACTATTTGCGTTTATTTACACCTGGTTCACTAGGCTAAGAGAAGAACTAGACCCGCGGCTGGTAGGTTTAAACTGATGGTTCAAGCCAGGACCCATAGCTCCTAGCGCCCGGCCCCACTCACATCTCCGGCCCCGCCCACCACCACCCGGGGCCGCCCACCCCACCTCCCCGTCCCGCCCGGCCACGCCCAACACCCACCCCTCGGTCCCACTCGGCCCCGCCCACACCCTTGCGGCCCCGCCCACCGCTCTCATCAGTTAGCCTGGCAACTGCCGTGCCTGGGCCGTGGAGGGAACGCCGAAGGCATATCCGGGACTGGCTGCTCTCCCATAGCCCCGCCCCTCCCCGCCTTGAGCCAATGACCTGCTGCGCCGGCGCAGTCGGGTCCTTCGCGCTGCGCGCATGCGCCTGGAGAAGCGGGCCGGATGAGGCCTCCCCTACTCGGGGTCTGTGAGAGGCGGGAATGGGAGGGGCTGGGGTCCGTCACCGTGTGGCTGTGCGGTCTGCCGCTCCGAGTGCGCGATGCGGGCGGAGGGACAGCGGGGGTCGGCGGGCCTGCTGTCGCCCGCAGCTCGAGCTGGAGCGCGGCTGATGCCCGGTGTGTGTGCCCGCCCAGGGAGACATGGAGTCCTGCCTGGCGGCCGCGGCCCTGAACGGAGTGGACCGCCGCTCTCTGCAGCGCTCCGCTAGGCTGGGCCAGGAGGTGCTGGAGCGCGCTCGGAGGAGGGCGGTGGACTGGCATTCCCCGGAGCAACCCAGAGGCAGCGTGAGGGTCCTTTCCCACGAGCGGCACTGCCCGGAAAGACGGCCTGCCTGCGGTCCCCACCACCTACTGAGAGAGGTGAGCGCGGATGCTCGGGGACCACCCAGTCATTGGGGCCGCCCCACCGAAGGGCCCTAGGGATGCTCCCACCACCCAAAGTATCCGGACAGTGAATGGGAAAGTCCTTTGCAAACCACTTCTGCTGATTATATTTAGGGACAGCCCCTCCCTTAGTCCAGGCTGGCCTCAAAAGAACTCCTGCCTTCACTCCCAAGTACTAGGATTGAGGTGTGTGTACTAGCACATCCAGTGAGACAGATTCTTCTCGAGTAGCTGAAGAGTATGGATAGTAATGTTCAGTCCTAATTGGTCCCTTTAAAATAAAGTTTTTAGCGGGGTGCCAGAATTTGAAAGACGGGGGCGGGGGGGAAGCAGGAGGAACAGGAGTTCTAGGACATCTTCACGTACATTAGTGTGTTCAAGGCCAGCTTCGGCTACAGGAGACCTTGTCTCAAAACCCAAAACAATAAAGATTAAATACTGCTACCTGATATTAAGCAAAACTAGCCAACCTAAATTTTTAGTTTGTAGACAAACTGCGTGTCTGTCTTACTGAGTTAGAGTTCTTTCCCAGCAAGATCCTTCCTACTGACTTAACTTGAAGAGTCCTTCCCAAGAGTGAAAAAGTCTATGTTTAAAATGGTGTCATTCTTCAGTAGGGAATCCTAGAACTCACCCTGCCACTTGCCGTTTATTCAAATAGAGAGAAGAAAGGCACCCAACACTGAGTGCTTCCTTCAGAACAATGGCTGAATTCATGGACTACACTTCAAGTCAGTGTGGAGTAAGTTGTGAACTAACTCTGTTCCCCTGACCACTTGGGGAGTATCATCACTCCCTCACTCATGCCAGGCAGGCCTTCCTGAGCAGATTATAATTTGGTCATTGAGCCTGGCAGCAAATGAAAGAGTTCATCCAGGAAATATCTAGGGAATTCCTGACCCTGGTTGTTGAATTCTGCAGACAGCAAATCAGGAAAGATCTCTGTCCTCATTGAGTTTTCAATTGCGTTGAGGGGTGGGGAGCTTATTTGCTGAATTCCATCATTAAGTCAGATTTGAGGGTGTTTCCTTTTTCTTTTTTAAAAATGTATTTTTATTTTATGTGTATGAGTGTTTTGCCTGATTGTATGTAGGTTCACCATGTCTATGCAGTTCCCAAGGAGGCCAGAAGAGGGCTTCAGATCTGGAACTGGAGTTACAGGATGGTTATTACCTGCCATGTGGATGCTTGAAAGTCAACCTGGGTCCTTTGAAAAAGCAGCCAGTGCTCTTAACCACTGAGCCATCTCTCCGTCCTCTCCTTTTTATTTTAAACTTTGAACTGAAGTTAAAATTTTCAGAATCATTCTACTGAGCTTCTTTGTTTTTAAAATGTATTAAATCAAAAACTTAAACAATTTGTACATTAGGTCTTAACCTTTAATGTTCATTTCAAGTTCCTGGTGACAGACTTTTTAAATGTGTCCCACTGGGTCCATAAATAGTTATTGAAACTAGAGAGATGGCTCCAAGGTTAAGAACACTGGCTGGTTTTACAGAGGACTCAGGTTCAGTTCCCAGCACTCACATGGTGGCTAATAACTGCTAGTTCCAGGGGATTAGACACCCTCTTTTGGTAGTGCACTTATATACAAGCAAGCAAAGCACTCATACAGAGGCAGTAAAATAAATAATAATTATTGGTGACAGAGATGGCCATATGAAAGGGGTGCAGGTCTCTGGTGAGGAGTGCATGGTCAGTGACTCAGACGTGTTCTGTAGCTTCCAGCTGGCCTCTTGGTCTAGCCTCACCTAATCCATGTGACCGGAACATGGAGAAGTTGGGATGTCTTCCAGAACATGCAGCCTCCATCCTCATGCCCTTTAGCTTCCTATGGTAAAACTAAGATTTCTAAATCCCCGGGGTTTATTATAGTGTATTAATTAAACAAACAGCAAATTACGACAAATTTTACTACACAGGATCTAAATGAGTTTTTAAAACACCATTCAGTGAAATGAGCAAACAAAGATTTTAAGTCCTCCTGAAACCCACAAACTTCAGTCATCTGTACATGTTTACTATGGTCTCTAAAACTGCTCATCTTTCTGTTTTAAGATACGATCTCATGAAGGCCAGGCTTGCCTCAAACTTGCTACATAGCTGAGACTAGCTAACTGCCCCGTCTTCTGAGTACTGAGATTACAGACGTGCACTGCCATGCCCGGCTTCTATATCTTTTACAAACATTCTTTTGACCCAAGGAATAGAATTTCAACCAGTGAGATATGGTTCAGAGACTATTTTTAACGTTTTTATTTGTACTAATGGGATTCTAAAACAGTCTGTAACTTCAGCTCTACTATAAAAGATTAACTTAAATACTTGGTTCATGGTTCAATCAAAGGAATAATATTTGTCTTTGAGGTTTAACAAACTGGCATTCTTCATGTTTTGGGTTCATGCTTTGGTTCAAATCTATTATGGAATTAGCCTCAGGAAACTTTGGCCTTTAGAATACTGTTCCGGCTTTGCCTCCGCAAATTTGAAGGAACCCCTAAAATGTTCTCATAGATACAGGTCATGAATGCTTTCCCTGGCCTCTCATTTCTCTCTTCACATGCTTTTCCACACTGTTCTAGAGTGTGTTCCAAACTAGCAAGCCTGTGATGTCTTCACCAAGGGGAGATCTAAGGTTAACATGGAGGAGGAGAAAGGAAGACAACAAAAATATAACTTTTCTGATCCTTTGGATTTTTTTTAAAAATTTTAAGTGTATGATTTTTTTGTCTGCATGTATATAAGTGCACCACATGTATGTAATGTCTGGAAAGGCCCGAAGAGGGTGTTGGATCCCCTGGAACTAGAGTTGGGGACAATTATTGGCCACCATGTGGGTGTTGGGAACCAAACCTGGGTCCTCTGGAAGAGCAGCCAGTGCTTTTAACCACCGAGCCATCTCTGCAGCCCCCTTTGGGTTCCTAGGAATCCTGGGGGGAAGAGCTACATGACTGCGGGTTCTGTTCTCCATCCTGCTGTATTCCTGCACCCTAAGGAAATAGCTGCCTCCTTCATGTCTTAGACCTGGAAAGAAAACAAGGAACTGTTGATCCCAGTTGGTCAGGGGAGGAAATGGAAGGGTGTGTGTACTTGACATTGGAACCAAGAGATGAAAAACTTTAACTTGGACGATAACATGATTCTTCCTTCTTTTAGCTGGCCAGAGTCTTTGCCCTCCAGTGGCAGCAGGTGGCAGCAAAGTCATGCCAAATGCAGTTTCTGTGTCTATAGCCAGTTGGGCTCAGGCTTGTATGGCATCAAAGGCTTGTAGAGAAGACAGGTCATTACATTTGCTCTAACCAGACTATGTACAAATATCAGGGTGTTTTTGACAATTTGACCAGAATATTTGTGAAATATTCTTCCTCATTGCCTCTCTAGAGATACTATTCAACTGTGCCAGAGGAAGGAGGGGCAAGCCATGTCTATCGTTATCACAGAAGAGAGCTGCCGGAGCTCCGTGTGTACTCAGACATAGGGCACAGTGAGGTATGTATCTTCTGTTCTGTGCTGTGCCTGCAGCCTCTCAAGGCTGAGACGCTGATTTGGGAGTCCTAGTAGGATTCTGTGTCATCGGATGCCTGTGTAGTTCAGCATTACAGTGCTCAACAGACACACATCACCTCACAGCCTCAGAGAGCTTCCAGTAATGAGCATGAAATAGGAGCTTGTCCAAAATATGACACTGATTTACTTACTTGTTGGATCTTCGGTTGAACCTATAGTCTGGGCCTGTGGGGTTCTTGGGCAGGCTTAAGAACTACATTGCTTCTTCTACATCTAGGAATAGAAAAGGAATTTTTTTATTGAAAATAAATATAAAAATAAAATAAGCCAGGCATGGTGGTACACACCTTTGATCCCAATACTCAGGCAGATAAATCTCTGTGAGATTTGAGGCTAGTCTGGTCTCCATAAATGAGTTCCAGGCTGGCTGGGGCTACAGGGAAAACCTGTCTCAAACGAAAAATAAATAAATAAAAACAAATTAAAAGATTTATTTTTAATTGCATGTCTATTTGGGTATGTACACATAAGTACAGATGCCTACAGAGGCCAGAAGAGGGTGTCAGATCTCCTGGACCTGGAATTACAGTTGTGAATTGCCAGATATGCTGGGAACTGAACTCAGGTCCTCTGCAAGAGTGGTACATACTCTTAAATACTGAGCCATCTCTCCAGACTCCAGAAAAGAGATTTAAGAAGTAATTATCTGTCTTACTGTTATGCCTTTGGTAATTTTTCAAAAGGAAATGCAAAATGGAGGGTGGGGGGGTGTCTCAAAATATTTTTCATTTTTCAGACAGGGTCTTACAGCATTCCCTAGGCTGGTCTTGAACTGCTGGTATCAAGTGATCCTTCTGCCTCAGCTTCTGGAGAAACCGGGACCTCCATGCTCACAAAGTATTTTTTCTGAAGGTAGTAACAGCTGTGGGGCTTTCTTCACGCACTCACCTGCCTTTTGCCATGTGTTGCCATGGTGAAGCCAAAGGTTCTGTGGTTTGAGAGTCGGCTTTTTGGCTGTGTGTGTTTTTTAAATCTCTATACTTTAAGATTACTCAAAGATTATAAACTTAAGTCCAGAGTCTGAGCCCCAGGTTAGACTCCTGACTTCTCTGGCTAACGGACATCATAGGGTGAAGGAGCTCAGCAAAAAGACGGACTGGGAGCATGGGAATGTGAGCCAGTTGAGTGCAGGCTGCAAGAACCCTTTGGCGTTCCTCTCTGGACATGAAGGACCAGGGTCTGTCTGAGTTCCCCTTTTGGGGCCTGGCCTGAGCTTTCCTAAGAGAGGTATAGTCAGTGTCCCCTGCTAGTCCCAGCTCCTAGGAGAAGCACAGAAGAAAACTGTTGCGTATCATCACAGTGGCATTTCAGTCAACCATACTGCATCTGGGAGCCCCATGTCGCAGCCTAGGAAGCCAAAAGCTCAGTGATTCCTGTTAGCAGGTACAGGACATAGGATTAAGTTTGTCTGACTCCAGACATGAAAGTAATGGTGGGAAACAAATGACTAAAAATGGCTCTAAATGCATTTTTAGAAAAGCCTTAACAGGTTACCACCAAGAAAAAGCATGGGAACAATTCTAATAAGGTAGGAGAACTGGCTTTGCTCTCCAAAAGACAAAGCTTGGATGCCTATCAATATCTGTTCTTGTCTTGACAGAAATACTACAGAGAAAGGGCATCCATTGGTCCAGGAAGCAGCTGTCCAACATCAGCGCATGCTCAGGAGGCATCCTGGCCTGTGAGTACAGAGCTGCGAGTGTGCTGGGCTTCATGACCTCTCTCTGAACCAGCTGGCCAGTTAACTGTCAGACACTATTTTTGTGGGCTCCACAGTATCTTCAAAGCAGGATGTCCATACACTTGAGAGTGCACAGAATTTTGGTTTGATGCAAAGTTCTGTTTTCCTGTGTCCTTCCTTCGCTGGAGGCATCAGTGCTCTCCGTGCTCCTCTCATGGTTGTGGTTGGAAAGAATGTGAAGTATTCACAGCTCGCTTCCTCCGGCTCAGCTGGGCTGGCAGTGGCTCCTGCTAGAATTCCACCATCTGTTCAAGGGCAGGAGGGCCTCACCCTTCTGCTTATAAAATGCAGCCATTGCTGAAATTCCAAAACACGTGCATGTGAAATACATTTGAAGGCATTTTTCTCATCTTCTACAGATGTTTCTCTGTAAAACAGAAACATGCATAATATCTGAGGTTTTCATTTTAAGAACAAAGGACTCATTATTTCATGAGCCTGGGGTGTTTGCTTAGAGCTTGGAAGGTCTAGCATGTCTGAGGAAAGGAACTTCAGCACATCACTGCAATACATTCCTTACTTTTTAGTTTGTTGACAGTTTGTTATTGGCCAGGATTTGGATTACACTAGAGTTAGTAACAGCTAAAAAAATCCCGCTTCTGATTCACATATAAGCTGTTAGGCTTGGCTGTCTGAACCCAGGTTGCTTTTGTAATGTGGATGGGCCTGATAGTCCAGTGTGGGAGTCACAGGTGTGAATCTTTTTGTTAAGATTTATTTTGTTTGTGTGTGTGAGTACTTGCATGTAGGTAGGTATATGCCATGTGTACTGTTGCTGTGTGTACCTCTGGAAGCCAGAAGAGGGCGTCAGATCCCTTGGAACTGAAGATACGAGGAGTAATGAGCTGGCATGTGGGTAGTAGGAACCAAAACCCTGGTCCTCTGCCAGAGTAGCAAGTGCTCTTCACCTCTGAGCCATCTGTCCAGCCAACACAGATGCAGATCTTACCTCAGAGCTGCCTTATGAGCATCTGCATCTCGGCTGTCATTCTGATGCAGTGGTATTGTCAGCTCCCTCACATCAGGGAGGCATGGTAAGGCACCTTCAGCTTCTGGAAGTGTTAAGGACTAGACCCTGAAGCACTTTTTGAAAACACTGGCCTTAAGTCCTGCTGCAAGACAAAGCGAGAGGGAAGTTCATAAAAGTGCAGATACCATGTTTTCCTTCTCTAGAATTTTCTGCCCAGTAGTTTAATTAATGTCTCATGTCATGTGTGGTAAGAAACGACAACTGCCTATAGCTTGTGCCTGGCATTGGACAGGATGGAGTAGCAGCCCAGCTTTCACTGGCTCTCTCTTGATTTGTAATTTTGCCTTTTTGCCATTTGAACTGGGACCTCTTCTCTACCTATTCACCTGCCCTGACCAGGTTCCTAGCCATGTGGAAATCTAGCCTTGGAGGATGGTCTGTGTTCAGCTCTGACTACCAGTCCTGTCACCTTCAACTAACAGGGCTTTGCAACGTAAGTCATCTTCCAAGAAAAGGCTTCTGCCAGTCGGCAAACCTGCCGCTCAGTGGCAGAGAGCAACCATTCATAGTGTTCCAAAAACAGTGCTTTATTTTCTGAGGTGAATTGACAAAGCACAGTTTGAAAGAGTGGTTCTCAGAGAGAGAGAGGGCTCAGTGGTTAAGAACACTGGCTGCTCTTGCAGAGGACTGCAGTTCCCAGCCCCCACATCACGGCTAACAGCCATTTGTACCTCCAGTTTCAGAACATTTGAGCCCTCCCCTGGCCTCTGGGCATTGCATGCACATGGTGCACTTAAATGCAGGCAAACCCTCATACACATACAATTTTAAATGTATATAAAAGAGTAGTTCATTATTCCAGCAGACATTGCCAGTCACTGTTCATGAGTGCCACTGTCGGCTTTTGCTCCCCAAATGATAGCCCTAGCCTTTCCCTTTGTTTAATTCCTATCCCGGCTAGGATGTTCCTTTTACAGTCTGTTATGTTCCTATAACACTTTCGCATCTACAAAGTGTTTTCACACACTTGCTTGTGAGGTAGGTATTATTGCAGATTTAGAAACAAGGCAACAAGTCTAAAAATAGGCCCAGAGTCACCAAAATGAGAGTGCTATCGTGTGACCAAGCTGAGCCCTGAAAGCAGGACCCCACATTGGTACTTCGTTCCCTCCAGCATGAAAGCAGCCTGGTGATGATGCTGGGACTGCTCTGAGATGAGTCTCTAACCATTGTGCATCTTTTCCTTCCAGGCTGAGAACATCTCTAAGGACCTCTACATAGAAGTGTACCCAGGGACCTATTCTGTCACTGTGGGTTCAAACTCCCTAACCAGGAAGACTCATGTGGTCGCAGTGGATTCAGGGCAAAGCGTGGACTTGGTCTTCCCAGTATGATGTTGACCATCATTGCTATCCCGGAAGAGTAAAGCCACTCTGTGATTGTCTTAATAATGATGCATTGATCCTGCTTTTAATGCTGCCTGCCGAGGGGCAGCCTTTTGATGAACTGGAGTCCTGTCTATTTCAGAGCCTATTTTAACCTGAGATTATAGAAGTTCCCCATCCTCCTATCCCTTAAAGTGATGATGTAATGATGCCATCTGAACAGTTTTTACCACTGGCTTTCCAAGTAAAGGTTAATTATCGTAATAAAGGCAAAGATTTGGAAATAAAGAAGACTCATTTTTATTGGTATTAAGAAATAAAACAGTGTCCCCCATGTACAGCTGTTGACTGGACACATCCTTGCCCAAAGCAGGTGACCATACCCTGTTACTTCTGTGAACAGGCATCCTCAGTAGTGCCACTAGGCCCCAGGCAGGAGTTCCAGGACAGACAGACAGCTCCTGTGCCCCTCAGTGGTTGTCTTCCTGTGGTCAGTCACCTGAAGGGAGGCCTCAGTTGGGGGCAATGTTGCTGTTGGTTGACTTTGAGACCTGCACTCTACTTTCTGTTGAATTGTAACTCCTCATCAAGGGCTATCATTTGGGGAGCAAAAGCCGACAGTGGCACTCACGGCCGTCATTCCTTAACTTCCTATAAGAGAAAATTAAATCTTGAATCTTAGATGCTGACGCTGACTGTAATTTTTTTTTTTTTAAATCAGTGATGCATCTCAAACTTTCTCCTGTTTTTCCTTAGATTTATACAGGGTCTCATACTGTATCCCAGGCTGGCCTGATACTATGTTGACTTGGCTAGCCTCAGACTTGCAGCAATCCTTCTTGCCTCAGCCTCTCAAATCTTGGGATTATATGCATGAGCCACCATGCTTAGTTACTAAACTTTTAAGAATATTTTTGAATTTTTTTTTTTTTTTTATGTAGAGAAGTGTTTTACCTACATGTCAGTGCAGTGCACTCATGCATGCAATACCTGTGGAAGCCAGAAGAGGGCATCAGATCCCCTAGAACTAGAGTTACAGGTGGTTATGAGCTGGTACTAAGAACCAAACCCAGGTCCTCAGCAAGAGCAACCCATGCTCTTAACTTCTGAGCCATCTCCCCAGCCCCATGTACCAAACTTTGGAAAACTAACCTACCAAGTTCTGTTGCATCTCGCAGTTTGCAGTTTAGTTGCTAGAAAATCATCTCATTTGAACATAGCAAGCCTTTCCTCAGGAGATATCAGGAGGCAAATAAGAATGTTTTAAATAGAGTGACAGTAGCATTCCTATGAGAAACAGACCCATGGATGGAGGGCTTGGGAAAGCAGACCCGTGACTTTAGGGTAGAAGGTCATTTACATAGAAATCCTTTTATATACTCCTGTGATGAAGTTCATGGATTTTGTAAGCCTTTCGATATGAAAATTGATGGATATGTCCAATTTTCTGGAAAGTGGGCCAAGCTTTTACCATTTTCTAAAGGAATCTGACCCCAGAAGGAACCACCTATGGAGGTCCAGCCCAGTAAATGCGCTTCCCAAATATTCTGCTTTACCTAGATCCTCAGGGCTTTTCATGTAAGGGGAAATCTTGTTCCTCTGGTGTGTCGCAGTGTCCTAATTTCGTTTTCTGTGTTGGGCTCCTGCTGAGTCCACTGTGGCTTCGTGTTGGCAGTTTTTAGGGCTAGCTCCTGGCTAGTCCCTACAACTGCAATTGGTACTCTGTCCTGTTCGTTGTCCTTGTCTTTTTTCTGTTTGTGGCAACATCTTATTCCTAAACCCAAGATCAATTAGTTATGAATATGCCACAATTTTAATGGGATTTGTCTCAATGGCAGAGTCAAGACAGGCACACCAAGGACCACTGACCCTTACATGTCTAAGTTCTCAACTCTGTTTTCTATGTTTGTTTATGATTTTATTACTATTATATTTTGGGTGGTAGTGATGTTTTTGAGACAAGGTCTCCCTGTAGCCCCATCTAGCCTGGAACTCACCATATAGACCAGGCTGGCTTCAGTCTCACAAAGGTCCACCTGCCTCTGCCTTCCAAGTGCTGGGATTAAAGTCATGAACCACAATACCTGGCTCTCCTCTATTTTTAAAAAGAAAGGTTTGTTAATCATTCCTGGCCATTATGCTTATGGGGAAGGTTATTTTTTGAGACCCAGATTTGGAGTTTGGGGGAAAATAGTTACCAGATGTTTTTCTTTTTTTAATATATATATATATATATTTAAATGTGCATGAGTGTATTGCCTGCATGTATGTAATTGTACCTTATCATGCAATACCTGTGGAGGTCAGAAAAGGGCATCAAATTCCTCTGGAACTGGAGTTATGGTGGTTATTAGCCACCATGTGGGTGCTGGGATTTGAACCTGGGTCCTCTGCAAGTGCCGGCAGGGCTCTTAACCACTGAGCCATCTCTCGTCTCAGCCGCCAGATGTTTTTCAGCCAAAGGGAAGATCAAAGATGACCAGCTGACTTCACTAGTGTTACTGGTGACACAGATAACTGACCACCATACAGAAGAGAGAGTAGGCTGATAGGAAAACAAGTTTTAACAAATAGATGCAGCCACGCATGGTGGCTCCCACCTATCATCCTAGTACTGCGGAGGCTGAGGCAGAGTCACCAAGAGCTCCAGGCCAGCCTGAGCTACACAGTGAGTTCTCAGCTAGTGTGGGTTACATAGTATGACCCTGTCAAAAAAGCTGAGACAAACCATAAGTAACAGGAGATGTGACTTCTGAGCAATAGAAGATCCAAAAAGGAAGAAATAGGATGGGGCTAGAAAGCTCAGACTTGCTGTCCAATCTGACAATCTGAGTCCAATTCCCAGGATCCACATGATGGAAGGAGATAACCAACTCCTACAAGTTTTTTTCTGACCTCCACATATATGTTGTAGCACATATGCTTCTCATCTCAAATACATAAGTTTGATCAAAAAATTTTAATTAAAGCACTGAATTGACCCAATTATTAAGAGCACTCCCTGCTCTTCCGGAGGATTCAAATTCAGTTCCGAGCACCCACAAGGCAGCTAACACCCATCCTTAACTTCAGTTCCACGGGATCCTGTGCCCTCTTCTGACCTCCATGGGCATTAGGCATGCACAGGGTTGACTTACATACATGAAGGCAAAACATTCATACACATACATATAAAATAAAATCTTAAAAAACCTTAAGTCAAGGAATAAATACATTGGACATGATGGCACATACCTTTGATCTCAACATTCAGGAGACTGCGGCATGAAGGTTAGGAGTTTGAGGCCAGCCTGGCCTACATATGCAGATACTGTATTTTAAAAAAAGAACTTAAAATTTGCTTTAAAACTACAGATTGAATCCTACTTTAATCCCAAGTGAGCGAGAGGAGCACCCTGTGGGCTGGCAGTGTGAGCTGGCTTCCGTAGGGCTGTTAGGATCCAACAGTGAGCCTTCACTGCCTGTTTTGAAAGTGTGGAGGGCAGAGGGCCCACATATAAGAGCATCACAAGAGGCAGAGCGCAAGGCTGACAGTCAAGCATCAGAATCCAACAGTACTGAAAGCACTGATGTTTAGTGCTGATCACGCACCAATCATACTAGGAAGCCAAGCAGCACGTTTTCTAAGGACACAAAGGCTGGAAAGAGAAAAGCACGGCTCTGTTCTCTGCCTTTTTTCCAGCCCTGGTCCACACATGGTCTTATGAACTTCACCTTTGTCAGGTAGCTATGACCAGCTGCACTGTGTCTGTGACAGGGCTGGTCCTCCACACCCATCTCATAGTCTCCGTAGATTTAGCCTATGATGCTTCATGGGTCAGCTCCAGAAACTAACCTTTCTCTGGAGTGTGGCAGAATAACCAGTACCCAAAATACTAAATTTCTCTTCTTTATTAAGTGGGTGTCTATGTGTCTGTGTGTATCTGTGTGAGTGTATGTGCATGTACCTACTGGTACCCCAGGAAACCGGAAGGGAGTGTTAGATACTCTGGAAGTGAGGTTAGATGTATATATATATATATAGGGTCCAGGGTCTTCCTGTAGCCCCAGCTGGCCAGGAACTTACTATATAGACGAGGCTGGCCTCAGTCTCATAGAGATCTGCTTGCCTCTGTCTCCTGAATACTGGTATTAAAGGCATGCACTGCCGAGCCTGGCTTATTGATTTTATTTTTGAGGGAAAGACCTTGGTTTGATCTATTTAAATACAGTGGTGGGGAAAGAGATTGAATAAAAGTTTAAGTGGCTTTGGGCAGTGGAGATAACAGCAGTGTGTGTTTAGAATGGAGAGAATTGGTTTGCACTTAACTGGTTTGGTCCAATCTAGAGACTTCAGGGGGAGCAGACCACAGCAGTGGGAACCAGTCACAGTACCCGGGGCCTGTCTGATCCCTCTGGTTGTCCCCTGTTGCTGGGTCTCAGTCAGGTAGGGATAGCTGTTCTTTCAGCAGACTGTGCTGAAGCAGAAGGAGGCAGAAGTTAGAGAGGAGTTGGCATGGACATCAGATTTTGGAATCCCTCTCTTCATACCATCACTTGTTGAGTGGGCGATTCCAGAAACAGTTTCCAAGTAGTCGCTGCCAAAGCTTACCATGGTGAAGTCCGAAGGACCATTTTAACAGAGGCCCAGAATTTTAACGCCAGGCTTCCTCTGGGAAAGGGGAGGGCCAGCTCAGCTGGCCACAGATGGACTCTTCTCCCTCTAATTATTACCCTGCCAGGAATGAGGAGATAATTCCCACCTTGGAAGGCAGAGAAACCTGACAACCCAGGAACAAGGAAACTGCAGCAGACTCAGACGCCCTGAGTCACGAATCTAGTAGAATCATCCAAGAAGGTAAAACATGATCTGGACTCCCTAGAACTGAAGACCAATGAAGTCCTGGGCTGAGGTGCCCTCCTGACTAAGCGGCTGTCCTAGAAACACCATGATGTCTACAAGAGGCTTGCACTTGGTCCCATTTGCACCACTGCCTAGTGCCCCATAAGCCCTTAGCTCTGTTGTTCTTAGCACGGGAGCATAGGATGCCTGCCACAAATCCCACCTTGGTGAACATCAGATCAGGGATGCTAAGGCCTCCAAATTCAAAAGAGCCCAAGGCAGGCTATCCAGGCCAGCTCCCTCACACTGCTCTGCCACGTGACCTAGGCTTTGCCTTTCCATAACATGATGGGAATTTACAGAATGGGCAAGAGGCAGAAAATAACATGCAAGCCGTCCCATAGTCCTCCACTCCGATGACAGTTTAACACCAGTTCTTCTGTTGGTTGTAAAGAAGGAACAACAGAGACAGGCATTCTTCCCACTGACTCACTGAAGGGCCTATCTGGGCAGTACAGCCTAATGACTGACATTTAAGGACCAGTTTCTGTACCTCTCAGGGCCTTGACTCTCATCAGCACCTGGAGGCCATGCCCTAGTCAGCAGAGATGAGTGAAGAAAGATAAAGAGAGAGAAGGCTGGGGTCTGGCCTAGCTGGTAGAGTGCTTGCCTAGCATGCACAAAGTCCTGGACTCCATCCCCAGGACCACATAAATCTGGCATGGTGGCATGTGCCTGTAATCCCAGCCCTCAAGAGGCAGCAGAATCAGGCGTTCAAGGTCATCCTTATCTACATAGCAAGTTTAAGGCCCGCCTGGGTTACATGAGATCCTGTCTCAAAAAAGAAAGAGGAAGGTATTCACTGGGGATGCAAACCAAGCACACAAGTCCCTCCTTTCACAGTGGCCCCCACCGCCCACCTCCCAGTATTACTTCCGATGCACAGGTGTATGGGATTCCTAAGAGACCCATGAAGCCCTGCCTTGGTCCTTAAATGGGAGAAGATAGCCCCACACTCTTGGTAAAACATACCTGGCTTCCCAGGAGGTGGCTCAGGCCCGTTTCTCCTCCAGTACCTCCACGCAGGCTTGAGCGGGCTGCTCTGCCTCAGAGGCAGCTCAGGAAGGATGGGGTCAGTGTTGACCCCGCTGCTCACCACCTGTTGCTGGGGAAGTCCTATCTCCAGAGTATCCTCTGGATCCTCTTCTTCACAAGAAGAGGAGGAGGAAGAAGAGGAGGAGGGGGACTCATCGTAGGTAAACATTGCGACTGCCTCTTCTTTAGGACCTTCAAGGGGCAAGAGCTGGGCTGTGGGCTTCAGCTCTGGCTCTGGGAGTTTTCTGGCTATGAGCTCTGAAGTCCTAGTTAGAGGCCACCAGGTAGGACCCACCAAGGGGCAGCTGTAGAGGCAGGCCTGGCACAGAGACTGGCAGCGGGCCTGGGAGAGGCAGGGAGAGCACAGGAACGACGAGCACAGAGGAGGCCTGTGTGTGGCACAGCCAGTGTTGGGTCTCAGCAGAGAGCAGCAAGGGGCCCAGAGAAGTGGGCTGTGGCACTCCCTGCTGTGAGGCATTTGAAGTCTGTCCACAGCCTTCTTCCAAAGAGTGGACGGTATGCCTCTGACTCTGTCTAGAGGAACCTTCGCTGTCTTGCCATTCCAGAAGTAAACAGTGATTTCTTTTTCCTTAGATGCTGTAAACAGAAATGGGCAACATTTTGTGAGGATTCCCTCTTTTTGTGAAAAATATTTTATTCATTTTTATTTTATGTGTATAAGTGCTTTGCCTCCATGTATGTAAGTATACAATATGCATGCAATATCCAGAAGAGGCCACTGGATCCCCTGGAACTGGAGTTACTGATGGTTGTTAGCCATCATGTGGGTGCTGGGAACCAAACCTGAGTCCTCTGCAAGAGCAGCCAGTGCTCTTAACCGCTGAGCCCTCCCCTGGCCCCTGAACCCCTCTTCTTTTATGGTGCAGTAAAGGTTCTCCTATTACCAAAGCCAAAGTCGAAGCCCCATCTCTCTGCACTTCCTGCCGCATGTGCCGCCATGACCAGAGAGCCAGTGGAACGAGCCCTTCTGCACCACACTGACCACCACTTCCTTCCTGCCTCCTAGGTACAAAATGACTAGGAGGGAACTGTTTTTCACACAAAACCAAAATGCAGCATCAGCGGGTGCTTCTTTGTTTCGCTTTCTTTTTCTTTCTCTCTCTCTCTCTTTTTTTTTTTTGACAGGGTCTCCCTGTAACCCCTGCTGACCTTCAATCACTATGTAGACCAAGTTGGTCTCAGACTCACAGAGACCCACCCTCCTCTGGTGCCCAAATGCTGGGATTAAAGGTGTGTGCCACCAGACGCTTTATATCTTTCTCTGAGGTTCAGCTGGGCTTGCTGGCCGTCACAAGAAGACTTAGTCCCCAGAGGACTTGGTACAGGGTGGGAAATGAGACCCACCAAGACTCTGGGATAACAGCTCTACACACACACACACACACACACACACACAAAATGGTGTTTTTCTTTGTTTGTTTTAGTTGTTATTTTAGATAGGTCTCACTCTGGCTTTGTTGTTGTTGCTTTTGTTTTTGAGACAGGGTCTCCCTGGAGCCACAACTGGCCTGGAAATCGCTATGAAGACCAGGCTGGCCTCAATCTCACAGAGATCCACCTGCCTCTACCTCCCAAGTGCTGTATATATAATATATAATATATATATATATAATATATATATAATGTATATACATTAAAGATGTATATACCAAACCCAACTTGATAAGTCTTACTCTGTAGCCCAGGCTGTCTTCAAACTCATGATCCTTCTGCCTCAGCCTCTTGAGTGTTGGGATTATAGACACACAACATCACACCCAGCTCACACTATTCATCACAGACATGATCATTTTAGCTTGGTTTCTCTGATTCTATTTTATACTTTTTTTTTTTTTTTTTAAGATAGAGTCTTTCTTTGTATTCCAGACTGGCCTCAAACTCACAGCAATCCTCCTGGCTCAGTTTCCTAAGCAGTAACATTACAGGCATGAACCACCATGACCAGCTTCTATTTCCCGGATTTTAAAAATAATGGATATCCTGGAAGACACGACTGTGTGTCTGCTGCCACTTCAGAGCCAAGCAGCAAGGAAAGGTGACAAATCCTTCTTTCCTGTAGCTCTAAAACCCCTGAGCTTGACCCAGTTAACCAGCCGTGCTCCTTCGCAGGCCGCTGGGTCGGAGCAGTTCCTTACCTCTGCGGCGGTTTTCTGTCTTCAAGGCCGAGAGAACGATGCCAGGGCCATACTGCTGTTGCTCTGGCTCCCAGGGGGCCAGCACCTTGTCCCCAGGCTGCAGTGATATCTCTGCAGGTGGCGACAATGGAAACACTTCTTCCTGGAAGACCACACTCCGATGCTGGGCTGGCTTTGAGTCTGGGACAAGGGGGGCCTCGAATTCCACTACCAGGGCCCCCCGCTTCTCCAGCTGTGGGAAAGAAAACAGAGTAAGATTTAACATTAAATTAGCAGTGGGAGCTGGAGAGATGGCTCAGTGGTTATTAATAAGAAGGTGCTTATTGCTCTAGCAGAGGACCAGAGTTTTGTACCCAGCACACACATGACTGTTCACAACCACCTGTAACTCCAGTTCCAGAGGATCTGACGCCCTCTTGTGGCATACAGTGCACATAAAACTCTCAAAGCACACACACATAAAATAAATAAATCTCTAAAACAATGAAAGAGAAGTTCAAAGAACCAAGGTGTGGCGGTGTACTTCCATAATTACTGCACAAGGGAGGCTGAGGCAAGAGGATAGCTATGAGCTTGCTGTCAGCTCATGCCTTTTAGTGAGTTCCAGGTCATTCTGGCTACAGAGGAAATACCAAGATAGCCTAGGCTAAAACCAAAAAGAGGGGGCTGGCGAGATTCTCAAAGGTTAAGAGCACTAGCCGCTTTTGCTGAGGACCCAGGCTTGGTTCCCAGAAAGCACACGATGGTTAACAACCATCTGTAACTCCAGTTCCATGGGATCCGATGCCTTCTTCTGGCCTCTGCACACATATGGTGCACTTACATACAGGCGGGCAAAACAGACATTAAAAAGAAGACAGAAAAAGAACTAATTCTGCTAACCCCTGACTTACATCCTCAAGCAATAGGAGACAATAGATTTGTCTTCATCATGCAGCTCTAGCACACTAATATGGTGGCTGATGTTACACTCTCAGCGGTCTGTCTATGGGGATCTAAAAAGACACACCAGGAAGACAAGGCCACCCAGAGGAGCATTTCAGGGAGATCTTGGGGGAGAGGCACTTGCCTCTGGAGCAGCCTTTATTTGAGCTCGATAATAAAAGCCATCCGGTTCCCATCTTGCCAGTACCCAGGGGCCAGCAGCACCTCCAACTCTTCCCAGCCAGCGAGGCCCCTGCCATGGAGAGTCAGTAGTGTGGAGACACGAGTGACAAGAGGCACACCTGGGGAAAGCAAGGGAAAGCAAGGGGTGAGTACAGCCCAGCCCTAAAAACATCAAGAGGGCCAGAGAGGGCTCGGTGCGTAAAGGCATTTGCCCTCAAGCCCGATGACCTGACTTCAATTCCTGGAGCCTGCTCTCTGCCTCCAAATAATTTTTAAAATAAAATAAAAGCATCAAGAAGCACATCTCTCAGTCAGGTCTGAGGAGAATCATGGCACGAGCTAACATACAAGGGTGTGCGTAACAGAAATCCAGGCCAGATGTGGCCATCTATGACTTCAAGTAAGATGAGGTAAACTTTTGAGAGCAGCAGAAGGTAAGGATCATAGAGAGAACCATCAGTTTTTGAACTAGACACTGTCTCAAGGTAACCAAAATGAAATTAGGTGTGTACATTTATGTCACTGAGTGCTGGAACCGGAGCTGGGACATGCTTGGGATTTCGGGATGTGACAAAGCGCTGTAAGGCACTTGGTGCTGTGGGGTCAGAGGGATGTGGAGGTGCTAGAGCTGGGCAGCATGGAGAAGCTGCCAAGGTGCAGAGGGGCAGTGAAAGGAAAGGCCAGTTCTAGGGGCGGGGCTCACTGGCCCAGAGGCACTGCAGAGTGAGGAGCCTGGCTTTTTGAAGGTGTTTTGTGTGAAGCCTAAAACAGGGATCCAAATAAGTGAATCAAAAACTTAAGGGGCTGGAGAGATGGCTCCAAGGTTAAGAGCCACTGGCTGCTCTTACAGAGGACCTGGGTTTGGTTCCCAGCACCCACATGGCAGCTAACAACCACCTGTAACTCCAGTTCCAGGGGAATCCAACACCCTCTTCTGACCCTCACAGGCATTGCACAACATGGGTGCACTTACACACATGCAGGCAATATACTAATAAGATAAAAATAATAAAAAAATTTTTCAAAAAAGAACTTGAACAGTTAGTGCCAGGTGTGGTGATATAAGCCTTTGTTTCCGGAACTTGGGAGGGAGAAACAGGAAGATCTCTGTGAGTTCAAGGCCAGTGTAGTCTACATTGTGAGCTCCAGGCTAGCCACTGGGACTACATAGTGAGACCCTTGCTATTTCAAAAAACAAACACAAACAAACAAACAACAACAAAAAGAACTTGAGCAATTAAAAGCCACTCAGGCCAGCATGTCCCTATCCAAGGCAGACTGATCACTGGAACATACAGTTTATTTTTGTTACAAGCAGGGGTTCCTTTGCCTCTCATCACACTGTAGAAAGCTGACTGAGGGTACTATTCTGGAAAATCCTGAGCAGTTGAGGACTTTTCAACTGTCGTATGGGGTTAGGACCATAGACTTGGATCCCACCCAGATCGTAGGTTAGAAAGAACCCTCCAAGCCTCCGCAGGAAGTAAGTTCTTTCTCTAATGGAGTACCATCGAGAGCCAGGAACACAAGAGAAAGGAAGGGCAGGGGGCAGGGGCTGGTACCTGGTGAGAACGCAGTGTGTGGACAGCCAGGGTGCTTGCGGGGCAAAGGGACAGGTGTCGGAGAGGTCCCGGGGTGGCGCGGCACCGTCCAGGTCATGGGCCTTCAGGCTCGTGGCCACGCTGCAGTATTTGGGCAGAGGCAGCCCGGGCTCGGTGGAGGGCTGCATGGCGGGCTGCACGGCCTTGGAAGTCACCTGTTGGAAGCACAGGCCTCCCCCGAGCTGCAGCCTGAGCCCAGCGGGGGCGCGCTCCGCGGTTCCCACGCACCCCCCCCCCCCCCCCGCTCCCCGCCTTTCGTCTCGGGGGCGTCTGCTCCAGGAGCCGCGGCTGGGGAAACGCGAAGGGCTGGCAAAGCAGGCGCTGGGGGCTTTGAGAAAGGCCGCTTTAGTCCTCCAGAGGCTGCGTGCGCCCGGCCTGCTGCTCCCCCGCCCGCACCAGACAAGCTCATGGAAACACCTGGCAGCTCAGCTCAGCTCAGGGGTTTCCTCCCCTCTCCTCCTCCGCGGCTGGGACTCCTGGAGTGCACCCACTCTCTGCTTCACGCCCGCCGCCCTGGCCAGCTGACGCCTACCGGAAGCCACAGGCTCCACTCCCAACCTGCTCACCTACAGCACCAACTCTCGCCTTAGGCCGAGCTATGATCCCAGGACCAGCCCTTTGTGGATGTCTTCAGAGGTGCTGTCTTCAGACAGCAGCCACCAGAGACGTGCTAGGGTCTACCCCCTGGCCAAGGCCACAGAGCTGACCCCGAAGGACTTACCCGCAGCCCCCAGTCCGGCCTAGACCTCAGCCTTGCCACAGCCTTAGCCTTGCTTTGGCCCAACAACTTTTGGTTGCTAGGCAGGTTGCCACAGATGGGAGGCAGCAGGGAACACCCTGGGCCAGGAAGAGCACTGAGCAAGTGCAGAGGGGAGCCCAGAAGAGCCTAGGGAGAGCTGGAGTTGAGGGGTGGGTGTTCTGAGCTGTTTTCTCACAGTGGAAAGCCTTCGGGGTGCCGGGGGAGTTCTGAGTTGGGGTGCTGAGTCCCACAGACACTCAGGGCGGCTGGGGGCGGGAGCACTGGATGACCTAGGATTCTGGGTTCCTTATAGTTTGAAACAAAATCATCTTGGGGCTGGAGAGATAGCTCAGTGGGTAAAGGGCTTGCTGCACAAGCGTGAGGATCTGGATTTGGCTTCACAGCACTCACATGGCAGGGCCTATAACCTGGGAAGGAGGGTTTAGTAGCCAACCAGTGACCCAAAATGGGGACTTCCGGGTTAAATGAAAGACCCTGTTTGTAAAAACAAGGCGAGAGCCACCGAGGAAGACACCATCTGGCCTCCACAGGCCCACTGCATGTGCACGCCTGCACACACACACATACACACACACACACACACACACACTAACCAAAGCCATGGACACTTTTGTAACAAACAGACTCCTGAGACTTAGAAGTGTGGTGGACCGGTAGGAGTGTGGGAAGCAGACACTGGTGACCAAAGAAACAGAGGTCCAAATTCTGCTGTCATTCAAAAACCCACAGGAGAAGCCTGGTATTTTGAGACATCTGGTACTGTGCTCAGTGGAGAATACCAAAGAAAGTGTGCCCTAGGACGTTTACGGGTGTCTCCCCACACCCATCCTCCCTTCCCACCATTCCTATTAGGAACTAGATCCGTGTACATACAGGCTGGTTGTACCCCAGGAAAGAAGGAAGGGAGGGAGGGCATGGTGGCACACACCTTTAATTCCCAGCACTTAGGAGACAGAGGTAGGCAGCTCTCTGTGAGTTCAAAGCCAGCCTAGTCTACATAGGGAGTTCCAGGCCAGCCAAGGTTCCATAATGAGACCCTGTCTCTATAAAAAAGGACTTCAGGGGCTGGAGAGATGGTTCAGTGGTTAAGAGCACTGGCTGCTCTTACAGAGGACCTGGGTTTGGTTCCCAGCACCCACATGGCAGCTAACAACCACCTCTAACTCCAGTTCCAGGGGAATCCAACACCCTCTTCTGACCCTCATAGGGGTGCACTTACACACATACAGGCAATACACTCATACACATAAAATAAAAATAATAAAAATATATTTTTCAAAAAGAAGGGCTTCAGAATGAAGGTGGCATAGAGCCAGTTGAGAACAAAGCCTAGGAGGACAGAGATGACACAGTTGACAATGGTCCTGACACAGGTGGCGGGATTGGACTAGGAAAAGAGTAAGAACAAGTACTTCCTGACACCCACTGAGCTGAGGCTCTCTGCAGTATCTGAAGAGTATAGGCTGAATACGATGGTTGGCTGTCTGCGTAGAAGACAGAGACGGGTGTGTCCAGTGTGTCACAGCAGGATGGAAACGAAGGAGAGCCTGTGAGCACAGCAAAGGTGCTCCAACGGCTGGGTCAGGAAGCTGGGAGAGACGCCAGCAGACACATGCCAGCAGGGAGGAATGTGACAAACAGTGGAGAGGAAATCTCCATGCCGACTGGGCTTGGTGACCATTAGAACCTGGGAGTTGAGGGAGCAGGAAGGACGGAAGGTCGTCAAGGGAACAGAAACAGACTCCAGGGCATGGGGTATGGACTGTCCTTTCAGAAGTGAAGGGAGGGCCTACAGGACAGCTCAAGACAGAAGAGGCCAGGGGACCGTGATGTGCAGGCAACACGGACGATAGTAACAAAAGAAGCAATGGTCATGAATCTGGATTAAGTGTCAGGTATGGCTAATGATTTAAATAAATGTATGGGGAATTCTTTTTTTTTTTTTAATCTTTTAGCATTTTGTGAATAAAGAACCCAAAGACAGAGAAGAAGTACTGGAGTGAAAATTCAGTCAATAATTAGATTCTGGAGCCTTCTTTTGCTTTTTTTTTCCCCTCCATTTTAATGTGTGTGTGTATGTGCCTGTGTGTGTGTATGCATGTTTGCATGTGTGTGGACAGCTGCGTGTGTACAGGGTGCATTTGGAGGCCCAAGACTGATGCTGGAAATTATCCTCTGTGATTCTTCCACCTTATTCATTCAGTCAGGGCCTCTCAATCAAATCCAGAGCTCACCAATATACATGGGCTTCTGGGGATCCGAACTCCAGCCCTCATGTTTGTGTGGCCAGTGCTTTCACCTCTGAGCCATCTCTCCAGCCCCTACAGAGTCTTCTTAACTGTGCTGAGTCGCCTAGAGAAGCAGGAAAAACATGTGTCTGAAATAATTTCCAAACACATTTTGGGAAGTACTTTTGCTTTCTCAGAACTGCTGCTTGTCTTGACTTCTTATCAACCCCGGGTAAATAAAAACCACCCAGTTGTGACAGAAGGGAGCTGTGCTAGGATTGCTTAACACAAAGAGGCTGCCAAGCCCAGGACAGCCACTGAGTATTCTTTAGACTTGTGGTGCTTTGGGGACAGCCTCTGAGCAGGGCGGGCGAAAGGCAGACACCTGTTCTCTTCTATTTTTTAATATTTTATTTATTTTTTTTATTTTTATGTGTATGAGGGTATTGCCTGCATGTAGGTTGGAGCTCTTTGTCATGTAATTTCTGAGGAGGTCAGAGGAAGACATCAGATTCCCTGGAACTGGAATCAAATCAGTTGTTAGCCACCATGTGGGTGCTGGGAATCAAACCCAGGTCCTCTGCAAAAGCAGCCAGTGC